>AP025065.1:27909873-27972459 GCA_036186865.1 Eustoma russellianum
TCGGGGGAATTTTTGTAAACAAATTTTGAAAAAAAAAAACCTGGCGCTTAAAGAGATGTTGCGAACAAGAAGGCCAGAGGAAGCTGGAGAGCTGCGGCGTTCTCTTCTGCGTTCACGAGTATCGTCGTACCGCTTGCGCTTCACAGGACTATAGCTGCGACTTCGGCTTTGTCTTCTATGACGACCCATCGTCCTTTTTCTTTTCCCTTGAATTCCAAGTCTCCGAGCAAAAATTATGAAAACCCTAATCCTATTTTCAGTACTGAAACATCTCCATTTTTCCTTCCATTTCAAGAGGGGACGAATGGATACGTTCCACAAGTCAAAAACAATTCGCGCTTTTGTCGGAAATGTCGAATTTACCCTCATTTTTGTCTCCCTTCCCCGCCCCCGCCCCCCCCTTCTCTCTCTTTTTTTTTTTACCTCCTTGGATTTATTTTTTAATCATGCCATATGCGGAGAAATGGTCTTGTTATAAAGACCCTGTCTGTAGGATTAATTTAATTACATCTAGACATTCCGTTAAAAAGACTGACCGCTAAATAAAAAGATATTTTTTTTCCTTTCGGCTTCCTTCATTCTGTTTTCTTTCTTCCTCTCTGTCTAAAGATGATCTATAAATAGGGGTGTTAAGCGAAGAAACAGTTTGCAAACTGTTTAAGTTTGATTCGTATTTGATTCGAGTTTGTTCGTTAATTTTCCTTAAACGAGCCGATTCGAACACCTATTTGAGTTTATTTAGTTAAACGAGCCAAACTGCTCGCAAATAGTTTGGGCTCGTTTAAACAGTTATAATGTTATCGAGCCGAACTCGAACCAATTTTAAAGTTCGTTTAGCTTAGCTAAACGAATCCGAATTCGAAAACCTAGTATTCGTCTCGGCTCGGTTCGTTAACATCTCTATCTAAGAGGGAGTTTGTCGATACACTAGACTCTCGTGTTTGCACATGCTCCGAAGAAGAAACAGATCGCTTCACGATATGATGTACGCAGTATTACCTTACATTTTGTGTAAGAGGCTCTTGTCCCTAACCACGTGTAGACACTACTATGTTAGTAGCAACATGTAGCGCCCCGACCCGGACAGCGGAATCCGAACCGGTGCACCCGTCGTAGCTTACAGAGAAGACTACAAGACGTCTCATCTCTCAAATACACATCATCACTGACGTAAGAGAAATAAGTGCGGAAACATGTATCTAATAAATCTCCACCGTCAATTTAATACATCAAATGATAATAACATCTCTAAGGGTAGTCACAGTAATAACGAACTAATCCTCAAGTGTATGAAAGAACTGAAATAAATAACAACTGTGTCATCTAGCTCCCAACATGTCTCTATATATCCCATTCAGCCCACTCGCCATCGTCTTCTATGAATATCATGTCGTAGCTAGGCTCATCTGCAATCACAAAGGTAGTACCCTTAGCGAAAAACGCTAGCAAGTAACCCGCTTATAAGACATACGGGATCAATCCATGGCAAGACATGAGTAATATATAATTCAAGGGAATTGTGGGGCACATGTCTCGTAAGCTTTCAAATATATAAGCGAGTAACGTAATAAAGCAAGTACTGCAATTTACGCGCAAATAACACTTCATTGACAACCAAATACCACTCACATTCATACCACATTGACTCTCGTGATGTATGTCAAAATGTGCACTACACAACACATTCACATATGCATGAACACTTTCTCTTTTAAATCAGTGCAATGCATGTCATAATGTTCGGTCACATCACATAACTTTATACCCTGTAACGCGCCCCGGCTTATATTTCCATCCCGGTTTACGTTACAGCCAACTTTATACCCTGTAATGCACCTCGGCTTATATTTCCATCCTGATTAGCATTACAGACAACTTTATACCCTGCAACGCGCCCCGGCTTATATTTCCATCCCGGTTTACATTACAGTCTTTTGTGCTCTGCAATGCACCCCGGCTTAAATTTCCATCCCGGTTAACATTGCATGTCACCTTCGCAAATCTGTGCCGAAGCACCTCACTTTTCAAATCAATATGCAAATGCAAGTGCCATGATGCAAGACCCCTCGTTTCATTCTCAATTCTCATTCCCATATGCAATTCACATAAGTATTTCATGTACACAACACACAAGCTTCCACTGACTTACTGTTACATCCTGTGTATTGAAGGGTAAAAAAAAACTTAAAATTAATTAATTTCATATTGGATAAAAGAGAACCAAAAAAATATAGAAAAACGTCAGTTGGGGGAGGGGAGCAATTCACTCAACCACTAATTGCATTGACCCCAAATATCATGCCTACAATCCCTCCACATCCCACCTGTCTTACCTCTTTATTAAAAAGAATGAAAACTTACCCTTAACTTCCCCCACCCATCTTCAGATTCCCACGTACAACAACAAGATAAAAATATTAAGGTAAAGGGATTTCTGCACCCCATCAGATCAAATAACAGAATTTAAAGAGAACACCCCTCCCCAGCAACCCTATGCATCCGAGAGTTTACAAAGAGGAAGAAGGGGTTTTCTTCGACTCAACCCAGTCCCAATTCAAATGTGCGGATAGTGTAATCTGTCGAGTAAGTAACCTTCCTATATTTGCTATGATTTTACAAATCTTATGGCTTGATTTTCGTAGGAAAAAAAACCGGATCATGATGATTATATTTGTGCTTGTATAGATTATTGATCCTATGTGTGTACCGAATATATATGTATATATATGAGTTGTATTTATATTTTTGGTACGTTTTTGCCATCGGATGAAAAAAAATACCAAACTTTAATATTGTTGTGTACACTGATGAATATATGACGGGCATATATATATAATGGTAAATATGATATCAATTGCTAATTGAATCTAGGCAGAAGCTGTGTAAGTTAAAATATAAAGGAATATGTGTGTGCGGCCAACTAGATGTAGAATATGAAGTATAAATTATATGAATTATATATTCATATGTTGGATGGATCGAAAGTGCTGTAGTGGGCTGAAATTTAGTAAAAGTAACAATATATATATATATATATATATATATATATATATATGAAAACGGTGGAGTTTTCTATTATTTCAGAAACTGAGAATATTAAAAAGAAAATCTATAGTTGAATTAGCTATTCCCTTAAAGAAACGAAGAAGAAGAAAAAAACGAAGGGTGAAAAAAAAATATTGCTTTCTATGTGTCCATTTCAAATTTTCAGAAACTTGTGTCAGGGTATGCATAATTATTTGTAAAGGTAAAGGTTATATTGCCTTAAGTTTTGCTTATGAGGATAGCATGGACAGTGGTGCAGGTGTATTTTGGGTAAATGATTTACATGTAATTTGTATGTGTATATGATATACATATGTTATAATTATATATGTAAATCAATATATATGGGATGGTTTTTATGAAATTATTTAACCACTGGCTGTCCACCTTATTTTGAGAATATATATATATATATATATATATATATATATATATATATTTTGATTGCCTTAGTTAAAAGTAAAAACTAGTATGTTCTATTTCGTGTGTGTGTGTGTGTGTCTATATATATATATATATATATATATATATATATATATATATACACACACATATGTGGTATGACAAATAGGAAAAAATAGAAAGCTATGAACTAATTATTTTAAGTAAGTCGAATTAACCTTTATTATTAGTATTGATTTCTTTATACTAAAATTGTTTAGATTCGAGCCTAGAAGAGAAGGAAGTGAATACCGGATTCGAGGTAAGTGGTCTATCTATGCTCGTTATATTGTCATGCATCAGAGGTAAATAGTCTATTTGTGCTCGTCATGTTGTTATGCATCAGAGGTAAGTGGTCTATTTATGCTCGTTATGTTGTTATGTATCAGATGTAAGTGGTCTATTTATGTTCGTTATGTTTATCATGCATCAATGTGTTATTGTTGCATATCTGTAATTGAATTTCCTCTATATGTGAATTGTGTGCATATGTGATATATGTATTTACATGTGAACTGTGTGTATGTATGAGTGTGGATACACCAGATTAAATGAAGATGAGAAGAACAAAAAAATGAGAATGAAAATGAAAGTGAGATGAAAGAAAAGAGAGTCGGGCCAGGCAGGCCGTCGAGCCGGGCCGATTGGCCAACGGGCCGGTTGCGGTGGCAGGCCTCGACCCAGAACATGATATAAATGTAACTTAATTAATAGTAATAATTATAGGAAAATATAAATAAATATCAGAAGATTAGAAATAAATTCCAGAAATAACTGAACCTAGATTCGAGTGCCGGAGGATGGTGAGGATCGGCCAGGGGCCTCAGGCGATTGTGTTGTTTGCATTCATGGCACGTGCATTTGCATGATGGTGGGTCGTGACGTACGGGTCACGGGCGCTCAGGATGGTGTACGGTGGCGGGGCCAAGTACACTCAGGATGGTGACTGTGGGTGGGTACGACCCACATCCACTCAGTTAGGACCCGGGTTCATGCATTGCATGGTGGAGATATCGGCATTCCGTATGACATGACTTCGTTGCGTGTGACATGCATAATAGGACATGCATCATGAAGTTGCGCATTATTATGTGGAGTGACTTACTTTATGCGGCTTATCTATTTTGTTGGTATACATTGTCTTTTTCTTTGTTTATGTGATTATTTATTGTTGTGTATGTCATACTTGATAAGAGCATGCATCATGGTAAGGTAGATTGGGCTGATGAGTTATTTATTTTGTATTTATTTTCTAAGTCTTAACTGTTAAGGATAATCGAGTGTAATTATTGTGGACTAAGGACATGTATGTTAACTGTAAATGTTATTTGTATTTGCTTCTGCATGTATGATTTCTATAACAAGTATAAGTAGATTGCTTACTGAGCCCGTTGATTTTGGCTCACACCACCACTCACCAGTTTTGCAGGCATGAGAAATTAAGGTATGCTTACACAGGAGTTGGTATACCGTGGAAGATCGAGACGAGAGGTTTCGAAACTAAGGATATTCAGAAAAGACTTTCGAGAAATGGATGAGACAGTTATTTCCATATTCGAGGTTATGTATGTTCGTAAATTAATGTTTACATACATTTGACTATTGTATTGATTAGAAATTCTTAGACATTGTATTAATGATGATGATCATTTTATCGAGGATTTTAGTAATGACTTCTGCGGACATCAATTTGCGTCATTATGATGACGTGTAGTTGATTTGTATCGACGCCTTGTATTCTCCTCAGCGAGATACGGCGGGTGCGCCGTTCCCGATGCTAGGGTTCGGGAGCGGGCGCCACACTTACACATTATAACCTAGGCTTCAACCTTCTCGTCAACACTTAGTCTTGACTTTAAGGTTCACAACCTAAGGCAAATATCCCTAACCGTTCTTCGTTGAACTCTCAAACACCTCGTACATTCATCTCCTAACCCTCCTAAGTCCTTCTCATTGAAATGCGGTTCAAAAACCCTTCAAATTCTTCAACTTTGATTCACCATCTTAAGTCATGTTCCCAAGACTTAGACCAGTCATAATCAGGTCCTAAAAAGTCCCTAAGGTCACCCAAAGGATCCTCTAGCTTCCCTCTTTCTTCCCTTACTTTCCCACAAAACTGGTTGACGTCATACCCTAACGTCGATCGATCTACGTACGTCATACCCTGACGTCGATCGATCGACTTCCATCTGAGGCACGTCGATCTCTCACTCATCCTACGTCATACCCTCACTTACCACACGTCATACCCTCACCCTGAACTACGTCGATCGATCAACATGCATCTGAGGCACGTCGATCTCTCACTCCTTCCACGTCGATCGATCGACGTGCATCTGAGGCACGTCGATCTCTCACCTGCTATACGTCGATCGATCGATGTAGCGCCCCGCTCCCGAACCCTAGCATCGGGAATGGTGCACCCCCCGTATCTCGCTGAGGAGAATACAAAGCGTCGAATCAATTTCCAACATGTCCAAAAGACGTAGAAATTTTTCGCGCGGAAACGAAATACAATAACATAAAACTTTCTTGATAAATAACAATTCCTTAATACAATAACAAACCAAATCCTGACAACAACATAAGCCTGAAAATCTAACAAGGTAATGTCTGGTGAGATCTCAATAAAATAAAGACAAACAGTCGTTGTGTCTTCTGGTATCCTAAGCGCGACCATTAGTCTGTCCACTCCACTGTATCAGCCCCGCCCTCAACAAAGACGTATTCATAAGTCTCTTCCTACTCATCTGGTGGGGGGGGAGAGTAGGGGTGAGTGACTGGGAAATCACTCAGTAGGCACCCGCCTCCGAGTAGTACAAGCCAAACATACAATAATGATATAGCACATAGCACATAGAACATAATATCACATAAGCATATGAAAGCGGAAAAGTAATTCACTACAGATAAAGAATGCGCAACGTCGTGATGCATGTCCTATTATGCATGTCACACGCAACTAGGTCGTGTCACACAGAATGCTGATATCTCCACCATGCAATGCATGAACCCGGGTCCTACTGAGTGGCTGCAGGTCGTACACCCCACAGTCACCATCCTGAGTGTGCGTGGCCGCGCCTCCGCACACCATCCTGAGTGTCGTGGCCCCGCCACCGTACACCATCCTGAGCGCCCGTGACCCGTACGTCACGACCCGCCATCAATGCAATGCACGTGCCATGAATGCAAAACACAATCGCCTGAGGCCCCTGGCCCATCCTCACCATCCTCCGGCGCTCAAATCTAGGTTCATCTATTCTTCAAATAATGATTTAATGTTGTTTGAGGTTAAAATTATTATTCTATTGCTTATATGTATTTATTGTGCTTTTTCTATATTTTTCCCTATTTTTCCTTAATTTATTTCTATTTATTACCTAATTATCCAAATTAAATAAATTATCATAATTACTGAATTTTTGTGGAAATAATTTAATTTCAGCATTTTATAATTTCTGGAATTTATTTATAATTTTCTGATATTTATTTACATTTTTCTTATAATTATTACTATTTATTTATTTTTTTCTTTTATTAACAATAAATAAAGGAAATAACCAAAAATAACCAAAGCCCCATTCCAAACTTGGGCTGGCCTTTCGCCAGCCCTGTTTCTCTCCTTGCCAGGCCCAGACTCGCCCAGCGGTCCGGCCTGCTGTTAAATTTTTATTTTTTTTAATCGAGTTATTGGGCCGGCTAGTGACTGGGCCGGTCCGTTGGCCATTCAGCCCGGTCCGCCACACAGTCTGACCCTTTTTTTTAACTGAAGGCTAAATGGGCTGGTCCTGCAGCAGCAGACCGCGGCCCACTAAGGGCAGGCCTGGTATGCGCGCTGGCAGGCCGGCCCTAACCCTTTTTTTTAATATTGTGTGTATATCGCGCTGCAATTTCAGCAGGCGCGTGCATCCCACGTGCTGCCGCTTCCGGCGGCGCGTGTGGCGGTCCGGCGACCTCCGGCGACCGTTTTTCGACCCCCGATCTATATCCCCACCTATTTCCAGTCTATGGGAACCTATTCTAAGGCCAAAACAAATTGAAAATCTCTAAAGATACTAAAGTTTTACTATTTTGATTATCAAAGTTTTCCCTAAAATCAAAACTGATCACGCAATACACAGTGAGCGTATACCACAGTCTCCAACTTTCATGCTTTTCACGGATTAACAATCATGCTATTAAACTCACAATCCAAACAACAAAAACACATAAAATACCACTAGAGCATGCTTGAAATTGCACCAAATGGAGGGGGAAAAGGAACCTAACTCGATTGTAGACTGTTTACACAAGTGTACGGACTAGCGCGTAGATTGAGACACCCGGTTTCTTCTTTTCCTTCTCTTCTTCTTCTCCTTTCTCTCTCCTCCCCGTCGCTGCCAAACCCCTCTGCCTTCTTTTTCTTTTCTCATAACCGAACCCCCAGCCCCCCTTTATCTTAATTTTCCAGCGAAAATTGGGGGGAATTAGTTATCCCCCCATAACACATGTTTTGCCCTTTTTGTTTTTTTAATTTTTTTTTCCATTCTACCTCTTATCCACCTGGCCCCTTTTAAATTATTTAATGCTTTATTTTTATTTTTTTTATTTTTTTGTTGTTTTATGTCCATCTTTTATACACCTTATATATATATCAACTATTTATAATTATGACATCACTTGGACCTAGGCGAATCGGTATGTTTAATTTAATTCTGAGGGGCCGTTGCACTCAACGACTACTTAGTTTTATTTTTGCTCATAACGACTAATTTGAAAATTTCAGGATGTAACATCCTACCCACCTTACAAGAAGTTTCGTCCTCGAAACTTGTCGTACCTTATACGGTAAGGTAAGGGTAGCGCTTTCGCATCTAATCCTCCAGCTCCTGATCTTTGCGGTCTATGATTCGATCAAGAGTCTCTTCATACGACGCATCCGGTCTAATTCTTAAAAGTGGTATGTCCAATACATCACTCCCGTCTGAACGTACCTCCTTAGCTGAAAAACATACAATACATTATGCACTTGGACCAGCGGCGGAGGTATCGCCAAACGGTAAGCTAACGAACCGATCCTTTCGAGTATCTCACAAAGCCCCAATGTATCGTGACCTTAGTTTCACTTCATACCAACGTACCACACCTTCTATAGGTGACACTTTCAAGTAAACATTGTCTCTACCCGCAACTCCAAAGAACGCCTCTTTAAGCCTGCCCAACTCTTGCTTTTGTCTTGGGCAACCTTAAGCCTCTCTCGATTCAACTTTACCTTCTTCTAGGCCTGCTCAACCAGTTCTGGACCGGTAATAGTATGCTCTCCAACTTCGTCCTAGTGGACAGGGGCCTACACTTCTGTCCGTAGAGCGCCTCAAATGGTGCCGTGCCGGTGGCGTCATGGTAGCTATTGTTGTAGGCAGAATTGATCAACTTGATCATACCATTCCAGTTTCTTCTGAAGTCCAGTGCGCAAGCCTTCAACATGTCCTCTAGAGTTTGCATCGTCCTCTCCGATTGCTCATCGGGTTGCGGATGGAATGCAATGCTCAACGTAGTTTCGTCTACTATATCAACATACACAAGTTTTAACATGTGTCGTCGTTTTAATTGTTAAATTGTTAAACATGTTTGATATAGATATATATTGTATGTTGTATATCCTTATGTCATACGCATGTATGACTTGCGTATCATACGCAACTCATGAATTCACAATCGTTACCTGCAGTCTGTCACGTGTGTTATGTTTATATTGTTTGCTAGTTGAGTTTTAAAGAGTATACACATTATGCGTGTTCATTTTAGTCTTGGTTTATTGCGATCTCATTTGTACATATGTTAGTCGTTAATATTTATTTACTTATTTATTTATTTATCACTATTGTTTCCTTGTCGGTACTCTATATTTTTCGTACTAGCTTGTCTTATTGTTGTATAATTGTCTTTATATATATCATTCCGAAGAAGATACATAATTGCATCGATTTTTTTTTGTAGTCTAGATATATAATTTATTTAGATGTTCAAGTACATTATATATATGTGTTTATATATATATACACATATTAATGTTTGTTCCTTTTTATATGTCATGTTATTAAGTTATTTACCCTTTAATCTATTTCTATGTTGTCATGCCATGTTGTGTCGTTCCTAACTCGTAATTAACATGCTTACTTCAATTGTATATGTTAATGATCTGCTTTAAAAAAAAAAACTTGTAAATATTTGCCTATATCGTAACCCATGTCTTGTATGAAAATATTTGTGCTCATTGTATTCTTTGTAATTGTGTTGTTTCTTGTTATTATATATTACGATGTTTATCACTCTTGTGGGTGCATTAGTTATATTGCGGTGTCATTGAAATAGCTGTGTATATACTTGTGCTATTTACTTAGCATCGTTTAGTTACTTTTGTTTTATGTATCTATTTGTATGTTTCCTTAAATCGACTTATTTACGTTATATTATGAATGTTGTAGCAATTTGTGTTTGTCTATATGCTTCCTTACTGTTGTAAGAGACTAGTTTTTTTTGTAGGGGTCATTTAACACGTATAATCCTGTCTTATCATATATCTTTTGTATGTGTGCTCCTTCTACGTTAGTATCTTATCCTACGTTGTTATCTTATATGTATTGTGAGCTTTTATCTATTGCTTTGTAGTTCCATATTGGTCACTTTGTATGTATAGGTATATCTGTATATAAACATTTATTATTTGTCTTTCGCACTTTGTGGTGTTTATTGTTCATATTGTACTTGAGTTAGTAAATTTTATTAGGCATGGAGGGGTGTATGTGTTGATGGGGCAAGTTGTTAGTTTTTGCAGCTGTAACTGCAATTTGGCTATTAACAACTTAAGTTATTTTGTTTATATGATACGATAGGTTATGTATTTGTTTGCGTCGTGCATTAGTGGGGTGTGCATTATTTTGTGTTTGTGCACCTGATTGTGATGTGGTATATATATATATATGTATGTATGTATATGTATAATTTGTTGAATACGTTGTTGTATATCCATAATTCATTATGTTATGTGATATCTTTTTTTTTGTACCGTGTTACGTTTCCTTGTGTAGTTATGTTGGATTTTGTATCGTCGATGTTCTAGTATGTGGTAATAAGTCGTTAAGGTATGTTGCGTTGATCAGTATGTGTAGATATAGTTAATTAGCAAAAATTGTGTACTATGATCTGGTGTTTAAGGTTTTTTTTTTATTATTATTATTATTTGTTTGGTTCAACGAACCTTGTTGATATCAACGGTCAACTCGGATTTCGCCTTATTCTGCTTTCGGCTGCTCCAGGACACCAACATTGACGAAAATCCTTCAACTACTTTCATGTAGTAGCTGGTCCAACCAAGAAAACTCCTTACTTCAGTCACTTGGTCGATCAGTGCTACTCAGCAGTATCCTTAATCTTCTTCGCATCCATTGAGGTTCACTCTTCTGATCTTACGTGACTCAAGGAGGCCACGCTTCTGCTGCGCAACTCCGATTATTTATTTCCGACTAACATCATCTGTACTGATGATAAGTTATTGAGACATGGTCGTCGACAGTTGGACCCTGCCACTATGTTATCAGCCTCCCGGATGTCCGCATCAGTCATCACGTGGATCTGGATACTGATCTTTGCTTCCCTTTATGTTGTAACTGATTCTGTTGTGGTGGCGTCCGCCTCTGTTCAGCGTTCTCTTTCATAAAACGTCCCGGTTGTCGCATTGATAATTGCATAGTCCCCCCCACTGACCATAGTGTGGCATCCACATTGAGCACTTGGTGGCGGCAGTAGCCCTGCACTACTCCGCGAATGTACTTTCGTCGCGGCGGTCCTGTGATCGTTAGCGGCCATGTTGCATATTTCTGCCTCCTCGGTGAAGGGTGTTTCTAAACTTCGCATTCCGGACGTCTTGCATTTCCATGTAGTAGGACCTCAGATCTGGTGGTGGCAACGGGGGAGACGCTAGTTCAACTGCTATTGGCACTGCATAGTTTACAGTCGCCGTTGCGCCAAGTGGTGGCCATGGTGTAGGCCAACGCTTGGAGAATGACCCCTTGATCCTGGGAGTCGTTACCATAACCACCGTTGCCTCCTTTGCCATATTATTATTATTTATTTATTTTTTACGACGTGACGATAATTCCTTGGATTTTGCACAAACCTTGACGAGAATCCGGATTGAACGGAAGTGATAGAGGGATCTGAGCATTTATGGGGCTAATACGAAAGTTCAAAGGTACAGCGATAATGAAATAAAGAAAGCTCACCAACGGCACACACCTCCCATAACCCGATCATAACTTAGGTCTACTTCATTTATTAGGGCTATAATTGTTATTCCTAGGTAAAGATCATAGCTTATGTCTAATTGATCTAGTTAATCCTGCGTTCCCGAGGCGGATCTGAAGCCTCGGTTCTGATACCACCTGTAGCGCTCCGCTCCCGAACCCTAGCATCGGGAACGGTGCACCCGCCGTATCTCGCTGAGGAGAATACAAAGCGTCGAATCAATTTCCAACATGTCCAAAAGACGTAGAAATTTTTCGCTCGGAAACGAAATACAATAACATAAAACTTTCTTGATAAATAACAATTCCTTAATACAATAATAAACCAAATCCCGACAACAACATAAGCCCGAAAATCTAACAAGGTAATGTCTGGTGAGATCCCAATAAAATAAAGACAAACAGTCATTGTGTCTTCTGGTATCCTAAGCGCGACCATCAGTCTGTCCACTCCACTGTATCAGCCCCGCCCTCAACAAAGACGTATTCATAAGTCTCTTCCTGCTCATCTGGTGGGGGGGGAGAGTAGGGGTGAGTGACTGGGAAATCACTCAATAGGCACCCGCCTCCGAGTAGTACAAGCCAAACATACAATAATGATATAGCACATAGCACATAGAACATAATATCACATAAGCATATGAAAGTGGAAAAGTAATTCACTCCAGATAAAGAATGCGCAACGTCGTGATGCATGTCCTATTATGCATGTCACACGCAACTAGGTCGTGTCACACAGAATGCTGATATCTCCACCATGCAATGCATGAACCCGGGTCCTACTGAGTGGCTGCAGGTCGTACACCCCACAGTCACCATCCTGAGTGTGCATGGCCGCGCCTCCGCACACCATCCTGCGTGTCGTGGCCCCGCCACCGTACACCATCCTGAGCGCCCGTGACCCGTACGTCACGACCCGCCATCAATGCAATGCACGTGCCATGAATGCAAAACACAATCGCCTGAGGCCCCTGGCCCATCCTCACCATCCTCCGGCGCTCAAATCTAGGTTCATCTATTCTTCAAATAATGATTTAATGTTGTTTGAGGTTAAAATTATTATTCTATTGCTTATATGTATTTATTGTGCTTTTTCTATATTTTTCCCTATTTTTCCTTAATTTATTTCTATTTATTACCTAATTATCCAAATTAAATAAATTATCATAATTACTGAATTTTTGTGGAAATAATTTAATTTCAGCATTTTATAATTTCTGGAATTTATTTATAATTTTCTGATATTTATTTACATTTTTCTTATAATTATTACTATTTATTTATTTTTTTTCTTTTATTAACAATAAATAAAGGAAATAACCAAAAATAACCAAAGCCCCATTCCAAACTTGGGCTGGCCTTTCGCCAGCCCTGTTTCTCTCCTTGCCAGGCCCAGACTCGCCCAGCGGTCCGGCCTGCTGTTAAATTTTTATTTTTTTTAATCGAGTTATTGGGCCGGCTAGTGACTGGGCCGGTCCGTTGGCCATTCAGCCCGGTCCGCCACACAGCCTGACCCTTTTTTTTAACTGAAGGCTAAATGGGCTGGTCCTGCAGCAGCAGACCGCGACCCACTAAGGGCAGGCCTGGTATGCGCGCTGGCAGGCCGGCCCTAACCCTTTTTTTTAATATTGTGTGTATATCGCGCTGCAATTTCAGCAGGCGCGTGCATCCCACGTGCTGCCGCTTCCGGCGGCGCGTGTGGCGGTCCGGCGACCTCCGGCGACCGTTTTTCGACCCCCGATCTATATCCCCACCTATTTCCAGTCTATGGGAACCTATTCTAAGGCCAAAACAAATTGAAAATCTCTAAAGATACTAAAGTTTTACTATTTTGATTATCAAAGTTTTCCCTAAAATCAAAACTGATCACGCAATACACAGTGAGCGTATACCACAGTCTCCAACTTTCATGCTTTTCACGGATTAACAATATGCTATTAAACTCACAATCCAAACAACAAAAACACATAAAATACCACTAGAGCATGCTTGAAATTGCACCAAATGGAGGGGGAAAAGGAACCTAACTCGATTGTAGACTATTTACACAAGTGTACGGACTAGCGCGTATATTGAGACACCCGGTTTCTTCTTTTCCTTCTCTTCTTCTTCTCCTTTCTCTCTCCTCCCCGTCGTTGCCAAACCCCTCTACCTTCTTTTTCTTTTCTCATAACCGAACCCCCAGCCCCCCTTTATCTTAATTTTCCAGCGAAAATTGGGGGAAATTAGTTATCCCCCCATAACACACGTTTTGCCCTTTTTGTTTTTTTAATTTTTTTTCCATTCTACCTCTTATCCACCTGGCCCCTTTTAAATTATTTAATGCTTTATTTTTTTTTGTAGTTTTATGTCCATCTTTTATACACCTTATATATATATCAACTATTTATAATTATGACATCACTTGGACCTAGGCGAATCGGTATGTTTAATTTAATTCTGAGGGGCCGTTGCACTCAACGACTACTTAGTTTTATTTTTGCTCATAACGACTAATTTGAAAATTTCGGGATGTAACAATCGACGTCAACAATTTCCAGAATCTTCATCCTGCGATTTCTGCATCAACTGCAGACCTATATCCCAATCGTTTTCCAACGTTCTTCCCACCAATCCAAGCCTAATCTTCCCTATCAATCCATTCTTAATCTTCTCAAACCAGATCCTTCACACTCACATCAACGATTCAATACTAAAACTCGAATCTTTCATCAAATCACCCCAAAAACTTAACCTTTTCACTCATCCCTCCCTTCAACCGCCATCATCAAGCAAGTGGGATTCAAGGGATGGGGATTCACATGATCACACATAAACCATGAACAACAAACACGATTTCAACGTTTAATGGCCAAATCGTCAACACCAAACACATAAATCATATACAAATAATCACGGAAAGAAACTACTGCATGGTGATCCATTTAATATCAAAAGTAGGCCTTTTTCTTTCACAAATCGTAGGAACTTATAAGATGATTACTTGCCTTTGATTACTCGAAGAATGAAGGAAGATCGGACGAAGATTGAAGGATGGATCTTGGAGAAAATTTTGCCTAGGGTTCGTGAATGCCTATGTCGCCTATGGGGAGGGGCTCTGCGTCATTTGAGAGTGAGGGGAGAAAGAAACTGACGTTGTCAGTTTTTTTTATATGGAATGGGGAAAGTTTGGAGTTTCTAAATTATATCTATTATCTTATTTATCTTAAAGGATAAACCTTAATTATTTAATTCTAAAATTAAATATAATTTAATTCTACTATTTATTCTTATCATTAATTTCTAATTAATCCTCTTACTTAATGCCTCATTTATTTCCGTTGACTATCATTAAACTCCGTTTAATTTCCTTCTTCGCCTTTTAATTATCCAACGGAAGGTGCGGGGCATAACACAACATACAATAACATTGCTAAAGTTAGCTATTAATGGAATATGTCGCCGATCTATGATTAAACGAGTCGGACATAGACACATAAACAAAGAAAAAGTCAGTAGTAGTTTTGTAATGTATACATTATATCTTAAAATGTGTATTGTCATAAGAAAACATACAATCTAGATTTTCTTCTATTTTTGGAAACCATAATTCATACAAATCAAGAAGGAATATTTGGTTATCATAGTAACTAGACTATTAACCGATAAATATACACAGGTAGGAAAAACTCACTTCGGATGAGCGGATTAGGCACGACCTACTAGATTTGCACATTTCTGAGGACATGGTACAAGATAGAAGTTCAAGGAGACAGATGATTAAGGTTAACGAGGTATATGCCAGATATATGGTTACCTTTGAGTATATTTAGGGACGTAGATACTATCTACGCTTTAGGTTGACTTTGCACTTGTTTGTTTATGTTTTTGTTGTTGTTTTGCATTATATGTACATATACACGTTTATGAGTATTTTAATATCAGCAACCTCCTCTTTATATTTCCTGAATTTCCCTCACTAACACACTAGCACATCATATCCCTATTATTGTGTTATTTATACAGATACATATAGAGCCGGGGGTCTCAGTGGAACCAAATTCTCTACCCCTTGTGATATAAGTATTGTTTGCTTGTTTACCCTCCTTAAATCCTAACGATAGCTTTTGATGTCGTTGCTATATACTGAGTATGATTGATGATGATGATAAATACACAAGTAGGAAAAAAAAATGTCATCTCCACGGACGATTATACGTAAACCAGGTGAATTATTTATTAACAATCATACCTACGCCATTTTAAAATTCACTTGCTACAAATGTAACACTCTCTTTGCAGCAAAAAGGATATTGTCTGAATCTGTAGTTTGAATTCTCTACAAAATATTGTCACCCTATTGAAATAGTTTTTATTACTAACATTTTAATAATACATGTATAATATTTTGAAAACATGGATGAAGTGAAAACATTTTAATAACACCCTTCGAAAATATTCTACTAATAATGTGTCTTTCAAGTAAACTATGTAAATTTTTTGTGGTCCCAAAATGCGACCATATTTATAGGACTAATATTTGAGTGAAGATCCTCTTGTAAACTATTATCTTCTAAACAGAAAATCTTTTAGCACACACATTTGACGTGTAATACATGTAAGCCTCTCGCAACTGGTAAGGTTGTTACTTTGTGATCTTAAGATCACGGTTTTGTGCTACGAAACAACCTCTTGCACAAAATATAGAGTAAAACTGCAGACATCAGATCTCGAAACGATACGGTTCCTTCTCGGATCTTGTACAAACGCTAGAGCCTAATTTACTGAGAACGTTCTTTATTTGACGTGTAGTACATGTAAACGAATGTGTATCACGTGCATGTCTAATACACAAATTTGTACAATGGTTTTTGTTAAGAATAGAGATTGAAGAGAGAATAATTCAAAAAACAATCTTCCCTCTCAATATTTATGTTAGAAAAGACAATGCCATGCGTCCCAAAAATGTTATGGCAATTTGATTTTAAGAGAGTTCATCTTCACACAAAAGGTGAAATCTATCATCTTGTAGGTCTCCACCGTCCCAACCTCAAGAAACATGTGTGAATTATGTAAATTAGAAGTCCAACTATGTTTTAGATTAGGTAAGATATTAAGTAGTTATTCACATAAGATGTTCCCTAATAAACTAGGCATTCGACTTAGTGGAGAGTTCATCTACTTAAACATGAAGTATGGTTGAAAATCATTCCAATTTTTTTTTGGAGTGGAAGATATTTGTGGGACCCTTTTCAATGGAAATGTATATGTGGGTCCAAGATGAAACTCCAATGACGACATAATGATAAAACTTTCGAAAGATAATATAAATACAAGTGTATACATTCCATTCAAACAATAGCCACTGCTATAGCTATCACCAAACTAAAGAACCCCCCGAATCAACTGTCGCGTGGTTGTGCGCGCGCACTCAATCATCCCTCAAAGCATTCCCCGCTTTCGTGTCACCACCTAACGCCGCCATCCACCGCTGACTCTTGCACCTGACTTTCCCTCACCCTCACTCCACCCTTTTTCCCTCTTCCAAATTTCAAAACTTTTCCTTCTCCGCATTCTCCGCCCCCACCACCTCATTCTGCATCCCCAATCCGCCACCAATTTTTATCTGTCCAAGAATGCGCCACCAGGCCCCTCCTTCGACCTCGCCGGAGACCCAGCAAGGAATTCAAGAAATGCCCAACTCGATTTCTTTAATTCCAGATGATCCCACCATTGGCTCCTCCATCTTTGACTGGTCAGAGTTACTTGAAGTTGACCTGGACGATCCTTTTGCCGACATATCTTTTGATCCCGGTCAACAGCAGGAAAAACCCACCTCGGAGCCTGAACCGGAGGCTGAGTTGACCCGGGTCGACGAGCCGGGTCGTAGCCGGAAGAGGGACCAGAGGTTGGTTTGCCCGAATTATTTGGCTGGTCGGATTCCTTGTGCTTGTCCGGAGTTAGATGAGAAGTTGGAGCAGGAAGAGGAGATGCTCCGTGGAGCAGGAGCAGGAGCAGGGAAGAAACGGGCACGGAGCTTGAGGGCTTCAGCTGGGTCCACAGCACGGTGTCAAGTGCCTGATTGCGAAGCTGATATTAGCGAGCTGAAAGGTTATCATCGGCGGCACCGGGTTTGCTTGCAATGTGCTCACGCCAGCACTGTTATTCTTGACGGCCAGGATAAGAGATACTGCCAGCAGTGTGCAAAGTGAGTTCAATATATGCTCTATCTGTTAATAAATCGATTGTTGTCGCTGCGCAATAATTAAAATGGAAGCTGTTTTTTTTGTTATTTTTTTTTTTTTGGGTAAGTGATAATGGGAGGTTTAAATTCGGGAGCATGTGTCGTAGACGTTTGAGGCAAGTTAAGTAGAGAACAGGTTATGGACATGACAGACTGTACGCTACCAGCAGTTTGGATTTAATTTCAGATTAAGTAAATGCATGGATTAGGCTGATGCGTATAGTTTCTCCTGATTAAGTTGTTTCATTTGATGTGTTTTAGCTGAAGCTTTTTCAGTTATATTGTCAATCGTTGTTAAACTAGTGGATAGATCGTACATATCAGCAGTATTGTGCCTTCAGGCATTGGCTAAATGGGTTGATTTTGAGATACGCTGTTTTTTTTTTCTTTTTTTTGAAACCAATGGTGTGTCTTATGGTGCATTGCTAAATGAGTAATCAGTTAAATGTAAGTTTGTCAAATCAAAAGCATTGGGCCTTATCAATCCTTGGTGACTCAAATTATGAGGTAGAAGCAGCAAGAACCGTTATGGCATTAGCCCCCCTGTAAACTAGATGCTTGATCAACTTAGATCACACTGTACAAGCAGAATATAAAGGCTGATCATATACTTAAAGGTCTATCTGTTTCAGTAGCTTCTAACCTATTTGCGGACATTTACCAGGAAACAAAGACGACCTATTTGCAGGCATTCTACAATCTTTGTCTGTTTATTAGATTGATCCAATTTGAGATTGCCTAATTATGAGTTAGGAGTCACAGATTTTACTTATGTGTTAGTACGAAGCTAAAGCAACTTCTGTTGGAATCTCTGTAACTCTTTTTCATGTGAACTTCTATAGTTGATGCATCAAATGCAAATGAGAAAGATATGCATCGAGAATGAAAACGTAAGGGCATATATGCCTCCATATATTTTGTACAGCGACCAGAATAAAAAATACATATCAATTGAAATTAAACTTCTGCTAATGCTGTTCATTTGACAGGTTTCATGTATTGTCATATTTTGATGAAGGTAAACATAGTTGCCGAAGGAAATTAGAACGCCATAATAACAGACGTCGAAGAAAACCAGCTGACGAAAAAGGAAGTGGGGAAAGAGAATCACATTTTACCACACATCCTGAAGGTGTCGGTTGTGAAGATGACACTAGCAAAGGTGTTGAGATTTTGAAGCAGCATTTGGTTTTTGTGATTTCCCTCCATGCTGCATGTTAGCAATCAAGTCCCTTTCTTTTTTCCTCACCCCAATTAGATTCGAATACATCAATTGGCTTGGTCATCTCACAGAAAGAATGGAATATAATGGAATATGACCTTTTTCCGGCATTTCCTTCTGTCTGCCTTGTGGTTGTTTGACCTTCTTCAAGTGTGCAGAATGTGACTAAGGTCACACGCGACAAAGTTGATACTTTTGACCTGTTGTATGGATTGGATGTTATGCAGATAGTATGTGCTTGATAAATCAAACAGTAGATAAGGAAGCTATGTTAGAGTCTGAAGCACAAGTTTCAGCACTTTGTTCAGCTCTTGATTCAGACAATGTTCAGGGTGATAGTATTGTATCTTTTGTGGGTCTAAGTGAAACTCAAATTGATCAAGGAAAAGAAAATCCTAAATCCAACCAATCTGTAACCTGTGATGATCACAAGAGTCCTTTCTCCTCAGTGGTAGGTGCTGAGTGACATGATCTCACATGCTTTTGGCAGTTTTATGAAGTTCTGTTGGCTGATAAATTCTTATTCTCCCTGTAGTGTACTACTGGCCGCATTTCATTCAAGCTATACGATTGGAACCCTGCTGAATTTCCTCGTCGGCTTCGGCATCAAGTACTTAAAAGGACTATCCTTACATTTTTGTATAGAAGGAAGAGAATAATGCTTGTCATTCTACAAAATGCTAGCTATTTGAATTGCTCAACGTTTTTATTTCAGATATTTCAATGGTTGGCTAGCATGCCTGTTGAGCTGGAGGGATATATTCGACCTGGATGTACAATCTTGACAATATTTATTGCAATGCCTAAGTTTATGTGGGTTAAGGTAATACTGTATTCATATTCTATAAGATGTTGATTTATCACATACGGGAAAGGTGTTAGTGTTCAACAGGGGTGAGGCAGTGTTGTAATTTTTTCATGTAGCATGTAGGCTAATTAGGTTTAGTTTTATTTAGCACCTGAAAGATAGCAGTGCTGATTTAGATTGAAGAGAGGCTCAAGGATCACTTGGAAATATTGGAGTACTTAGAAATGAGTTGTTACTTCAAAATCATGATTGGGGAGAACAATGTATATAACCTTTTGTGATCTGAGTTATGCCTTTTGACATCGAACAGTTGTTTGAGGAGCCAGCTTGCCAACTACATGACTTTGTCATTTCACCGGGAAACTTACTACATGGTCGTGGGACCTTTTTCACTTACTTGAACAACATGAAGTTCAGTATTCTTCAAGGTAAGTTCCCATCAGAAATTTGTAGAAATGCATGATATTAGTGAAAGTATTAGTCAGCAAGTTTTTGTTTTTCTTGATAAGTGAAAGTATCCATGCAATCTTGTGTCATGTATTTTGAAGTTTTTGATGCATTGGCTTGTTAGTGTTAGATAAGGATTAATGTTCTGGTGGCGATGGCTTTTCCAGAACATCATAATCTTTTGAACTGAAACGTATAATCAAATTGCCCCTCTGTTTATCTCTTCCCGTTAGTTAATGACCCCCCTGACCTAAAATTTAATCCATTCCTTTAATTCTTATCACTTGATAGTTGGTTTGATCATTTTTTACTTTGGAACTTATCATCTGAGATTCAGGTGCTTTCTTTGTTCCCTTCTTTTTGTCGTTACTACTTGAAAAATCTCAGCTTCTGAGACCTCATCATTTGTGCACAAGCTGTGTTGATAATATTGCAGAATAGTGTTGTCGTCACCTGGACTTGTTTTAATCCATTAATTTGCATTATTCTAAAGAAATGGGCGGAACTTCTGTGGTGAAACTCTTGGTGAGCAAACGGGTGCCAAGACTTCACTATGTTCAACCTATGTGCTTTGAGGCTGGCAAGCCTCTGGAGTTTGTCGTGTGTGGAAGCAACCTTCTTCAACCAAAATCTAGGTACGGAAGTTTCTTCTTTTGCTTTTCATATTATAGCAGGTAGGTGTTATGGAACTTTATTTTGACTGGAACTAGCTGATAAGGAAACATTTATGACTAAGTTAATTTTGAGTGTCAGTGCTTTATATAGCAACTGTCATCTTGTAGGTTTTTTATGTATGTGCTTGTTGGGATGTTTCTCTTTTTCTTTCCCTTACTATGATCCTCTTGTTTTTTCCATGTTGCAACCTTAAAGGATGGTTCTTTTTTGTTTGACTGTGTTGCAGGTTTCTTGTATCTTTTGCAGGGAAGTATCTGGCACATGACTTCTCTGTGTTGCCGTTATGTGAAAATACCGAAGATGATGGTATCGTTTCAAACCATCAGTTGGTGAAGGTGTCTGCCTCTCAAACGGATCCAAACCTCTTTGGCCCAGCATTTGTTGAGGTAGGGACTGGCCTTTTCTTCCTCTTCCATATGACCTCCAATATATTACTCTGCCCATTTACTTGCCATGGACTGGCCTTTACATATACGTTTAGGGGGAAAAAGTACTTTCACCATATTGTCCCTCATTGAATGCATGCTCGTCTAAAGCAATTTTTTTTTTGTCTTGTCTTCAGAGATTATTTGTCTTGTCTTAAATTGTGTGCCATTTTGAATAGGACTAGTGATTCGGGATATTGGGAGTATGATCTCACTGGAATTGCCTTATCGTAGTCAGCCCGTATTTCGCAATCTCAGTACCTCGGAGAGATTACTTTCAGGAAACCAAAAAAAGGAAGGGCAAGGCTTTCGTCTAAGCTCACAAATGTCATGACATTACCTATGAAAGCATTCTAGCTTAACTGTTTTGTTGGCATATCGAGGCTAATAGGGTCTAATGGTATTTTGAGTTGATCTGACTTGATATACATTGTGATGCTACTTGTTATTGTAGCGCCCCGCTCCCAAGCCCTAGCATCGGGAACAGTGCACCCGCCGTATCTCACTAAGGATAATACAAGGCGTCGAATAAATCTCTTACATGCCAGAAATGACGTAGAAATTTTTCTCGCAGAAACGTAAATCATAACTTAAATTAAACTCCAATAATCGTCATCACATTAGTGAATTGAAATTCTGATAATAAAAGTAGTAGAGAAGTCTGTGAAAAATCCCCAAAAGATAACTACGAAAATCAGCTGCAGAGTTCCCCTCGTATCCTAGCTGCAGTTATCAACCAGCCCACTTAGCTATGTCCGTCCCGTCCTCAACAAAGATGTGCTCATAGTCCTCATCCGGCTCACCTGGGAAGTAGGGGTGAGTGACAGAAATCACCCAATAGATGCCCGCCTCAAACCAATACAAAACGTACATACCGAAATGATATAGCCACATACCACATAGACATGATATAACCATATAGCACATAAATATAAGATAACATGCATAATATAAAGTAAATGCGGTAGGTAAAGCACTCCACATAAAAAGGCGCAAGTACGTGATGCATGCTCAATCAACGTGTCACACGCAACAAAGTCATGTCACACATAATGCCAATATCCATACCGTGCAATGCATGAACCCGGGTCCTACTGAGTGGCTGCAGGTCGTACACCCCACAGTCACCATACTGAGTGTGCGTGGCCGCGCCACTACACACCATCCTGAGTGTCGTGGCCCCGCCACCGTACACCATCCTGAGCGCCCGTGACCCGTAAGTCACGACCCGCCATCATGCAATGCACGTGCCATGAATGCAATAACACAATCGCCTGAGGCCCCTGGCCCATCCTCACCATCCTCCGGCACTCAATATTTGGCTTTGTGAAATTTTTGAATATTGGAAGGTTGTTATTTATCGCCACCCTTATTTTTCCTTAGCTTGTATTAGTTTACTAGAATTTTCTACTAATTTCCCCTATGTTTCCCTTACTTAATTCTATTTATTACTATTAATTTTTAGTAACTTAAATTTACCAAACTTCAGAAATTAAGTGAAAATAGTTTAATTTTAACCTTTTATATTTTCTGGAATTTATTTGAATTCTTATTGGTATTTAATTATATTTTCCTGGCCTGATTCGCCACGCCGGATATATTTTTTTTTGAGAGGTTAATGGGCCGCCTTCGGTCCGACCCGCTGGCCAGTCGACCCGGTCCATTGGCCGGCCTGTTCTCTGCTTTAATTTAATTATTTATTTATTTATCTAATTTGATGTTCCACCAGTGGCAACGCGCACTGTGATTTGTTTTTCGATCTCAACCCCCATTTCCTCCTATTTCCAGTCTATAGGAACCTATTCTAAGGCAAAACACAACTTCTTAAAGACTCCTAATGTAAAAGTTCACCTTTTCCCCTTTTTTTAAGGATATTTTGTTTTCGATTCAATCATACCACCAATTTCACACACACATACACGCACATAGCAGCCATAAATAATATATTTTATGCTTTCCAACATATACAAAATTTAAAACTTAAACAAATAAAAACAACGAAACAAAGTTTACAACTTACACAAGTAAAACAACGAAACACATTAATATACCATCAAAGCATGCATGAATCATATCCGTTTGAGGGGGAAGAGGCACCTACCTTTTTGACGAATTAACTTCCTACTCGGAATCTCTTCTTCCCAACCCCGCTCACCTCTATGCTTGGTGTTGGGCAAATCCTTCCTTCTCCCTATAGGTCTCGGTTGGTTAATTTGGAAAAGGACAAAAAAGAACTTTAACTTCCACACTTAATCCAGGAAGTTGACAAGTACAACTTTAAACATCTTTTCATCTACCGTTATACTTATTCATTCACCATTTTATTACCGTTTCAATTCTAACTTATCTCCCACGTATAAGTATACTCATGTATATACATATATATAATTAAGTCCAAAGATGAAGTTACCTTTTGAAAATACATTTGGTCAGCACTCTAAAAACCACACATCACCGGTGCATACATATATCTACTTTTAAATATGCATGGCAACATTTTTTTTTCTTCATGCACTTTCGGCAACAACTCAGCACATGTCCATTTTTTTAATATAACTATAACATGAACAAATTTCACTCATATTTCCAAATCTCAAACCACACCTACTGTGCGCTTCAATGTAAATGTTTTATATATGTTTTTTTTTGTTTATGCATATATATATTAAACCACCGAGCAACCCACCTTTTTCTTTCTTTCTTTTTCGTTTATACATACATATATCAACACACGTCATATATATCTAGAATCTTAATAATATTGATATATATATATATATATATATATATATATATATATATATAGAAACATTAAAAATTTTGGCCAGTGACATCAACGTACAAAAAAAACAGCACTTTAATTTGACATATGCATACATACATATATTATCACGGCACATACATAAACATATACATATATATGATCAATACATAGCTACATCGAATGCGTATACATATTCAACGATCTATGCGATCACAAATAAACATACATGATCTGATTTTATATGAAAATAACATAATAACTTTGTAAAAGCATAGAAAATATAGTAAGGATACTTGCCTTGTATCTCGATTAAACGTACTAGGCGAAGAATCGGAGTGAAAAACGGATGAAAATTGGTTGCTTTTCCTTTCTATATGCTGGCGGCTGCAGATTGTTGAATGTTTGGGGGATTGAAGAAATTGGGTTTTCTTTAGGGTTTAGGGTTTAGGGTTTTCTTGAGAGAATATAGGGAGGCAGCCGATTGTTTTGAATATGAAGATGAAGTATAATTTTTTTGGGATGAATATTGGTAGCTGCCGAGGATTTTTTGATATTCCTCGGTGGCTGCCGTTTTTTTTGTCATTTGGTATTAGGGTAAGAATTGTGTGATGTGTATGTATAGATATAGGTAGAGATAGGTATAAATCCTAGGATATTTAGGTTATCTTTTTTTTCAATTTGAATATGTAATTTAATTTAAGCGTTATCTACTATTCATTTCCTAATCATATTAGGATCCTAAGTTCTAAACTTATCTAATTTTATTTATTTATTTTTTTTCTTATACCTCGGTCGCAGGGCATAACATTCCTCCCCCCTTACATTAAGTTTCGTCCTCGAAACTTGTGTATGGCATACTTAATAACTTATGGGTATCATCACTCTACTAGGGGTTCCATAATTCAATCATTAGTCTATATCGTACTAATATCTGCTGCCATGAGCAACTTCCTATAATCAGTACTTATGAGTACTACGATCATAGCTTAATGTCTCCGTAGTTACAACTTAGGAACTTTCTTTAAACCATCATATGTGTTCAAACCTATCTGTCTCTATGGATCGGTTTATAACGTACTTATATTTGCGGTCATCAGCAGTCCTCTAAAATCGGTTCTTAGGTGTACTATAATCTTTAACTTAATTTTCTATCATTAAAACTTATAAACTTCTACTTACACTACTTGACGTGTATCATTCAACTTATTGCAATCTACAATTTCGTATTCTTAAACTCATCATGTATGATTCATCTCTTAGTTACATGATCGTCCAAAATATTCATCAAGTCCCTCAATACACTATGTATTGTTCTCCAAAGTCATTGAAATCAATTCTTATATCATCAGACTGTTCCTATGATCATGCCCTACTTTTGCGAGATATCGTCAACCCTCTAGTATACGAAGTATGTGTATGAACACATTTTCTTTTAATTTAGAGAAAGTAACTTACGTAGCTAAAATTTGAAATATAGCTTCAACTATTTAAAATAATATACCTTTTATTTCTTTTTGTAAACACAATAGTCAAAATATCATTTATTTGCTTTCGCAACGCGGTGTCTTAAATGACCGTTTGTAAGATAATCATATAACTTGTTTGCAAAAGTATTACGGCTTAAAACCACTTGAAAATAATTGAGACACAACAATTGTAAAATATCATTTTACAAACGATTTGAGCACAGTGTCTTTTTCTTTCCCAACGAAGTATATATTTTGAAAGCTATGTTTTGTTTCGCAAAATCCAACAATTGAAAAGTCAGAGATTATAAAGTTTCATAAAACAATTTGAAAACTCGACAAATGTGAAGTTTCAAAAAAACAATTTGAAAGAAGTATATTCATTTTAAAACTATTTCTGCTTCTCAAAATTAAATAAGTTCATCGCAAGAAGATAAATAATTTCAAAACATTTAGAGGGTAAAATGCTTGTAATATTGATAGTTGTCAAATAAAGTTATTTTAGCAAAGTAAATATAACTAAACAAGAGTTTGAGAAATATAAGGGATATACAAGTATATCGTTCTTCGAAAACATCAATATTTTAAAATATAACAGTTTTGTGAGAGGTGGTCAAAATTCCATAAAGGGGCTATACGAATTCGGAAAAGAATATAGCCTTGTAAAGTAATAGACTATATAGAAAAGTGAAAGTATTTGAAATATTTAGCGGCAAAAAAAATTTCTGGAATACCTTTGAAATATAGAATGTATCTTGGTGTACGTGCTTATACGAAAACGTATAACTATACTGGTCCAATACTTCGTATAATTTCTAAGTCACCCCTTAGGGTCAAATGAAAAATCCACCTATGTACCGTTTCACATTAGACTTTAACTTAGATTGTCGAATCCTAGTATGGCACACTAAGTATTGATCGACTTAGGTCATTCTAATCTACCATGCTTCCGCATGCCACACTGATACACCGTACTTCTTTACTTGGTTATTTCAACCGTTAATTCTAATTTAGTTAGATCTCATCTGAAAAGCAACCACTACTTGTTCATACTTATTCTATTTCAATTTAAGCCTACCTGATACATCATTACTTAGGTGTTCCTAGGAATCAACACTTAACCCAAATTTGTAATAGTTTGTCATTCCACTGTACTCATTTTAGTAATGCTCGCTTATCACTATCAATCAATATCCCTAATGTCTAATATCTTCGGCTTATGTGATACTCTAAAATTCAACATCTTAATCATAACTATAGACCTCTTTGTACGGTGTTCTTTGCTAAACTTTACTGATCATAACGCCAATAAATATTTTCTTAGTATTTCGTTTTACTATAAACCATTTCTTAGGGACTACGATCCCAACTTAAACCTAGTCACACCCTGACACTACTATCAAAATTAGGGACATGAATCCTCTTCATTTATCATAATAATGACGTATTTGTAGTGGTCGGATCTAAGGAATTATATTAATGGTTATAATTAACACTTAGGTAAGGTAATTAATTCAGAGTCGTATAGGGTGCCCTAAGTATACTTGGGCATATCCCTTATCCGATCATCACTTAGGTCTAATATCAAGGCTTATTTCTAGAACCGATACTTGGTATCATCGTTTTTTTTCTAAAATCATTACTTATTTCTAAGTTCAGTGCTTATAATATAATCACAACTTATGACTAAGATCAGTGCTTATGTTCAAATCATCACCCGATGTTCAGATCACCACTTAATTTCTAGAGCCGAGATTTTTTTTATCGTCATTCCTTAAGTCTACAATCGTAACTTATGGGCAATGTCATCACTTAGCTTCTAAAGTCACGTCTTATTTCCAATAACATGCTTAATACATAATCATTACTTACGACTAAAAAACCGGTACTTGTGTCTAACATGGGACTTAGGGGCAAAATCGTAACTTAATTTCTAAGATCATAGCCTAAATCTATGCTTCTGCCGTGGATCTAGAGCCATGCTCTGAAAGATCGCACTGTCGAACACGTATTACTTCTTAAACTCATTCTGAAATGAGATCCAAGTGATCGGCGATGTCAGTTGTGCTGTGCCATCACTCCTCTGCATCTACTTGTCGAAGAATCTCACGTCCGAGTGCGATGTTGGTAGAGGCAGTGCATGCTAGTTCAGCAACCGGTGCTACTGTGCTAAGGTGTTGGTCATGTTGACTATGTCATCTTCAAGTGCTTGGGGATGATCCCCTTGTTCTGGTGGTTCTCATCCCCATTTCCAGCTGGCTCACGTCGTGGAGGCATTTCTGTAATTCAAGCTCATGAAAGAAAACAGATTAGTCAATAGCGAGTTAAAATGATTGGACACGGGGTAAAACGGTAATTAGACAGAGAAAAATCACTATCGGCACTCACCTCCCATAACCCGATCATAACCTAAGTCTCAAATCATCTCTTAAGTCTTTCTTGTTTATTAGGGGTAAAATCATCATTTTACGAAAAGATCGTAGCTTATGTCTAGGTGAGCTAGTTAATCTTCCGTTTCCGAGACAGATCTGAAGCCTCGGCTCTGATACCACCTGTAGCGCCCCGCTCCCAAGCCCTAGCATCGGGAACAGTGCACCCGCCGTATCTCACTAAGGATAATACAAGGCGTCGAATAAATCTCTTACATGCCAGAAATGACGTAGAAATTTTTCTCGCAGAAACGTAAATCATAACTTAAATTAAACTCCAATAATCGTCATCACATTAGTGAATTGAAATTCTGATAATAAAAGTAGTAGAGAAGTCTGTGAAAAATCCCCAAAAGATAACTACGAAAATCAGCTGCAGAGTTCCCCTCGTATCCTAGCTGCAGTTATCAACCAGCCCACTCAGCTATGTCCGTCCCGTCCTCAACAAAGATGTGCTCATAGTCCTCATCCGGCTCACCTGGGAAATAGGGGTGAGTGACAGAAATCACCCAATAGATGCCCGCCTCAAACCAATACAAAACGTACATACCGAAATGATATAGCCACATACCACATAGACATGATATAACCATATAGCACATAAATATAAGATAACATGCATAATATAAAGTAAATGCGGTAGGTAAAGCACTCCACATAAAAAGGCGCAAGTACGTGATGCATGCTCAATCAACGTGTCACACGCAACAAAGTCATGTCACACATAATGCCAATATCCATACCGTGCAATGCATGAACCCGGGTCCTACTGAGTGGCTGCAGGTCGTACACCCCACAGTCACCATACTGAGTGTGCGTGGCCGCGCCACTACACACCATCCTGAGTGTCGTGGCCCCGCCACCGTACACCATCGTGAGCGCCCGTGACCCGTAAGTCACGACCCGCCATCATGCAATGCACGTGCCATGAATGCAATAACACAATCGCCTAAGGCCCCTGGCCCATCCTCACCATCCTCCGGCACTCAATATTTGGCTTTGTGAAATTTTTGAATATTGGAAGGTTGTTATTTATCGCCACCCTTATTTTTCCTTAGCTTGTATTAGTTTACTAGAATTTTCTACTAATTTCCCCTATGTTTCCCTTACTTAATTCTATTTATTACTATTAATTTTTAGTAACTTAAATTTACCAAACTTCAGAAATTAAGTGAAAATAGTTTAATTTTAACCTTTTATATTTTCTGGAATTTATTTGAATCCTTATTGGTATTTAATTATATTTTCCTGGCCTGATTCGCCACGCCCGATACATTTTTTTTTGAGAGGTTAATGGGCCGCCTTCGGTCCGACCCGCTGGCCAGTCGACCCGGTCCGTTGGCCGGCCTGTTCTCTGCTTTAATTTAATTATTTATTTATTTATCTAATTTGATGTTCCACCAGTGGCAACGCGCACTGTGATTTGTTTTTCGATCCCAACCCTCATTTCCTCCTATTTCCAGTCTATAGGAACCTATTCTAAGGCAAAACACAACTTCTTAAAGACTCCTAATGTAAAAGTTCCCCTTTTCCCCTTTTTTTAAGGATATTTTGTTTTCGATTCAATCATACCACCAATTTCACACACACATACACGCACATAGCAGCCATAAAAAATAAATCTCATGCTTTCCAACATATACAAAATTTAAAACTTAAACAAATAAAAACAACGAAACAAAATTTACAACTTACACAAGTAAAACAACGAAACACATTAATATACCATCAAAGCATGCATGAATCATATCCGTTTGAGGGGGAAGAGACACCTACCTTTTTGACGAATTAACTTCCTACTCGGAATCTCTTCTTCCCAACCCCGCTCACCTCTATGCTTGGTGTTGGGCGAATCCTTCCTTCTCCCTATAGGTCTCGGTTGGTTAATTTGGAAAAGGACAAAAAAGAACTTTAACTTCCACACTTAATCCAGGAAGTTGACAAGTACAACTTTAAACATCTTTTCATCTACCGTTATACTTATTCATTCACCATTTTATTACCGTTTCAATTCTAACTTATCTCCCACGTATAAGTATACTCATGTATATACATATATATAATTAAGTCCAAAGATGAAGTTACCTTTTGAAAATACATTTGGTCAGCACTCTAAAAACCACACATCACCGGTGCATACATATATCTACTTTTAAATATGCATGGCAACATTTTTTTTTCTTCATGCACTTTCGGCAACAACTCAGCACATGTCCATTTTTTTTAATATAACTATAACATGAACAAATTTCACTCATATTTCCAAATCTCAAACCACACCTACTGTGCGCTTCAATGTAAATGTTTTATATATGTTTTTTTTGTTTATGCATATATATATTAAACCACCGAGCAACCCACCTTTTTCTTTCTTTCTTTTTCGTTTATACATACATATATCAACACACGTCATATATATCTAGAATCTTAATAATATTGTTATATATATATATAGAAACATTAAAAATTTTGGCCAGTGACATCAACGTACAAAAAAAACAGCACTTTAATTTGACATATGCATACATACATATATTATCACGGCACATACATAAACATATACATATATATGATCGATACATAGCTACATCGAATGCGTATACATATTCAATGATCTATGCGATCACAAATAAACATACATGATCTGGTTTTATATGAAAATAACATAATAACTTTGTAAAAGCATAGAAAATATAGTAAGGATACTTGCCTTGTATCTCGATTAAACGTACTAGGCGAAGAATCGGAGTGAAGAACGGATGAAAATTGGTTGCTTTTCCTTTCTATATGCTGGCGGCTGCAGATTGTTGAATGTTTGAGGGATTGAAGAAATTGGGTTTTCTTGAGAGAATATAGGGAGGCAGCCGATTGTTTTGAATATGAAGATGAAGTATAATTTTTTTGGGATGAATATTGGTAGCTGCCGAGGATTTTTTGATATTCCTCGGTGGCTGCCGTTTTTTTTTTGTTATTTGGTATTAGGGTAAGAATTGTGTGATGTGTATGTATAGATATAGGTAGAGATAGGTATAAATCCTAGGATATTTAGGTTATCTTTTTTTTCAATTTGAATATGTAATTTAATTTAAGCGTTATCTACTATTCATTTCCTAATCATATTAGGATCCTAAGTTCTAAACTTATCTAATTTTATTTATTTATTTTTTTTCTTATACCTCGGTCGCAGGGCATAACAGTTATACTCTTAATTTCACATTCTGCAGGTTGAAAATGAGTCTGGACTTTCCAACTTCATCCCCATCCTAATAGCGGATGCAACTATCGTTGCTGAAATGAAGAAAATTGAGCAAAGATTTTATGCTCCTCCGTGTTCGGAAGGGCCTGGGATTATACCTAGTTCTTCATGTCAAGTTTCTGCTTTAAAACAGGCCAAGTTGTTAGAGTTGATCACAGAAGTTGCTTGGTCTGTGAAGAAGCCTGTCCTTGAAAACACTAGACCTTGGACATCTTTTCAAACAGAGAGAACGGATAAATTACTGAACTTCCTCATAGCAAGTGAATTTACTGCCACTTTGGATAGAGTGTTGTACTGTTTGAAAACTCGTGCTGCTAATAAATGGGCGGCCGAAGTTGTCAATGCTGATAGAGAGCACTTGCAGAGGAGCATGCATAATGCAAGATCGTTGATTTGTCAGAAGCTACAGCAAAAGGGCAATGTAGTAGGACCTTTTTTGCATCATAATTATCTGGGGAGTTTAACCTTGGTTTTGCCATCTACTGGCCAGGTGAGAGTATTATTCAGCATGTGATACTATAAAGGTCCGTATTTGAATAATCTGACTTGAGAAAACCAAGTTAAAGTTTGTTGATAAATGTGTTTTGGTTTAAGTTATAATTATAATCAAAATGACCACACAACCTAAGTTTTGATTATCTAACAATCGGCGTACAATAATAATAAAATTTGGAAGTATCTAAACCAGTATAGTGGTTTAAAGATTTTTGACAGTGAAGATCATTTACAAAAAAAAAAAAAAAAAGACAGTGAAGATCACTTTGGTTTTGTGCTACATTTGGCTAGTTATAGTTCTGCACTCATATTTTCATAGGTGTTATGGATATTATAGAACAAAGGCAGGCAGACTAATCCACCAACTGTGATCCCTTTCTAGAGTTTGCAAAAGAATTGGGACACATTGGGCCTGTAATATGTGGTTTTATCAGCGAAATCAATCATGCCTCATGTGATCTGCGTGTGCCTCTTGGAGAGGATCAGTACTGTAGATTCTCTTCCATATTTCTTTGTTGAATTAAGCATTTATTTTATCTTCTGCTTGTCCAGTTTGCATATCTACGCCCCGTGGTGTAGGCTAGAGGTCAGGGCTGTGCAACATAATTCTTACATATTGTGTAAAATCTGTGATACACCAAAATTGTGCAAGGACCTCTTTGAATGAAATGCTGTATTCTTTGAATTCACAGGGTGTGAAGGGGATGAAGACGCAATTTTCTGACCCAAGTCCAGAATTAAATTCGACGTCTGTGCCCCTTCTGAACGGAGAGGTGGTGATGAGGTTAAATGTTATAGAGCGATCAGAGAAGTCCTGCAGTCCTTTGTTAACCAATACAGTCTTTACGTGTCGCCCTTTTATCTCGGTAATAACTGCAGCTACCTTATGTCTGGGATTATGTGCTGTCCTTCTCCACCCTCAGAAGGTTGGTGAACTAGCTGTTACAATACGAGAGTGTGTACGTTTTAGGACTAGTGATTTGCATGATTAGACAGAAACAGGGCCTTTGTATTTTTGTCATATATGTCCATCCAGTTGAATTATTGACAGGTGATTTATAACACCAATAGTTTTTCATGGTTGAAGGCGATCCATAGTTCTGTCACCATAACCATTGCTAGGATGTTTGCATGGAAAAACAAAGCAGTGAGAATATATACTTTACTGTTGCCGTATTCCCCTCTTTTTACTTAATCTTTGTATATTAAATGCTTATTTTTGGTAGTAATTGACTTCCCTTTTCTACACTCGTTTTCTGATAGTAAAGATGGATATGGAGATGTGGAAGCTTTGAATTTTGGTGCTTTGATTTTTGCTAAAAGTGATAAGTTTATCTCCAGGAGTTTGTTTCTTTAGGCCTTATGGGCTACCCCAAGCTAAAAGTGATAAGTTTATCTCCAGGAGTTTGTTTCTTTAGGCCTTATGGGCTACCCCAAGAAGTTCTCCTCCTCCTCCTCCTCCTCCTCCTTCGAATTCTTCTTCTTCGAATTCGAATTCGAACAAGGTAAGGTGACTTTTGTTTAACTTGGGCATCCCTCGTTCTCCCCATGATACCCATTATCCCGTCTGAACTATCCATTTGTTTGACCCTCTGTTCCTGCTGGTACTGTCTCACGCCCTTCTCTGGTTTCCTTTTGCCATGCTTGCAGTATACGCCGGGTTAGGATCTTCTCACCCCCACTTTTCTCACCTTCTTTGTGACTGCGCGACACGTGGCAGCAATGGAGGGTGGTGAGGCTAGATGAGGGTCACCTGCATCTAGCCTCACCACCCCCTTGCTGGCACGTGTCGCGCGGTCACGCGTCACCGTACCGCTAGCCCTTTGCGGTGAGGGGATCCTATTCTGTATACGCCAGGACGCCTCCTTTGGAGTCAAAGGGCGTTTATGCTCGTCTGTTTCTGTTGATGTGTATTTATTTTGGCCACTTCTCATCATACTTCCCAACAAGCTTGCGCTTTTTCTTTTTGGCGTTCCGTTCATTCCATTCGACATTCTTTGGTAGAAATAATCTTTTCTTTAAGCAACTCTAGCTTACATCTCTTTTGTGACTTAGGTCACGGATTCGAGCTGCGGAAATAGCTTCTTGCACAAAGTGTAAAGTAAGGATGCGTATATCAGATCGCAAATCGATCCGGCTCTTTTCCAAACCCTGCGCAAACGTGGAAGCCTAGTGCGAACGGTCTTTTTATCTTTTCTTTTAAGCACTCTAGGAATGTGGCATCAATCGAACCGACTACATCCCAATCGTGAAACAAGTGTACTTCTTGGTGACTTGTGAAATTATATTTGCAACCCAAACATAATTCTAATAAACACATGCAGTCGAAAGATTTGGCAACGTTCGATGGATCTGGTTTATATGTCCAAGGGAAATGAATAGGGACATTCCTAAAGAGTATGAATATGTAGTTTTCATGACAAAGATATACAGATGGATGTTTATAAATATTTTGTACTCTTGGGCGTTTGGCCGTTCTCTTAAACTTGCGAGTATATAAAGCGACCAGTCAATCAAAGTTTATATAGTTTAGTTATAGGATATTTACGTTTTGAACCGGGGTTCCACTGGAAACAAACTCTCTATTTCATAGAAGTATTGTTTGTATGTCTCCCACCTTTTTCAAACACTAGTGATAGTTTTTGTTGTTGTTGGGATATGATTGATTGATATTTACATTTTGACACCCTATACTTTGGTGAATCATGTCTGAGATCTCTTCTTTTATTTCGACCTTTAACATCTTTAGGTTATTACACTCGCTTATGCTATTACACTCACTTGAAATCACCATTAATCCTCAGAATTTACTAAGGTTTGTGAATTGACAAATAACCCCACCAGTGCTCTAGTAGCCCAGCCGTCCTCCGCCACCTCCCTCCCTCCCTATTCCGCCGCACCACCATGGTCCTTGGCCTCTCCATCATTTACCTGACCAATAACACCGATTCTTGTTCTGCCGGCCCGTCCCACAACTTTATTTTTTTTTTTTTTATGGTCTGCATTCAAATTTCAATCTTCCAAAGACCAAATTTCAGTCCTTTTTATCAATACACATTAAATTCCTCTAAAATCACAGGAAATAGCTTGTGAAATTAACGTAGCAGCAACCTCTGCGATAATTGAAGAATATAAATTCATTCAAGTTAAAAATACTATACATAGGTGATTCTCCTTTTATATGAGTTGTTACATAGCCTCCAACGGATTTATTTTTCTAACAGCTATTTTGATGTGATATTTACAACGGCTAGATTCCATCTTGGTAACGACTAGTTACCTACTCATCTCGAACATATATACAGTTAAAGGAATCTGAGCTAATATATTTCTATGTACATATGTAAGACTAAGTGTGGCAGCTCAGCTATGCCACCAATACTTGTATGGTGTGCCTGCACTTCGTCAACTCGGCGCTGCACATATGTATCTATTCAGCTCGGCCCTTCACTTCTTCACCTCAGCCACTTATAGTTCTGTACCAAGCTGCTACTAAGATCAGCTCGACAGTACACCTTCATCTGCTTAGCACGGCTTCACCTCGACAGCTTATATTTTGTATTTTCTCAGCACACTTATGACTATGTTCAGCTCACCTCAGCTCAACTGAGCTTATATTTATACACACCCCTAGCAAGAGATGTATCCATGTGTTTCTACTTGCAAAGCTAGCTGATTTATTAGTGTCATTTAACCCAAGATTTTATGTTCTATCATGCTTGTTCTTATTGGCGGCGGCAATTTTTTTCCAGGAACCAAACTTCCACTTATTGCCTTGAATCGCATCACATTTGCGCCGGAGATCTGGTAGTCTGTAAAGAAAACAACTGATCCAGGATCAAAAGTTTCCAGTTTTGACCAATGGTCCATTGACCACCTTAGCAGAACCTCTTGGTTCGGGTGAAAACCTGACCTCTTGTATAAAAGTAAGTGACTCTTGATAACCAATTTGCGTGCACTGCCTTGCTTTTGAATTTTAGGGGCAACCCCATGATGTTACTGGTAATACTCTTCTACTTTTTCTATATAGGTCTCGCTGACTTTTATCCTTGTGCAGGACATATTCATCGTTGGAGGCCACATAAACTACAATGACTCTGAGAAAGGAAATGTCATCACTATTCATTTCATTAACATTACCCCATTGTCTTAGAGGCTTCCGTCTATGGCTGGATATGAGGGGTCGGATGTATGCAACTATACCTGTGTGTTATAAACATACATAGGTTGTTTTCCGATAACCCACAATGCAAATTGCGTCTTGTCGATTAACTGCTACTTCACAATATAAGAAACGCAGCCAATTTAGTAAGTCATTTTGCGTTATTCCATCATATTCCAAAGTCAAAGAAGAATGTGTCCTTGACTCCGTTGAAAACCATCACTATTCCATCAAATGAATATGTTCCTGGACCAATTGGCTGCAAAGATAGTTTTCAGTTTAGAGTTGGATATCACTTTGTTCCTCTAGCCATTCAGCGTAGTGTCAGTGATTTCGAAAAAGTCCTACAGAGGCTCTACTTCGCCAAGAACACTCCTGAGGCCATCTGCTCTAGACGCTTACTATCAAGGTTAAATCGCTTGATAACATTCGAGATACTGCCACTGGGTAACTATCTAGTTGTCTTGCAACTATAAAAGGGTCTTTAGTGCTTTAATGATCTTCCTTATCATCCATTTTTCTTCTGCATATAATGACATGATGTATTGTTTTTCCTGACAGGATGCTTTTCTTGGAGAAACACTAGGTGCAGTAGTACTTGGTGGCGACCTTTCATTATTAGAGCCAACCTTCAAAGTAAAGAACATAAAAGTCTTGATGACAGGCACTGAATCTCAAGATGGACGGATGGCCATTTATGAATGGGGGGTAAATCAGTTAAGGTACTAACAAGCGTGAATCAGGAGGTATTTTTTTTTTAACTTTTTTTGCTTATCAACTTAGCTCCAAGAATCAGTCTGCAGTTGTTGGGAGCTTTGATGAGCAGAGAAGACTGTGGAGTACGCGACCTACATAAAGTGGCCATGACTCTCGACAATACCTATACTCTTTAGGAAGAAAAGTTTTTCACTGGGGGATATAGTTTTTGGCATCAGCGTTTCTCCCGGTGGAAAGCCCTGTTACCTAGCGTGTGGTCGGAAATATTTCACAACTAAGATATAGAAGATACATGATACTTAGCTTTATAACAACTATACAAAGAAAATCTAGACGAGATACTCTTCCTGGTTGTAAGCATTATTCACTGTTACGTCCAGTATTACTGGAACAGTAAATTCGTGTTTGTCAGGAAATGGTTCAGAGAGTTACACGGGAAGATTTAAGAGTAGAAAAGATTGAAGACCCTGATGCAAAGATGCATTGGGCTTGGGAGCTGATGGATGAATGTGTTGTTCATGTGTTACATAATCCCAGACCATTTCTAATATGCATGTTGTTTGATGGCCATTATGACGAGACTGGCAACATTCACCTTGTTTTGTCATCCAAAACTCATCAAACAAACATCATGTAGAGGGAAACCAAAACAGGGATATGCTAAGTTCTTGCCCTTCAGTTGATGAACATCGGTTCCTACTTGATTAGGAGAAAATAGGAAGGTACATATGTTAACACACTTGTCCTTACTGCTGAAGTGGCAAAAGGTATAGACTTGCATTCACATATATGTAATGAGTATCAGATCAGGATCAAGCTTCAACAAAGATATAATTGATAAAAGGGAGAAACTCACCGTAATCTTTACAACTCTTTGATCTCGTTAGAAAATGATAAGGCAGAAAAGTAAGCAAGAGATACTCTATTGTTTAAATGGACTATTTATAACTTGACAGTTAAGCTTCACAAGAAAAGAAAAGACTAAATAGATAAGGCTGTAAGCTGATGTATCTCACTTGACTGCTACATTAACTAACAGCCAAATATGGTAAAAGACGCAGCTGTAGGCCATGCTATCGAAGCACCTGGACCCATGTTAAGTTGAGAGAGCATTTACTCAATTTCAAAAATTGCTAAATGTAGCCTCAGCAAGAATATGAACAAGGAAAGACAGCATACTCAGTTTCTAGATCATTGTAAAACTGCAAACTCAGCTTTATAAAACACATTCTCATTGTCTTGGTAACATAGTAGAATTACAGTAGATATATAACACCCCATCTAACACACAAGCAAACATTGCTAGATATCACAGGCAAGTGAAAAAGAGAGAACAAAATGCTGACTGAAGGCCATTAAAAGTGGGAAGCATTTACTAACAAACATTGCAGCTCTTCTTACAGGCCCCAGGAAGCTCTGGAGTGCCCACCATATATTCAGGATTTTTGGTGCATTCTCCCAAGGCAGCCCATCTATGGCAATGGTCATTTGAGTCTGTACAATTATGCGAGTATCCCAAGTTCTTGCTGAAGTCATCTACATGAATCCATTTCGTTGCAGACCATTTCTCACCTTCAATAACTGGACATCCACCATGAAGGCTCAGAGGGTCTGGAATAGCATTGGGATGGAGACTGAAGAACAAAAGCGCATCGCCTTTCCGTGGTTTCACTGAAAGCTCCGACAAACAGCTCAAGCTTATGAGTGTCTATAAATAACAATGCAAAAGGGCAAGTGTGAACTTTCTTGAGGTCTTACCTGCAATTCCCTTCTTTGCACACTCTGATAGTTCTTCATCAGCAATCATAGATCTACGCCTTGGTGCTTCCTACATAATCATTTGAGTAAAGTTTTGAGAAGCAGAACTAAAAGCAGGATACATAGAGGCTAATCTCTTTCATCCAAGAAACACATGCACTTTCTGCCAGTATAAGATGTTCATTCTGCACTTGTTCAACAAATCTACACAACAGACTAATCAATCCACTTGCTTCCTGATGGATCTGTTGTATGAGCTCTTAAGAAAGATGCTTTAATACCAATTCTACTAGAAGTGGAATCATCTTTTACTCATTATAGCTTGTAAATGCTACTTAAAAACAAGAAGTAGATACAGATGAACCACATATCTGTCATTATTGCAAAAGTCCTACAGATGAAGGTGAAAGAGACAAACTGCATATGCTGATAGCCAATGAAGACCAGAGAGATACGCAAACAAATATGCCAAGGATAGGACCACTGTTCCATGGACATGAGAAAGAGAAACTTAGAAGCTATTGATTTGTACAGCTAATGGTATGAAATCAAGGAAGACTTTAAACCACAGGGTATTAATAAACTGACCTCGGCATTAGGAAACACAGTTTCCCCGCCTTTTTCAACATCAGTAAGATACATGAGTACAGTAGCAATTCGATGTCCTCCACGAGCTATATTTACGGGGTCGACAAAGTAATCATAGTGCGCATCATACTTCTGTCCTGATTCATATCTAAGTACTTGTATGTCTTCTCCATTTTCTGGATAAAAGAAACAAAAATTAGATCGACTGCGCTATGAAGTCACAGGCAATCTTTGCATTGTTCAAGAAAACAATAGTTGACGTCTTAATAATCCTAGATTTTGTAAAGCTTCATCTGGATAGTATAGACAAGTTATCCATAGAGTGAATTTTTGTAAGAAATAGTCTAAGCCAAAGTGGAAATGGCTCCCCCTTAAGCGTACACTTTCAAAGCTTGGCAATTTACTTTAATTGCCAGACAGGAAAAGACTACCTCATGTTCAGCTGTCAAAAGCTGAGATACAGAACATTCAGCTGCTGACAGAAAACACATACAGACGGGTCGATATTTGTTTCTTCCCAAAGAATGAAATCACTAAATAAACAAGGATCCAACTTCCACAAACATGCCATAAGCGATTACTTTCTGAAAGAGGGTGAACTTAACAGCTAGACAACAATAACTGGTGGCTAGCACTAAACAGAGGAATCCGAGCTAACATCAACACATTAGCCGACTTTGGTAGCAATACCTATTTCTCTAGATCTGCATCTCAACTAGCCGGCCATACAAGTTTAAGAAATCTTGACACTCAGCTTATTTGACCCATACTTTCCAAGTCTAGGACATGATAGTCCTTAGTCGGAAAGTGAATAATTCAAAAAAGAACAGAGCTTGACAAGGAAATCGCACAAAACAAAGCAGAATTGTTGAACATACAGCACACCTTTAGGTAAAAAAGTCCATGTTGCAATTTTCTCCTCAATCCCGTTAACAATAGCATCCTGTATCCAATAAGACAAAATAGTGTCGGTAAACACAATCTGTGCCCAAAAGCTGTGCTATAAGTTTTGGCACTATCCAAAAGGAAATACACAAAGACAAGAAGATAACAAGCAACTCCCAACATTTGACTTGCACTAAAGAAAAAAAAATCCCAACATTTGTATATCGTTCGCAACAGCGTCCTAAGTAGTGTATACAACAACAAAAACAATAACAACACCAACAACAAAAACAATAACAATAACGACGACATTACCCATTGCCTTAGAGGCTCCCGCCTATGGCGGAATAAAAGAAGGCCGGATGTATGCGACCTTACCATGTATTGGAAACACATAGAGGTTGTTTCCGGATGACTCATAATGAAAATTGCGCCAAGTTGTGTCGATCGACTACTACTTCACAATATAAAAAGCTCAGCTAATTTAATGAGTCATTTTTTGCTTTATTTTATCATATTCCAAAGTCAAAGAATAGCGTCATTTGACTCCATTAGAGATGGAAACTTCCTAACTAGTGTATGATGATGGAAAATCAATATCATTTCCTAATTCGGTAACACTAATCTTGACAGCAACCACATGGAGAGGCCAGACCTCAGCAATTCCAAAAAGCCAACAGGAGCAACAAGACAAATAAACCAACGAGATCAATGTCTGGGAGACATACTAAATTGCACACAACAAACAAAACATGGAAAAAGCAAGAATCACTTATGTGGAATCCAAGATCACTCGAATACCTACTAAGACCAGGAAGAATGCTAACTTGCATTTCTGAGTATTCACACTCTTGAACCTGAAAAATAATAGCAGTGCAAGATGATAATTTAGAAAGACGAAAAATCGAACCTTAGCTTTAGGAATGAACATTCCAGAGCTTGTCCGGACCTCGCTGAGCTTACTCTCTCCGGATAAATTATCCGCCACCGCCGATCTCTTTAGCTCTTTTTTCGCCTGCAATCCACCACCACTCTTCAGATCAAACCACACCGGAAAACAAGATCCCAGAAGAGAGAATATGACAATTTAATAACTCACCAGAGAGATTAAGTGATTGCATTCTTCCTCCGTCAGAAAACCTCTGTAAACAAACGCCCTACAAAGGAAAAACAAAAATTCAGATTTTCTATCGAAATTTTGCATATTCATACACGATCCAAATTCAATATTATCTAATTAGTTCCCAAGTACGATGCGGTACCGAGGTTTGGATGAAACTTGTTGGACTTTAGAGGGATTAATAATTGAAGAGCTGCAGGATTCATGGAGGAAGGATAATGCAATCGGGAGGAAGATAATGAGAGAAAATTGAAACATTGAGCTGAAGCTGCTATTAAGGAAGCAGGAAATATTTCAGACAAAAGACTAATTTTGTTTCTTTTACGAGAAATGCATCTAGCCGCCATTTATACCTCAGGTAAAGGTTACAACAATTTGGAAAATGACGTCACTTCCTTTTTCTTTTCTAATTATATTTTTTGTATTAATCGTTTTCAAAATTGGGAGACGACTTTCTTTTTTTTTTTTTTTTTTTTTGCTTTATAAATGTATTATTCATATTTGGTTACCATATGCGGGAAGGAAGACTTCACAGTTCCGCCAGTTAACCACGATCCAAGAAACCGCATTTTTTGGCTTTGATTTTTTTCTTTATTTATTTTCTTGCACAAAATATAGAATAAGACAGCGTACATAAGATTTCAAAGTAATTTGACCCTCCCCAGACCTTGCGAAAACGCGGAAGCCTAGTACACCGAAAACGTCGTTACAATTAAGATTATTTATGCATAATTAACCGTGATAATTGTATGATAAGGAAGATGGTTCTAATTTTTTAAAAAAATTTATTTGGTTAATTTTAATTTGTCATTTGAAAAAAACAGCCTTTTTCCCACTTTATGCACTCCTTTAGTTTTATTGCTTTTTATTATCAAGTTGACTAGCTTGGCAATGTGCTTAAACTTATCTCGTGTAACATTCTACATCATGTAGAGTTGAAAGTCTTTTTTCTTATTTTACTTATTGGTGTTTTGCTAAAGTATATATTTCTTATTTTTAAAAATATTATTACGAATGACTTTTTAATGTAATTTAATTTAAATTATATTAGAAAATCAATTATAAAAAATATTTTAAAACGAAAAGAGAATTGAACTATGTTGAATTATCCTAACATTTTTAGGACTAACAGCATATTATTTATGAACTAGCGACGTGTCCAAAAGTTGAGACATGTTTAAGAAAAAAAAGAGAAAAAGATATGAGGGAAACCTTTTATATCGTTATAAACCAATAGTCTGGTTTATAACGAAACCTCTAGGGTATGTCATTTTTGCCTCACTAGAGGTCATCTACTTCACGTCAAACAGGTCTCAACAAAGCCTCCAGCTAAAGTCATCTCGGTCTCAAGTGGAGGTCATCTCTTCAACATCAAGCAGTTCTTACGAAGCCCTCCTGTTCATCTCAGCCTCAAATGGAAGTCACGAGCTCAATGTCAAGAAGGTCTTGACAAAACCTCTAGCAGAAGCCTGTTGGACCGTGCACCTGCAATAAACACCACTAGAGATGTGGTGAATAGTGGTTAGCAGAAATTACACTACTACCCTTGATTAAAAACACATTTGAAAACAAAATCTGAGACTACCTCAGATTCAGAACCTGTTTTTGAAAAATTCAAAAAACCTTGTACACAAATCAAAAAATTATGCAAATTTTCGGAACTTAACTTCAATGTGTTAACAAGACTCTTTCCAAAAATCAGACAAAAACAAGATCGTTTGGCCCTTCAAACAAATAAAAAGATTCAGATGGTCAATCTGGACAGAATTAGACAGAATGTTGCTGAAATTGAAAAACGTGTTTCTCTTTGGATACTTAACCAAAAAGGTTAAAATTTATGTCAAAACACTCCTTAGGATGTCTAGTTTATGTATCCAAAGGCCCTGACCTTGAACAATTCTTGATTAATACAGAATTCAAGTTTTCTCAAAACTGATCAGATTGCAGCCACATTGGAGCAATATCTTGCAAAGACTGAAAGACTAGCTTTCTCTTGCTCAAATCAAGTTATTCTTATTGCAAATGAAAGCTAACAGTATGAAATATAACTCCACCAAAAATCATGAATTTTAAAAGTGTTTAACTATTTTTTCAGATTGTGAGAAATTGTGTGAAAACTGCAGTAAAAACGAGCAGAAAACAGAAAGGTAGAAACAAGACAAGAACACTGAGGATTTATCCTGGTTCGGTCAATGTGACCTACTCCAGTCCCAAGGAACAACTTTCCTTGGATTTCAATATGGTATGAATCAACTTACAACAAGAACCAAACTTGATCCTTGGGTTATACATAAACCCTATTCAAGACTTGAATGAACCCCTTCTATGCAACACTTAGTTGCAACACCTCTACCACATATTGATGTAGCCTTATAGAATTGGCTAATCAATCTTACAAATGAAGCTCAAGAGGCTTGTAGCTAAACAAATACAACAAGAACACCTTTGCTACAAAGAATGAAACAAGAACAACAACAAGAAGATGATAGCTAGACAAATCAACAAATGCTTTCAAGTGAGCTTCAAGTGTGTTTCATCTTCTTCACCATTGCCTCCTATTTATAGTGTGAGGTGAGCCTTGGAGATAAGAATGCACATGTTTCACTATCTTCATCATCAAGCTTAAGTGTCTTCACATCATTGGTTGGCCTTGTACACTTGGCAAAATGAGACAACATAATTGGTCCACCTTAGACACTCATTTGGCCGATTTTTCTATCCAAAAATGACATGGAATTTTTCTTGAAAAGTAGAGATAATAGCAAGGGATAATACTCCACAATCCCCTCAACTCCTTGGCAAGATAATAGGCATGTGGGATTTGACAATTTCAAACCAAAAATCAGCTCCCAAAAGAGGGTAGTAGTTGTTGGCTACTAAGTCAAATATTCCAAGTTGACAATTTTGCCAACTAGCTCCTTTTTGGTCGGTCCACTTGTTACCAAGTTATAAAATAAATTACACATCATATCCAACTGTATATACACGTTTTTCAACATATATACATGTATATCAACTCAGATTTTTGAAGAAGAAATCCACAAATAATAATTGACAAGATTATGTCAACATATAACACCAAAATTCCCAATATTTCTTCTTGTATGTTGTGATCATTTGCACACCTTGAACACCTTTGATATTTCTGTATAATGATGATAAATATTCTCCCATAACATATATAAGAGGGTCTTCAAGACAGAAATAGTATGTGACATCACAACTCGTCACATATCCCGCTATTGTAAATAATATCATCATGTAAGAGAAATGATATAAAGCCCCAATATAATCTTCACAATAATCATAGCTCAACTCTAGAATAATGATAAGAATATACTCAAGATTTTCCTTGAGTAAAAATACCAAAAATATCCTAAGGGGTGAAATGACCAAAATGGCCCTGGCGAGAGAAACTCCAGAAATGATCCCGATGGTCAGAAATAAATATAATACCACCTTTGTCTTGATAAATATGATAAGAATAAGTCCTTGATATATATCCGCCATATCATGTTCCTACAAAACTCAAAATACCAATTTTGTCCTTTTTGGTAAGTTATCGAAACTTCCACGGCACATTAGTCACAAAACATTTATATTATCAATATCACATAATAGTTACATAATGAACATGTATGAATCATGTACAAATGAAAACCACCACTTTATCACATTTTAGAAAAATATTCTTAAAAACCCTTGACATCGATCAATCGAAGTGCCTCAGCTTCAGAGATCGATGTCTCACAGTAAGTTTCAGAGTTTGTCTCTGACCTACATCGATCGATCGAAGTGAGGGTTCGATGTATACATTGATCGATCGATATGTCTCAGGTTTAGAGATCGATGTCTCACCGTAAGGTCTTGAACTTTCATTGCCTTACATAGATCGATCGATGTGAGGGATCGAAGTACATCGATCGATAGAAGTGCAACAACCTGAGAGATCGATGTCAACTTTTTCAACTTTTAATCACATACAACACCATGTATGATATTTTTAAGCATTTACCACTTAAAATCATGACTTTAAAAATTATCCAAACATATTTCTCAACAAAGCCATCTCAACCTCATTAGAGGTCATCTCTTCAACGTCAAGCTGATTTTGACGAAGCCTCCAATAGAAGTCGTCTCAGCTTCAAATGGAAGTCATCTTTTCAACGTCAAGCAGGTCTTAACGAAGAGGTCATCTCGGCCTCGAATGGAGTCATCAACTGAACGTCAAGCAGGTTTTGGCAAAACCTGTTATCTCAGCCTCACTAGAGGTTATCTTCTCAAGTCAATCAGGTCAGCGGGAGTCATCTCAGCCTCACTAGAGGTCATCTCCTCAATATTAAGCAAGTCTTGATGAAGCCTCCAACAAAGGTCATCTTGGCCTCGAGTGAAGGTCACCTCTTTAACGTCAAGAAGGTCTTAATGAAGTCTCCAACAGAAGACATCTTGACCTTGAATGAAGTTATCAACTCATCGTCAAGCAGGTCCTGACAAAACCTCCAGCGGGGTCATCTTAGCCTCAACAGATGTCATTTCTTCAAAAGTTACGCAAGTCTTGACGAAGCATTCAACGGAGATCATCTTGGTCTTGAATGGAGATCGTCAGCTCAAAGACAAGCAGGTATGGATGAAACCTCCAACGGAGGTTATCTCGGCCTCGCTGGATGTCATCTTCTCAACGTAAGGCAGATCTTTGCAAAACCTCCAATTGATGTTATCTCGGCCTCACTGGAACTTATCTCTTCAACGTTAAGCAGGTATTAACGATGCCTCCAACAAAGGTCATCTCGGCTTTGAGTGGATGTCATCTCATCAGAGCCAAACAAGTCTTGAGTATTTTAAGTTGTAATAATCTCCCCAGACAAGCAATCTTAGTAGAGTAGAACTTTCATAATGATTAACAGAAAGATCTGTCTTAACATTCAAATTGCTAAGTCAAATATGGGGTCATCTAATGAGGTGAAAATCTACACACTCGTAGAATCGACAAGTGTATTCAGGTCGACTCTCACATAGTTAGCACTAATTGACTCCTAAGGACGTGATCGTCTGAGGTGTAGGCCATCCACGCTGGCCCAAACATGCAGTTAGGTCAGCCTAACTAGCAAGTCGGCTACATCAGTATACGCACAAAGTCAGGCCAAGTTAAATCAACCCGGTCCGGTCCTCCTTACTAGAAAAAGCTCGGCCAAGGCAACCACCACCACGCAGTCAGCTTGGCCAAGGCAACCCCAAACATGCATTGATCAATTGACTACAAAAAGCATTTTGCTAGCAAACAGAAGGCATGTTTGAAACATTCAGACACAATTGGAGACATTGTTCTCAAACTACTCAATATTTCCACAAAGAGACATGTTACACCAAATTCCAAAATAGATTAAATGCGAAATATAGAACAATCTATAACTGACTTAGTCGTCACATGATTTTCTCTGGAGTAAAGAACAATCTGGACCTCTGACGTTGTTGATTCTCGTATGTTTAGAATGACAAATTCTACATATTTCTTATCCGGATCATTTTTCAATCTAAAAGGCGACCCAACTTCGCCAACATCCTTATACAAACTGAAAAAAATAAGGTGGGTCTCTTATGAGCTACGACGTGTCATTTTTCTAGTTCATATATTGGGTACGAATGATGATGATGATATTTATTTTATTGATTAAGAAATACTTCTTTCGATCCAAAAAAATATTATTCTCGTTGGTTTTTGATATAATGAAATATTTTCAAGACAAAATAGATACTTGGTAAGATGGTAGTAGTTACACAAACACCCTAAAAAATTACATGGGCCCCAACATTGCGAGGAAATTTATTGGTCATGCTTTTATTTCAAAGTAGATTATATTCTCATAAGGGAAATTATGAAAGCTAGCTGGTTAAAATTTCCCATTTAAAATATAATTGATTAAAGATTTAAGGGATTTGTGTATTATTCTACGGAACTCATTAAGGCTTTCTCGTATTGTTTCATGAAATTACTTAAAACTATCTATATTCTATAAAAAAAGATATGTAGATTATTATTTTTTCTATTTTAAAAATCTCCCGTAACTTTTCAAGAACCTCTTTGAAGTTTGATGCATTACTATTTGGTGAACTCTTTAAGTTTAATAAATTACTAAGGAATTTAATATAATTATTGTATTATTCCACAAACTTCCTACAAATTTTCTTTGCCCCTGTTTTCTAATTTTATCTTATTTTTTTCGCGTACTTCAACTTATTTATTTCGTTTCATTGTTAAGAAACATCAAAGGAAATTCGTGCCGTTTGAAAAATAGAAAACATTTTTTTGTTGTAAAAATTACAGAAAGGAATAGAACTCTGAAGCCCAAGATAAGAGAAACTTTACAAGGAACCTATTTAATTTTTCGTTATGTTGAATTGGTCTCTAGGAAAGTTGTGCCTTTTAAAACCTCAAAAGGTACCTATTCATTTATTAATTAATTATTTGATTAACTGTATGTCATGACATTTCGTTGGTGATGTTTGCATCGAGAAAAAAGATTTTATCACTAAGCAACGAGTAGACAAGTCCGATCCTTCGTTAAATGTAGTTGGAGATTCCTTTTTGGGGATTCCTTGGAGCATAAATGTCATAATCTGACTGAGAGTCATCACTGTTTCAGTCCCAATAAAAAATCGTAGATGATTAAATTAAAAACTTAACAGACTTCTAGGTTGAAGGAGGCCATACGCAAAGAACCCACACAATGTGTTTATGACAAACTAGAATTTTAACCCAGACAGCAGTGAAACACCACACTGTGTGTGTTTCTGAAATCGATTCCGCTATTATTTTCAAGCAACACCCAACTCGATTATCAACTAACCTAGGTCGTTGAAGACTTTTCTGAGATTCCTATGTTGTTGCATGATAAAACTCAAATGTGTCTTGTCATTTTATTTCTGATAAAGATAGATCACTTGTCCTCGAGTATATAATTATGCACCTGAAACATGAAACATCATTTTCTTACATAAGCAAATAATGAATGGACTTATCGATAGACCATCTGACATTTGTACGCTGATAACAAATTGGTTGCTGTTTCCAGAGAATCATCAGTATATATCCTTAAAGAGGGAAAGTCACTCAGCCAGACAATAAGAAGAAAATATGCTTGCCCGCCTCCATAGTGTATCTCAATTGGTATTCATATAGTTTGTTTTAAAAAAAGAAAACATGCTTGCCTTTTGAATCTACATTAAATCATAAGTATTTGTAAAATGTTACTTTGAGTAGCTCAATTGTCAGTTAGATTTGAGGGTGAGCCTTGAAACAACCGGTAAGGTTGTCGTTTTGTGGATTTGAAGTCCATGGGTTCAAACCGCAGAAAACAGCCCTCTTACACAAAGTGTAGCATAAGACTGTATACATCAAATCATGAAGTAATTCCCGTCCCTCCCTGGACCCTACATAAATGCCGGAAACCTAGTACAACAAAAACGCCCCTGTCATTTAGATTGCTGCAGTCACTCAATCTTTGCCACTGTGACTTGCTTTTGGACTTGCAACTGTATACGCTTACAATGGAAATGATGTACTCCATTATTAACAAGATAATTATGCCTTTCTCTTTTTAAATTACATTTGGCATAAGTAGTATCCACAAAAAGACTGAAGGTCCATCTATTGAATGGTTGGGAATTTCAGTGGCCTCAATGAACATTTCGAGTAATCAATCCCTCAAAGACAGAATAAAGATCCTTGTTTTCTGGACCAAAAAATTCACAGGCTTTCCGCAAAGATTCCTTCAGAAAATCTCAATGTCAAGAGATGACCGATGTAACATTTTAGGAGAAAGCTGGTGTAAATCAGGAGTGGGATTGTGCAAAACATACCTCTTTTGTTTGCTTGTGGGAATTCAAGGTCCTTGACATTAGCAAGAAATGCACCAAACTGCTCATATGATAACCGGCTCCTGTCAAAGGGTGTTTGTAGTGAGGCAGACAAGAACAGAGGGAAATCAGGAAAAAGAGAACACTACAAGAACAACATTACCCTATTGTCTTACAGGCTCATGCCTATAACGAGGTACGGGAGTCGGATGTACGCAACCATACCTATGTGTTAGAAACACATAGATGTTGTTTCTCGATGACCCATAATGAAAATTGTGTCAAGCTGTGTCGATCAACTGCTACTTTACAATATAAGAAGCGCATCCAATTTAGTGAATCATTTTGCTTTATTCCATCATATTCTAAAATCAAGGAAGAGTGTGTTTTCGACTCCGTTGAAAAAAAGAATACTACAATTCCTTCAAAAGCAGCATCCTTACCTAACTTGGCGGAAGAACTCTTTTCCATCAATTCGAGTTCGTCCTGGAAGGAAGATACAGAAAGGAAGTCAAATAAATTACCAACACTTAATTCAGCATACATTTATCTACGGATTATCTACTCAGAAGCAGAAAAAACTGGGTTTCTATAAATAAATGGTTGTCTATTTCTCAAGTAATTTGACAAGAAACTCACCAGATTGTGAGCCTGCATCTGAGCCTGACATTGAACTATGAGTTGAAGACGGGGGAGAGAAAACTGAAGACCTGTCCTCGAATATGGCCCTTGAGGTCGAAAATGACATCGAATGTCTCCGTGGCGAAAGAGGTTTAGGAGTCAGGTTTGGTGATGCAGACGCTGATAGAGTAGGAGGTGAACCAGGAGGAGTCAGCCGCGGGGTGGTAGTTTGAGATGCCAACAACAGTCCCTGAGATATGCGGGGCCTCGGGGCTGCAAGGAAACAAACAGTAACACTCAATGATGGCAAAGCGCGCAACAGCACAAAACCAACAATGACCGGATGTGATATGCGTTCAAAACAATAGCACGAAAAGTACAGCAGTTGTTTTGCAGAAACTGTTGTTGCGCATATTAGTATTCATTTGCTGTACCAATGATGCATATGTTTTTCATTGAGATGAACATATTAGTCATGACCTACTAGATTTGTATCTTTTTAGGACATGGTCCATGATAGAAATTCATGGAAACAGAGAATTAATGTTAAGGAGATTTATGCAGCATAGGGGCACGTTAGAGTATATGTAAGGGTTTAGACAATCTATACACTTTAGGTTGACTTTATAGTTTTTTGTTTGTCTTTGTCTTTCATTATTTGTGTATATACACGATTATGATTATTTTAATATCGGAAGCATTTCTATATGTGTTTAATACATTTCTTCACTAGCACACCATATTCCTATTATTGTGTCATCTATGCAGGTACATATAGAGCCGGAGGTCTCACTGGAAGCAAACTCTTTCTCTTATGATAAATGTATTGTTTGCATGTCTCTTACCCTCCCCAGACCCTAACGATAACTTAGTGATTTCGTTGGGATATTACTAGGTATGGTCGTTGGATCTCCGTCGTTTAGTACTAACTGAACTTATACACTAAATTCAGCTTCTGACTATATATGGTCTTGTAATCTTTTCACGCCATATGCCATGTTATTCGTTGTCTTATTAATCTCTGCATTATAACCCTAAACGACTTTGAATGACAGGAGGGATTATCTATTAATTATGGCAAAGATTTCGCAAACTTAAACGGAACCAACAGTGACAGGATGTCATATGCATGTATTGCAGCGCACCTTCTGTATCAGCATCCTCTGTATATGAACTTCCCAAGTCAGGGAACTGACTCCGGGCAGAAGTAGTCCTTGTGGGAGGCAATGTGGCATTGTCATCTGGAAAAATTTACCGTCAATGACCTTGCAAAAGTTAAGAACATAAATGCAATTTTGGTTCCCTGAAACATGTAGGAAAGATCTACCACAACTGAGGGACCCGAAAAGCCAGGGAAAAAAAAAGTGCTCAGGAAGATTCAAATTCTTGCTCCCAGAGCTGCAAAACAACCATGCTAAAGATGATACATGGATATCCATCAGTATGAACATATGGACAAGTCACTGGATCTTGAATTTGTTCTAGCCATCAACCATAGACAAGACTAACCACGTGTTTTTGGACAATAAGAACACAAGGAAATACTGAGATAACTATATGAGAAATTTTTTAAAAAAGAAAAGAGTTGCAGTAGAGAATTAGAGGCACCTATATGCCTTTGAGCTTCCATTGCACTGGCCAAAGCTCCAGCACCCCCTGTCTGCCGAGCAACAGGCAATACAAAAGGCTCAAAACTCAGATATATTCAATATTTATGCTTCCCTTTAAAAAAAAAACTCATAAATTAGCAAACAATTCAAAAGGACAAAATATTAAAATACAATAAAACACACAAAGGTTACTAAATGTTTGCGTAAAGAGTAACTTACAGCGGTTTCTTCTCCGTCCTGAAGTGATCGCATGAGTTTCTTCCTAAATGCTTCCAGCTACAATTATTCAGCAAGTAAGACGATTCAAATAAATCCAGAAGACAAACTTTTACTCCCAGACATAAACAATAAACTTGAACCTTTCCAAATCAGAATTATATACAGTATAAAAATCAAATTCAAAATTTAAATCTAGTCTAATATGTTCATTTGTGAACTTCTATTACTTGTTGCACCATAATTCTTAGAAATAAAATACAAAAAAGAAGATAAAAATATAACTGGCATGCTGAATCCAATGGCAATTTCATACTTAAGTTAGACAACAAAAATTACTATGGAGAAAATAAAGCAATCACAAGTCAAACATGATACTTATAACCTTCTTTTCAGGTAATGGTAACTTTTAAGCAATAATTCCATTTTCAATTGAGGAATGGCACACTATTCTTTCACTTTGGAATATGATAAAATAAAACAAGATGATTCACTAAACTGGCTACGCTTCAAGTAACGGTTGATCGACATAGCGCTATGCAATTTTTATTATGGGTCATAAGAAAACAATCTCTTGCGCACATCTGACCCCTCCATACCATGTTTATAGACGGAAGATTCAAAAACAATAAGATAATGTTGTTGTAACTTGTAAGGAATAAAGCAATCACAAGTCGAATATGGTACTTACAACCTTCTTTTCAGGTAATGGTAACTTATAAGCAATACAGAAGTCAAATCCATTACGGTCCTTTTTGGGTAGCACCGGGGGTGGGGTTGGTTGTTGAAATGACACTTTTAGCCCGTGCAAACTATTGTACGGAAGTTATATTAAGTTAGGACAATATTTTACTTTATCAATTAGGAAGTAACATTTTAATATAACTACACATGTAACTACACATTTATACATATACATTGTTTTGTTTTTAGGGGCTAAACTTAAGGAATGGAGAGTTAGAAAATAAAGAAAGAACACATATAGATAAGGGAAACCAAAAAAAAAAAGAAACTTGTCGATAAGAACGAAATAGAAAAAGAGGGCAAATTAGTAATTACCTTAGCAACATCGCGTTCGAGCTTCTTCACAGTGGTCGATAATTCTGCGTTTTCTTTCAGCAAGCTCTCCTGTAAAATATTTCAGAAACTGAATAGTTAAAAAAAAAAACTCCAATTTATTCATTTGTTAAGCAGGTCAGTTCAAGTAAAACCTTTTCTTGCTCGGCGGCGGCGAGTTTATCGGAGACGTCGCCAAGGGCGGCGTCGAGAGATTCAACATGAGACTGAAGTTCGCCGATGATAGCGTCCTTCCCTCCGAGCTCACTTCGAGAGCGGAGACACGTGTCGAAAGGGAAATGGAGGTGATTTTACGCGCCACATCCAGCTGTTCGAAGGGATCCGCCGGCAAAATTTTCAAAATTTCCTCGGGGAGATCGAAGCTGTTGTGTCCTGCGGATTCTTTATATGGATCCGGATCTCTTGACCGCTTGCTCTCTCACCTTTTTTTGTGACTGTCCGACACGTGGCAGCAGAGGATGATTAGGCTGCATGAGGTGACTCTCATCTAATTTTACCATCTCATGGACTGGGACAAGGCGGACGATCCTTTGTTACCAGGTGGGGTCAGTAGATCCAATTCCTTTGGACAACATATTTTTTCCCCCTATTACACCGAAACTCTTTTATTTTTCTAACCTTTTTATTTTTATTTCACTTGGTGTGTTTTTGAAGTAATTGAATAAATAGAGGGTGGGACGGGGGCAGTGGATCGGGGTAGAGTATGAAATTGTATTGGTCGAAAATAGAAGGGATAATTCCCTTTTGCACCCCTAGTGTTTGGCATAATCTCTAATAACCTCCTCAATGTTTAAAAATATACCTTTACCTCCCCTGATGTTTGGACTAAAAGGTAAAATGACATTTTAAAATCTAAAACTAAAAAAATTTAAGAAAAAGTCAATTATACCCTCCTCTCCCCTGACCCTTTCCCCTGCCATGCCCACCAGCCGCCTGAGCCCCTCTCTGAAAGCTCCTTCAATAATTTAACCTTCTTAACTTCAGCCTTCTGAAATCAAAGTGTTCATTTCAAGTGAACATTTTAAAACTTTCACATGGAAAGACTAACATTCATTCTCTTTCCACCACCATTTGACAACAAAAATCTCGTGACCTCCTCAATATAGCACCACTTGCAACATAATGCACCACACCATTTCCACAGCTAGACTTATACATTGAAGGCAAGAAAATGAGTCCAGCAACGGGAGGACGAGTTTTTGGAAAAGAAGTTATAAAATGAGTCCAGCAACGGGAAAATTGAAGGCAAGAAAAAGGATCACAAGAGGAGGAGGGGAGAGATGGAAATGCTTCCAGAGGAGGATGAGCACATGGATTGTGTATACAAGAAAATAAGGAAAGACAATAGCAAGGATGATAAATTGAAGAAGAAAGTGGTGAACTCAAAGGATGATTGCAGCAAAAAGTGGATTCCATGGCTGCAATTCTCAAAAGGCATCTTTCATGATAAATAAAGCATCAGGAGTTTTAAAGTGCATTCCTTGGTGCTATGTAAATTACTTGAAGCTATTTGTATGCATGTTAAACCGGCGGGAGGGAGGATAATCTCCATATGCTGTAGCTATTGAGAAATAAGGCAATATTGAGTCTTGTTTGGAAGTCGTATTCAGTCAGGAAAAATTGAGATTAGGAGGAGAAGGTTGTGTGAACTTTTGGCAATGGAGGAGGAGGAGGGACGGCGGCTGGTGGAGGCGCGGCAATGGAGAGGGGGTGGCGGATGGTGTACAAGAAAAGATAGGAAGAAGATGATGAAGAAGATGATGAGGGTGGGGGCAAAATAGGCGACTCGTATTTTATATATTTGAAAAATATTTTTTAATTAAATCAAGGGGGTAAGGGTATATTTTTCAAACATTAGGGGAGGTAAGTGTGTATTTTTAAACATTAAGGGGAGTATTGGTGATTACGCCAAACACTAGGGGGGGCAAAAAGGAATTATCCCAAAATAGAAAGATGTATAAGGGCGTAGTCCAGTTGGTACTCGTGTTAAGAATTACTATCAAGAAAGCAAGAGCTCAGATCCAGAGACACGTACAGTGGGATGTTCTACTTCTGTTAGTTTGTAAGATCAACTTGTGTAGTTATTTGCGTAAGGTTTTACCAACCTAAAAAACTACTGGACACCTAATTTGTATCTTTCAGCACGCTCTATAGGAGGAGATAGGATCTTCTCACCCCACGTGTCACCGCACGACACGTGACAACAAAGAAAATGATGAGGCTAGATGAAGGCCACCCGTATCTAACATCACCACTCCATCCTGCTGTCATTTGTTGCATGGTCGGAATGAATGAATTGAGGGGCAAGAAATCCCACCTCGTATAGTAGACTACCAAGAAAATAGAAAGACAGGATAAGAAGTTTGTCCTATTTGACGAAGGGCATGTGGATAATAACCATGTGGTCATTGTAGCTTCGTTAGATGAGCTATTATTTTATTGGTTTCTTTTGGACAATCATACCAAAATAATTGAGTTGGTTTAACAGGTAATTTTGACATACTATTTCCGATTTGTACCGACTTTTTCCCCTCTGAATTTTTATGATAGCCCTGACTGAATCATACGTCATTTCTTTTTTGCATGCACTTATTGTTCTTATTTTTCTTCTTGATATTTATCTGCATGTTGCTTAGCCTATTTTTGTTTTTATTATTTATTCAACAGTTTATTGAGTTTTTAAGTTTTTTAGTGAGTCTCCACAGGTTGGTAAATTATGATCTTTGCCTAAGATTATCGAACGATCCAAATAATGAAATTAGCGGTAGTTGTCAGAGAAAAACTTGTGCAAGCAACGACGTTAGAGGCCCTAAAAATGTACTCTAAAAAAACTATTTGACGATCAAGTTATATGCGGGAAATTCTATATTTGGAAATGTTTAAGTTGGAATATTTAGAGACATAAGTCTTATGTGGAGTCTGTGTCTCGGATAGAGTATTTTGCCTCTCGAAATAAATTCCGCTCGGCTGGGTGTTGTTTCCTTCTTTGGCATGGTTTAAGCAGCCAATGCATGTTGAGGAGCTACAGAAGAGTGCCATGTATCCTATCATGCTCGTGCATAGACGTTATGTGACACCATGTGTCGAGTTGCATGGTTAAGCTCCTCGCTGACATGTTTATGCTCTGGCAGGAGTCTTATTGGCTAATTCGACCAGGATGGCTCGGGCACCAGATCCCCGGCTGACCTGCTGAGCCGAACCAATGCGCATACACTAACGAGGTGGCACTTAAGGTTGAGGTGATTAGACTATGATTGATGTGGCTAGCTCTGAGTTGATTTTCGGATGCTGGCTTAAGAGCGTCGTTGACATCGAAGAAAAGACTTGTGCCCCTGGACCGTACAAAATTGACTATGTGTTGGAACTCGAGTTGATGAGATGAACCCTGAGCGACCCGCATACCTGTCGGGTCAGACCACGGCAATTGTATTGAGCCAGACCGGTTACACTTGTCATTTTTCAGGGGGATGGTTTTGTCCTCATCACCAGCATATACATTTTATCTTTTAAGGATTAAATATCTTAGTGAGAATTAAGTCTTTTCTATACACCAGAGAAGCGTCAGCTAACTGTGGTGAGGAGAATCTGAGGGATGATACAGATATGCCTCATTGGAGCTGGTGCCAAAAAAGAAGTGTGTTCAGGTGGATATAAGAAAACCCCGTCACATGGATATGAAGAAGTTCATTTTTATCAAGATGGATGCAAAATCGGATCTTCATCTAGGATCAACTGATGATCCTAACAATGAATTTAATGGTAACTGCTCTAATGGTACCTACGTAATTCAAAAAAATTAGAGGCACAAGAGGTTTGCTCTAGGGATAACCCTCTGACGATCAAGTCATATGTCGCAAATTCCATATTTGGAAGTGTTTAAGCTGGAATACTCCTATAAACCTGTCTCGCGTGTAATGTTTCTCCCATTTAAGTCAACTTGGTCTCTTCTGGACATTATTTGCTTCTTTTGTATAGTTTGGACAACAACAACAGCACTAGCACACCATATCCCTATTAGTATCATCTATGCAGGTATATATAGAGCCAAGGGTGTCACTGGAAGCAAACTCTCTATTCTTTGGGATGGAGGTATCATTTGCATGCCTCTGACCCTCTGCAGACACTAACGATAGCTTTTGTTTTTATTGGGATATACTAGGTACAGATTGTTGTTATTGTTGTTGTATGGTTTGGATAACCAATGCATATTGATGAGTTATAAAGGAGTACCAAGTGTCATGTTCTTCTTGTGCATGTCCGCCACGTGGCGTCACATGTCGACTAGGATGGATGCAGGCAATGAAGCTCCAGATGACCTATTGAGATGACCCGTGGCACACGTTAATGCTGAGGTAAAAGTTGAGGCTGAGGTGACGAACAACTAAGATAGCTAATCTTATACTAGTCTTACTGATCCTGACTTAAGATCGTAGTCGGTGTCGAGAAGACGACTTACATCTCTTGGACGCGAAGACTCGATCGTTGTTCTTGGATTCGAGTAGCTGAGGCGGACACTGAGCGACCTACGCAGTAGGAAACTCAAACAATGTCAACTATATTGGGTCGGACTTGTTACACTTGTTTTTTAGAGCAATGGTTTTGTCCTCATCAGCCTGAGCAACCTTGCTGAGGTAGGCAGAATGGTTAGTCTGACAGTAACAAGAAAATCAAACTGATTGCTCCAATTCTGCACGCTTGTGACATGTCTCTAATTGGTTGTGTAGACAACATTCTTGATGGGATTCTTTTTACACAATTTTTGGGTTCTGTAACGACGAAATGTTCTTTCGAATTTTAAGGACGGGAATCCCGATGTGTACAAATTTAATTCCCAAACTGTTTGGAGTATGACTCTTTTATTCGCAATTGTTTGTCTGCTTTGTCTTTGTCTCCAGCCATTTTCTCCGACGACCCCCTGCCAATGATCCTTTTCGTTCTTTTCTACTCAAGTAGTATCATTTCCGTTGTTATTTCACTTGTTCAATCATATCTTCCCCTTGACTACAAAACATCTCCGAAAGGGGCTTCATTCACCAGCGGAGTTGGAGAAAGGGTCTAACTCCCCTTTGTCGGAGAGAACTGCCTCAGAGTGCAGTTTTGCTTGGCATGAAACAACAGAAAGTTGGACCCACTGCTGGGTTTGGTTTTGCAGCTGAGCCTAATGGCGCTGCTTCAGCGGCAAAGTCGCTGGTGGTGGAGTCTGAGTCTTCTTCTAAACAGCTTTCTATTATGAACCTTGCACTCCCTATCCCTCACTACTCCCAATACAAGTTTGGAAATATAAATAGAGTTTCATGATTCAGTAAAGTCCACAGCTGCCACTGAACCTTGAGCCAAGCCGAGCCAAATAGGCTGTGGGAGATATATAGGATATATTGCAATAAGCTGGACCCAGTTTTGCATCCTACTAGTCAGACATCTTATAACCTCCTAAAGGACTATGAAGCTGTTTATGAAGATTAGTTCAAAGTAGGGTTTAGCCTCCCTGTACCCGGACCTTTTGAATTGATTCTGGGGTACTGCCACCACAGATTCTACTAGATTTTCCCTAGTGGGTTTAGAATACTAGCATACTATCCCTTATTCCTTATGGTCATTCAGGTCAGCTTTGACATAAACACCTTTAGGGGCTTCTTCACTTGCAAATGTTCTGATAGAGGGTTCTAATTTAGCAAGAGAACCTTAGTGTCAGAGTTCTAATTCGCGGAGAACCTGTGCAGTTCTTCCAAGAACTAAAAAGACAGGTTCGTTTATGTAAAGAGCACCTGCACAACAAGTTGCGAGGCCTGCATACCTCTTAGGTCAATAAAAAAGAGCATGATCTGCATCATCAAGAGATAGCCCAGAGCCTTCACAATTTCGAAGCCATAGTAGACTGGCTTTATGTAACCGGAGAAGCTTTAGAGAGCGCTGACCTGGAACACATGGTTAGTTGTACAAGCTTCCAAGTATTGAGCAAGGAGAATTTGGAGGTTGTTGAAGGTGGGTGCCTGAACTGTACTCCTTCTACCGTGCTCTTCTACTCTGTTTGTATGCACTAACATGTATGTCTTCGCTATACAGACACTGTGTCCCTCAATAGAATTGTCGAGCTGAGGGTGAAAGAGATATAAAGGAGTCTGCACCTGCTGCTAGGCAGAGCGCATCAAGCTCTAGGATGGCCACTACAACAGCGGTTGAGCTGCCGGTCGTAGATTTCACGAACCTAGTGCAACTCTCACCAAGGGTACGAAGAGCCAGGGAGCTGCATGATATGAGAGATAAAAGAGCTCTGCTGGACCTATGTTGTTTTTTACTGTGATGCTGAGCTTTTTTTTTGTTGTGGATCAAGTTTGTTGGGAGAGGTGGAGATTATCCCCGAAAGATCTGTTGAGGGAGGGGCCATCCATGCCGAATCGATTCGCACAATTGCATAGCTGCCACATATACCGAAGATATTAAGGACGTGCAGCCATCGATCAAGCATGGGGCCAATAGGAGCCAAGGTGGAAGGGAGGCGGGCCAGTTCCTCAGGCCCCTATCAAATAGGGCTTCTCCCTAGGCAAATGGCTCGCACTAGTTGCGACCTCTGCTGGTCAGAAGCAATAAGCCCCCAAGGCCCTAACATCTAGCGAGCCACCTGAATCCTTTACAGATAAGGACAACGACAATGACCCAAATACAGCATGTTGGCTCAACAAAATCTCGGTGCTACCTGCTGACTTGAAGACATTCAAGAAGTTGGTGATGGCCAAAGAAATGCACAAAGATCTTGTGCTGGCAAGTATTGCTTTATCTAGTTTTCAACACTTGTGCTCAGCTACGCCTTCTAATTTTGATGTGGGATTTTGCAGATGAGGATGCATGCGGTCGACCTCCACAACAGATAAAAGGGATGGCTGAGGAGCTTAAGGAGGAGCGAAGGAGGCGAGAAACCCACGCCAAAGCTGCCATGAAGAAAACCAAATATATTGGTGAGCTCGAAGTGGAGGTAGAAAAGCTAAAGAAAGAGAAAAAGGAAGCATAGATAACGGTTGCTCCCTCTAACTGCCAATTTGATAAGTCGGCTGCTAAATCGCTTCAGAAGGAGTTAGATGAAATCAAGAATGACAAATAATCCATTCTCGCATACTCATATGTTGTCTATGTAAGGTGACCCTCAAGAACCAGCAATTGAAAGAGGTTTCCAATTGTTTCCCTCAGCAACTGGCTGAAGCTAAAGAGGCTACGATGGCAGAGTTCCACAAATCTGAGCTTCTAGCAGACACCCGACCATCCTTCACGGGTTCATAATGGACGTTGGACAGACTGCTGCAACAGACACATGTGCAGAGGTTCACCGAGATATGAAGAGAGAAGACCCTTGAATTGGAAACTTGTACAACTCAACCGTGAAACCCATGTTTTCTGGTGAGTTCAAGCGCTTCATCAAGGATGCTAATTTGACTAAAGATTGTAGTTGGACTGTTTGTGTTTCAGTTTGTAACCTCGAAATATAACTTTCATCTCAAACGCAATTTAACTCTCAATCTCTGGAATGAAACGAATGTTTTTTTACATTTGGGTCTTTCTGCTCAGCTTTCTTTACAACAACAACAATATTAACTCATTGCCTTAGAGGCTCCCGCCTATGGCGAGGTATGTTAGGATCGGATGTATGCAACCATATCCATGTGTTAGAAATACACAGATGATGTTTTCTAATGACCCATAATAAAAATTAAATCAAGTTGTGTTGATCAACCGTTACTTCACAATATAAGAAAAGTGTTGGACCATAACACATGCAATAAACACCACTAGAGGGGGTGAATAATGGTTAGCAGATATTATAATACTACCCTTAAACAAAAATTCCCTCAAAACAGAATCTGAGAGCTATTCAGATTCAGTACCCGTTTTTGAAAATTCACAAGTCTCATTACACAACTCCAAAAAATATCAAAATTTTTAGAAATAAATTTTAACGTCTTAAGTATACTCTGTCCAAAAATGAGATAAAATAAAATTATTGGCCCTTCAAAAAAATAAAAAGATTTAGATGGTCAATATGAACAGTTTTGGATAGAATGTTGCTAAACTTTGAAAACCTATATCTCTTTGTTTACTCAGTCAAAAAGATTGATCTTTATATCAAAATACTCCTTAATATGTCTAGTTTATGTTTTTAAAAGGCTCTATCCTGAAATTGTGCTTAATAAAATCAGAATACACGTTTCTTAGAAACTGGTCAGATTGCAGCCAGAATGGAGCAGTTATCTTTCAAAGACTGAAAGACTAACTTTCCTTTGTTTAAATAGAGTGATTCTTATTGAAAATGAATGATAACAATATGAAGTATAACTCCACAGAAAATCACAAATTTTGAAAATGTTTTACTACTTTTTAAGATCATGTGAAGTTGGGAGAAAAATGTCGTAAAAAAACGGATAGAATCCAGAAAAGAAGAAACAAGACAAGAACACCAAGAATTTATCCAGGTTCGATCAATGAGGCCTATTCCAGTGCCAAGATATTGAGAAATATTTTGGATAATTTTCAAAGTCATGATTTAAGTGGGAATACTTAAAAATGTCACACATGGTGATTAAAAGTTGAAAAAGTTGACATAGATCTCTCAGGTTGTTGCACATCGATCGATCTATGTACATAGATCCCTCACATCGAACGATCTATATAAGGCAGTGAAAGTTCAAGACCTTACAGTGAGACATCGATCTCTAAACCTGAGACACATCGATCGATCGATGTACATCGAACCCTCACTTCGATTGATCGATGTAGGTCAGAAACAAATTCTGAACCTTACTGTGAGACATCGATCTCTTAAGCTGAGGCACTTCCATCAATCGATGTCTAGGGTTTTTAGAAATATTTTTCTAAAAAGTGTTAAAATGGTTTTTTTCATTTGTATATAATTTACACATGTTTATTATGTAATTATTATGTGTTTTTGGTGATTATAAATGTCTTGTGACTAACGTGCCTTAGAAGTTTCTACAACTTACAAAAAAGGGCAAAATTGGTATTTTGAGTTTTGTAGGAACATGATATGGTGGATATATCAAGGACTTAATCTCGTCTTATTTATCATTACAAAGATGATATTATATTTATTTCTGACCATCGGGGTCAAATCTGGAGTTTTCTCATACCAGGGGTATTTTGGTCATTTCACCCATGAGGGTATTTTTGGTATTTTCACTTAAGGAATTTCTTGAGCATATTATTATCTTCATTCTGGAGTTGAGTTATTATTAATTGGAAGATTATATGGTGATTTTATCTTATTTCTCACATGATGATATTATTGACTATAGCGGGATATGTGACGAGTTGTGATGTCGCATTCTATTTCTATCTTGAAGACTCTATTTTATATGTTATTGGAGGTTATCATTCATCATTTTTCAGAGGTTTTCAAGGTATTAAAGGTGTGAAAATGTTCACGACATGCAAGAAGAAATAGTTGGAATTTTGGTGTTATATATTGACATAATCTTGTCAACTATTATTTGGTGATTTCTTCTTCAAAAATTTGAGTTGATATACATATACATACGTCCAAAAAGTCTACAATCAGGTGGAAATGATGGTGTATTCATTTTATAGCTTGGTGACAAGTGGACCAATCAAAAAGGAGCTAGTTGGCAAAAATGCCAACTTGGAATTTTCAAAATGGTAGCCAATGGCTACTAGGCTGAGCATGGTGCAGATTTTTTGTTTGAAATATTCAACTCCCACATGCCTATTATCTTGCCAAGAAGTTGAGGGGATAGTGGAGTATTATCCCCTGCTATTATCTTCACATTTTCAAGATAATTCCAAGTCATTTTTGGAGCTAATTTTCGGCCAACAAGGTGTACCCAAGGTGGACCAATTATGTTGTCTTATTTTGCCAAGTGTACAAGCATTTGTTGAATTGTCTAGCTATCACCTTCTTCTTGTTGTTCTTGTTCCATTCTTTGTAGCAAAGGTGTTCTTGTTGTATTTGTTGAGCTACAAGCCTCTTGAGCTTCAT
>AP025065.1:27972469-28142647 GCA_036186865.1 Eustoma russellianum
GACTTGATTATGTCACATTGACTGAAATAGGATAAATTCTCGGTGTTCTTGTCTTGTTTCTTCATTTCTGTTTTCTGCCCGTTTTTACTGCAGTTTTTACACAATTTCTCACAATTTGAAAAAATAGCTAAACACTTTCAAAATTTGTGATTTTTGATGGAGTTATACTTCAGACTGTTAGCTTTTATTTGCAACAAGAATCACTTGATTTGAGCAAGGAAAAGTTAGTCTTTCAGTCTTTGCAAGATAACTGCTCCAATCTGGCTGCAATCTGACCAGTTTTGAGAAAACTTAAATTCTGTATTTATCAAGAATTGTTTAAGGTTAGGACCTTTTGTAAACATCAACTACACATCCTAAGGAGTGTTTTGATATAAAGATCAACCTTTTTGGTTGAGTATTCAAAGAGAAACACGTTTTTCAAAATCCGCAACATTCTGTCCCAATTCTGTCCAGATTGATCATCTGATTCTTTTTATTTGTTTGAAGGGCCAACGATCTTATTTTTATCTGATTTTTGGACAGAGTGTTGCTAACTCATTGAAGTTAAATTCTGGAAAGTTTCATAATTTTTGAAGTTGCGTACGCTTATTTTTGAATTTTTCAAAAACGAGTTCTGAATCTGAGGTGGTCTCAGATTCTGTTTTCAAAGGGGATTTTTACAAAGAGTAGTAGTGTAATTTCCGCTAACCATTATTTACCCTCCGTCTAGTGGTGTTTATTGCAGGTGCACGGTCCAACTCCAAGGAACACCTTTCCTTGGATTTCACTATTAAATGACACCAATACAATAAGAAGAGCCATTTTCAAGACTTAGCAAAGCAGCTCTATGGAACTTTGGTTGCAACACCTCAAACACCTATTGATATAACCTTATAAAATTGGCTAATCAATCTTACAAAATATGAAACAAGACGTGTATAATGTAGCTATAAAACAACTATCAATGAAACACCTTAGCTACACAAAGTATGAACAAGAAATGAGAGAAGAGAGAATAGCAAGACTATGAACTTCAACTTTTGCTTTCAAGTGTGTGTCTTCTCTTCTTCACATTGCCTTCTATTTATAGTATGAAATGAACTTTGAAGATAAGAATGCCAATGTGTCATAGTCTTCATTATCAAAGCTTAAGTGTTTTTACATCATTGGTTAGCCACCTAAACACCTTGTATACTTGGCAACTTCAAGCAACATGATTGGTTCACCTTTGCATCTTTATCTTGGCCGAATTTTTGTCTTCAAAAATGACTTGGACATTGTTGCAAAATGAAGATAATATAGAAGACATATTCCACCAAAAATCCCTCAACTTCTTGGCACAAGAATAGGACATGTGAGTGGCTTCAAACTTTGAACGAATCAGCCCCCATTTTCAGCCATATAGCCGTTGCCTTTGAAACTTGAATTTTCAAGTTCACAATTTTTTCAACTAGCTTGTATTTCGTTGATCCACTTGTATACATGTCATAAAATAAATAAAACGCCTTTGACTCTTATATACACGTTTTTGAGCCAATAATATGTGTACAAACTCAGATTTATTGAAAAGAAATAAGTAGATAAAGTTGACAAGACTTTGTCAACATATAGTTCAAAATTCCTACATTTTCCTCTTTGTGAACTGTGGTGAATTTTGTACCAAGAATATCCTTAGAGTCTTTGTAAAATGATGAGTAAGAACCTCTAATAACATATATAAAAATATCTTCAAGAATAAAATAGAATGTGACATAGAAAACAGTTAAATATTCCGCTGGAATATGTCGATAATATCACCAAATAAAGAATAAAATAGATAACCACCGGATATTCTTCAAGAAAACCATAAATAAGCTCCAAAATGCAGATAATATGATACTCAGGAGCTGCCTTAAGTAAAATGACCAAACTGTCCTTGGGGGGTAAAATGATAAAAATACCCCTGGTGATAAAAACTCTGAAAATGACCCTGATGGTCGTAAATAAATATAGTAACACCTTCATAGTGATGAATAAGATATAAATGTGTCCTTGCATGATTTTCTCCTTGTCAAGTACCTACAAGAACTCAAAATACCACTTTTGCCCTTTTTGGTAAGTTATAGAAACTTCCAAAACATATTAATCACAAGACATAATAATATTCACCAAAATCACATAATAAAAACACAATAAACATGTATGAAGCATATACAAATGAAAACAATCATTTTATCACATTTTAGAAAAATTTCTTCAAAAACCCTAGACATCGATCGATCGAAGTGTCTTTGCTTGAGAGATCGATGTCTCACAGTGAGACCGTTTTAGGTCCAATTTTAACTTGTCTTGGTTTAGGTACGACAACCTTAGCCAGACACCCCCACACTTTCAAGTATTTGTAGCTAAGCTTGTAGCCATTCCAAAGCTCATACGGGGTTTCATCCATCTGCTTAGTTGTAATTCTATTCAAAATGATGTTAGCTGAGAGAACGGCTTCCCCCACAAGTTTTGAGGTAAGCCCAAACTTATCAACATAGCATTCATCATCTCTTTTAGAGTTCGGTTTTTGTGTTCAGCAATACCATTCGATTGAGGTGTATATAGTGCAGTCATTTGATGAATAATGCCATATTCTGAACAGAACTCATTAAAAGACGCTTTATACTCGCCATCTCTATCACTACGAATTGCTTTAATTCGTTTGCTAAGTTGATTCTCAACTTCATTTTTATAGTCCTTGAAAGCATCAAGGGTCTTGTCTTTGCTACTTAGCAAGTAGGCATGATAGTATCGTATGCAATCGTCGATAAAAGTTACGAAATACTTTTTACCACCTCTTGTTTGCACAATCTTTAAATCACACACATCGGAATGAATTAAATCCAAAGGTTCAGTGTTCCTTTCTATTAAAGGAAATGGCGCATTTTCCATCTTTGCTTCAACAAATATTTGGCATTTCTCATTTTCAAATTTTAATTAGGGCAACAAGTCAAGATTAACCATACGTTATAATGACTTATAATTCACGTGTCCCAAACGACAATGCCATAAACAAGAAGATTCAAACATGTAAGCAGAAGAGGAAGCACTCTCATTAGCCTCTGCACGCAGATCTCTTTTGGGTACAATAATGATGACATTCAATTTAAACATCCTATTTGACAAGTACCTCTTCCCCAAATAAATGTCATTTTTCAAAAGAATAACTTTATTGAACTCTAACACTAGTCTAAAACCATGCATGACTAGAATAGCTCCAGATACTAAATTCTTTCGAATGTCAGAGACGTGCAGCACATTCTGCAGAGTCTAGTGCTTCTCCAAGGTCAGCTTCAGAATAACTTTGCCCTCGCCTTCAATCTTCGAAGAGGCCGAGTTTCACATGTAAAGCTGTTCATTGTTCCCAGGCTAGTACTCCGTGAACATCTTTCTGCTGGAGCAGACATGTCTTGTGGCGCCAGTATCAAGCCACCACTCGCACATGTTCCCCACAACGTTGCATTCTGAGACCACCGCACAGAGGTTCAGATCATCCATAGCATCAACTATGTTGGCCGTTGCCTTGGTCTGCTTCTTCTTGGGCTTCCGGCACTCATTGCTGACATGCCCCTGAATGCCACATTTGTAGCATTTTCCGGTGAACTTTTGCCTTTCTTGTTCATCCCGAGTTGGCCCTTCTTTTACTTGGTCTCTGCAACATGGGCCTTGACCTGACCAGCATTCGTCTGTGGCTTACGTTCGATCTGTAATTGTCTTCCACTATGCGGAGTCGGACAATCCGATCTTCCAATGACATCTCCTTTCACTTGTGTTTGAGATAGCTTCTGAATTTCCTCCACGAAAGAGGTAGCTTCTCAATCACTGCTGCAACCATGAAAGATTCACTGAGCAACATGTTCTCCTCTTCCATCTCGGCTACCAACGTCTGAAGTTTCTCAACTTGAGAAACAACAGTGCGAGAGTCAGTAATTTTGAAATCCAGGAATTTGCCGACATTAAATTTCTTAGTATCGGCATCTTCCGCACGATATTTCTTTTCCAAAGCCTGCCATAAAGACTTTTCGATTTTATACGCGTAGTACAAAACGTATAAGGAGTTATCTAAGCACCCAAAAATATGGCTCAGAAAAACATAATTGTTGAAGTTTCATGCCTCTACAAAAAGTTTATGTTCCATAGTTTGGGTATGGTCCTCCTCAGAACCCCCCACAGGCAGGTCCTTGGTCAGGAAAGAAGCCAACCCTATGGCAGTCAAGAAGAACATCATCTTCTGCTGCCAAAGTTTGAAGAAGCTCCCACTGAACTTCTCTGGTTTCTCCACCTGGGTCACTACAAGACCCTATGCAGGAACATTCTTTGGCACCCAGCATTTGGTGCCATTGGAGCAGAGCTGTGCACGTCTGCGCCTTGAATTGAACTTGAACTTGCGTTCTCCATTTAGTCTCTGTTAGACAGAAACACATAGGAATCAGTATAGAATCAAAACAAATAATGTCTTAAAAATTGTTGGAAATAATTCAAGTCAGAAAAATTGACTTATGTACAGTAATGACCGACCTGCTGAGCTCAGGGTAGATTGGATAGATATGCTAAGTCAAGACAGTTCAGATAGCGCAATTGAGTTTGCGTTCTGAACAGTCAGCTGACCTGCCGACCTGAACTTAGCAACACTTCAGAACTACTGTTTTGTGCTGTCAGCCTTCTAGCCGAGCTGAATTAAAGTCAGACTGATTGGACAGATTAGATCAATCCAGCCAGCGCAATTGTATTTGCGTTCTAGGCTAATCACTGATCTACCGACCTCGACACCTCAGCACAATCAACAAGAGTTGTGCCTTTAGCCGCTTCAACCGAACAGAGCTCAGCACGGCAGAGCTATAGAACAACGAATGTCCTAAGCCAAACAACAGAGCTCATCCCAAAGCAGAACTCAGCACAACAACACTGTATAACAACAATGTTGCGATCTTCCCACAGACAGTTGGGCTCAGCACAAAGCAGAGCTCGCGAAGCAATAACCTTAACAGCTCAGCTGAGCAGAGATCCGAGGTGAGTTCAGAACTCTTTCCTTAAGATGTTATTGCTCTGGTATACTGTGTCCAACCAGAGGAGCAAGCGTCTTCCAGGATACAACAGAGATCAGTTCAGACGAGCGGCACTGCAACGTTGAACTCTACGAACCTGTTAGATGTCTTGAACTTCTCTGTATACTGATGCAGAAGTGTATATGAGGGGGAAGTATGCAGAAGGAGATTGCAGAAAGAGGAGAAGAAATTCGGATTTCTGTGTGTGTTCCCAGAGGTCAAGTATGATACTATTTATAAGAAAATTCTGAGGTCAGTAGTTATAGTCAGTCCAATCTCAGCCGTATGATCAGATACCAGCTCTGTCTGAACCATTGGATCAGATTACTGCACCAGATCTACCCTCAGTTGTCAGATCAACTAACTGTTCAATCTGAGCTGTCAGATCATAACAAATTCAAGTCAGCTCGGCCGATTAAGGTTCGACAACTTTTCAAATTTTAACATTAGCCTAATCTTAACAACCTGAAGAGTTTGAACGGAACAAAATCCTCCCTGGACGATAAGATTCAACCGACGCTACAGGACTCGTCCTACAGTCTGGCCTGTAGCCCAGTCCACAACCTAAGCCCATCAGGTACGCAGCTCAGTCCGCTACCTGAGCCCACGCCCAGGTATGGGCCGAGCTGAGCTGACTTTTCCCGTTACCTTGAACATTAATTTATCATTCATCCGGTATCAGAATCGAGTGATTCAAAAGCCTACAATTATCTACTCATTGTATAGATAATTCAGGACTCATTAGTTTCCACTAATTACTAGTGAAACTAAGCATAACATTAGCTTAAGATACGTTGCTAAACACAGTTTGCAACTTGGTCCAATTTCAATATCTTTCCATTTTCTCCAACGGGAAATTACCATCAATCGGGAAGCTGAAATTGAACTTAAATGCTACTGTTGGGGGAGCCAGGAGGGAGATGGTTCTGAGGGATTCCGGTGGCTTATTCATAGATGCAATCGCCTTCTATCTGCCTACTACAACCCCCTTTGGTGTGGAACTTCAAGCTTGTTTGATGGCTTTGCTATACTGCCTGAAATTTAAACGTGTCGAAACAAGTCCAGCCGAGGTGTGCCGATCTTGGCCAAGATACGTCGATCAGATCTAAGTAATAACCATGCTGGGAAATAAGACTAGGTGTACAAAGCCAGTCAATCGAGCTGAGCTGAAATAAGGAAAATGACGGACAAAGTAAGGCCGTGCTGAACTGAAGAAGAGGTGATATGAAATGGATGAAGTAAGGCCGTGCTGAACTAAAGAGGAGCTGAGATAAAGAGAAGCATGGAACTAAGACAAGCTGAGGACAACAAAGAAGCTGAAGTGAAAAGGTGCTGACCCGAGGTGGCTAGATGAAGCACAAGTCAGGAAGCAACACTAAAACCGAGCTGCCATACTTTGTAAATATTATAACTTAGAATTTTTTGTTGTACACAAGTCCGAGCATACCAGTTAACTAGTCGTTACCTTTATAGACATTAGAAAACACTGTATCTGAACAGTGACTACTGCACAAGTAGAAAAACAAAGCCGTTATGAGTAGAATGACCACTCGATTGTCATTGTTATAACTTACATAGTTGGAAAGATATATGCCAAGTTAGCATTTAACAATATGTCCATTTTTCGTAATTCTATAAACTTATGCATGTAACGGAAATACGTAATATGCAGGCAGCTCACATGTCGTTAATAGTTTTTAAAAGAAAAGAAACATACTACATAAGGTAAACATATATAATCCACATGAGGTGCAGTTTAACTTGTTTATGAATAAGACCTTAACCTAAGATCTCTATTTCGAAGCCTCCTTCCTCATAAAAAAAAGCTAGACAATATTAAAAGCTTGATACAATGAATTATAAATACGTATATTATAAAGTATTATATATACAAATACATATAAATTGTAAATACATATATAATAAAGTATTATACATACACATACATACATACATACATACATACATACATATATATATATGTATATGTATATATATTATTTTAACACACGTGACATAGTCTTTAATATGGTAATATTGTGTTCCGAAATAACGTCATTCAGGAAAAAAAATTTCTGTCACACTAAAGAAATAAATTTTACATAAAACAATGATGTATTAAGTTCAAGTCTTATTCATCATACCAAACACTACTCCATCATCCTAAAATATTGTCATATAGAACCAAACAAGAGAACAAGTTTTAAAAGTAGTTAATACAATAGTTTTTAAAAATAGATTTCAAATGATTCAAGAATAAAATCCAATAAGTAATATATAAAATACTTTGAAATTTGATTTTAAATAATGTTTGACTAGTCATATGTTTAAGTAAGTGCGACTATATTTTTGGGACGGAAAGTATGGCATAAGTCTTTCCTAATGAAACTGTGTAAAATGAAACCTCACGATTATAATAATGACGTCAAATGGTAACTAATGACTTGTAATTTGACAACTCTATACTACTAATTTTCCACTTTTAAAAGGCACAATGATTATAGTATAAACAAAATAGACATCTCACACCCACCTTGACCTGTAAACTTGATGGGTCCCTAAACTATAAGCCATAACTGCTAAACAAATAAATTATTTAGCATCAAAATCAACATTTTGTACAACAAAGCAAGTTGCAATAAATCCTCACATTTGGCTATAACCTAGCCTCCATCCAGGGGTGTTAACGAACCGAATACTAGATTTTCAATTCGGTTTTGTTTAGCTAAACGAACTGTTTGTCTCGATTCGTTTTAGCAAACGAAATTTAAAATTGGTTCGAGTTTGGCTCGTTAACCTTATAACTGTTTAAACGAGCCGAACAGTTCGCGAATATTTTGTCTCGTTTAACTAAACGAACCCCAATACATGTTCGAATTCGTCTCGTTAACAAATAATTACCAAACACGAACCAAATCGATCATTTTGCGAACTGTTCGGTTCGTCCAAAAGCCCTACCTGTACTTAACTATTAAGAATATGTCACATCAACAAATCTTTAGAGTTTCTAATTCATTAATGTTTTATATAAAAGTAAAATAGTAAGAGTATGTCACATCAACAAATCTTTACGGTTCTACATTAATTAATGTTTTATATAAGCAATCCGCGTCATTAAGACAGTGACAAATAAATCAAATAGCACACGTAAAAATCGGACAGCTGTTTGATTTACTTTTTCTTTTGTCATGCTTTGTATAAAGAATTAAGATACTGAAATAGACACTTGGGTAAATTAAAGGTCTCCGTTTGTTTTTCTTTATATAATATGTTTATGCAATATTTGTATATTTGTTTTTGTAGATGACTCATAGAAAAAGTCAGACTTGGAAGTCTTCCCAGAAAGCTACTTAGTCTGTGACGATCACTTGTATGCAGTCGAATATTTTATTTTAATCTCTCTCTCTATATATATATTCCAACGGAATAATTTATTCTTAATAATGTGTTAAAGTGAAAATGAAAGTGTGAAAATGGTCGCCGGGTTCAAATCACCTCACCTACTTTACTCTCATCTTACCGTACCACACATTGCAGCAGAAGAGGATGGTGAGACTAGATGAGGGTCACATGTATCTAAACTCACCACTTTCTCCTGCTACCACGTGTCGCATGGTGACGCGTAGAGTGAGGAGAAAATGAGCGAGATGATCTAATCCTGACGACTGGGGCTGGCTAGCAAGCCAACGGAATTGGTTTCCTTTTTTCCAAAGTCGGTTGGTCCTATATGCTGTCATCATCAATTCATCGTTTTTTTCCCCTCTCTCAAATAAACAACGAAAATTCCTTCGGCTGTCAAATTGTAAATTTGTAATGCATGCATTATGAGTATGTTTTGTTAATGACTATTTTCTATTCGTAGTCACTACCCAGCACTAGGTTTTTATCGGTTGATAAAGTTACTGTTTCGTGAGGTTGAGATTCCGAGTTCAAACCGCAAAAACAGTCTTTTACATAAAGTATAAGATAAGACTATTTACATTAGATCACGAAGCAATACGCCATCTTCAGACCCTAATCAAATACGGAAGCCAATATTAGATCACGAAGCAATACGGTCCATCTCCATACCCTAATCAAATACGACAGCCTATTACATGGTAATCGTTCTTTAGTCACTCTTCATTACAACAAACTGACGAATTCGCGATCTTAGTTTACGACCATGAAACGCTTACAAAATTTAGGTTCATCAGATTTACGACCGTCTAAATAAACGTAAGAGGTCCCAGGGCGCTGCTTCGGGAAAACCCTCCGACGCTTAAGTCAGTTGCGGGTATTTTAGTGTATATTTAATGCTAGAATAAAGGTTGTATAAAACCTGTTTGGGGGTCGGCCGAGATGTAGGCCGAGCTGAGAAGCAAAACCATAGTAAAACGATAACTCAAGTACGCCCTCTTCTTCCCGGAAACTATGATGTTAGGCACATAAGGCCCTCCTTCTAGCGCCAATTTGATGATGTCAGATTTATCACCAATGTAAAAGTCGAAATATCCGGGGTTTAGGCCGTGACTCCTCCGTCAACAGTCCTTCTAGGAAGCCTGAGAAAGGAAAGAAAACGTTAGGGGTCCCAGGGCGCTGCCCCGAAAAACCCTCCGACGCTCAAGTTAGTTGTGGGCATTTTAGCGTATAGCTTATACTGAAAAGTTGTGTGGATCCTGTTTGAGGTATGGAATAAGAGACCCGCTGGTTTCACCTCAGCTCGGCAAGTACATTTTGGCCGACCTCAAACAGGATCCACACAACTTTTCAGTATAAGCTATACGCTAAAATGCCCACAACTAACTTGAGCGTCGGAGGGTTTTTCCGGGGCAGCGCCCTGGGACCCCTAACGTTTTCTTTCCTTTCTCAGGCTTCCTAGAAGGACTGTTGACGGAGGAGTCACGGCCTAAATCCCAGATATTTCGACTTTTACATTAGTGATAAATCCGACATCATCAGCGTAAAACTATAAAATAGTAGAATTGTATGTTTATTTCTAATAGTGATTGTGAAACCCCTGTACCAAAGAGGATGTTGAGGTCCCAAATCGAAAGACCCGTCATGGGAAAAGACATTATTCCCAGACTCAAATTACTGTTTGTCTTTTTTTGTGGGTAAAACTGGAATTCTGGTATTTATGTCAATGATTGAAATAGATTCCGGCAAGTGGGGGTGAACATTTCTATAAGCAAGTAGTATTTTTCTTGGATTTTCTTGGACCAAAAGGCCATGCTCTGGTATTGATGCCTCCCTCAATCCTAAAAAATATTATAGATGATACAAATCAGGAGTTCAACGGCCTTCTAGATTGGATGATAACTTACGTAGTGGCCCATACAAGATGTCCTCCCACAAACTAGGCCTTCGGCATAGCATCAGTTTTCTCTAGATATACAAGTTGGAGCATAGTAACTAGAAAGTTATACGAGTTAGAGCATAATAACTAGAAAGTTATAGATTCAAACCAAGACACATCTCGTGTGGATATAATACTGCTATCTAGCTCAGTAATTGACTTAAGTCATAGTATTTGACTCAATTGAATTAAAGATTTACTGGCTTAATTTACAGTGGACACCTTATGTGAGTTATCTAGTTAAAAGTCTTATCAATCTAAGACAACACTGAATTTCTAATTTACATCCTTCATCGATTTTCTTAAAACAAAAACAGTAAAATCATAGAGTCAAAATATAAACTTTTCCGACTAGAAATTTCTTTTCCATAACTCGTCACCATCCTCACAAAATGTTATAGTTATAAAACGAAGTGCTAGTGTGTGACATGATATATTAATTTATCTATGTAATATCAAACTCAACAAACATATATACATATAACTTTATTTCTTTGTAGGCATAAGTTTTCATGAAATGGTGTAAGATAAAAAATCATTTTCTATCTACTACTTTTCATTTTACTTGTTATCTGGTAGTCTTCCTTTTATTTTCAATGTTCGAGAGCTCAGAAATATTACTTTTTACTCTCAAATTTCATGTATTCAATATTTTAGCACGATATTCTTTAGGAGCTGCCTAAAACAATTTGCACTTAAGGGTGTTAACGAACCGAGCCAAGTCGAATATTATGTTTTCGAATTCGGATTTGTTTGACTAAACAAATTGTTCAGTTTAGTTCGTTTAGCTAAAATTGGTTCAAGTTTGGCTCGATAACACTATAACTGTTTAAACGAACCGGACAGTTCGCAAACAATTCGGCTCGTTTAACTAAACGAACCCAAATAGGTGTTCGAATTTGGCTCGTTTAAGTAAAATTAACGAACGAACTCGAACCAAATATTAATCAAACTCGAACAGTTCGTAAACTTTTCAGTTCGCTTAACACCCATCCTCGCACTAGAATAAATCTTGATTAGTGTAAACAAAAAGTGATATCGTCAGCTTTATTTCTTTTTTTTTAATTGCAAAAGGTCATATTCTCACAACGATAGCTTCGTTAAGGATGCAAATTATGAATCCAATAGTCTTCTAAATTAATAAGGATTTTTACTAGACAACATACACAAAGTGCTCAATGCAAACAGAACCAACAACTTTTTAACCGAATTGACCGAATGCTATGGTGTAATCCTTTATTTCATGCTTTTCTCTCATTATTGGAGGTGGAAAAAGGCCTTTTACCTTTGTTGTCTTCATAGTGGGTTTTATAGTTTTATAAATGGAAGAGGTTTGAAATTTGTCTGATGAAAATTTTAAAATACATTTGGAACTTGGAACAAGTATGAGGTATGATTATTTATTATTCAACCAATTAAAGTCTAGATAAATATGATTTCTTTGCAATGACCAATCACCATTATTTGTTTATATGCAAACCCTTATATAACGTCATAATATTATAACACCAGTTACTATTTAACAGCTTCCAGATTAACATAAAATATCTCTGTCCAAAATATAAATATAATGTAAAAATGGAATTGCTAATCATATTGACCAATAAAGGGGGACAAGCGTGCAAAGATACATAATCTTACATTATGTTGTTGAGCTTTTATTTAATCGTTCGCAAGGTTGCACTGAGTTGTTCACGTCAATTATCATTAGAGAACAGACACCTGAACTATTTGCTTAATGCTAGGAAAAATATTGAATTATTGCTAATTCTCTCACTTATCCCTTGTTTTATAACATAGACTTAATTGATGAAATTATGACCTGCGTAACCTCACGTATAAACAAGTCGGTCGGATCATAGCCTAGCTCAAGATCTTATAAAGAAGTCAGACTGATTTGAGATACCGAGATAATACGAGGTCAACTACAATCAATATACCAGCCAACTACACCAACTCAATTACAAAAATAAGCATGAAATTATACTAGTCTGATACCAACTCACTTGTCTACAATGGAACAGTTCGATGATGCATAGTGAAAGAAGCTCGGTTAATGTTACACACGCTGCGTGGAAAACTTTACTCTGATAGCATGACATTAAGCGTTCGTTCATTATTTTGTATAAAAACTATTTATTTTATATAGTGATCAATACGATAGAGAAAATATTAAATTAAAAGTTATGTTGGAAAATGTGAGAGAAAATTTAAAGCTACAGTTTACGGAATATTCAAGAAACAAGTCCTAGATATTGATCTCAAAGGGTAGATAATACTTATTGTTTATAATAAAAAATTTACACTAAATAAAAATGTAAAGTTATAAACTAACAATTATGTGTTTCTCTGTGTTATTTTGTTATGAACTTGGGATACCTTTCTCAATCTTGATCGTATGCAAACCAAAAATGTCATTGCCACAATATGAAAACAATCCTTGAAAAGAGACCGATCATGTTCAATCCTAGGAACATTGACGTTTATTTAAGAATATTTTTCTTCTTTTGCGTTACTTTGATAAGTCCAACTTATTTATCATTTCTTTTAAGTATATAATAAATTTTTCAGACCAAGTTGCTGATGGGTGGTTGTGAAACAAAACCAGTTACGTGCCATCGAGGTTGCTTTCGTCTTTCTACCTTGCTTTACAGTCACCGGAGAGATTGATATAACTGGTCAAATATGCATGTTGGACGAGTCAATGAATTAAAAAGAAAGTTATAAGCTCATTCTAAAATGTAATATAATTTTTTTTATATTGTTTACTTCATAAAGGTAAGATGATTGGAAATTTGAATTGGCATATGAGCTTTCTTGGTGCACTAGGCTTCCGTATTCGTATATGGTCCGGAGAAGGGACAGATCGTTTGCGATCTGACTTATGCAGCCTTACACTGCATTTTTTGTGCAAGAGGTTGTTTCCGCTGCGCGAACCCGTGACCTCAATATCACAAAACATCAATCTTACTCGTGCCCCCAGGGGCATAGTCTACTGGTAAGTGACAAGGTCATTGGGGCTAAAGAACCCCGACGTCCCGTGTTCGAACCCGTGTAGAGGCAATACTTTGTTGAAACATTACAATGGTTGCTTCTGGGCTTCTGAATCTCGTGTGTCATCTCCTTTGTAGGGCTGCTAGTAGAGCACATCCCTCGATTTACATCCTACCTGGCTAAGGGGCCTCTGGTACAGGTAGGGGGAGAACCCACTCCCTTAACAAAGCAATCTTACTCGTTGCTACAAGACCCGTCCACAAAATTTGAATTGGTCTAATGGTATTATATTTTTTTGGTGAATGTTAAACTCATATTCTACTCTCTGTATGTGTGCCTAAAGAAAAATAATAATAATAAAAGGGGAGGCCACATGAAAAAAAAATGCCTCGAATAAGAAATCAAATGAATTACTCACCCTAGATAGACAAATATTTTTCTAACACTCCAAAAAGAATATTGGACATCATGTTAATTATTTATTATTTATTAGTACAGAGATATCATTTTTAAACGCGACCATTCCAACGAGGTGAACTTTCTCTTTATTTATATGTATTCGTTGTAATAGTAATTTAAAAAAGACAATAAGTTATAGCATTGAACATCATTACATTTTTTTTTGCTTACACCATACCCCATTTTCCTTGGCGCAAAAGACCATTTCCTAGCTCTAAGAGCCTCCACCGCCTATGGAGGATGCAAATCAGAAGTCCAACAGTCTCTTAGATTGGATGAAGACTTACAAAGTGACACATATAAGGTGTCCCCCCGAAAATTAGACCTTCGGCCTAGTAGCAGTGGAACATCCACACTGTGCGTGTCATTGAATCGAACTCTTGACCTCTTAGAACAAATCCAAATTCAAATACCAATTGAGTTATTCCTGGTAAACAACATACCACATTTTCCTTGTTACATGGGAAGAAGCTCTACCAAGAAAGTTACTGTTCATCCGTCTCATTTTTTCACATTAATAAAAATGATGATTAGGTCGCACATACTTTACCAGTCAAGAATTTATTGTTAACCGAATAAAATTTACAGGAAAGCCACTGGTATAACCTTCATACCAACACTATTTCTACAAATTACTGTTGGTATAACCTTCATACAAAGTATGAAGACTGAGTGGAAGGTCTATCCATTCGCTAACACCCTTCCAGATTTGTTTGGTTTGTGTGCACCTAAACATCAAGTGATTGATGCTTTATGGCTCTAATTCACACAAGACGCATTTCTTGTCCTGAACAAATGGCAAGTTGTCTTTGGTTGCCAGTTTTCCGATGCTTGCTAGCCAGAGGACAAAGGCATGCTTAGGCGTGATTATATTATCCCAGACAAACTTCGACCATGGTATTGTGTGGGATTTTTCACGAAAATGCTCATACGTCAAAGCTGGACATAGATTTTCATTCTTGACCCACTTAGTCATAAGCTCAATGGCGCCTTCTATTGACTGTTCTGTGCTTGTGACCTTGTCCCTAATGGAAAGTAGTTTTTTCAAAAAGAGGGGAATCCGACTTATGAGCCTGCTTGGTCCAAAGATTAGCATCTAGCTTGTATCTATGTGACATCCATTTAACCCAAAGTGTATCTTTTTTTTGTTATGGATATCCCACAGATCTTTTGATAACAGATCATTGTTCCAATTTTTCAGTTCCAAGACACCTAATCCTCCGTACAATTTAAAGTAATTCTACAAAACTTTAAATTGTACGGACGTGGCTTATACCTCCATGGAGAACTTCAATTATTATCTCTCAGCCGAGGGGCAAGTTGGACAAGTTCTAGTTGTTAGCAAAAGGTTTAACCCCAACCTTAAAGGTTTTTCCACATCTCAATGCGACGAAACAGTTGAGAGAATGTAAATCACATACTCAGCGGCCGGTTAAGAAGGAATCACAGAAAACGCAGTGGACAAGTTCTAGTTGGTCATGCATGAGGTGCAATTTTGTCAGTATTGTTGGAAAAGTACTTAAAAGTACTTTAAATCTTGTGATCCAACCTTGTATAGTGTTATGTGACCTATTGATAGGAGATGGGATGAAGTTTGGAGTGTTTTATGAAGGATGGAAGGAAATGGGGGCGTTCCAAACACTTGAAGCGCCTAATGTAGGCGTTCGAAGTGTTCTGGAATACTTCCAGACACTTGAAGCGCCTAATGTAGGCGTTCGAAGTGTTCGGGAACACTTCCAGAACACTTCGAACGCCTTGTATAGGCGTTCAATGTGACATGAAGCGCCTAATGTCATTTTGTACAGTCGTTCGAAGTGACATGAAGCGCCTAATGTCATTTTGTACAGTCGTTCGAAGTGACATGAAGCGCCTAATGTGGCGTTCGATGTCACATGAAGCGCCTAATGTGACCCGACTGTTCACAAAAGATGCATCTTCTTCTCCAAATGACATCTCCTTTCATATTGAACGTCCATAACCGATCCATGGAGGAAAAATCTGCAGAAAAGGGTCTTTTGAACTTGTCTCAAAGCCTATAAATAGTAGGCTTTGCTATCTTCAAAATAGATATGAAATATAGATGAAAAACTCTTGAATTCTTGTGAAAAAATTTCTGCAGCATTCTTCTTCTACCTTTCACTATCATTCTCTTCTACTAAACAAGTTCAATACTTTCTCTCTAAGAGCAATAGAAAGGAAGTAAGCCGTTATATCCTGGGAAGCATTTGCTAGAAGTATACCTTGCTCTTTGGTATAGGCAAAATTGCTTTAAGGACAGTGACAATCCGTCACGTCTCGGCTGTTCTACAGTTTTGTGTTGCCAATATTCTTTGCAATTTTCCAACAATCTTAAAGCAATTTTTGTTGTGAATATGGCAACAAGACAAGCACCTGTTCCTGACATGTCCAAAATGGAGCCATTTGATGGTAAATTCTTCAAGCGTTGGGCAGCAAAGGTGTTGTTCTTCTTGGAGATGATTTCTGTTTCATATGTGCTTTCCAAAGACAGGCCAACAGATGAAACAGAAGGCAAAAAGTATGATGCTGACAATACTACGTGTAGAGGACACATTCTGCACTTTCTCTCCAACTCTCTATCTGACATTTATGTCAAATTTGCGTCAGCTAAGCATATTTGGGCAGCACTTCAGAACAAATATGGTTCTGAAGATGTTGGCAAAAGAAAATATGTGGTCAGCGAGTTTCTGAAGTTCCAAATGGTGGACCACATACCGATCAATGATCAAATCCACCAATATCAACAATTGGTGGATAACATGGAGCAAGAAGGCATCAAAGTTGATGAAACCTTTCAAGCAGCCTCCTTGTTGGAAAAGCTACCTTCTTCTTGGAGCAAATACAAGAAGAGAGGCAAGCATGATGATGCCAAGTTGACCTTGGATGCAGTCATCAAGCACATTCGCATTGAAGACAATAATCGGCTTGATGACAATGGACGAGATGAAAGGAACTCTCAAGCGAACGTGGTGGAGCACAAACCCAAGAAACAAAAGACTCAGCACAGTGGTAAAGGTAAGATATTTGTGCAGGGACAAGGACAGAAAAAGATGAAAGGAGCATGCTGGGTGTGCGGAAAGCTTGGACACAGAGCGGCTAAATGCAACCAACGGAAAGGTCAACCGAGCAATCAAGCACATCTGGTAGAGTTCTCAAAAACAAATGACGAAGTCATTGCTGCGGTCGTCTTATCCGAGGTAAACCTTGTCGGTGGTGCTTCGGAGTGGGTGGTAGACACAGGGGCTACCAAACACATTGCAACCAGTAAGGATCTATTTTTTGAATATCAAGAAATAGATGATGGCGAGCAAGTTTTCTTGGGAGATGCACATGGTATCAAGGTTCTTGGTAAAGGAAAGGTGCTCCTCAAGTTGACTTCTGGCAAGAGACTGGAGTTGAACAATGTGTTGCATGTTCCTGCGATGCGTAGGAACTTGATTTCCGGAGTACTACTGAACAAGGCTAACATTAAACTTGTTCTTGAGTCTGATAAGCTTATACTTTCTAGAAATGGGGAGTTTGTCGGGAAAGGTTATTGCTCCGGGGGTTTACTTGTATTAGATGCTGTGTGTATTATGAATAATAAGAATGCATCTAGTTCTGCTTACGTTGTTGACTCTTTGAATATTTGGCATGCAAGATTAGGACATGTTAATAAAGATGCATTAAAAAGACTAAAGTTCACCAACCTAATCTCGTATGTATGTGAAGATGACTTTGGAAAGTGTGAGTTTTGTGTAGAAGCAAAACATCACAAGAAGTCGTTTAAATCTGTTGAAAGAACAACAGATAAGTTGGAACTCATACATAGTGATCTTGGTGACTTTAGAGGTTATACAAGTAAAGGTGGTAAAAGGTATTACATAACTTTTATTGATGACTTCTCTAGATACACTAGAGTTTACTTGTTAGCACATAAAGACGAATCTGAAAGCATGTTCATCAGGTATAAAAATGAGGTTGAAAATCAACTAGATAGAAAGATTAAGAGGTTGAGGACAGATAGAGGAGGTGAGTATAATGTGTTATCTTTGCAAAGATTTTGTGAAGATAATGGAATTATACATGAGTTTACACCGCCTTACACTCCTCAATCTAATGGAGTCGCTGAAAGGAAAAATAGAACGCTTAAGGATATGATGAATGCCATGCTTATAAGTTCAGGTTTGCCAAACAATATGTGGGGAGAGGCAATCCTTTCGGCATGTCATATCTTGAATAGAATCCCACATAAAAAGACCAATAATACTCCTTATGAACTTTGGAGAGGTTACGCACCTAACTTGAATTACTTCAAAGTGTGGGGGTGCTTAGCCAAGGTTGGTATGCCAGAGTTCAAAAGAAGTAAAATTGGTCCTAAGACTAATGATTGTGTTTTCATAGGATATGCTCAAAATAGTGCTGCATATAGATTCATGTTGGTTGATAATGGTTCTATCGTTGAATCTAAGAATGCTGAGTTTTTTGAGCATATTTTTCCTATGAAAAAAGAGTCATTAGTTAGTCCTAAATTTGAAAAAGGTGAGTCTAGCAAAACGTCTAGTAATGACACGTCACCTAGAAGAAGTAAGAGAAAAAGAGTAGAAAAGTCTTTTGGAAATGACTTTGTTACTGCATTCATTTTAGAAAATGACCCGACTACATATCAAGAAGCGGTAATGTCTATAGATTCTAAGTTTTGGAAAGAGGCTATCAATAGCGAACTTGAATCTATACTTAGCAATAATACTTGGGAGCTCGTAGACTTGCCTAGAGGTTGTAAACCTATCAGTTGTAAATGGGTCTTTAGAAAGAAACTAAAGGCGGACGGTACAATTGATAAGTTTAAGGCTAGGCTTGTGGCTAAAGGATTTACCCAACAAGAAGGGATAGATTTCTTTGACACCTATTCTCCTGTTGCTAGGATTACCTCCATTAGAGTGTTAATAGCTTTAGCTTCCATTTATAAGTTAGTTGTACATCAAATGGATGTTAAAACTGCGTTTTTAAATGGAGATTTAGAAGAAGAAATTTACATGAAACAACCCGAAGGTATGATAGCAAAAGGACAAGAGCATAAAGTTTGTAGGTTGAAGAAATCGTTATATGGTTTAAAACAAGCACCTAAGCAATGGCATGAGAAATTTGATAATGCCATGTTGTCTAATGGTTATGTTGTAAATGAAAGTGATAGATGCATTTACAGTAAATTTGAAAATCATGATGGTGTTATTGTTTGTTTATATGTTGATGACTTGTTAATCTTTGGTACGAGTCTTGATGTTGTAAATGATACTAAAGCGTTTCTATCATCTGTTTTTGAAATGAAAGACATGGGAAAAGCAGATTTAATTCTTGGTCTTAGATTGATAGAAAAATGTGGGGGTTATATGCTTTCTCAATCTCATTATGTTGAAAAGATTTTGAAGAAATTTAATCATTATGATGTCAAGCCTGTTAGTACCCCATATGATGCATCTATAAGATTGGAAAAGAATAAACGTGATGGTGTGTCTCAGTGCGAGTATGCAAAGATCATTGGTAGTGTCATGTATCTCATGAATTGCACTAGGCCAGATATTGCATACTCAGTTAATCGTTTGGCTAGATATACTCATAGTCCAAGTAAAGAGCATTGGGAGGCTTTGAAACGACTATTGAGATATCTAAGGGGTACTATGGACTTAGGACTTACCTTTACCGGTAGTCCTGCAGTTCTAGAAGGTTATTGTGACGCTAACTGGGTCACAGATAACGATGAAATAAACTCCACCAGCGGGTATGTGTTTACTTTGGGTGGTGGTGCCATTTCATGGAAATCCTCTAAACAAACTTGTAAAGCTAAATCAACAATGGAATCTGAATTTGTTGCTTTAGAACTTGCTTGTTCAGAGGCAGAATGGTTAAGGAATTTACTAGTTGATATTCCTTTGTGGACTAAGCCTATGCCGTCTGTTTTTGTTCATTGTGACTCACAGGCAGCTATTGCTCGAGCAAGGAACAAAATATATAATGGAAAGAGCCGGCATATCCGCTTGAGGCACAATATTGTGCGTGACTTGATTAGTTCTGGGGTGGTTAACTTGGAATACATAAAAACCGAGTTAAACCTGGCGGATCCCTTAACTAAAGGGTTGAACCGGAAAATGGTTCTTAAAACATCGAGAGGAATGGGACTTGTTCTGTTGGATGTGAATTCTCTATGACAGGAACCCAACTCACTATTAGTAGAGATCCTACAAACGGAGTTCAATGTGGTAAAAACACGTCATAGAAGAGTTCTGTTAAGTACTATCACATATGTCCCTTCCTATGTTGATGTTTGAGGATAGTACTCACTGCATGTTTGAGGGTGAGATGTAAATCTCTTAATGGATAATTCATAGCCATCAAAGATGGTGGTGTGCTGCAGTACACACTTGATGAATATCACCTATATAAGTGTGGAAGTGGGGCCGCTTCCTATGAGAGCCTGGAAAACTCTCTAGAGCGCTTATGAATCCTGGGATTGGGTGCAGGGCCTTTAATGCACCACACCGCGAACTTGTAAAAAGTTAGATAATGGCATGTCATTTGTGTGTTCATATAAACAGTAGTGAAATATGTGGTTCAAGACGGTTGTCACCCTATTTCCGTTTATATAACTGCAAATTGTACTACCGGCCAGTTCAAGACGTTTGTCACTGCTCCGTTATGTGTCATTATCTTCGTTTGATAGTGAAAAGATTGGTTTATGTTCGTTCGTTTGAAACTATACAAGCTTGGATCATGTGGGGGATTGTTGGAAAAGTACTTAAAAGTACTTTAAATCTTGTGATCCAACCTTGTATAGTGTTATGTGACCTATTGATAGGAGATGGGATGAAGTTTGGAATGTTTTATGAAGGATGGAAGGAAATGGGGGCGTTCCAAACACTTGAAGCGCCTAATGTAGGCGTTCGAAGTGTTCTGGAATACTTCCAGACACTTGAAGCGCCTAATGTAGGCGTTCGAAGTGTTCGGGAACACTTCCAGAACACTTCGAACGCCTTGTATAGGCGTTCAATGTGACATGAAGCGCCTAATGTCATTTTGTACAGTCGTTCGAAGTGACATGAAGCGCCTAATGTCATTTTGTACAGTCGTTCGAAGTGACATGAAGCGCCTAATGTGGCGTTCGATGTCACATGAAGCGCCTAATGTGACCCGACTGTTCACAAAAGATGCATCTTCTTCTCCAAATGACATCTCCTTTCATATTGAACGTCCATAACCGATCCATGGAGGAAAAATCTGCAGAAAAGGGTCTTTTGAACTTGTCTCAAAGCCTATAAATAGTAGGCTTTGCTATCTTCAAAATAGATATGAAATATAGATGAAAAACTCTTGAATTCTTGTGAAAAAATTTCTGCAGCATTCTTCTTCTACCTTTCACTATCATTCTCTTCTACTAAACAAGTTCAATACTTTCTCTCTAAGAGCAATAGAAAGGAAGTAAGCCGTTATATCCTGGGAAGCATTTGCTAGAAGTATACCTTGCTCTTTGGTATAGGCAAAATTGCTTTAAGGACAGTGACAATCCGTCACGTCTCGGCTGTTCTACAGTTTTGTGTTGCCAATATTCTTTGCAATTTTCCAACAAGTATGCCATAAAAAAAAACTATGAGTTTGGGAACCAATAGAAGTGAATTCTACAAAACACTTCAAGAGACATAGAGACATATTATATTTGATAAATATTAGGAGTATGAGTAATCAGGTAATATACTAGTAAGGCAAATTATATAGCGATAATTAGAAACAGACCAAAATTTTTACTTGACTACTGTTGTTGTTATCCTGTGATTATTAATAGAGTCCTAATTGTTTTTTCTTATCATATTTCTGTCATTATGTTCAAAATAGAAGTAAAACCAGTAAACTAATGTTAAATGCTATTGTATTTGAATTGTACTTATAAACTTCCGTTTGGTCCTCCTTTGTATTGCTAATTTAATTTTTAATGTGTTATTGTGAAGTGGTTGTGTTTTCGTACCCTTAAGAAGTAAAGAATTATTGCTTTGTTAGTACATTTTTAACATTAAGGGTTCAAAATCTTTAAATCCTCTATTTAGTTTACTTTTTAATTTATAAGTTATCCTTAAGTTTAATGTGAGATTAGGTTGATCCGATCTTAACTCAAAGCTCGTTGGGCCAAACTTAGTCTTGACATTTCTACTTTTCTAGGCTTTGGAAGGACAAATTAGACCACGAGCACACTGATTTATGATGAGTGGAACTTAAATACCACGTTATGTATGGTAAAACTACGTAGCGAATCAATCCGACTTCTCTTTAAACCCTGTACAGAATAGAAGATTAGTATACAACAACGCTATGAATAGGGCTGTAAACGAGCCGAACGAGCCGCGCATTGCGTTGTTCAAGCTTGGTTCATTTAACTTAGCGAACGAGCCGAGCTTGTTCGTTTATTTAAACGAACGTATTTAATTGTTCAAGCTTGGTTCGTTTAACTTACAAACAACATTAACGAGCCAAACACCTTAAACGAACGGTACCACTTACCGAGTTCGAACAGAAAAAGGTGTCCAAGCTCTGTTCATTAACCTTTTATTCGAGCCAAGCACGAGCTCGAACTCGAGCCAAATGAGCCAAACAACCGAACGGCTTGTTTCATTTACAACCTAGCTATGAAGAGATATGTTGACAAATGAAGACGTTAGGAAATGAGGTTGGGATCTCCTAACTCCACTTTCCTCACCTTCTTTGTGACCGCGCGACACGTGGCAGTAAAGGAGGATGGTGAGGCTAGATACGGGTGACCCTCATCTAGCCTCACCACCCCCTTTGCTGCCACGTGTCGCGCGGTCACGCGTCACCGCACCCTCTTTGCGGTGAGGGGATCCTATCCCTAGGAAATGGTCCCTCTTCTCCTTCAATAAACCAAACCCCTCTCTCCTGACGCGTCCCAAAGCCAAGGCCGGTGGCCATTGGCAAATTGTAGCACCATACATTTCCATCTTTCCATTATTTTAATCCTCCACCATCGCTACCCTTTTCCCTCTTCTCTCTATATAATTCCATCTCAACCCACCTCAAAAGCCTAACCCCTTTCAGGCTTTGCCTTTCTCTCTTTTCTAAGCCAGATCATTCCACTTACTTTCCTCTTTCTCCCTCCATTTCATATGAGGAGCTAAGAAAAAATTGCATAAATACACCTTTGGAAAGAAAAACCTTGTCCATCCTTATTTTTGTTGTTCAAATAGTTTCTGTAAATTATCGAAAATCAGGGTTTAGAATTTGATCTGCAGTAATGGGGACGGAAGTTTTGAGGCCAAAGGATTGTTTGGTTGATAGATTCCGAGTTTCCCCGCCGGCGTTTCACCACCGGAGAAGTTATTTTGTGAACGGAGATGGGTTCGGTATCCCAAAGCCTAACACCTACGGTTACAGAAAGCCAGCTAATCTCAATTGGCCGGAGCGGCAGACGGATCGGAAAAGAAAATCCACAAAGGATTTTCAACAACAGCGAAAACCAGCCAGAAACCTTCAGGTTCCGGTGACAATTAGAAGATCTCGGAGTCCTGAATTGTTAATCCGAAACAACGGGATCAAACCCGTGACAAATTATCATAACCCGGAAGTAGAACCGGGTCGGGTCGCGATTTTGAGGAGGGGACGGTCTCTGGATTCATTTGAGATAAATTGTCGTAAAGACGATTTTGATAACAAATCTCCACAAGGGTCGGAGATAAAGGCCGGTCTGAGCATGATGGTCAGCGCCGGAGTGTATGCCGGATCGGCTACTTTTGTGTCGCCGTCTCCAAGTTCGGTTCCTTTACCCTCTTTTTTCAGCAACAAGAAAAGTGAGAAGGAAGCTACTAGAGATTTGAGGCGTTTGCTTGGTCTTGAATGAGACCCATAAAAATTTAAGCAAAAAAAGGAGGGATCTTTGGGAAATTTGAAGGTAAAGAAGATATCGTTTCAGGTGTTCGACGAAATTAAAGAATTTTAGCTTCACAGTATCTACTGACGCATCATGAAGTCCGCTTCTTGATTATCTGTTTTCCAGATTTAAGTCTCTGCATGAATTTTTAAGGATATGTGGGGACTCTAAGGTTGGAAAACAGAGATAAAAGAAAATGAAGGTGGATTGAAGATGGTATTTAGTTCATAACTATCTGTACGGTTAGCTATTAACATATCTCTATACTTCATCTTTCTGTTGTAGCATATATTGACTACTCTACTGTAAGAAAAATGTATGATGGGTTGATCTACATCTGGAGGAACTTGTAGCTTCGTTATGTAGTTCTAATAATGGGGGTGAGCGTGAGGGGTTTGAAGGAGGTTTGGTGGGATTGTAAGTGTTGATGGGATTGAAAGGTGCAGCAACAATTCCAGTATGTTATTTTATGTATCAGCTCTTTATAGAGTGAAATTGGCACAAATATATACATAGCCAATTTCACCGATGGGAAAAAGTTTGAAATATTATGTATTTGGTTTCTTACCGGCAAATAATTGATGATGATCGATGCTGATTCATTTGATGATTGTACTTTGTTGAATCATTTCTAGCACCGCATCAATCTTACATAGTTGTTCTTTAAATAAACTTTGTCTATCAAAGAAGTCTTTCTGTTCAGCTGTGACATTTGCTTTCTCAAATTCTTCTACTCTTTTCAATGGTTTGAATTAACCAGTTCAAGCGACCTCAGGCCATCTGGTTCAGTTTAGTCTCTTGGTGAGAAAATCTTGGTGGTTGTGGTGATATCAAGAATTTTGTTAAGCTCGAATGGAGTGTTTCAAATTTTGCCTTAGTCCTCTGGTTACGGTCGTGTGTTGTTTTACAGAAATCTTATATCCATAGACAGAAATACAGGAGATGAAGATGGAACGGAAATCTTTTCTGAATGAAGTGTTATTGATGTACAGATTGATAAAGGAAAATGGAAAATGGGGGGGTAATGGATTACGGGATGCAGAGAAGGGGTCTTACTGTGGACTCGACCTACATAATTTATTATTCATGTGTTCAATCATCCCAGGGAGGACGGGTTGTGGTTAGGTTGGGGTTGGGGTTGGGGTGGTGGTGGTGGTTGAGGATGGGGAATTGGATGGTGTGGGCTAATAGGGTGGGTGAGGAAACAAGAGGAGGGCAGCCAGAAATCTCCTGAAAAGTTTTCAATAATGGAGTGTGTTGTTTTTTCTTTCTTTTAAGAAAAAGGGGGCTGTTTTATTCATATTTAACATCTGTAGGTATAAATCTACCTCTATCAACTATGAATTTACAGTAAGTACAATCTCACTACAAGATAATGTATGGACAAACTCTAGTTTTGTTGTCCTCCAAACAATATCTCTTGCCACAATATGAGTCGGGGGAGGTTCTCAATGTCTGGATGTAAGACACAGTTTCGCCAAAACCAGAGGCTATAGATGACTTCTTAAAAAATATATCTACATTCTCTTTGACGGTTCTCATACTGCCATGCAGCTCGTAGGTTCCGTTTGATCCAAATTTTTACTGGCGATATTTGCATAAATTCTACCCAAGCATCTCTACGAACTAGGCCCCTCCATACCTGCATCGTCCATGTACAGTCACGTAGAGTATGGAACATATTATCCATGCCATGATCACATATGCCACACCGGCAATCATCTGTAATATGCCTCGAATGCAAAAACACCCCTGTGGGATCTGCAAAAGTAGGTTCAGCCTCACGGGGCCTGGCATGGCCTGTATGTCAGTCCAAAGATTGTCTGCTGGTGGGATCATTACTGATGAGACAAAATCTACCCGCTCAGATAAGACAAAAGTTTTCAGTCAGTCAAACAGTCAACGTAGTTCAAACTCATATACTTGACTAGTCACTCTCGGCCAGAAGATATTAGCCTCGGCGTCCATCATCAACATTCTAGACAAGTCAATTAAAATGACTTAGGCAAATCCAAGTATTTCTTAGTCAGCTCGGCTCGGCAGATTTAGCTACTCTTGACCAAACCACACAGAGCAATTCAGCTCGGTGATATTCCTAGCGGAACTATAGTGGCACCTCGGCTCAGCGATGTACTGGTTAACCAAGGCAACCACTTCTGGACGATCTCAGCTATATTCAAATATCAGATCAACAATGCATAACTTCTCAAGGAATCAGGTTCTGCTCGGCATCGAAACGGTCTCGGCCTCAACTTTCTGATTGCCCCGAGCCCTAGCCTCGGCTTCATCAACTTGGCTAGTTCGGACAAGATATTTATCAATTGTCGTCTGGGACCCACCAATACAATTCTGCAAATGCTTTCCAGGTGTCATGCATTGCTTGGTTAAGTACAGAGTCATTATTACTGGTCGGCCTACGTATCATAGATTCAGCCACTGGCGCAGCTGCTTGCGCAGGCATCTGTCCAGTCATTCTGCACACCTACTGCAGACAAAATATCCCTTTTGACACACGCAATAGTCCCATCATCGGGCAGAGGGACTGATCTTATCAACTTTGTGCATAAAAGACGCATGAAGACGAACAAAAGTGGGGGAGCCCAATTAAACTTTCAGTCTTCTTCTCTAAGGATAGAACTCTATTTTCTCCAACCTTTTAACTCTCAGTGAGAGATCTCCAAAACGGCGCCTCAGCCGACATTCAAACAACTATATTCTCAGTGAGACTTTCAAACAGGTTGATTTCTAACCTTTATTCCAGCATAAGTTGCATACAAAAACACCCATAACTGACTTGAGCGTCGGAGGGTTTTTCCAAGGCAACGCCTCTGGGGCTCTAACGTTTCCTTTCCTTCTCAGGCTCCATTGACGGATCCAAACGGAAAGCTAACGACATACTACAAGGATCGTCTCCAATCCACCCGGTGAAGATCCAGCTTCATCAATTACAGCTGTTTGGATCTCATACACTGAAGCCACTGAAAATTTTCCAGCCGTCGTTCCCTTTCATGTTAATGATGTACCCCTATCATCCCAAACATTAAAGGTTTCAAGTCCTGCTTTCAGTAGCGGAACCGTTGAGCACAAGTGACGCCAAAGAAAAGATGTTAATTACATAATATGGTCCATTAAAATTGAGATGTCCGCTCGCCTATGTAGAGGAGGAAATTTAGTTTCACTTAAAATTATAAAAGCCTTTCGATGTATGATATCATTGACGGAAACAAATAAAAAAGACAGTTTTTAGTACAATAGGCTTTCACGTTTGCGTATGGTCTGAAGAAGGGTCGGACCGTTTCGCCATATTATGTACGCAGTCTTATCTTATACTTTGTGAAAGAGGTTGTTTTCACAGCTCGAACGGGTGACTTCAATGTTACAATACAGCAACCTTACTAGTTGGTGTCTTAATCTGGGCATTCATAAATCTTTTTGCTGTCCTGTCCTAATGTGGGTACTCATAAATATTTTTGCTGTCCTAATATGGGTCGAAAAGCTCCAACAAAACTTTGAACTCCAACACAAGTGATTGAATAATTTTACAACTATTTTAATACGCACAGAATATTTTTAATTAATTTTGAATGATAAAGTATAAGATATATAAGCAAGTAGAGTAATTCATGTTTTGTGTGTATATGTTAAATGCGTTTTGCTTTTGCAGCCAAATCCATGTCTTTTATTTATAGTCTTATTTGTACGTTGTGAGTCCCTTCATTACGGTCGTTTATTTAACAGCACCAACCCTAAACTACTGGACCAAAGTTCATGCTGCCGTCAATTATGAATGTATATGTTTCACAATAAGCGTCGCCGAACAATACGAGGATACGATTCGACACGAACGTCAACATATGACAACTAGGCTTGTAAATGAACCGAACCGTTCGGTATGTTCGGCTCGGCTAAAGGGTTAATGAACCAAGCTTCAACTATTTTTTCTGTCCGAACTTGGTAAGTGACACCGTTTGTTTAACGTGTTCAGCTCGTTAATATTGTTCGTGAGTTAAACGAACCGAGCTTGAACAATTAAATATGTTTGTTTAAATAAACGAGCAAGCTCGGCTCGTTTGCTAAGTTAAATGAACCGAGCTTGAAAAACGCGATGCTCGGCTCGTTCGGTTCGTTCACAACCCTAATGACAACCGCCAAACCGTAGACTAAATATGTCTTTTTGGTGACGAAATTGATAACATACATATAAATTTTTGTTACAAGTAAAAAAATATATAGATGAAATTTATAACATGGTAGTATTGTAGCATTATAGTAGAGGGTAAAATATACGTGTGGTTTGGAGTCATAACATGATAGCATCGTAGTGGAGGGTAAAATAGACGTGTGGTTTGGAGTCTGTGGTTGGCGTTTAATAGATCATAACAGGGTAGCCGACCCAAAGAGAAAAAGCAAAATTTATTGTATTTTTAATAAGAAAATTTATTTTAATTGTATATTTGGAAGTAAATTGACATTTATTATACATAGTTTTGATAAAACCGTAGTATTGTACACAATACAGTTTTGACAAAACTGTGATGTACCAATTTTTGACTTTTGACACACCATTTTTCTGTCAAAACTGTGGAACACACCACGCGCATCACGATTTTGACAGAAACGTGTTGTTCCCACCCCAATTTTTCCAATAACACTATCTCAATTTCTCCCACAAAAAAATATCTTATTTTCTCAGCAACAAAATATTTTTGCAGTATATCCAATCAGATAAATTGACATATTCACCTATTCAAATATCTTTGAACTTTGGAAGTAAAGCTGTGCCATTATGATAGTAATCCAACCGAATTGATGAGGGTATCATACTCAGAGTTTTTTCAGTGAGTTAAAACAAGGGTCGGATTGGATGCAAATATTGAAGCTATTGATCTGGTGTGCCATTTTCCTTCCTCCGCAGATGCGCCTGAATACTTTTATAATGCTTATCATATTTCAGATGATGAAGATCTCAAGTCAGCCTTGGACCTCTTGATACATTGTACAACCATTCCGTATATGGAGATTTATGTGAGTGTTTATGATGTGCCCACAATGAATCCAACAAATGTGGGCAGTATCAATTGCGAAGGTTCATAAGCCTATTACATTGATAGTGTTGGGATATCTGAGAGTAACGCAGGAGGGTGCAGCTCGTCACATGTGCTCATGGTAGTTCCACTAGATACAGAGGATAGAGAAAACAACGACGATGTTGACGACGACTATGACAAAGAAGATGAGAAGGGCGATGAAAATGAAGAAAAATATGTAGAGGATCTTGAAGAGGAAGAAGACAAACTAGAAGAGTATAAGCCGGCAATACTTCATCTGGACACAAATGCTCTGTTTTTGAAGGCTGTGGCTAGCTAGAAGACACGACAATTCGGGTTGGACTTAGAGAACGTCTATGGAAAGAGAGTTAACCAGATAAATTAGAGTTGAATATGCTGTTCAAAAGCAAAGATGGGGTGAAACATGCCCTGCAATTATGGTCCGTGACATAAAACCCATTCTTCAAAGTGGTGGCTAGTTTGCAAGAATATTGATATGTTAAATGTCTAAACCTAGAGACACAAAATCGTCAATGGCGTCTTCGAGCAAGTTTGAGACAAACATATAATTATTGAGAGATTGGTATATTCACGATCGTCAGAGATGCACGAATGCAAATATCACAGTGGATAATAGGTATGTCGATTCTGACATAGTTGGGAGAATGATTAGAGAACACATTAGTTAGAATGTGAACTTCAAAATTCAATATGTTAAAGAAACTATAAAGTGGAGCTTGAATGTGAACATCAACTACAAGAAGGCAATGAAGGAAAAAAGGCACAAATGACAATGGTATACGATGATTGGCTCAAATTTTTCTGTGAGTTGCCTCATTATAGGGCTGCCATTGAGACATCAAATGAAGGAACCATTGTCCGGTAGAGGCACGATCCATGATTGTGTACTATTGATATAGTTTGTGGTGTAGTTTTCTGGGCATTCAGACTTGCGATTCTAAGGCTTCAACATTGTCATCCAATGATACGAATTGACGTATGCATTTATATGACAAGCATAGCGCGAAATTATCTATTGTTGTTGCGGTTGATGTGGCTGATCATATACTTACGGTTGCTAATGCTATTACCGATGAGGAGAGCGAACAAAATTGAAGGTGGTTGTTTAGGAACATGCATCATTATGTAATTGGCAACATGAAAGATGTATGTTTGATATTAGACCGATCTACTAGCCTTCAGGCAGCGATAGGCCTGTCAAAACTTACCAGATATCCGACATCCGAATTCGAATTCGGCTGTCCGAATCGAATATGGTAAGAGCTGTACATTCGTTTCACCGTATTCGAATTCGTATCCGAATAGTATTAGAAAAACAAATACGAATATGGTATAGTCATTACCGTATCCGAATATCCGTATCCGAATAGATATTTTTAAAATTAAATAAAAATATATAATAAAATATATAATAATATATAAAAAAATATGTAAAAATATTTATTTTTAAAATTTTAAAAAAATATATATGAAAATATGTATACCACTGTTGTAAATTTGCTGATTTCGAATTCGGATATCCGGATTCGGATATTCGAACAAATTTGAAATAGATATAATACGGATTCGGATATCCGGCACCGAATTCGAATCCGTACAAATTCGAATTCGGATGACTTCCTAAATATCCGTCCGGATTCGGATACGAATTCGGATATAGTTAGACAAAAACGAATTCGAATACGGATACTGTGTTACCGTATTCGTTTTATCCGTTTGACATCCCTAGGCAGCGATTCGATCAGATCCTATATATCAAATACCTTATGCATATGATAGATATTGTCTTCGTCACATCAAATCAAAATTTTCATTTAAGTTTTAGACAATGAATTTGTACATTTTATAGATACTGTATGATCCTATTGTTGAATTCATGTCCAATCAATTTTACAGATAATTTTTTTGGTAAAGCATTAGCGACTATTCTATGCGCTATTACATCATGACACAAAGTGTACAAGTTTGTAGAGTATATGAAGACTCTGAAGGCATTGAATAAAGATGCATACAATTGCCTTATGCAAATTCCACTTGATGCATGAACATTATCACACAACAACGTCAGGAGGTATTATATAATGATAACTAATTATTCGGAGTCGCGGAATCGTGTGCCCAAGGGGGCTAGGTGTTTACCGGTGACTGCTTGTGTTTAAGTAGTTTTCGAAAGAACGGTGAAGATGTTTGATGAAAAACGTTAAAAGACACTTGCTCATATAAGTGCGAGAGACAGATGACCATTGAAAGTGCAACAAAAATTTATTCATAACGAGATTAATGCTGAAAACAAAGGATTCGATCTTAGATGTGTAAGTATGTATGAAGTTGTGACTCGAGTGATGCCAGATGATTGTGGTATTGCACAATTATGAATATGCTTGAAAAAACTTGCACTTGTAGTAAATTTTATCTTTATCACATTCATTGTTCACATAATATGCATAAATGTAAGAATGTGCATTGTCTCGCAGCGGAGTTGGTTGTTAGTTTCTACTCATGCCAAGATGTTAAGTGCCTACAATGCTTTGTTTCATCTGTTGCAACACTTGGCATACTTGCTTCTACTACCGTTCTGGCTTGAAGCTAACCCATTTTGTAGAAATGCAGGAGGCGTAGATCAACTCAGATTCATGGCAAAATGAACCGAAGCTATACGCTAACTGGTATATGTTAGGGAAAACTGAGGAGAATGACAAACAAACAACACAAAATGATTGCCGAGACGTGATCAAGATCACTGTCTTTAAAAGCAATTTCGTCTCCACCGGTGAGCAAGGTGAATTACAAGCGAATGCTTTCCAGGATTTAACGGCTTTCCTTGTTCGTTTGCTCTACGAAAAAGGGAATGAACTTGCAAGTAGAAGTGTATGAAAGTAGAGGAGAGGAAGGAGAAAACTGCTGAAAACTTTCTGCACTAAAGAATTTGCAAGAGAATTTTTCTATATTTTGTAAAATAGTTAAGCCTTGTATATATAGGCTTTAGGGTAGATGAAGACATTATTAAAAACTTGTTTCAGCAGTTTCCAGACCTTCCTAGTTCGTTGAATAACGTTCACTTTTGAAGGGAGATGATTCTTGGATCAAAAGATGCAACTCAGGATGAAAGGTTCTGTCTGTTGGCACATCGATCGATGTGATCGATCGAAGTCGGACAGAAACATTTCTTCATCCATTCTGCCTCACATAGATCGATCCATGTATCGATCGATGTCACATCGATCGATCGATGTGATCGATCTATGTTGGACAGAAAGGTTCCAGTATTGCACCGTACTATGTCGATCAATCGATGTACACATCGATCGATTGATGTGTCTTACATCGATCGATCTATGTCCTCCAGAACACTTAACTTTATTTCAGCTTTCACTTGGTTCGATCCAACTCATACTTGGATCGATCCAAGTGATATTCTTCAAGCTAAAAGTGTTCAAAACATTAACCAAACTCCCAAACAACATGACACATATTTTTATATAAGTTTTGAGCATATTTAAAAAGTATTTTTAACATACTTTTTCCAACAGTATATGCCACCAACAAGTCACAACTGTAGCACTTGTCTCATTGTAGCAAAACATCAGAATAATCAATATCATCTTTATGTTTCTATGTAATGTTTATTTTAATTAATGTCGTTTGTACCATCGTTGCAATGAATATTTCTATATAATATTTGTTTTCATTGATGTTGTCTGTATTTTATCCTTTAAATGACTACACTATTGTAGTGTTATTTAATTTTGGTGTTGATTTATTTTGAGTGACTTAGTTTATGATCTTTTCTACCTATTTTCTTCACCTTTTCTATCACCAGCTCCACTAGGAGACGGCCTAACCTGATACTTGGATGACGAGTTAGGATTAAAGTTAGGTTTATAGTTTGGGGTTAGGGTTTATTTATAAAGTATAACAAGCATAGTAAGAAATTTGTCTTCAATATTTATCGCGCAATGATACGATACTTGTTACACATTAACTGACATTCATAAAAGAACGACTCGTCTATGTTATTTTATATCTAATATGTAACTATTAAGATATATGCTACTTGATTAGCGAACAAATGCAAGATTTGCATTTTTAGCTCATTTTAATGATCCAAAGTTCCGTAGTGCATAAAGTTCAACATGAGAAATTAATGTGTATAGCGAATATTTAGTTATACATCATAGTAGATCTCATGATACATAACTAATGTAACTAACATGCATGCAACTTTACGCCATCTCTCAAATTGGCAACATTCTCAACTCTTCAAGATAAGGAAACTTATAAGTAGGGATCCATTTATCCAAAAGTATAAGTGAATTAAACAATATCCCAACTTTTAGCTTAAGCTCTTAAAACACACCCCATCACATTCATTTACGTAGAAGCAAAACTCACTCTCTTCATCTCTCCCTATAAGTTTCACTCCATTTTTTGCATTTTTCGTCATCCAAATACCACAAGAATCACCACCACCCTCTTACACAAAATCTCTACTCTATTTTCCTCAAAATTATTAAACCCTTTTAATAAATATGTCAAGTTCAAGCACCTCTGGATCTTCTAGCAAAACCATGAAGGAGAAAACATTAAATGGGGTTGGCAACCTTATTAGGCTTCTCCCAACCGGAACAGTCTTCTTGTATCAATTTCTCAACCCCGTTTTAACCAACAACGGCCAATGCACCGCCGCAAACAAGGTTCTGTCTGGAACACTGATCGGTTTATGCGGTTTTTCGTGTTTTTTCTCTTCTTTCACAGACAGTTACACCGATACTGATGGAATAACTCATTATGGAATCGCTACATTTAAGGGTTTTTACCCTAGTTCAAGTTCGAGTTCAAGTTCGAATTCAGCGGTGGATTTCTCATCGTATAAACTTAAACTTGGAGACTTCGTACATGCTTTCTTTGCACTGATTGTGTTTGGGGTGATTTCTTTATTGGATACTAATACAATGGATTGCTTTTATCCATCTTTCAAGTCTACCCAGAAGGCTTTGTTGATGGCTTTGCCACCTGCTCTTGGGACAATTTCTGGGACGATCTTTTTTATGTTCCCTAACACACGTCATGGCATTGGGTATCCTCTTAGCCAGCAGAGTTCTGCATCTGATTCTGATGCAAACCGAAAAGCTTAATCGATCGATGATTTCATCATGGCCCTACTTGTTTAACATGATTTTCAATAAGTGAAAAGATCTTGATCTTAAAACATCATAACTCGGATCGAAGGAACACTCGGAGAATACTCGCGATGTATAGTTGTGTACTAGTGTTGTGTGCTTGGTGAAATCTTATTATAGTTGCGTACTAGTATTTATTATAGTCTTGTTCATTGTGTAAGTTTGGCGTTAAGGATGAGAGTGTGCTTGATTACATGTTCAAAGTTACAGAAAGTCTTGAAGGAAATTTATGGATGTGAATATTGTTGTATATATGGTTATACAAAACTAGTATTTATTATACTTCTGATCATTGTATAAATTTGGTATTGTGCATGAGTATGTGCTTGATAACGTGTTCAAAGTTGCACAAATTCTTGAAAGGAATTCTTGTGGATGTGAATATTGTTTTATGTATGGTTATGCAAAACTTACTGCCTATTTTATCAAGTTTTTTTTAATAGAGATATCGTTCTATACCTTAAATAAAAGTTGCTTAAGTTCTTCTAAAATTATATAGAATCTTATGAAACATCTTATGCAACATGTTACACGCCATGCATTTTGTTTAGGTGACATGTTGTCTTTTTTTTTTTTTTTTTTGAAAATGAAAAGTATGATATGGCACCTATGACATTCATAATAGTGTATGATATTGTACCAAATTGTGTTAGAAGATTAATCTGTCATGAACAGAGGAAATATATTTTCTCCCAAAAAGCAAAAAAAGAAAAAAAAAAAAAAAAAGAGATAGAGTTAGCACATTCTGGACTTAATCAGGAGAACTAGTTACCATGCCCTCGTTTCCAATGTATAACTATATCGGTCCATGATATATTAATCAACACTTTATATAATATGCATATATCGGAACATCAGGGAATGACAGCAGCCATCTTTTTTTTTTGCTTTTCTTTTTTACTATTAATGTTTTCACTCTTGTCCTCAAAGCCATGTTTCCCATGGGAATCTTATCCATATGTTTCCTACTTGCCATATAGCCAAATGAGTAGGCTTCAACATATCGGATCTTTCGTTAGAAATAGATGTACGCATCTCAACAATGATACATATTGTTATACCCGGTATTTTTATAATAAAATAAATAATCTAAAACTTAATTATAGATGAAGCAATATAAAGACAATTGTATAAAATATATAATTATGGTACATACTAATGTTGGATGATAAATATTATAGAAAATAAGATGGAGCCAAAAAGGTGGAAACGATATTTTAAATAATTTATAAGGGTTAAAAAAGAATTTTCCTACAAGAAATTAAAAACCTAATAGAATAGGGAAATATCCTCTTTTTTGAGATGTGAACTCTTAATTTATTTTACACGTATAAACGATGACGGAGGCAGAACAAAGGGTCGGCAGACATAAAACAAAAGGTAAACTTTACTTTCATGCTTTAGGTTTCATCATTTTCCCCGAGAACCTCTAAACTAATAGGATGATGTTGTTGATGTATGTTTCATCAGTTTTCTGCTTGATTATATAGAACTAAGAAATTCGTTTCGGGGTTTGAGCAGATTTAGTTTCTGTGGTCTATGGTCATGGAGCCTCTATGACATACACGAGAAAAAAAGAAAGTAAAAGATGGGCATTAGGGCATATTTTTGAGCTTTGGATGTTAGCGTGAGAGAACCAGAAACACTAGAGGTTAGATTAAAGTTTGGCTCATTACTCAGTTAGCAGCTTAACGTTGATGAAACTCAATTAACACCCAGTCTTTGTCCATAATGTCTCACTTGTAGCCAGTTGACCATTGACTAACCGTTGACTTTCTCAGACCAACCAGTAGTTGACACGTGGCGACTCTTTTTAATTAAAAAAATAAAATTGTATTTTTGAATAAATTGATTAAAAAGAATTTAAAAATTGTAAAAGTTAATTAAAAAATATTTTAAAAAGCGAAAAATTTGGAAAAAAAGATAAAAATAATGAAAAATTACCCCCCAATGCCCCAGCCCTCCCACCCAGCCCAGCCCCCACGACCACCCCCACCCGCACCCACTCCCCAGGCCAAATTTTTTTTTTAATTTTTTCTAACTCATCCATAATGTCCCGACCACCTCCGCGTCCCCTCCCCCACCCCCGCGCACACCCCAAAAAATTTCAAAATTTTTTTAACTCACCCACAAAGCTCCGACCACCCCTCGGCACCCCAAACAACCCAACCCCCCGGCCCAAAAAGAAAATGAAAATGTTTTTGTCAGGTTATCATGTGGTTAAATTTTCTAAAAGAATTTCTTTTGTGTGTTGAATGTTGGAGGAGTGCAAATGACGATGTGCATGAACATCTATAATATCTCATGCACGATATTGGAGATGCTTTTGAAATTATGCTCAGGGTGGGGTGGGGGTGGCACGAGGTGTGGAGAGAGAAAACAATTTTTGACTTTTTTAGACCGGGTATTGCGGTGCGGGGAAATGGGGAGGAGGCGTTGTGCGGGAGGGTGGGGTGGGAGGACACAGGGGTGGTCGGAGCTTTATGGGTGAGTTAGAAAAAATTAAAAAAAAAAATTTCTTGGCCTACGGGGGGTGATTGGGATGGGAGGGGCTGGGGCGGTGGGGGTTGTTGTTTTTTATTTTTATCTTTTTTTCCTAATTTTTCGATTTTTAAAATATTTTTTAATTAATTTTTACAATTTTTAGAATTTTTAAATTATTTTTAATCACTTTATTCAAAAATACAATTTTATTTATTTTTTAATTAAAAAGGGTCGCCACGTGTCAACTACTGGTTGGTCTGAAAAAGTCAACGGTTAGTCAACAGTTACTCAACCGTTAGTCAACGGTCAACTTGCTACAAGTGAGCCATTATGGACAAAGACTGGGTGTTAACTGAGTTTCATCAATGTTAGACTGCTAACTGAGTAATGAGTCAAACTTTACGCTGTGAAATTCCCCCTTTCCTTTCATATCGTTAAGGTTAGTATATTTCTGCAAACTAGGGTCGTCATTTAGCTAATAGGAACTAAAAATAAAGATTGATTACCGATTTAAACTAAAGAGTAATTACTTTTATCCGCTGAAGTGATAACCTTGAATTATGTAATTGTTAGTTCGGGCTTAAGAAAAATACTGTGTAGGCAATTCGAGGTAAGTGGTCTAATTCTCTGCTCTGCGTTTGCGAAAGTGATTTTACAAAACTATTATCTTGACAGAAGTATTTTGATACTAAATTAGATCATGTAAAACTATTGTTGTGTTTTTGAAGTATATGCTTTATATGAAAATGTACTGATGATGTTTGATTTACGACATGAGAAAATGTGTTTTTGCGCTCTTAAATAAATTATGATGGTGTAAACTAAAAATATGTTATGCGGTTTAGCAATTTCGCAAACGAGTTGTTGGAGCGCCCGAATATGGGGGTGGGGGTTTGAGCCTCATACACTCGTCTTATGGTGGTGATTTATGAACCCATCTAGAAAGGGTTCTTTTCTAAAAGTATTTTGTCGAATGGTATAAATCAGTTATGAACGAAAAATTAAAAGCATTATATATGATGTTTAAATATGATAAACCTGGTGCTTTGTTATTTTCATTAAATGAAAGTTATTATCATTCCAAAACATGTTTTTCAAGTATACATGGTCCCACAAAAGATATTCATATTACTTACTGAGTAAGTGTTTTGGTCATACGGAGGCAAAACTCAAATGGTAACCCGAAGCAAGGCAAAGAACGGAGACGGTGTAAATCCGAAGATTTTTGTATATATTTTCTATGTCTATTTCTCATCATTGTACAAGTATTTGTAGTTGCTAGAGTAGTCTATACAAGGAAAGAAATAAAAAAGAATCAAATTACAATTAAGCTAATTGCTCTAATTGTGGACTGTTACAAGTATCTACATTGATTTTTCCCAATAATAGGGAAGTCGTGCGGATCATATTCCTCCGATTATTCTGCCGCCACCATCACCATACAACAACACCACATATTTTATTTATTTGTCCCAACTCTCATCCATCAATGGAAAAAAAAAGGGGTTATTCAAGCCATCACAAAAGCATAGGCAGCCGAGTGAAGGAGAAGAAAAGCGTGCATAGAAAATTAATCCGTCAAAAAAAAAGGTAGGTTATCTTCCCCTCTTCTCGGATTGCCCGCACTTATAATAAATTATTATGTGTTATGTTTATATGTTTTCGTATGCATGTATTGTTAGAATATGTTGAGTTTTGATGATTTGCACATTTTGGCACTTTGAACAAGGGATTAGACGCTTCATGTATGTTGTTTGAAGTCAGTATACTTCGAACGCCTACATTAGGCGCTTAATGTATCTTGGTGGAGTCCAGTACACTTCAAACGCCTAGATTAGGCGCTTTATGTGAAGTGTCTGGATGTGCGTACACTTCGAACGCCTAGATTAGGCGCTTCATGTGTGTGTTTGAAAATCAGGACACTTTGAACGCCTGATTAGGCGCTTCATGTGGCCTGTTGAAAAGTGCGAAAACTTTGAACGCCCCTTTAGGCGCTTTATGCAGTCCACCAAGCCAAAAGCACTTTTCCCCTGGTTGGGCACGTACTCCTAAGTACTTTCTCTGAGAAAAAGTCATAGTTAGTTCGAACAAGCATGAAGAGCCACACTAAGCGCTTCATGTGACTTCGAACGACTTAAGAAGCCCACATTAGGCGCTTGATGTGACTTCGAACGACTGTTCATTTTCACATCAAGCGCTCAATGTCACTTCGAACGCCTGTGCTTTTAGCACATTAGGCGCTTCATGTGACCAACGTTACAAAGGTCTTAAACTTCACTTTTTTAACATCAGTTGACTCTTTGTACCCTCCCCTTTCAGTGTCTTTTTCACAGGTTCCTCTCTGATGAAGATTTCAGGTTTCCTTTCTTGGCATTCATTTTGAAAGCTCTCCAAGAATGTTGCTACATGCCAAAGGGAGATCTCCAATGATGAGGACTCACCAACACATGATGCCAAAAACCCATTAATGTCAGTGCAGAAGGTTTCAAACGGGAAGAAACTTTGAAGTTGATAAAATAAGGGTTTCTTCCATTGTCTTCTCCAACTTTCTACTTTGCAAGCTCTCAAATTCTCTCAAGCTCAAGCTCTCAAAATACTTGTAATCTTTGTATACTTTTACTTTATTGTTGAGAGTGATTATTGTAAGAAGAAGAAGAGTCTTCTTCTTGGTGAGACCATATTGTGAGAGATTGGGTAGATTGTTGGTCAAGGAGCAAGGGTGCTTCTTGTTTAAGATTTCTAGACTTTGAAGGGTTAGTTGATAGTGTGTAGTGCACTATTCTCCCTATAAGATTTCTTTGAGGGCAAAGAAGATCTTTGGAGGCTAAACTTCAAAGGGTTGGACTTCTTGGTTGTGGTCTAGGCAAGGTGCCTAGTTTTTGTATTTTCTGGATTTTGTTCTTGATTGTTGTTTCCCCCAAAAGAAATAACAATCCCCCATTTCAAAATCCTTCTTGTGAAACATCAAGAAGGTAGAGGAGTAGAGTCTTTTGACTTGAACCTCTATAGATACTTGTGTTCTTTGTTTTCTTTCAAGTCTTTATTCTTCTAAAGAACACTCCCAAGTATTGGTTGCACTTCAAAACGAAAAATAGCCATAAAATATCCATACTTGGTGAACACACTATTCAACCCCCCTTCTAGTGTGTTCTAAGGGACCTAACAATTGGTATCAGAGCCACATCTTGCTTATTTGAGTCCAAATACAAGATTTGATCATTTTAGTATGGATCCCTTTGTTTTTGATGATGTGGGTTCTCCTAGTGCTGATGCCTCTAGAAGAAGGAGGCAAGAAACCCTACTCCCTTCTATCTCAAATGTCCATGTCAAAGTTCCCATGTTTGACCCTCTAAACTACCCACTGTGGAAGTCAAATATGAAAACCTACTTACGTTCTTGTGGGCACAGAATATGGGTTGAGGTCTCAAGAGGATCTATGATTCCCATTGATATTGATGAACGAGATGATTTAGTGCAAGAAAATGATCTCCTTGATTTAAAATATAAATGTGTCAAGAAAGAGTTTAGAGCATGCTTAAATGAATATAATGACACGTTAGAAGATCACATTGCATTGCAACTTGAGCATGATATATTTTTAACTATGCATGTGATTGCACTTGAAGAGAAACATGATTTGATGAAATCATGTGCTCAAGCCCTTGAGGATAAGAAAAATGATTCAAGGGTAAGTGCTACAAAAGTAGAGATCAAAGATGCATCTAGGCCAAGCATGAAAGCTAAAATCAAACCTAGTGCCATGTATGCATCTAAGAAGGGAAATAAGAAGGAACAAGCACAAGTGATCAAGGAGTCCAAAACCTCCTTGAAGAAGCAAAGGCACATGCCTAAACAAAATGCTAATGCACCAAAGGCATCACAACCTTTGGTTCATGTTGTGAAACAAAAACCTTCTTCTATTCCAAAGAAGGTGGTTCCTAAAAAGGAAACACGACATGTGCCTACGCACAAGCATTCGCACAAGCATGCACCAACTCACAAGCATACTCCTACATGTTTTTATTGCAATAGGAAAGGCCATGTAGAAAGAGTATGTAGAGCTAAAAATAATAAGAATCTTGTGTGGGTGCCGAAAGGCGAGATGAAGGTGACTAACCTTCAAGGACCCAAAACAAAAAGGGTACCAACTTCATATGGTTCTTTTGTAGGCCCTAGTACTCAATGGAGAAAGCGAAGACAAGAAAGTCAAATGGGTCGTGGACAGTGGGTGTTCCAACCATATGACGGGAGACAAACGTCTCTTCCATAGACTCACTATGCAAGACGGAGGAGTTGTCCACTTTGGCGCTAGCAAAGGCCAAATCAAAGGACATGGTATTGTGGGTAACGATTCCTTCTCTCTTAGTGATGTCTTATATGTTGTAGGTCTTAAGTTTAACTTGATAAGTGTCAGTCAACTTTGTGATGCTAACTATGAGGTAACGTTTTTGAAAACAAAGTGTGTTGTGAAAAAGGAAGAAAAGATCTTATTTGAGGCTTTGCGTTTCAAAAATATTTACAAACTTAGCATCAATGATTTGGTTTCTCAAAATGTATCTTGTCTAGTTGCTAAGAATGATTTGACGCAATTATGGCATAGACGTCTCGGGCATGTATGTTTCAAAACATTTAAATTTATTTGCGAAAATGATAAAGTCCGAGGCCTTCCAAAAATAAGTTTCGAAAACCATGACTTATGTGACACTTGTCAAAAGGCGAAGCTTGTGAAAACCAGCTTCAAACCCAAGACAAATATTTCCACCTCCAAGCCCCTACAATTGCTTCATATGGATTTGTATGGGGATGTTGGAACAAAAAGCTTGGGTGGTAAACATTATACCTTCGTGGTAGTAGATGACTATACTCGTTATACGTGGGTGATGTTTCTAGCTAAGAAAAGTGATGCATGCAGTGAGTTTATAAGTCTAAGTAAACGATTGGAAAATCATGTGGGTGACACTATTAAAACCATCCGTAGTAATCGTGGTGGTGAGTTCGATGGTGATTTCGAAAGATTTTGTGTATCCAAAGGATACTCTCATGATCTTTCGGCACCTAGAACTCCTCAATAAAATGGTGTGGCCGAACGAAAGAATAGAACTCTACAAGAAATGTGTAGAGCAATGTTGAATGAGTTCGGTTTGCCCAAGTATTTTTGGGCCGAAGCGGTAAATGCCGCTTGCTATGTGATCAATCGTGTCTATTTGAGACCATACCTAAATGTGACACCCTATGAGCTTTGGAATGGGAAAGTTCCCAACTTTGGGTATTTCAAAGTCTTTGGTTGCAAGTGTTTTATACTTAATACCAAAGATACTTTGGACAAACTTGACCTCAAAGCGGATGAAGGTATCTTTTTAGGTTATGCCTCAAATAGTAAAGTATTTCGTGTTTTCAACAAAAGGAGTCAAAAGGTGGAAGAATCAATCCATGTTAAGTTTAATGAGTCACTTAGTGACGAACCTAAACTTAATGAGGATTGTGAAGAAGATGAAGATGTGACTCCTCAAGAAGAAATTCTTGAGGATGTTCCTATGGTCGTTCCTCAACGAGAGATCGTTGATGATCCTCCAAATGGAAACATCTTCATTGATTTGAGAGTTGAACCTATTGAAGGTACTCCTCCACCCTGTGTGAATGAACTTAGTGAGTCAAATAGAAATATTTCTCACGCTCATGTTGATACACAAAATGTAGAAAATGCATCACACATTCCGGAACATGAGGTTCATGTTGATGATGAAGGTTCATCTCTTCCGGAACATGATCAAGAGGAAGTTGGAGGTGATGTCTCCAATCTTCCTAGATCATTTAAGCACAAAAGTTCTCACCCTCAAGAGTTAGTCATAGGTGATCTAAATAGGGGTATCACCACACGAAGGCAATATAGAGAGAATGCATTTGTCTCTCTTATAGAGCCTAAAAATATTAAAGATGCACTTCTTGATGAAAATTAGATCTTGGCTATGCAAGAAGAATTAAACCAATTTGAAAGAAGTGATGTTTGGGAGTTAGTTCTCAAACCACACGATCATCCTATTATTGGTACGAAATGGGTTTTTCGTAACAAGATGGATGATCAAGGTAATGTCACTAGAAACAAGGCTAGGTTAGTTGCTCAAGGATACCGTCAAGAAGAAGGTATTGATTTTGATGAGACATTTGCACCCGTAGCACGGCTTGAAGCTATTAGGATGTTATTAGCATATGCTTGTTATAGGGATTTTAAACTTTACCAAATGGATGTTAAATCCGCTTTCTTGAATGGTGTTATTCAAGAGGAAGTGTATGTTGCACAACCTCCCGGGTTTGAATGTCATGATTCACCACATCATGTCTTCAAACTTAAAAAGGCTCTTTACGGCCTCAAACAAGCTCCAAGAGCTTGGTACGAGAGGTTAAGTACTTTTCTTCTTAATAATGGTTTTTCAAGAGGTAAGGTTGACACTACTTTGTTCATAAAAGAACAAGATAGGAATCATTTAATTGTTCAAGTATATGTTGATGATATTATTTTTGGTGCTACTAACAATTGTCTTTGTGAGCAATTTGCTAGTCTTATGCAAGGTGAGTTCGAGATGAGCATGATGGGCGAACTAAATTATTTCCTTGGATTACAAATCAAGCAAACCGAAGATGGCGTGTATATTTCACAAACCAAATACACAAGAGATTTGCTCAAAAAGTACAATTTTGGTGAAGAGAGGTAAACACTCCTATGAGCACAAGTGCAAAGCTTGACAAGGATGAAAAGGGAAAGCATGTCGAGGTAACCTTGTATCGTGGCATTATAGGTAGTCTACTTTATTTAACTGCTAGTAGACCCGACATCTTACATGCAGTATGTTTATGTGCTAGATTTCAAAGTGATCCTAGGGAGATGCATTTTATTGCGGTAAAACGCATCCTTAGATACCTTAGAAGTACTTTGAAATTTAGTTTATTTTATCCTAAGAATGTATGTTTTGATTTAAGAGGATATTGTGACTCCGACTATGCGGGGAGTCTAGTTGATAGAAAGAGCACCTCCGGAACTTGTCAGTTTCTCGGAGATTGTCTCGTTTCTTGGTTCTCCAAGAAACAAAACAGTGTGTCTCTTTCTACGGCGGAATCCGAATATGTGTCGGTCGCCTCGTGTTGTGCACAATTATTATGGATGACAAACACGTTAAATGATTATAACATTCACTTCTCAAAGGTGCCAATTTTGTGTGATAACACGTCCGCCATTAATATTGCACAAAATCCCGTCCAACATAGCCGGACCAAGCACATTGAAGTGAGGTATCATTTCATCCGTGATTGTGTACAAAAGAACTTGGTAAGTGTGGAATTTGTTCCTACACGAGACCAACTAGCGGACATCTTCACAAAACCCCTACATAGTGATGTCTTTGTATCCATACGGAGTAGGTTGGGATTGCTCAATATGGGTTGATAAAACCATCTTGAGTTTTGAGCATGAAAATTTCAAAAATTTTCGAAGTCAGTACACATAAAGCGCTTCATCACACTTGCTTCAGGCGTTCGATGTCACATCAAGCGCCTGATGTTAAGGATGTCACTTGTTCGAAGTGACATCAGGCGCTTTATGTCCTTTTACTAAGGCGTTCGATGTTGGATTAAGCGCTCAATCTGAATTTGCTCACTCGTTCGATGTAACATAAAGCGCTCAATCTGCATCTCCACAGCCGTTCAATGTGATTTTAAGCGCTTCATCCCACTTTGTGAAGTCGTTCGAAGTCACATTAAGCGCTTCAACCCTATTTCTACACTGTCATTTCCGCCGTCTCTTCTGTTTTCGCGCCATTCAAGGACCATCAATTTTTCTGCCGCCTCTTTCCCTTCCCACTTCCCCACGTTTTTGCCTTCTCCTCTTCCCCACTCACCATACTCTTTCATCTTCTCCCTCAAACTTCTCTCCCACTCCTCCACTCCCATTAATCCACCATTACTCTATCAACTCTTCACCTTCCTTTCTTCACCCTTTAAAAATCAAATCTTTTTCCTTCATTCCTCATCACATCTTCACTTCATCTTTTTCCTCTCAAGATTTTTTTTCTCTCCCAACCTCTCATACAATGGCTTCCGCTGGTCCTTCCAAACGTTCGCGCACTCAAAAGCGAAAACAAACGGCTGGGCAAGGAATTGTTGAGCCGCCAGAAATCACAACCATTCGTGAAGGGCTCACCAAGGACAACTTTCCTTGGTTGAAGAAATTTGAGCCTGACATCAAGAAGCCTCCACGCACCATTGACAAAGGTGCTCATGTCTCCTACCATTCCAGTATGCTATACCAAGAATGGGTAGCAAACAATCGTCTCATCATCCCTCTGAAACTGCTCAACCTCAGCAATGTTCCTGAGACGAGCAGTGCACTTGAAATCGTTCCTTTGCTGGAACATCAAGGCTGGACATCCCTTTGGTCAATACTTGACATGCAAAAATTTTCCCGCGAGCACACTCGGCTGTTCTACTCCAACTTGTGGGTCACCCCACAATCTGAGTCTCATCCTTTTTCCCTCAACTCTGTCATTGATGGTACTCCTCTCAGCTTTACTATCCCTGAAATCTGTGAAGTCTTGAGAATCCGAAATGAGGGCTTGACTGACTTCTCCGTATTTGACTGGAGTAACAAATACGGCGTCCGTGAGCAGGACGTAAAATTTGATTTGGGGTATTTTCCCTCTAAAAAGACTCAGAACATGCCGTTGGTGGATCGTATCTTGCTAGCGGTGGTCACCTACTGCATCAATGGTAAGGCTACTAGAAATCCCAGTAACATGGATTTCTATGTATCTTATCGTCTCAAACATCTGACCCAGCTAAATCTCGCCTGGATTATCATAGAAGTCATATTTGCAGCTCTTCGAAAGGGGTCGAAAGCTTTACCTTTTGCCAATATTATCACAATATTGTTAAAATCAAAAGGTGTTGCCATTGTTGATGATGATTTGACCCCAGTTGCCAAATCTGATGTCTATGATCACTTCAACATTGCCCAGGCCGTTGACTCACAAAAGCGGAAGGCCACCACCATTCATGATGAAGATGAGGTCGCGGAAGGACCTCTAGATGCTGCTGGTGGTAGTAATTCTTTGGAATTGCTATCACGCATTGCTGCGCTTGAACAGACTGTTCAGCAGTTGCATCTTCGTGATGCCGAGCATGAAGCTCGGCATGTCCGGAATGAAGCTCGTCATGAGCGCAATGAACTGCGCATGACTGCATTTCGCAATGCACTCATGCAGGTCTGTCCATGGGCTCTTCCTCCTTATTTTGATGATTTAGGGGGAGAAAGTGGTGGTGCTGGTGGTGCTGGTGGAAATTCTGGCGGCGGTGGTGATGCTGGTGGCTCGGGAGATGTTGGAGGATCCATGGGTGGATTCACTGATTTTGCCGCTAGTGGAGGTTTTGGTTTCAGTGGTTTTACACAACCAAGTGGTGGTGATATGTAAATTTTTTTATTTTTTGTTGTTGTTGGTGGAGAAATTTTCATGCTAGTGTTCAATGAAATTTATGACATGATATTTCGTTGTTGATGTTCATTAAAATTGTCTCATCACTTTGTTTTGTTCATGTTATTTTTTTTGTTGCTTCTAGTGAGGGGGAGCATATGTTAAGGGGGGGCTTTGATAAGCTATGCATGTTGTGAAATCATTAAAAAGAGAGAGAATGTTAGAATATGTTGAGTTTTGATGATTTGCACATTTTGACACTTTGAACAAGGGATTAGGCGCTTCATGTATGTTGTTTGAAGTCAGTATACTTCGAACGCCTACATTAGGCGCTTAATGTATCTTGGTGGAGTCCAGTACACTTCAAACGCCTAGATTAGGCGCTTTATGTGAAGTGTCTGGATGTGCGTACACTTCGAACGCCTAGATTAGGCGCTTCATGTGTGTGTTTGAAAATCAGGACACTTTGAACGCCTGATTAGGCGCTTCATGTGGCCTGTTGAAAAGTGCGAAAACTTTGAACGCCCCTTTAGGCGCTTTATGCAGTCCACCAAGCCAAAAGCACTTTTTCCCTGGTTGGGCACGTACTCCTAAGTACTTTCTCTGAGAAAAAGTCATAGTTAGTTCGAACAAGCATGAAGAGCCACACTAAGCGCTTCATGTGACTTCGAACGACTTAAGAAGCCCACATTAGGCGCTTGATGTGACTTCGAACGACTGTTCATTTTCACATCAAGCGCTCAATGTCACTTCGAACGCCTGTGCTTTTAGCACATTAGGCTCTTCATGTGACCAACGTTACAAAGGTCTTAAACTTCACTTTTTTAACATCAGTTGACTCTTTGTACCCTCCCCTTTCAGTGTCTTTTTCACAGGTTCCTCTCTGCTGAAGATTTCAGGTTTCCTTTCTTGGCATTCATTTTGAAATCTCTCCAAGAATGTTGCTACATGCCAAAGGGAGATCTCCAATGATGAGGATTCACCAACACATGATGCCAAAAACCCATTAATGTCAGTGCAGAAGGTTTCAAACGGGAAGAAACTTTGAAGTTGATAAAATAAGGGTTTCTTCCATTGTCTTCTCCAACTTTCTACTTTGCAAGCTCTCAAATTCTCTCAAGCTCAATCTCTCAAAATACTTGTAATCTTTGTATACTTTTACTTTATTGTTGAGAGTGATTATTGTAAGAAGAAGAAGAGTCTTCTTCTTGGTGAGACCATATTGTGAGAGATTGGGTAGATTGTTGGTCAAGGAGCAAGGGTGCTTCTTGTTTAAGATTTCTAGACTTTGAAGGGTTAGTTGATAGTGTGTGGTGCACTATTCTCCCTACAAGATTTCTTTGAGGGCAAAGAAGATCTTTGGAGGCTAAACTTCAAAGGGTTGGACTTCTTGGTTGTGGTCTAGGCAAGGTGCCTAGTTTTTGTATTTTCTGGATTTTGTTCTTGATTGTTGTTTCCCCCAAAAGAAATAATAATCCCCATTTCAAAATCCTTCTTGTGAAACATCAAGAAGGTAGAGGAGTAGAGTCTTTTGACTTGAACCTCTATACATACTTGTGTTCTTTGTTTTCTTTCAAGTCTTTATTCTTCTAAAGAACACTCCCAAGTATTGGTTGCACTTCAAAACGAAAAATAGCCATAAAATATCCATACTTGGTGAACACACTATTCAACCCCCCTTCTAGTGTGTTCTAAGGGACCTAACATGTATTATATGATGTTGATATGTGCAATTATATGTGTGTCCAATGGTGTTATTCATGCGATTCGAAATTAATTAAAATTAATCAAGAATGTGATGGAGCGATCCTTTATTCTATTCTTTGGTGGATGAATATAACTTAAAAAAACACCTTTAACTGCTGGAAATAATGGCAATTAGAAAGGGACTTATTATAGGCCAGTTATGAGAGAGTATATTGTAGATAGAGCAATATTTAATTAAATGACTCTATTATCTTTTTTTTTCCAAAGAAATCTTCTCTCTAGTGATCTACCTATTAATTGTACTTCTTACTTGTGTGATTTCCTAATTTATCCCAATTTTTTTTCATTCCTCTGCCGAAAGAATAATCCGCCGTTCTCATTTCTTATCTTTATATATTTTTATTGGACGCTTTATCTTTTCTAACGTCTATTTAATATGCATAAAATACTCAAACGATTTAATGAGTTTTCATCGAAAAAGGTTATCACTCTATTCAAAAAAAAAAAAAGATTCTAAACTAATAAAAGTACAACGTAAAAGTTTTTGTGGAAAGAGTAATTATTAGTTTGTTTTTAAGAATTAAAAAAAAAGGTTTTCATATTCTGTGTGGGATCTATAGACATTTTCCTTAAGCAATCTTTTTCTCCTATTAATGTCTCTGTTCATAAAAACTTTTAGAAAATACTTAATATCTATTGATTAGATTAAATATTAGAACAATTTGTCCAACATATACTCGGAAAAAGAAGTGTGTGTGTACACATATATGTGTGTGTGCACGTGTGTATGTATGCATATAGATTAAGCACATGCATTTTGAGTAAATAAAATATTAAAAAAAACAAACTGACAATAAATATTAGCAAGAAGAATGAAGTATATAAACTGCTAGAACATTTACTCCAGAGAGTAAGAAAATTTGAAGTCAATGGGTCCATTCTTCTAACAATTTTTATCAATCAAACAGGAAAAAAAAGGGAGAAAATGAGAGAAAAAAAATCAAAGCAAGAGAAAAAAAAAAGTAGGGGAAGATAAAAATAAATAAATAAAACAATAAAGTGATTGAAAGCCTAGGAAAGATAAAATAAATTATAGAAACCTAAAATAAAGTCTATAAGGATAAAATAACGGTAGAAGATAAAATACAGTAATGAACCCCACGCAATATAGGGTATCTACGCAATATAGGTAATACGCAATATAGAACGGAGCATGCAACATATGAGAACCGGAAGTGTGAAAGTGTGCAGCATTCATGACACGTGCATCTCTTCGGGACGAGTGACTTCACGTTACAGAGCGTGTGTTCGTTGATTCCACGTTACGGAGCGTGTGCACTGACTCCACGTTATGGAGCGTGTGTTAGGACCCCGGGACATGCATTGCATACATGGATAGAAGGAGCATGATGTGTAATTTGATGCGATTGGATGTGTGACACGGTAGTGTGAAGGAGCATGCATCATGAAGTTGCGCATTGCATTTGGGTATGTGATGATGTTATATTTGTTTACCGTAATACTTACTTTGCAAGTCGGATTGGATATGTGTTATTTGCTTAATGTTATGCTTACTTTGCGATCGGATCAGGTATGTTTTATTTGCTCTATTTATTTGTACATTTATTGTATTCATTATATGTCTACGTTGCAAACCGATCAGGTATGTTTTATTTGCTTTATTTATTTGTACATTTATTGTAAATATGGTTCTTTCCGGGATTAGAGGGTAACCTACGAGTGATTTTCCAATCACTCATCCCCCCTACTTATCCTTCCACAGGTGAACCCGAGTATGAATATATCTTTGTAGAGGATAATTCGGACTGCTTGAGCTGGGGCGAGTGAGCTTGGAGATATTCCTTTGGGATTCTAGATGGTTTTTATACTTATTCCGTTTTTATCAGACATTTAGAAATTTAATCCATACATTAGGTTTTCGTCAGTCCTAAACGTTTCAGTTACTTTTGCATTGGGATTATTTATAAATTGAATTTGTTTTTTTAGTATTATCGTTTCCGCAAAAAAAAATTTCTATGCCATCTTCGACATGTAAGAAGTTTGAACGGCGCCTTGTAGTTCTCGTAGTAGGCTACGACGGGTGCACTGTTCCCGATGCTAGGGTTCAGGAGCGGAGCGCTACACAGGATAGCCATGTATTTTAAAACATTTTTCTCGGATGTGTCCCTTTTTCTTGCAGTGTGTGCACTCCATAAGGTTCTTGTCTTCCCTCCGCCGTGATGGTGGTCCTGAGCGGGGGTTATTCGTTCCAACTCGCCGTGGTGGTTCTGCCATGGCCCCCCGGTACCTTTCTCTGTCATCCCTTGACCCAAAATTACTCGCAATAAGGTGTCTGAGGGGGTAAGTTTCAGCAATCTGTTCTCAGTATCAGATCTGCGTAACTCCCCATATACAGCTTCTGCCGTTGGCCTTGGGTCCTGTTTTAGTATCTCTTTCTTGGTGGCTACGAATATGTCATCAACAGCCATCAAGATTTGGTACAAGCATTGTTCCTGTATATACAGATTAAATCTCTTAATGTCCCTTGGACATTCCATTGGATTCGGGCTTTCATTATCAATTGTCCCCCATAGATTTTGCAGTTGGTTCCAACATGCATCTAGCAAATTGCTTCCTTGTTTCAAAGTGTATGCTTGTTTGTGCAGATCAAAGGTCTGTAGCGGATCAACCCTTGATCCGTAAGTAATAGCGAATTCATCCCAAAGGGCTTTTGCAGTTGGATAGCTAGAGGCATTATTAACCAGACTTCCATCCATATTGTCAATTAGCCAGGTGAAAACAAGTTGGTCATCTTGTTTCCACTTGGCGTAGTTCACATATGTTGGCTGGGGGGGATGGAGGGACTCCTGTGATGTGGGTGCTCCTCCCCCTGCACAAGAGAGCACTGCGCATTAAGTTGCACTATAATGGATAATTTCCAGAGTTTAACTTCACCTTTAACACCAAGTTGTCGGATATGGCTGTGGTTGGAATGAGGTTCTGTGGTGCTGGAATCATTTGGCTCTGCAAAAATTTGGCGAATTCGGCCGAAATATCAAAATTATCAGGGAGTTTAGGCAGTTTTTCTGATGTTTTCGGTATTTCTGGCTGATTTTCTGACTGGTTTGACATTGCTAGTAATTTTTTTCAGGAAATAATGTGCAAGAAAGTGGGCAATTTGATCATTCTGGACAACCAGTTTGATCAGGATAAGGGCAGGTACAGATACTTGTGACCATACTTGGTAGAAAAAACAGGTAAGAACAGATACTATCTTGAGACAAGGTAGTTACGATGGCAATGATGAGGATTGAGTCTGAGCCAAACGCACAATACAATCAAACAGAGAGGAACCGTTCCTACTCTGATACCATGTTTTTAAGGGGTAAAACTCAAAGGTAACCCAAAGCAAGGCAAAGGAAGGAGACCGTGTAAATCCAAAGATTTTTGTATATATTTTCTATGTCTATCTCTCATCATTGTACAAGTATTTGTAGTTGTTAGACTAGTCTATACAAGGAATGAAATATAAAGAATCAAATTACAATTAAGCTAATTGCTCTAATTGTGGGACTGTTACAAGTATCTACATTGATTTTTCACAATTATGGTAAGTTTAATTTCTTCTCATTCTAACAACGAGTACTTACCATTTTTTTTTTTTGTAGATGTGAAAGAGTGAACGTATTTATAATTGAAAGACGTAGATGAGTAGAAATGATTAAGGAGTTTTGGAAATAATTCACCACACTTAATTTATTACGTGTAAAGGCAATTCCTTTGTTGCAAATCAGTATAGTTTGAGTGATGTAGTGATGGTAGCTGAAATTGGTTTGGTGGAAGCATGCTGTGTATTCATAAAAAAATTTGAGAGAGGCTTCAAATCATATGTGAAATTGTCATGATCTATCTGGCTTTTCCTAAGTTGGTTACTCTGCTTGAGATTGTTATTTAAAAATGACGAGATATGACTCCTGCTTTTCGTAACCCAATGTCTGAAACTTGGCGGAAATTTGATGTTTTTGCCGAGATGGGATTTTCTCATTTAAAATTCTTCATTCTTTTCCACGTCGTACGACACGTGGCAGCAAGAGAGAATGGTAAAGCTATCCCTACTGCATCCATATCTAGTCTCACTATCCTACCCTGTTGCCACTATCGTGCGGCTTGAAGAGGGGTGAGGAATTTTGGGTGGGTTGATCCAAACTCGTTTTTGACAAGATGTTGAAACCATGCCCATCTTGGAGCAAAACGTCATATTTTAGTTCTGAAGGCTCCCACCTCTCCAGTCTTAAATATACAAATCAGGAGATAGACGGCTTCCTAGGTTGGGTGAGGACTTACGCAGTGACTCGTAAACTAAGACTTCGGCCTAAAAGCAATAGAACATCCACTGTACCTGGAATCGAACTCTTGAACTCTTAATTCTAATTGATTACCATGCATTGTGGGCACTCTTGCTTCTTTTATTGGTTTTATCTTTTAAAATGGTCCAATTATAGTTTCAAGACGGTGAGTAAGTTTTGATATTTTCTCTCTGTTACATTTTTTAAAAAAAGAAACACACATCATCTAAGATATCGATGGTGTGAAGCAAATGGCGGTACAATTTATTGTATTTATTACTGACCAACTGCTAGCATATTGATAATCATTCAACACCAGTAAGTAATTGAAAGAATGTTCCAGGCTTACAACTTGTTAATTTCAAGTTTTAAACGCTGGCTAACAGGACCCAGTTATTAAAGAAAGTTAACATCATCATCATCATCAATCATCATCATCATCATCTGTACACAATATATTCCAACGACAGCAAAATTTATCGCTAGGGTCTGGGAAGGGTAAGTGATAGGCAAATAATACCTATGTCGTAAGGGATAGAGAGTCTGCTTCCAGTGAGACCCACGGCTCTATATGCACCTGCATAAATGATATTATAATAGCGATGATATGCTAGTGTGTTAGTGAGAAAATTCAGGAAATATAAAGAAGAGGCTTTCGATATTTAAATACCCATAACGTGTATATGTACATGTAATGCAAAACAACGGTAAAACATAAACAAACATGTGCAAAATCAACCTAAAGCCTAGATAGTGTATACGCGTATCTATATATGTTCCTAAATATACTCTAAGGTATCCCTACATTTGGCTTATACCTCGTTAACCTTAATCTTATGTCTCCATAAACTCTTATCGTGGACTATGTACTCATAGAGGTACAAATCTAGTAGTTCATTAACGAACGACAGTAGGGAGGCATCTGCTGTGTTAAAAGGCAAAAATTGCTGCTGATTCTTGCAAGAAATAATCATTCAAGCCGAGGAAATTAATCATACTATTCATGAAGGGATAAACTATAATAGAGAATCGAAATTTGTAAATACGCTACCGTACATCGAATTGGCAAACGCGATTTTTGATATATATATATATATGTATATATATGTGTATATATATATACATATATATATACACACATATATATGTATATATATATATATATAAGCCGATAGATTTTTACAAACCGTGCCATTATTTTATGCGAAAAATTATTTTTCGATAAGATAAAAAGAATGAGAGATAAAAAATGACCGAGAATTTTATTGAAATGTGTGATATATTATAGTTGAGGATTATAATGTTAGTCCCAAACACTAGCTAAATGGAATGGCAATAATATACAAAGACCAACTGCTTAAATCTTGATAATTAAAAATAGGATAGTAAAATAAAGAGATATTAAAGTTAAAAGAAACATAGAATCTTATAAACAAATTAAACATGTTTCAATGGTTCTATAATTTATGTTGTTTATTTGTATTCAATTTATTGACCAATCAAAAACTAAAGGGATGTTGAGTATTTTGTCACAAACCAATATAAAGTTGAGGATGATAAAGTTGGTCCCAAACACTAGGTAAATGGAATGGCAATTATAACAATGATCAACAACTACTTAAATCTTGATAATTAGCAATAGGACAGTAAAATAAAGACAGACAAAGTTAAAAGAAACATAGAATCTTATAAACTATTATACATGTTTCAGTGATTCAATAGTTTATGTTGTTTATTTGCATTCAATTTATTGACCAATCAAAAACTAAAGGATGCTGACTATTTTATAAAGTATATCTGAAACCAAAACTAGAGTATCTCTAACCAACATGGTTAGCGTGGTGGTTCAGCACCTCGTCCTTTAAGTATGTGGCTGGGGGTTCGATCTCCACTCATGTGAATAGAGCAAAACATTTGGTCAGTCCTCTACCACTTCGTGTGCTGACCACATGTGGCTGGGGTTCGATCCCCACTCATCTGAATAGAGCAAACCATTTGGTCAGTCCCCTACCACTTCGTGTGCTGAACACAGAGACGGAGGATCTGGCTTTCTGTTGGGATGATACATCGGGGCAACCCATTAAAACTAGAGTATCGGTAACATTTATCATCCGAAAAAAGTTGAAAAGGAGAGAACAAGAAAATAGATATAAGCGTACACTCATTTACCTTCATTTGGCCAAAAAAAAAAAAAATGAAGAGAAGGAAATTAAATAAGACGATTACTGCTGTGAGTTATTTTGAATTCGCTTCACTCTCAAATGGAAAATATCATTTTTTTTCATCGATCTTCTCTGTTATACTCATATATCATTATGTGAAACAAGATAAAATAAAATTTTAATAAAAAAATATTCAACTTGTTTGCAATGTATGATAATTTATTTTGCATCTTAACGGGTCTATACATATCATAGTCTGCAGTTAGCATGCGAGACAATAAGAGGGATGAGATCCCCAATCTAAGAGACTGTTGCATTCCTGATTTGCATTCTCTACCCATGTTATTTGAGACTGGGACTATGGAGATATTGAGGAATTGAGCTTTCATAACTGGGCGAGGGGGAGAAGGAAAAAAACACGCTTCCCCCTAAAACTCTAAGAATAGCCTAGACAACTTGATACTTGATTTTTTTTTTTTATTGTATGCGGCAAAGGAACTTGTGCAACAATTACGGGTTTTTTAATAATATTGTCGTATTTGATTTTTTAACCTAATATAAATTTAAATTATATTAAAAAATCATCATCATCATACCGAGTATATCCTAACGACGGGTCTGGAGAGGGTGAGCGGCAGACAAATAATACCTCTTTTGCTTCCAATAAGACCCTCGTCTCTGCTGTACCTGCATAAATGACACAATAATAGGAATATGACGTGCTAGTGTGCTCGTGAGCAAATTTCGTAAATACAATATACTAAGCTCCCGATATGAAAATGACCATAAACGTGTATATGCACTTACAATGCAAGACAAAGATGAAAAAACAAGACCAAAAAAAGTGCAAAAATCCACCCAAAATGTAGATAATAACTAAGCCTCTAACAATACTCGAAGGTGTCCTTATATCCTGTCTAAATCTCGTTAACCTTAATCATCTCTCTACATGAACTCCTATCCTATACCATGTCCGGTGCAAATCTAACTGTAATAATATATTTGAAACGGATAGACTACTAATTTGTTCTTATGGCCGGCAGATGTAAATAATAGTATGCATTCCCTCTAAAAAGAGATTAAGCAAAAGATATAGTATAATCCGATATGATGTTACCGATCCTATTCTCTCAACTATCATATAACTTATATATTTTTGAATTACCTCTCTATTTTTATTGGATTTCCTTTTTGTGTTTAGCATGTACTTCCTTTTCTATATGTCTTACAATACCTATAGGTGCATTCACATGTCTTATTGTGATGTAAAGCTATTGGTTTAATTCTCCGACAGTCCCCACATTTTATCGGGATGAGATCATCTGCTCTCCTTTTTCCTCACCTCACGCGTCACCACAAAACACGTGGCAGCAGAAAAGTGGTGACGCGTAGGGTGAGAGAAAAAGGATGAGAGGATCCTAACCCCATTTTATCATGGTATATACATGCTTGTCTTGTTAAATTCTATATAAGCTACCGTAGTAGCACATTACGTTCCATAAGGTTTATCTTAGACCTTTACCATATGATCAATAAAACTGTGTAAATCTTGTTCCTTTTCTTGTATCTTATTATTGGGCATGTCTAGAGGTGTAGAATTCCCATAGATATTATACGTTTAAATTAATAATTATTAGGACCGGTTTGATCTTAAGAATAATACGTTTTAAAAAGGATATAGAAACATCTTAGAGTATACTTAGTGTAGCGCCCCGCTCCCGAGCCCTAGCATTGGGAATAGTGCACCCGCCGTAGCCTACTACGAGGATTACAAAGCGTCGTTCGAACTTCTTTGCACGTCAGAACTAACGTAGAAATTTTTTTTGTGGAAATGATAATTAAAGAAATAAACATCTTGATTAAATTAAATTCATCAGAATAAAATCAAGTACAAGGGTTGACGAAACCTGCTATGTCAAGTGTGAAATACTAAAATCAACCAATAAACCTAGATGGAGGTCTATCTGACTATCCCAAGAACAAGCTCACAGTCAACAAAATCCCTTCTCGAGCCCAGCTCACTCTTCTCAGCTTCGATAAACATATATACTCTTAATCATGCTCACCTGTGGAGGGGAGGTGGGGGAGGGGTGAGTGATAGGAGTCACTCGTAGGTTACCCGTCTCTCCCGAAAAGGGACTGTCACATACTGAGTCGGGTAAACAATTAAGCACGTAAAGCAGGTAGCAGATAAATAAAGCAATAAAGCATAAACAGATAAATAATAAAGCAAATAAAGCATACATAAAGAAATAGCACATACCCGACCCGATCCGTATCCCAAAAGGTAGCACTGAAACAACTTAATAACAAGATAAACAATAATCTCAACAATAACAAATGCAATGCGCAACTTCATGATGCATGCACCTCTATCTCCGTGTCACACGCAGTTATTTAATATCACACGTTATGCTCTTTCTTTTTCATAATATGTTATGCATGTCCCGGGTCCTATTAGGTGAAGGTAACCATTATTACCAAAACCCATCACACTCCTCGTCAGGCCACACGTCCCATAGGACCACACGGCTCATAGGCCAAATGCAATGCTCGTGCCATGAATGCTTCACACTTTCACACTTCCGTTTCCCCTATGTTGCATGCTCCGTTCTATGTTGTGTATTACCTATATTGCGTAGTTACCCTATGTTGCGCGGGGTTCATTACTGTATTTTATCTTCTACTGTTATTTTATCTTTCTAGACTTTATTTTAGGTTTCTACACTTTATTTTATTTTTCCTAAGCTTTCAAGCACTTAAATCTTTTATTTAAATATTATTATCTTCCCCTACTATTTTTATATTACTTTTATTTTAATTAATTTAATGAGTTTCTAAATTTTCTGATGTATACAACATTATTAGTATTAAATTAATTAGTTATATACATTATTTTATTTTATTTTTCTTCTTTTCTCCCTCGGCTGACAACACCTAATTTATTTATTTTTTCTTGCTAGTTTCTATTTTTTTTGTTTTATTTTATTTTTATTATTCTTTATTTTAATTAACTTCTTTTTTTAAAAAAAAACATCTGCTAGTTTTTTTTCTTTTCTGTTTATTTTATCTTTTTTTTTATATTTAGTCATCCCTTTCTTTTTTCTTTTTACAACTTACGGCCCCTTCTTTTTTTTTTAATAAAAAGTTATGGTTCATTTCCTATTAAGCACAGGGCGCCTGGCCTACTGGTCCGCCCACGCCTCTAGGCCTTTTTTTTGTATATATATAGAGTTCAATTTTGGGCTTTTGTTTTCCAGCAAGCCTAGCCCACTCCCTCTACACCCATTTTACCTCTTTTTTTTTTTTTGTTTAATACATTCAGCTTTTGGGCTGACCATGGCTGGCTCTTTTCCCACTTTTTTTTTCTTTATTCTAATAAATCTTAATTTCCTTAAAAAAAACCATAACTTTTCCATTTTAACTCCGATTTACCCCAAACCAATTCCATTGGACTCTGTTTACGCACTCTTTGTAAAGCAACCGAAACATCAGCGCATGAATTGCACGCGCCGCTCATGGGCGCACGTGGGCCGCCGCGCGTGTGATACACGCGCCGTCTCTGGGCGCGTTTTTCGATTAACCGAACCCATTCCGGCCTATTTCCGTGCTATGTGATCTATATCTAAGGCCAAACACGCAATTTCCATACCAAAACATAAAAAATTTTAGATAAACATATAAAGATAGACATACAGTGATAATCAAATAATTCACAAAACAGAATGCGAGGGAATCCAAAGCAGTCAGACAGAGGTGAGGGTAACCTACCTCTTGAGCACCAACTCACAGACAAGAACGGTGTCGGATTTGATGTGGGTGGCCAATTCTCTTTTTCCCTCCTTCTCTCTTTCTCTCTCTTCTCTTCCTCTCTTTTCTTTTCCTTCTGCTCTCATGCGCATCTTTTTTTTTCCTCTTCCTGGCAGTGAGTGTCGTGTGTGTGAGGAGTGAATGGGGGAGTTTTAATTAATTAGGGGGTGGTTATGAGTGAGGGAAATTAGGGGAGGGATGTTGGGGAATTAATGGGGGTGGTGGGTAGTTTTATTAGGAAATAGGGGTAATGGGTAGTTTTGTTAGAAAATATTTATTAATTTTTTTGGTCGGTTACAACACTTAGGGGCTTAGATACTCTCTACATTTCAGGTTGACTTTGTATTTGTTTTGTCTTTGTCTTTTATTATTTGTGCATATACATGGTTATGACTATTTTAATATCGGAAGCTCTCTATTTGTGTTTACTAAATCCCTTCATTAGTACACTAGCACACTATATTCCTAGCATTGTGTCATCTATATATGTACATATAGAGCTGGATGTCTCATTGAAAACAAACTCTCTATCCCTTGTGATGGAGATATTGTTTGCATGTCTCTCACTCTCTTCATACTCTAACGATAATTTTTGTTTTCGTTGAAATATACTGGATATAGTTGTTGTTGTATAATATAAAAATAGTAACTTTAATGACACAGGCCAAATGTGTGAAATAAACAGTGTATAGTTACACAAATTTTTTATTGGTCTATGATTTACGATTTTTTTACGTTATCATTTCATAATCGTAACGTCCGCAAAACAATGGCAGATAAAGACTTACTCATCCACCATGCAGTTATAGTTTGTCGGCCAGAATCCGATCCACATTTGGAGATCAAAAGGCCCAAATCCCTGATCATATGCCTCCACTACCAGCCCCATGGAACTGCGTCAGGATCACTCAGCGAACTTCTATATCGAAAGACATGAGTCCAAGTCCCTCACAAGGTGCTGGTCAAAGCGCAAATACATGACATAGATCACTCATACTACAGTTTACGTCATTCAGAGATCAATCTACTATCTGAATATCAACTAAACTACGTCGTGGGACATTGATCATTAATCATTATGTAGGTGATAAGGCCAATAACTACAAAAATGTTCTTCTATTATATGGATGTAACAACTTGGTATTGAACCCAAGTATGTAGATAATTGAGAGTTCTCAATTCCGAGTTTTCCCTCGCTAGGGCCTCTTTCCCCTTGGACTCTCTCTTTTCCCTTGGAGCTGGCGTCTCCTCTTCTCTATATCAATGGAGAATGAGGAAGTTCATCATCTTTTGCAAAAACTGGCTATCACAAATTCTGAACAAAAAGTATCCCTATTCGATGAATCTGATCTTACTTTGGATACACACAAAGCAAAACGTAGCCTGGTCGGAAAGTTCATATCAAAAAAGGATATCATTATAAAAGGCGCAAAAAATTGTTATATGTCAAGCGTGGAAGATTAAGGATGTTAAGATCGTGCATTGCGGAAAAAACAAATACCAGTTCATCTTTGATGATTTGAAAGACATGAATCGTATTTTGGACAGTAGCCCTTGGAGCTTCGATCATTCGTTGATCGTCCTCAAGCCATGGAAGAATGACTGGAAGACTGATTTAAATTATCTCAGATGGAGCCCTTTCTGGGTAGCAGTTAGTGGGTTTCTAAGAGAAATGGTAACATCAAAAGTTGCTTACAAATTGGGCATGGATCTAACATACACGTCAATAATGCAGATAAGGGAATTATCAGAAACAAGCATGAAATTTTTTCGTTTTAGAATCATGGTAGACACGGAACAACCACTCAGAAGATTTATCCGTCTAGCATCTACTTCAGTTGGTAGTGAAATATACACGGGATTGATACAATATGAGAAGCTTCCCTTCATGTGCTTCTACTGTGGCCATTTAGATCATACCATATCAAATTGTCCAGAGATGAAACAAGAAATTCCAGCAGATAAATTAGAATCACTTCCTTATGACAAATGGCTCAGAATGGAGAGTAAGTCACCGCTTATTGAAGAAATTAACCCTACTTATATGGAAGAGGAAGCTGCACCGCTATTATTGGAGCAACCACCGGAGGGCAAGGCAGCCAGATGACAGAGACAACAGTAACGTATAATTCAAATTTGGAGCATGCATATTTACATGCCAATCACATTAATGACCTGAATTGCATGGCAGAAACGGACAATTCAAAACCCACGGACATTAAGGAGGTACAAATGAAGGCATTAAAGGAGATTCCAATCATGCAGCCAGAGAATATGCCTTACCATAATCATTTGGCAATAATTACTCATGCAATAAACAATTCCATTCAAATGGATCCCACTATAGTAGCAAAAAAAAGGAAAGTGGCGACGTAAGAAGTCAACATCATCTGAGGCCCAAGGATCAATTGTATTACCATCAGACACCTACAATACAACTACCAATAAATGCAAACGGAAAATATGCAATGAAGATGAACTCCATGAAAATAAAAAAGAAAAGATGTCAGGCGACTACTGTAAGACGGGGCTGCGAGCAATGAGTGAACTATGCTGGAACTGTCGGAGATTGGGTCGCTCTCCGACACTTAAACCACTAGGTGGTCTACTTAGGGCCACTAGAACTAGCTTGGTTTTCCTCTCTGAAACCAAGTATGTAAATAAGAGATTGGAAATGATAAGAGTTAGATTTGGATTTAACGGAGGCTTTTTCATGGAAAGACAGGGTTTATCTGGTGGACTTGCTCTATTATGGGACTCCTCTATTGATGTGACTATTTTGTCGTTCTCTATGGGGCACATAGATAGTATTATTACGTCAAGTACTGGTGGAAAATGGAGGTTTACAGGAATCTACAGAATCCCATATGATGATCAAAGAAGGCACTCATGGACATTACTTCGACGTCTTCATGATGTAAATAACTATCCATGGCTTTGTGGGGATGACTTTAATGAGACACTATCAAGTGAAGAGAAAAGAGGAGGAGGACCTTCAAATAATAACCACGTGCAAGCATTCTAAAGTTGTTTATATGATTGCAACCTTAAAGATGTTGGATATCATGGCTATCCTTTTACATGGTCTAACAAACAAGAAGGCAACTATACTGAAAAAAGGTTGGATCGCATGGTGGCATCGCCATCTTGGCTCGGCTTATTCCCAAAGCATCGTATGGAGCATATATTAGCATCTCATTCGGACCATCTTGCACTTCTCATGAGGTTAGAATATGTTGAACAACCCAAGCAGATACAAAACGGCATAAGGAGATTTGAACCATATTGGCTCAAGGATGTAGAATGCTACAACATCATTGAAAATGCATGGAACCCACCAATCACTGCACAAGGACTTTTAAACTCAATCAATACTTTACAGCGTTCCTTACATCAATGGAATAAAAGAAAATATGGTAACTTATCAAAGAGGATTAAACATCTAAGGCAGAAAATTGAAGGTGCAAAAACGCCCAACATGCTCTCAGCTAAAAAAATATGCAAAATGCAATCTAACCTAGATCGCCTAGAAGAATTAGAAGAATCATACTGGAGGCAACGTTCGCGTGCAGAGTGGCTTGAGGATGGTGACTGAAACACTAAATACTTTCATCACAAATCTAGCGCAAGAAAGTCAAAGAACGAAATCCACTACCTGCTGAAATCGAATGGTGACAACTTAGAGGACATAGCTGAGATCAAAGATGCAATACGCACCCACTTCAACAACATGTTCACAATCGAACCGATGCTATCTCAAATCCCTCATGAAATTCAATTTCTTAAGCTCACAGACGATTCTAGAGAGTTCCTAATGCTGCCCTATACAGCGGAGGAAGTTACAACAGTGTTCAAACAACTTCCAGGTACAAAAGCACCAGGACCTGATGGTATGCACGCGATATTTATTTCCAAAGCATGGAAGACGGTTGGAAAAGATATCACTGAATTTGTATTGTCTTTTCTAAATGGATACTCTAGCATTGAGGAAATAAACAGTACTTACATTTGCCTTATTTCTAAAATAAAAGAACCAAAGATGGTGATGGATTTTAGACCCATAAGCTTATGCAATTCTGTCTGCAAAATTATTTCAAAAGTGTTAGCTAACCGTTTGAAGCGAGTTTTGGGTGCAATAATTGATGAAGCACAAAGTGTTTTTGTACCTGGCAGGTTAATCACTGATAATGCAATGATTGCGATGGAAGCGTTTCATACAATGCAAACCTAACAACGAAATGAAGCTGGATATGTCGGGCTTAAACTTGATCTATCAAAAGCTTTTGATAGAGTTGAATGGAATTATTTAAGAACTATCATGGAAAAGATGTTCTTCCCAAACTGCTTCATCCAGTGGATCATGGCTTGTATTACTACAACATCCCTTGCAGTGATTGTAAACGGCACGCCTACTTCATCCTTCAAACCAACAAGGGGCATACGCCAACGAGATCCATTATCTCCCTTCCTTTTCCTGCTATGTGCGGAAGGGCTCTCATCAATTATTCGCAACGAAGATTCCAAAGGGGAATGGAAGGGAATTCAATTTGGAAGGATTGAACCGAATGTAACACACCTACTATTTGCAGATGACTCTCTTCTCTTCTTTGAGGCGAACATATACACGGTACAAAAAGTTCGACAGACCCTAGACCTTTACTGCAAAATATCTGGACAATCTATTAGCCTCAACAAGTCAAGCTCATATTTTTCAAAAAGAGTGGATGATTTAACCAGACAGCAAATTATTTCAACGCTCAATGTTCAAATGGGAGATCACAACGGAAAATACTTGGGTCTGCCCTTTATGATAGGAAGAACAAAAAAGCAAGTTTTTAACTTCTTGGAGGATCGTGTTTGGAAAAAAAAAATATATGGGTGGAAGAAACGATTCTTATCAGCAGCAGGAAAAGAGGTGTTGATCAAATCGGTAATACAAGCAATCCCGACATATGCAATGCAGTGTTTCATAATACCCGCGTCAATTTGTGATCGCATTTCATCACTAATAAGAACATTCTGGTAGAGCAATAAAGGTCTTGGAAAATCCATATGTTGGAGATCATGGGAGCAACTATGCAAACCAAAGTGCGATGGGGGGCTAGGATTTAGAGATTTGAGAGTGTTCAATCTCTCCATGCTAGCGAAGCAAGGATGGCGAGTGATCCAAATGCCTGAGTCATTGACATCTAGAGTATTACGTGCTAAGTATTTTCCATCCACCTCCTTTATGATGGCATCAAAACCATCAAGGTCATCGTTCTTGTGGAGCAGTTTGCTTGCAGGCAGGGATGTACTAGATATCGGACTCTGAAAACAAGTTGGTGATGGTCAAACAATTCATATTTGGGATGACCCATGGATTCCTCGTTGAAGTACCTTTAAACCGATCCCCACAAACAGGAATATGCTTCCACACGGCAAGGTAAGTGATCTCATTAAACCTCTAGAATGTCAATGGAATGAAGAGCTACTGCACACACTATTTATGCCGCACGAGGTTGATGCTATAACATCCATACCAATTTCACAACAAAACTCAGTGGATAAAATAATCTGGCATTTCACAAAAAAATGGTCAATTCTCTGTTAAATCGGGATACAAAGCAGCAATGGAAGCAAAATTGTGCACTGAGGGACAATTAGGTCCAGCTGATCTCATGCCCAGAAGAAAATTTTGGAACAATGTGTGGAAATTACAAACTATTCCCAAAGTCCGGATCTTTTTATGGCGCATGGAGCCTTGGCGATGAGATCAAATCTATCATGCAGAATGCAAAACATCTCTCCCACATGCCCTATCTGTCTAACGCAGAATGAAGGTGAGGAACATTGCTTGATAAGATGCGGATGGACGTCAAATATATGGAAGGATTTCTGCCCATTGCCGCGGCACATTAGAGGCTGTAAGTTGCAGGATATTCTTCAATGGTTTTTACTGAATTCACAAGAAAATGAGCAGATATTATTCGCCATACTACTTTGATTGATTTGGAAAGAAAGATCTGTCGTCACTTTCAATGACAATAATAATGTCCCATCAACGGAGAATGTAATCAAACAAGCGAGGCTATGGATGGAAGTTCTCTTAAAAGCAAACCCCCAAGAGCCGAAGGAGTCCTGACAGCAGCAGTTAAGTGCAAACACATGGACACTTCCACCAACAGATATTGTATCTATTAATGTCGATGCAGCTTTCGGGGATGGAGGGACAACCTCGGCAGGTATTATCACAAGATCTTCGGATGGATGTATCTTATGGGCAGAATCAAGAATCTTGCCACGTCATTTAGAGGTAATACAAGGAGAATTGGAGGCAATTTCTTGCGGACTACAACTTGCGAGAAGAAAAGGTTACCATAACATTATCCTTTGGTCCGACTGCTTGACAGCAACGAAGACACTAAAGAGCAAGGAAGATGACTTGCATCCTTTGTACTCAATAATCACATCATGCCAACATAGCATTCACATGTTTGATAGCTGTAATATCTCCTTTACTAGAAGAGAAAGGAATATGCCTGCACATTATCTAGCGAAACTTAGTTTACAATGTTTCCGACATACGATCTGGGGTCTTAACCTACCACCTATTGTATTTGATGTTGCGTTAGCAGATTTAAGGAATGAATAAACGTCTGTTTACTCTTAAAAAAAATTGTATTATAATTAGAATTGAGGAGTGAAGTAATTGAAGCTTTTAATATAAGGAATGGTTATCTTGTGAAGCAACAAAAGGAGGGCCGTGCTTGCACGCGCATTCTCCAAAACGTGACAATATCATCTCCAAAACCATTGCCTGAGGTGTACGACTGCACTTCCTCTGGGGATTTCAGTGATCTCCTGAAACTTTTTTTTTTTTTTTTTGGAATCCCCATAAATTTTGGAAATCCTTATTTGTTCACTCAACTATTTAAAAATGTTACTCTTTTATAGTAATATAATTTTAAAATTCACTGATTTATTCTTCATTCCATTGATTTTATATGAACTTATAATATATAGAAAATCCCTAAGCTAGAGAAATGATTTAAAGGAAATCATACAAAAGATTACTTATTTCGACTACTTTATTTCAAAATTCTTTATTTCTAATGCTGAAATTTCTTAAAAGAACCCCACTAATAACTTCATATTTGAGTTGTATTACTTTTCCTAATCTGTGTTATTTATTTTGAACTATTTAAACTTGGCAAATGCTTTCCTGTTTTGTATGAAGTCTTGATTTATGTTTCAACATGAATTTTTAACCCAAATTATATACAGGAACTTTTTCTTTTTCTTTTTTAAATTAAAAATCCACTTCCTCAACCATGTGACTATACGTGGCTTCGCCACGGTCTAAAACTGGTTTATTGATTAACACTATAAAAAAGCGTTCCTGATGGAATAGGATTTTGCGTTTTCGTAAGATCTGAAAAAATGTCGGATCGCATCGCAATCTGATATATGCACATTTACCTTACATTTTGTGCAAGAGTCTATTTCAATAGCTCGAACTCACGACTTCAAGGTCACAAAGCAGCAACATTACCAGTTGATCTAAAGTTTACTTGTGCACTAGTCTTCGTTATTCATTATCCACCAGAATTATCATCAGCAAAAATGAGCCTTCCCCCATGAGCTTCACTTGTTACAACTCCATTGCTCATCCTTCCACGTAGAAGCAATTCCCTCTTTAAATACCTCAAAACTGCCTGTTACATTGATTCACATTGCAAAACAAACCATCTCACAAATCACAAAAAGAAAAGAAAAACACAAAAACCCATCTTGCAGACATTATGGCCATCTCAGGAGGACCATCTCCAAGTTTGGAAGTCAAGAAATCAGCTTTCGACCGCCTCGCCAGCCTAATCAAGCTTCTCCCAACAGGCACCGTCTTCGCCTACCAGTTCCTCAACCCTTTACTCATAGGAGCAGGCCACTGCAACTCCTGGAACAAGGGCCTCTCAGCCTTGCTCATTGTAGTTTGTGGGATTGTTTGTTTTCTAGACACCTTCACAGATAGCTACAGAACTAGTGATGGGATAGTCCACTATGGTATAGCAACTTTCAAGGGTTTTTGGCCAAGCCCTCCTAATGTGGATTTATCTTCTTACAAGATTCGATTTGGAGATTTTGTCCACTCATGTTTTACTCTGCTAGTCTTTGTAGTGGTGGCCCTTTTGAATGATGATTCTTGTAAATTTTGCATATAAACGGAGAATTAATCAACAATGAAACAACAAAACAAGAACAATTGATGATCTTGATGCAAGAGAAAAGGAACTTTCATGAGAAGATTGAATCAATCGATTGGAAAGAAAAGAGAGACGGTTACAAAATTGCATCAAGCTTCAGTCGGATCACAGTAGCTCAACCCGACCTTTTAAAGAAGAAAACTAACCACTAAAATTACAAGAAAGCCCTTACAGATATAACTACAACTGTATAACTACCAGGGACATTTTCGTCATTTCGTCTTATTTAAACACCTTCCCGCCTTCATACTTCTTCTTCCTTTCTTCACGCTTCATCAAGCCTCCTCTGTAATCAGCACAATCACCACATCAATCACCTCCGTTTAATCTTCCCTCAGCAGCTATCAACAACTAATCATCCCAATGTTTGATTACCATCACTTCCCTTCGATGCACGCTGCCATTGGTTCCACTCACCATCATCACACAGCTGATTATGCTCCATGCCATCTTCCTCCTTTTCTTTGACACCCCCCCTCAAGCTGAGCTTGGAATAAATGTTGTAAGTTCCCAACGCACCACACAATATACTCAGCCTCCTGGAATCAAGGGATTTAGTAAACATGTCAGCCAATTGCAACTCAGACCTCACTGGCATCAATTTGATCACACCCTCTTGCAGTTTATCTCTCACAACATGACAGTCAATCTCTATGTGCTTGGTTCTCTCATGGAATACTGGGTTCTCAGCTATATATATAGCACTTTTGCAATCACAAAACACCTCAATTGGTTTGTTAGTATGAACCCCCAAATCTCTCAACAGATAAGTGAGCCACTGCACTTCACATGTAACCATTGCCATTGCCCTATACTCCGCCTCTGCTGAAGATCTAGATACTGTGGTCTGCTTCTTTGATCTCCAAGAAACCAAAGCCCCTCCAAGAAATACACAATACCCCGTAATAGATCTTCTCGTCTCATTGCAGCCTCCCCAGTCTGCGTCTACAAATGCCTTCAGCTCTAAACCTCCAGTTCTAGGGAACAACAGTCCCTGCCCTACAGTGCCCTTGATGTACCTTAGAACTCTGTGTGTGGCTTTAAGATGATTTTCAGTCGGGCAATCCAGAAACTGACTAAGTTGTTGTACTGGGAACGCTATGTCAGGCCTGGAAATAGTGAGATAGAGCAGCTTCCCTATTAATCTTCTATATTGTGATGTGTCCTTTATAAGAGGCGAATCATTATGCATGAGTCTCAAACCACTTTCCATTGGACTCTTGGCTGGTTTACATTCCAGGAAACCAGCTTGTTCTAAGAGCTCAAGGGTGTACTTCCTTTGATTGATGTGAACTCCCCCCTTGCCTTGGCTATCTCAATGCCAAGGAAGTATTTGAGATGTCCCAGATCCTTGATCTGGAATTTAGTATTGAGAGCCTGCTTAATCTGGGAAATGTAGACATCTGACGAGCATGTGACGATTATGTCGTCAACATAAACCAACAAAACAATCAGAACGGTTCCAATGTATTTAGTAAAGAGGGTGTAGTCTGCCTTGGATTGTGAAAACCCCTGTGAAAGCAAAAACTGGGTCAATGTAGCGTTCCATTCTCTACTAGCCTGCTTTAGCCCGTACAAAGATTTTTCTAGCTTGCATACCATCCTTGAATCTGAGAGTACCATGCCAGGAGGAGGTGTCATGTATATGTCCTCATGTAAGTCACCATGCAAGAAGGCGTTGTTCACGTCCATTTGATGTATGTGCCACTGATGTTGTGCTGCAAGGGCAAGGACCACTCGTACTGTAGTCATTTTAGCAACGGGGGAGAAAGTGTCTTGATAGTCAATTCCATACTGTTGGTTATATCCCTTGGCTACCAATCTAGCCTTGTGTCTCTCTATCGTGCCATCTGGCTTGAGCTTAGTCTTATAGACCCACCTGCATCCAATGGGAACCTTGCCTGGGGGTAATGGCACTATAGACCACGTCTGGTTGGCTTCCAATGCTGCTAGCTCTGCCGCCATTGCCTCCTGTCAAACAGAAGAACTAGATGCCTCTAGATAAGACTGAGGCTCTGTATGTGTGCTCAAATTTAAGATATATGCTTTGTACGCTGGAGCTAAAGATGCAAGTGTGAAATACTTATGTAAAGGATAAGGAGATGTATGAGCAGATGGTGAATAAGATTTTGACAATTGACTGCAATGGTAGTCTTCCAAATATTTGGGAACACGTTTCATACGCTCAGGCCTATGAGTAGTATTTGTATCCTGTGGAAGAGGAGGCAACTCAATGATGATTTGACCAGATGGTGGAGGTGGTGTTGTTGAGGGTGACATGGGAAGAGTATTGTCAGTGTGGGACGTGGAACGAGGAGGACTAGGACTAGACTCATGTGTGGATAAGTGTGGTGTAGGAGATGGGTCAAGAGCAGATGTTGGAGGTGAAATCTGAGGACAACTTGGGAAGTCATCATACGGCGGGCAATATTGTCCTGCTGGAGGTGATACGGGCAAAGAGACTTCATTATGAAGGGGCTTAACAGCATATGGAAAAACAGTTTCATGAAATGCAACATCTCTGCAAACATATATGTCTTTTGTATCAAGGTCCTGCAATACATATCCCTTGGTAGTATATGACAATCCCAAAAAGATGCTCCTTCTGGATCTTGAGGCAAATTTATCCTTAGCTGGGTGTGTATTGGCTCCAAAAGCTAAGCAACCAAAGACTCTGAGGCTCGAATATGAAGGTGGCTTATTGTAAAGTAATTGGTAAGGAGTCTGGTTTTTGAGTAAGGGTGTAGGGAGCAAGTTGATAAGGTATACTGAGTGTTGGATGCAAAATCCCCAGTACATAGAAGGAACTTGTGACTGAAATCTAAGTGCCCTGGCCATGGAAAGAATATGTTGATGCTTTCGTTCAACAATGCCATTTTGCTGTGGTGTGTACACACAACTTGTTTGGTGTATAATTCCTTTAGAGGCATAGAACTGAGTCATATTGAATTCCTGCCCATTATCAGTTCTAATGACTTTAACACGACGATCAAACTGAACTGCTGCATACTCACAAAAACTTTGCACAATGGATCTTATCTCAGATTTACATTTCATCAAATACACCCAGCAAAACCTACTGTAGTCATCAACTATGGTAAGAAAATATCGTTGCCTATACATCGTGGGAAACTTGTATGGTCCCCAAATGTCTATATGTATGAGGGAAAAAGGGGCTGAAGAAATAGAATGGGATACAGGGAATGGTTCTCTCTTTTGCTTAGCCAATGGGCATACTGTGCATTTACTTATTTCATCAGGCTCTGTAATGATGGCTGAATCCATCTTATGAAGCTCCTTTAGTCTGGCAGATGATGTGTGCCCCAATCTAGCATGCCATAACCAAGACACAGAAGAAGTAACTGAAAGCGTGGTTGAATGTGAGATGATCTTAGCAGTTCCATGAAGATGATAGAGTCCATGGTTCTCTTCAGCTAAACCAATCATCTTCTTGGTCTTTAAGTCCTGAATGCAGCATACATTATGGTGGAATGAGACACTGATGGAATTATGTTTGGTTAGTTTACTCAAGGACAGGAGGTTGAATGCAAACGATGGAATGTGAAAGACACCCGTTAGAGTAAGGCTTGGACTGACTTGTACTGTACCAACATGAAGCACTTTCACAAGAGACTTATCTGGTAACTTCACAGAAAGAGAATCAACAACTTGATATGAATCAAAGAGTTTCAAGTCATAACACACATGATCAGTTGCTCCAGAGTCCAATATCCATATATTTAAATTGTTACACAATACATTACCTGCATTCTTACCAGAGTCATTAGCCTGCTGTGCTGACAAGACTGAATGATGGTTGGTTGCACTACCATTGGACTCAGCAACGTCTCTGCCTCCTTTGTCCTGGTGCTCATGCAACATATGAAGTAATTGTGAGTATTGTTCCACAGTCAAAGGTGGTGGCATCACAGCTCCTTGTTGGTTCTCTTCAAAAACTTCAGGTCCCTCATACTCCCCTTGGTTCATCATGTCACTCCCTGACTGTGACCTGCCATCTCCATACATCAGATTCACTTGGCCCTTTGGCTTGAACCCTGGGGGATAACCGTGCTTCTTGTAACACCTATCAACAGTATGTCCAGCCATATTGCAGTGTGTACAGTAAGGTGTTTTAGAGAAATTCTGATTAAACCTTGGATTTCCTCTTCCATAGCCTCTTCCACCAGGCTTTGGAATCATTCCATTCGAGACGGGCATATTGCTATAAAACTTGGGGTTATATGCATTGGACCTTCCCTGGTTACCAAAGTTTACATTCATAACCTCAGACGGATTATTCAAGAACTGATTCTGAGTAGATGTATAGGTCATTTTTCTCTCCAACTTAATTGCCATCGCAAAGGCCGTTTTGAGATCAGGCAACGGTGTTGACAGTAAAATTTGCGATTTAACTGCTTCAAAGTCATCATTGAGTCCTTTCAAGAATTTAATTACACAATCATCTTCAATAAACTTGTTGATCTTAGAATTCAAATTGCAGTTGCATCTTCCACATTCACAACTAGGAATTGACCTTAACACAGATAGTTCTTCCCATATTCCTTTTAGCTTCGTATAGTATTCTGTTACTGTACTAGTTTCTTGTTTTACGGCGTAAAACGTTTCCTGCAAATCAGAAAGCCTAAATGAATCCACATTACCGTATCTAAATAGCAAATCATTCCAAATTTCAACTGCACTGTCCAGCCACATAACACTTTGAGCAATTGCAGGAGTTAAGGAATTTACCAACCACGAGGCTACCATATTGTTTGCCTTGATCCAAGCATTGTACCTGCGTGCTCCTTCTGCTGGCCTTTGATGCACTCCATTAACGAAGCCTAACTTGTTCTTCGACTCCAAGGCACGCCTCATCGATCTATTCCAACTGTGATAGTTATTTCCATCAAGAAGTGGTTGTACGAGAATTAAAGAAGGACTATCACTAGGATGAACATAAAATGGATCTTCCGTTGGATCAACTAGAACATTTGCAAGCTGATGACTACTGGATGAAGAAGGTGAATTGTTCGGAGGGAGATTGTTGTTCGCCATAAAAGTACCAAAGTTCATCTATACACACGCTCTGATACCATGTAAATTTTGCATATAAACTGAGAATTAATCAACAATGAAACAACAAAACAAGAACAATTGATGATCTTGATGCAAGAGAAAAGGAACTTTCATGAGAAGATTGAATCAATCGATTGGAAAGAAAAGAGAGACGGTTACAAAATTGCATCAAGCTTCAGTCGGATCACAGTAGCTCAACCCGACCTTTTAAAGAAGAAAACTAACCACTAAAATTACAAGAAAGCCCTTACAGATATAACTACAACTGTATAACTACCAGGGACATTTTCGTCATTTCGTCTTATTTAAACACCTTCCCGCCTTCATACTTCTTCTTCCTTTCTTCACGCTTCATCAAGCCTCCTCTGTAATCAGCACAATCACCACATCAATCACCTCCGTTTAATCTTCCCTCAGCAGCTATCAACAACTAATCATCCCAATGTTTGATTACCATCACTTCTCTTCGATGCACGCTGCCATTGGTTCCACTCACCATCATCACACAGCTGATTATGCTCCATGCCATCTTCCTCCTTTTCTTTGACAATTCTGTGGAATGCTTTTATCCATCTTTTGAGACAGACCAGAAGGTGTTGCTCATGGTGTTACCTGCCATAATTGGTGGGATTTCTAGTGTGGTATTTTTCTTCTTTCCTACAAAGCGTCATTACATAGGGTACTCTCCACCAGCTATTGCACTTTCAACTTCAGTCCCCTTTCTAGAGTGAATGTATTTACTCGTATTCTAGTCTCTTAGTCTCTTTGTTTGTGTCTCTTCGTGTGTGTCGATCATGGCTGCTTGTAGTCTTGTAGATTAAATTCTGTGTATACTATCATATTGGCTCCTTTCATTTCCTATGGCAAATATATATTCAACAACAACAACAACATTTACTATCGCATATATATATTCAAATTTCAAATATTAAAGTTAACTCAACCGTTCAAAGAGATAACTTGGAGTAAGATCAAAAATTACGAAGATAGAACACGTGTCAATGGATCTGACACTAGCATGTGTGCACATATGCATGTTCATACATATACATGGTACACATACATATACATACATACACGCTGATTACAAAGTTGTATCACAGAAAATTACAGTAGATGATTCCTATCTTTACATAGGTTGAAAATCCAATTACTGAAAAATATAACATATAGAACTGATAAGTGATGACATAAAACGACAAGGTAGATAACGAACTAGAAAGGAGAGGTGCGGATCTACTCACCGTGAAAAGAGAGATAAGAAAATGATTCAAGGAAGATGTTAAGACTGCAATTAAATTCAAAGCACAAATAAGTAAATCTAAGAGGAAAGATGAAGGAGATAAAGAGATGATAGCAAGAAATATCTAAGAATTCCGAATATTCAGAGATTTGTTTACAAAATTCTTCAAGAAAATCCGGTAATCATCCCCCCTTCTATACCCTTCGCTCCGCTTCTTCAGCAAACAGGGAAGCAACCAAGTTTTCTGCACCGCTCTAACAACCAAGAAAGAGAGTATCCCCCTTGCAACGTGTAAAAGAAAGGATCCCTTATCCAACATAAAATATCTTAAGGCAAAAAAGACAAATATACCCCCATATTATTATATTGTTCCTGACATTACCCCCCTCTTCAGATCATACTTGTCCGCAAGTATGAAACCGCTGGAAACTTGGCTTCCAGATAATCAAACTTCTCCCAAGTAGCTTCTGACACAGGCAAAGAGCTCCACTTAATCAAATATTGCTTGGTTGGCCTTAGGTGATCCACCTGTAGACGTACTTCAATAGCTGCTTCTGGCTCCAATATAACGTGTCCATGCTCATCTACGGGAGGGAGATCCTGCAAGACCCTGTCTTCTGCTCCTCTAAACGGCTTAAGCATAGAAACATGCACCACAGGATGAATTCTCGACTCACTTGGTAGCTTGAGCTTATAGGCAACTGGGTTAACTTTCGACTCAATTTGATACGGACCGAAGTACTTAATAGAAAGCTTGAGATTCCTTCTATGAACTAAAGATGATTGTATGTAAGGTTGTAACTTGAGTAACACCCAAGAACCCACTTGATATTCCACTTCCCGCCTACTCTTGTCCGCTTGCTGCTTCATCCTATTCTTAGACTCCTCCAATTGTAATTTCAAATCTTGCACCATGTTTTGCCTCTCCTCTATAAAGGAATTCAAATCCACCCCTACTTCACCACTCAATTGACCTACTGGAAACATAGTAGGCTTGTACCCGTACAACGCTTGGAAAGGAGACATCCCAATAGCTGTGTGGTAAGTCGTATTATACCAGAACTCTGCTAGAGACAACCAATCTGCCCATTTCTTTGGATGCCTATGAGTCATACACCTCAAGTACATCTCCAAACATTGATTCACCCTCTCAGTCTGACCATCTGTTTGAGGGTGATAAGCCGAGCTCATTGCCAACTGAATCCCCACTAGCTTCATAAGATTTTGCCAGAATGCACTGGTAAAAACATGATCCCTATCACTTATGATTGCCTCTGGTAACCCGTGAAGTTTGTATACATTCTCCATAAACAACGTTGCTACAGACACTGCTGTGTACTCATGTGTGATGGAAATAAAATGAGCAAACTTAGTAAAAGTATCCACCACCACCATAATAACAGTTTTACCTTTCGAATTAGGAAGGCCCTCAATGAAGTCCATAGAAATCAGCTTCCAAGCACGGTCAGGAACTGGCATTGGTTGAAGAAGACCTGGTTGTTTCATATGATCACTTTTACACTGTTGGCAAACTAGACACTTTTGTATATGGTGTTTGACCTCTCTCTGCATCCCTGACCAATAAAACAGTTGTCTAATCCTCTGGTAGCAAGCTCTTTCCCCAGAATGACCACCCATTGTGCCATCATGCAACTGCTCAATTAATCTGGGCCTAAGCTCCCCAGACTTCCCTACATAAATCCTTCCTTTAAATTTCAATACCCCTTGGTGCAAACTCCAGTTTTGAAAGGCAGTTGGGTTAATCATCATCTGTTGGATCCTCTCCGTAGCCCATAGATCACTCTGATAACTGGTTTGAATACTGTTGGTCCAATCAGGAATTAAAGTGGATACAGGTAATAAGACAGCAGGATGTCTTGACAAAGCATCTGCCACCACATTTTCTTTACCTTTTCTGTACTCAATGGTGAACTCCAGCCCCAACAGCTTAGTAAGTCCTTTCTGCTGCAAAGAGGTAGTTGCTTTCTGCTCCAGTAAGTATTTTAGACTCTGCTGATCAGTCTTGATGACAAATGGTCTGCCCAATAGGTAATGCCTCCACTTAGTCACGGCTAAAATCACTGCTGTCAACTCCTTCTCATATATGGATAACCCCAATTCAGCAGGTTTGAAAGCTCTACTGAGGAAGGATATTGGTTGACCCTGTTGATGTAACACTGCCCCTACTCCTTTACCACTTGCATCAGTTTCCACTACAAAAGTCTTGGAAAAATCAGGTAACTCCAAAATTAATGCTCCACACATTACTCCCTTCAGTGACATAAAGGCATCAGCTGCAGCATCATTCCATTCAAAAGCATTTTTCTTAAGCAAATCATGTAAGGGCCTTGTGATAAGACCGTAGTCTCGAATGAATCTACGGTAAAAACCAGTAAGGCCTAAAAACGCTCTCAACTCAGTTATATTAGAGGGGCAAGGCCACTTCTGAATGCTCTCAATCTTTTTAGGATCTGCAAATACTTTTCCATCCTGGATCAAGTGTCCCAAATACTCCACCTGAGTTTGTCCAAAGGAGCACTTACTCCTCTTGGCGTAATACTGGTTATCCCTTAGCAGTATAAGTATTGCCCTCAAATGCTGCACATGAGTGTCCATATCTGGGCTATAAACTAGGATATCATCAAAAAACCAATACAAATTTCCTTAAATAAGGACGCAACAAATCATTCATAGCCTTCTGAAATGTGGCAGGAGCATTGGTAAGACCAAAAGGCATCACTTTAAACTCATATAATCCATTGTGAGTCACAAAAGCAGTCTTATGAACATCCTCTGCTTTTAACAAAATTTGATGGAAGCCTGACCTCAAATCAATCTTGGTAAATATTCTGGCTCTCCCCAGCTCATCTAGCAAATCATCAATTATAGGTATGGGAAAACTATCCTTAATGGTTGCATCATTCAATCTTCTGTAGTCAATGCACATCCTCCATGTTTCGTCTTTCTTCCTTACCAACAAGACAGGTGAGGCAAAGGGACTCTCACTGGGTTGAATGATCCCCTGCTTAAGCATTTGCTCCACTAATGACTCAATCTCAGTTTTTTGGAAATACGGGTATCTGTATGGTTTGGACTTGAAGGGAACTACTCCTTCCTTTAAGTTGATAGCGTGTTGAATCTTCCTAGCTGGTGGTAACTGAGTAGGATCTTGGAACACTGCTTCAAATTCACTCAGCAAGGGAAGTAGGATACCAGGGACGTCTACTTCTGTATCTGTTATACCCATCATATTTAGCTGACCAAACAACCCCATAGCTCCCCTTTTGAACCATCCCTTGATGCTCTTTCCCGTGATCATCTTTAGCTGGACTGGATGATCTTGACTACGTAATGACACATGCTCTCCGTTCTTCTCAAATGTTACTTCCATCTTTTGGAAATCAAATACCATGGGACTGTAAGAACGCATCCAGTCTACCCCAAGCACCATATCACAGCCTCCCAAAGGTAAAAGCCTGACATCATGTGAAAATCGGTGCCCTTGCATAACCCAAGGAAGACTGGGGCATTTCGTGTTGCTAATCATCCTACTACCATCTGCCACTGTAACAACCAATGGGTTAGTAGGCTCAATAATACAATTAAGGGAACTAGCCAACTGAGCATCAATAAAAGTATGAGTACTCCCGCTGTCTACTAACACAGTAACAGGGGTTCTCTTAATTAACCCCTGGATCTTAATAGTGCTCGAAGTTATCTGTCCAAACATGGTATTAACAGATAATTGAACCTCATCCTCCTCCTGCGTTACCACTCCCGGATCAGGTGGTTCGTCTAACTCATCATCCACCACTATAAAGTTAAGGTGTTTATTCTTGCATTGGTGACCAGGGAAGTACTTGTCACCACATTTGAAACATAGACCCTTAGCTCTCTTCTCTTGCAGTTCATTGGCACTAATAGGCTTATAAGGGTTTTGCCACTTTGGGTCTGTCCTGAAAGGAATGGGAGAAAATCTAGACTCCCCGAGGGTGACCTTAGGAGCTGGCTTGGGTTTAGTACACAACAACAAGGATTCTTGGGCCCTAGCCACTTTCAGAGCCTGGTTCAAAGATGTTGGCTCCGAATGCTTGACCATAATTTTGATTTCGTCCTTCAAACCAGTAACAAAAATCTGCACAAAATACTCTTCATCAAAATTGGGATTCATTCCATGCACCAGGGCACGTAATTTCTCGAACTGGGTTTGATATGAATCCACTGTCCCAGTTTGCTTGAGAGTGTGAAATTCCTCCATAACATCCAATTTACTTTTTCCTGCAAATCGTTGCGTAATCTCCGAACAAAAAGGCTCCCATTCCACCTGAGCTTTACCTATCTTCCAACTAGAATACCAAACTGCAGCATCTCCGCGGAGATACAATCTTGCAATTTTGACCTTAACCACATCATCAAATACATCATGCAGCTCAAAATAAGTATTACAACGGCTTACCCAGTCCGTGGGATCCTCTCCTATGAATTCCGGGAAATCCATTCTGGGAACTTTTGACAACTGATCTAATCGTGCTTTCGAGTTGCATGCATGATGATCTATCTCCATTACTGGAGCCGCAGGACTATGCTGTGAAGATTCTGGAGGCTGATCATGAGGGTATGATTCAGTATCTTTGCCTTTAACTAAGCTTTCAATCATCTTCAACAATTTTTGATTGTCAGTAGTAATCTGGATGAGCTGATGCTGTACTCCCTCGTATTTTCTAGAAACCTCAGCAAACCTTGCATCCACCGAATGATGCAGCTCACGGAGTTCCTGATTAAACGAACGAACTGACTCCTCCAGAGCTCTTGATCTTGTGTTTTCTGCCATCAGCTCCAAGGATTGATGGCTCTTATACCAAATTTTAAGACTGCAATTAAATTCAAAGCACAAACAAGTAAATCTAAGAGGAAAGATGAAGGAGATAAAGAGATGATAGCAAGAAATATCTAAGAATTCCGAATATTCAGAGATTTGTTTACAAAATTCTTCAAGAAAATCCGGTAATCATCCCCCCTTCTATACCCTTCGCTCCGCTTCTTCAGCAAACAGGGAAGCAACCAAGTTTTCTGCACCGCTCTAACAACCAAGAAAGAGAGTATCCCCTTTGCAACGTGTAAAAGAAAGGATCCCTTATCCAACATAAAATATCTTAAGGCAAAAAAGACAAATATACCCCCATATTATTATATTGTTCCTGACAGAAGATTGATAGGAATATTGGTGAACTTAAATAAAAGATGACCAGAAAAAAAAAAGGTATGAACATGAGTGAAAAACATGTGTCGGATAATGATGTGTAAGATGAGAAAGAGGAGGGTGAGGGAATCTCATTACTCTCGCCTCCATTTTGCATTGAAACTCTAATCCAAACAGTTTGTAGTAACAAGTCCAACGAAATAAATAAAGACTCATATTCTTTCAATGATGTGACCCGATTGATTTTCTTTCACATGTATGTTTCTGTACACTATATGTTTCCTCATTATATATATATATATATATATATATATATATATATATATATATATATATATATATATATATAGTAGTATTTGCCTAGTGGCAACAAAAAAATTCATAGAAATGAAATGCACAACTTGTTATATTTGCCTTGTGGCAACAAAAAAATTCATAGAAATGAAATGCACAACTTGTTAAATGTACTTAAAATATAACGAAGGCCTATCTATTTAATTTATTTATTACCACCGACAAAAAAAAGTAATAAATAGTGGGTTGAGTACCATGTAAAACAAATTGATGAAAGACTACCAAATTCAGCTTAATCCACGCACAATAACTATGGGTAAATAATAATGATTTTTCATTTTGAAATTCTTACGTGAAAATGATAATTTGAATAGTGTAGATGAATAAATAGAAAAAACAAGTTGTAAAATAATAAAGTTCAAATTTATGACCTACATGTCATTACGTATTTATTGCTCCTTGACCCCTTCCCACCTTCAAAACATGTATTTCTTCCATCTCAACATATAAATCCACTTTAATTTTTTAATATCATCTACATAAAATTAAATCCACTTTAATTTTTTAATATCATCTACATAAAATTAAAGCGGACTTATATTTTAGGATGAATGTAGTAATAATAATAAGGGTATTCAAAGACACAAAGGTTGGAAAAATATATAAACACGTTTGAAACTTCCACATATTACGTATGTTTTTACATCCGTATTATTAATGGTTTTACTTATACCCAACAAACTGGTTTTCCTAAGACCATTAAGTCCCAAAAACAACTGAGTTCCTCGATTCCACATATATATAGTCCAACTATTCAAAAATTATACTGAAGATCAATACTGAAGATCAATATCATGGGACCTAAATGTAACCTACTACTTAGCTTAATTGTTTATTTATATACAACTGCTATTAGTAAGGTGACTGGCTTTCTTGCCCAAGATCTCACTTAAACTGCAACCTGAGCTGCTGCTAGCCTAGCAATTGGAACCCTGCAAAGTATATCACCATTAGACAAGCCCACCAAGCATGCGTGTGTCGATTTTAATGGATTATCAGGAGGGGGAAAAAAAGGATGATGAGTTACCTGAAAGGAGAGCATGAAACATAGTCCAGGCCAGCTTCGGCAAAGAATGCAACAGAAGATGGTTCCCCACCATGTTCTCCACATATACCAACCTACATAATGCAGGAGATAACATGTTCAATCAACAAAGCTAAGCTTGGGTCCCTAGGGCATAGCTCAGTTAGTACTCGGGTTGGGATTTGCTTCAAGATGCCAAGAGTTCGATTCTAAGGACACGCACAGTGTGGGTGTTCCACTTCTGCTAGGCCAAAGACCTAATTTGCGGGGGGACACCTCTCACCCAACCTAAGAGCCTGCTGATATCCTGATTTGCATACCCCACAATGTTCCTTGGGACTGGAGCAGTGGAGACCCTCGGGACCAGGATATGGCCTTTGCTCCAAGATAAGCCAAGACCAGAAAATATATGATTGCATGTTTTAAATGCTGCCGATCATGCACATTTTCAAGCAGTGGCAGTTGTATAATGGTCCGGCAAATTGAGAAAACGAAATCTCTTCATTCACGAAGGTCAAAATGACAAAAATAAGAAGTTTTCATGAACTCATGCCCTGTATATGACGTGGGAGTATTGAGAATATTGTCTCACATGGGACACTTTGACATAAAATACATGGGTTATATGAGGATGAGGTACCACCACCCATTGCCTTAAGATTTTGAGTGGACATGTGCCTCACCTCATTTAAACCCAAGTTTCAACATGGTTTCAGAGACAGTTTAAAATGTGGACTCACACCTTCCTTGGCCAATGATTGGCCATTTATTGTCTCTCCTCACCCAAGTCCAGAAATTCATATCTGGCTTGTGGTTTGTGATTGAGGTCGGGTTCTAAGGCGCGTGTACATCTCAAGCCACATTGCCACGCAAGTGTGGATGTTGAGAATATTGCCCCAAGGCGCGTGTATATCTCAAGCCATATTGCCACGTGAGTGTGGATGTTGAGAATATTGTCTCACATCGGACACTTTGAGATAAAATACATGGGTTATATGAGAATGAAGTATCACCACCCATTTCCTTAAGGTTTTGAGCGGACATGAGGCTCACCTCATGTAAACCAAAGTTTCAACACAAGAGGTCTATTGATCTTACCTTTAAGTTTGGTCTAGCGGCACGGCCTCTTTCTGTGGCTATCTTTATGAGTTGTCCAACGCCTTTCTGATCAATTACCTAATAACCGAAACACAATGTATGTTCTTAGTCTTGATTGTCAACAAAAGGTGAAACTTTTGTTGTTGGAAGGAAGTGAACTGACCTCAAAAGGATCAGCTTGGAGGATGCCTTTGGACAAGTAAATTGGCAGAAACTTGCCCACATCATCTCTACTGTAGCCAAAAGTCATTTGTGTGAGGTCATTAGTCCCGAAGGAGAAGAAGTCTGCTTCCTTTGCAATCTGTGCTCAATTTGAATGGAACGGTCAGAATTTTCACTCATGTGGCTGCACTTGTATGTTGTATTATTGTGCATTTTGTCAACTTTAAGTATATATACATAAAGATATACATACATATGTCACACATGTGCGTATGATTCTATTGCAAAAAAGGAAAGCAAAAGTTTCATCACACCTCATCAGCCACCAAGGCGGCCCTTGGTATCTCTATCATGGTTCCCACCTTATAGTTAAGTGAAGTTCCCATGTCTGAAAACACTTGCTTGGCAACATTCCGAATTAAACTAACTTGATGACTTAGTTCCTGCCACTCAGAAAACCATATAATAACAGTGAGCATGTTGACGCTTTATATATCTTGCGCGTTTTTCCCAGTACTCGAAAAGTGTTAGGAATTGGAATTACAGGAAGAGTCACGCTCACTCTACTACCCAGAAAAAAGAACAATTCTTTAGTCAACAAGTGTGATTGCTTTTTGACCAAAGCCTTCCCCCATTAAGTTTATGAAGTCTAGACCCATCAAAAAGGTGGTTAAAAGTATTTCAGAACAAGACATGCCTGAGGTGTTCCAACTAGGGGAACCATTATCTCTGGAAAGACTGTGACACCTTGGTTGCTCATTGTTACTGCAGCTTGAAATATTGCTCGCACCTGCATTTCTGATAACTCCGGATATGATATCCCCAGCCTGTAAATGTGAAATCATGATGATCCATTTCATGTATCAAACGAAAAGTTGCTCACTTCCAAGATCACGGTTTGATGGAAAGAGCATATGGTGGAAATATTGGAATTTCTTTACTCTCACACACAAAGTAATATAGTTAAAACTTAAAAGCACTTGAAAATTATAACAAGTTTTTACTTCTCTTCCCCTTAAGACAAAATTTCTATCTAGTTGAAGCTTCTAAAAAGAGAGAATGAGCTAAACCTGCATCCGCGGAATCCAAGCATTGGGTTCACTTCAGATAATTTCTCAATTCTTGAGTAAACATCATCCTCTGTCATACCTGTATCAGCTGTTAGTTCTTGGACAATCTGTCCAAGATCACCTTCCGGCAAAAACTCATGAAGCGGAGGATCTAACAGCCGAATCGTTACAGGGAGACCTGAAAATTACTTCAGTAATTATGCAAAGGAATACAAGGCGTATACTGAGATACAAGAAACTGTAGAGAAAATACCATCCATTGCCCGGAAAATGCCCTCAAAATCAGTTCGTTGGTAAGGTAATAGCAGGTCTAGTGCTTCCTTCCTTTGCTCAATAGTGGCCGCCATTATCATTTTCCTTACAGCCTTTATCCTCTCGTCAGAAGCGAAAAACTGAAATACAAAAGAAGACGACACCAACTTATAACTGAAAAATATTAATTCAGTAACTGAAGAATATTAACAAGATTACGCTATTGCTTTAGAGGCTCTCGTTATAGGGGGTATGGAAGGCCGATGTACACACCATACTCATGTGTTACAAATACACAAAGGCTGTTTTCCAATGACACATAATAAAAATTACGTTAAGCTGTGTCGATTAACTGCTATTTCACAATATAAGAAGCTCAGCCTTAGTGAATCATTTTGCTTTATTCTATCATATTCCAATGTCAAAAAAGAGTGTCCTTGACTCCATTGAAAATAAAGAGTCTGTGGTAACAATAAAAAGAAATATTATCCTTCTACTCTAATTTACTATAGACTAGAGCACATTTCAAGTTCCTTACTAACAATATATCAGGTCAACACAGCAGAAATTTTCACCAAAAAGAATTGCAGAGAAAGTAAAGAACTTAAGAGTTACCATGTGTTCTGTCCTGCACAAACCGATTCCCTCGGCACCATTTTGGCGTGCCGTAAGCGCGTCTTCTGGTGTGTCCGCATTTGCCATCACCTATCAGGGATCAATGAGCACAAGACTTATCAAGCTATCTTAAAGTTCAGATCTTTGTAATACTCAACATGTGTAACAAGATCGTTGTAGCACCTTGATGCGCCTTATTTGATCAGCCCAAGACATGAAGGTCTCTAAGTCGCCAGACATAGCTGGAGGAGAGAGAGGTTGTTTACCCAAAATTACTTCACCAGTGGACCCATTTAATGAGAGCCATTCTCCTTCATTAATTATGTTATCTCCTACTATCAAAACCTGCAGACATATAACAATGTCGGAAATTTTTTTAGCATGGTTTCAACTGCTCTAAAGCTGTTTATATCCATGAAACCATGATACCTTTTCAGCCTCATTTACACGTATGTCAGCACAACCAGAAACACAACATTTTCCCCAGCCGCGGGCTACAACTGCTGCATGAGATGTCATGCCACCTCTGGCTGTCAAGATGCCTGCAGCAGCATGCATTCCACCAACATCCTCTGGGCTTGTTTCTATTCTCACCTTCAGCCACAAGCAACCAATTAGATTGTTGATTGGAACTTTGTATGTCTAATAAGTGCTCAAAACTCTAAATAAATATGGTGTTCAAAACTTCAAACGAATTTTTTTTATCCAAAGAGAATTCATACTGAGATCCAAAGTAAGGTAAGATAAGGCTTAAAGTTTGGTTCTTGAAAAGACTTCCAACACTAAAGTCTTGTATTGTACTCACAGCCAGAATAAATTCTCCGAAGCTTTTAATACAGAAAAGAAAGAGGGCAGGACCCCTACCAAAATGACGCTCTTTCCTTGAGCATGCCATGCTTCAGCATCATCAGTACAAAACACAACCTGTCCTATAGCTGCTCCAGGGGATGCTGGAAGGCCTTTGGCAACTACTTTGTCTTTGTAAGCATTTGGATCTTCAAACTAGTTAAAAAGAAATGGTTTACAACATTGTCAGGAGGAAGTAAAAACTGCTAAGATGTAATAGGATAGTGTTGCCAAATTCTCTGTTCCAGAAAAATGAGTCAAGAACTTCAATAGCAAGAACAAGTTGCCATCAGGAAATGAAATGCTGCAACCTCTAAAGTTCGAATCCGGTTACTCGAGAGAAACAAAGTTCACTGTGTACCCTTTTTCAACCCCTCTCCCCCTCCCCCCCCCCGCCCTTTTTTTCTATACATCTATGATTCACCTCGTCTACTGCTGCTCCAAAACAAAATAACTGGAATTTTAGAATATGAGAAATTGAGCCACTTTACAGCCCTATACACCTGTGGATGAAGAAGCTGATCTAGATGCTGGGCCTCCACCATTTTTATTGCGGATCCAGTATCAACAAGCCCTTCATGAACCATGTCCACTGCAATTTTTATTGCACCTTTGCCAGTGCGCTTTCCTGTTCGACATTGCAACATCCACAACCTATTTTCTTGCACAGTGAATTCAATGTCCTGAAAATTCATATAAATGAATATAACAATATTGTTTAACAAAATCCTCTTAATTAATTTTCTTAGTTCTCATCAAGTAGAGACACATAATTGGATATTAATTAAATTTTCCAGGCCACAGATCAGAGCTAATTTTAGAAATTAATAATTGCTCACAGAAGTTTGATTCAGTTTGGATAAAGAAACTTGCCATCATATCTTTGTAATGCCTCTCTAGAATTTCACAATTCTCCACGAGCTCCTTGTACGCTTCAGGCATACAGTTTTTCATTGTATCCAAATCCTCCGGAGTTCTAATTCCAGCTACAACGTCCTCTCCCTGTAAAAGTCTAGCATCAGATTTTGTATATAATTTGACTGCTAGAAAATTTAATCATGACTAGAAACTAAATATTGATTGAAGGACCTGTGCATTGATTAGAAACTCCCCATATAGCTTCTTTTCACCCGTGCTAGGGTTCCTAGTAAAGAGCACTCCAGTACCAGAAGTGTTTCCCATGTTCCCAAACACCATAGTTTGGATGTTTACTGCTGTTCCCTTGAGCCCAGTTATCTGGTTTATGCTCCTATATTTGTTAGCCCTTGGACTGTCCCACGAGTCGAATACTGCCTTCACAGCCAATTCTAACTGCTTTTCAGGGTCTAACAAATTTTACATCCATGTTAGAGATTTTTGTTACATATGCAGGGGCCAAGTGATGAGACTAAAATTGCAAGTGTTTGGTTTTTGCATTATCCCATTTCCAGGAGTTGTTTTATTTTTCAGATTTTGCTAGTGAGTAGCTCCTGTCAAATATCAGATGTAATCTGAAAGCCTATTTGAACGGTATCATGAATAATAAGTAATGAAGTTTGAAGTCATAAAAATTAATCTGTTCTTGACAGCAAAACAGATTGGTGAACCTGCAAGGCGGGTTTGTTGAGGGGATTTTAGAGGCATCTAGACCCATGACTAGATCCTCAACCAAGGTCCATAACAATTTTGTAGATCAAATTCACAGGAGTCGAAAGTATATTCTATAACAGCTCTAAAAAACACTGATCCTGTCATGCTTACCTGAAGGAAACTCTTCTCCTATAGCTTCAATATATACATTCTTGTATTGTTTCACCAACTCTTTAAGGTCATTGGCAGATAAGTCTGTGTCAAGCTTCACACCCTTTGCATCCTTCAACTTTTCTAATTTTTCTTCAAATAAAGAATGTGGAATGCCCATGACCTTCAAGCAAATATAACATGAGAACAGCTCAAGTCAGACGATATGGACCATATTCTGGTTCTGCTTACATTGATTAGATGAATCTCCGAAATAAAACACAGAAGAAGCAGTGGACTACAGATAGATTGGAATCTGCTGTCACTCAATGTACAAAAGTAGAATTCTTTATGTGAAGACAATGGACACTCACAACACCCCCAAACATGTCCAGGAACCTTCTGTACGAGTCATATGCAAATCTCTCACCACTTTTAGCACCCAAACCAGCCACCACTTCATCATTGAGCCCAAGATTTAGAACTGTGTCCATCATGCCTGGCATGGAAATCTATAACAGAAATAGTTCAACCACAGTTGTAAGAGTGTAACAATGGAAAAAAAAGGCACATCCAGTAGCAACTAACCGGAAAAAAAAAGAAAGAAAATAATTAGTTTTGTATATTTTAGGCCACATTGATCCCACCAAAATATCCTTTTAACTCTCATGAAGGACTTCATGAAAAGGATACTAAGATCAAGGAAAATGCTTAGGTGATCTTGAAGGAGGCATTTACCTTGTGCAAGTCAATATTGACTTCAACATGAAAAGAAGATATAAGCTAGTGGACATATTCCTAACAGAACATAGAAAATGACATGACTAAGGCAAGTATACAGGGATGGATAGTTCTGCAGAGACAGTGAAGTTTTTTCAAGGTTTAGTCTTTTCTTGAGCTAACAAGTATTATGATTTACTTAGAGTTGAAGAAAAAGGGAGAAAATAAAAATGAACATGGAGATTGAGGTGCTTCAATATGCAAAATATGCAATAGACTTACCGCGGCACCAGATCTAACAGAGAGAAGGAGTGGCTTGGAAGAATTCCCTAGGAAGGCACCCATGTCCTCCTCCACAATCTTCAATCCTTCTAACACTTCCTCCCACAGTTCTGCAGGCAGCTTTTTGCCTATCTGCTGATATTCTTGGCAAGCTTCTGTTGAAATGGTCAGCCCAGGTGGAACAGATAATCCGATGCTAGCCATTTCAGCTAGATTTGCACCTTTACCCCCCAGCTAGAAAAGAAACATGTGTGAAATATATCATAATTTAATTCACGAACCAGCTTGCTGTGGAAATACTGATCTATGTAACATTAAATGCAATTAAGAAACATATCGAGTAACTCACATATGATATGTTGATTTCCTTAATAATCAATACAACAACAACATTGCTTCATTGACTTAGAGGCTCCCGCATATGGCAGGGCATGGGAGGGTCGGATGTATGCAATCATACCTATGTGTTAGAAACACACAGAGGTTGTTTCCCGATGACCCATAATGAAAATTGCGTCAAGCTGTGTCGATCAACTGCTACTTTACAATATAAGAAACGCAGTCAACGTAGTGAGTCACTCTACTTTATTCCATCAGTTTTCTTAATAATCAATAATGCAATCTAAACCTAAATCAATCCTCCACATCAATCCTCTTACTCAAGTTCCCAGCTCAAATTGATACAACCAAGTAAAATTTCTCAAATTCTGAGAAATTCCTGCCCTGCTTTTTAGACTTAGGTCTAAATACGGACCAGAATTTTCAAGACAATGAATAGGCATATATTAAGGCGGCAAGCATGTAATATGCACAGAAAAGCATCTTATTGAAGTCGATTAGGCTATATCTTGCTTCAATATCTGATGGGGGAAGCGCTTAATTTGGAAAGAATCAAACAAATGCCCTGTTGGTCAAAGAACAAAGCTATCAAGTCTTACCTCCCTTGCATGATTCTTACTTAAAATAAACACAAATGACAAATTTGGAGATCTTGTAAGGTTAGCTGGAGCCGTCCGAAATAACTATTTAAGCTCAAAGAGGAAATACTAGTATAGAAAAGGAAGCAGATTGAAACTTAAGGAGCAAAAGCAGAGTATAATAGCAGAACATAATTTTTTAAAAAAAACTAATAGCTTACCAAAGATTTCATGCCTTTGTTCCCCTCACTCCTGCCTTTACCAAATGTAAACACTCTCTGCACAAAAGGCAACAAAACAATTCTAAGTATTCTCATGCGTGATACATCCATAGATCATCTTCAATGGCATAAAACCTTTTTCTCTATACACAAAAAGAACACAGACACGTATCTAAACAATAGGGGGGGGGGGGGGGAACTTGAGGACTCAGATATTACCTTCATTATGATCTTCCTGGAGAAACAACAATGCTTCCAAAGATGGAGACTCCCAAAAAAAAATTGCATATAATATGGGTTTATAAACCCTCCCCAAGTAACATTTAAACTGAAGCACCAAGATTGTGGACATCTACTTGAATGCCACGTACAATGAACCTGATATAAATTGAATAACAAAAGACAAAAAAATTGACTAGACGCAAAAATATTTTCTTGATTTTCTAAATGGCGGCTGTTCTGCCATCAGTAAATAGCACATTTGCCAACATCATCCTTACTAGCTGCCATTTATATCACTAACTTCAAAGTAGTTGTCAAAATGGGGATAGGATCACTCAGGAGTGCGGTGACGCGTGACCGCGCGACACGTGGCAGCAGGGGTGGTGAGGCTAGATGAGGATGACACGTGCCAGCAAGGGAGGTGGTGAGGCTAGATGAGGGTCACCGGGTCACCCTCATCTAGCTTCACCATTTGGTGCCACGTGTCGCGTGGTCACAAAGGGAGTGAGGAAAGTTGGGGTAAGGAGATCCCAACCCGTCGAAATGACGCCTTTTTTTCTGTAAATTTTTTTTGACGTCTTTCTTGGCATCGATACTTAACAAGGGCGCACAAGTTTCCAACTTTTAGCGGCAGAAGCTGCCATTTCCCAATTTATATCCGCTCACCAGTAATTCATCACCCAACAGTAACCAACACATAAACAGCTGCTTTGATAATATATATATATATATATATATATATATATATATATATATATAGACAACCAGCTAGATGTTAATCGCTGACCAAATCATAAACAGCATTGGTTAGCGAATTACTAGTAAGCGGATCTCATCTAGCCATTTCTAGCAGCCGGGTCCAAGAATCAACTGCCAGGATGCACCTATCACTTTGAAAAGTCTTATCTATATAGTTTCCTTTCTGACATGATTCGAAACCCCACGATATAATTTAACATACTAGGCTGCCTTTAGACACTCGCACTTTTCCACTTACCTATGCCATGTGGGCTTGTCATTCTGTTGGACGCATATGAATGATAACCTGCTCTATTAACATGACATGGAAAATGGATGATGGATTTCTTAGGATTATTACCTTTTTAGTAGGAGGATCAGATAAAGGAGTGAGCACAGCGTGAACTGGAGCAAGTGATTCTTGCTTCCTAGGCTTTGTGATCGAAAACCCATTTGCCATGATTCTAGATTCTTGAAACCAAACGATTCTACCACCCCTACACCATTGGCTCACTCCAGTTGAACAAGAATCAGAACCAAGAAAACCATTATCTTCTCCATATTTTCCTTTGTGCAATCTTCGTGTATACACCTCGCTTGATCTAATCAGCATGGTTTTTACTGCTGAAGACATCTTTATCTAACAATTACTTTCCTGCAAATGCATATTTTGCACGATGAAATACCAAGTGCGCTATATCTAGTTCTATTTCATTTGCAAGTAATAAAAAAATGAAAAAGAAATAGCATTAAGGTAGGCATGCATATAGAATTGTCACCTTTAGGATCTGATCATGGATCTTATGCAATGAAGAATCTAAGGAAAAAAATAGTAGTGGTAATTGGAAAACTTGTGTTGGTTATTGACAGGAGAGTGAACAGGGAAAGAAGGATGTGATCCCAACAGCATAGTGGAAATTGAAAGAGAGGAAAAAAAAAGGCGGTTGTTTTTCTTTTGTGATCTTTAAGATTATGGAAAATAAATGTGTGGTCGAAATAAAAAATATGGCGCTAAGTCGTTTGCGGTATAACTGAATTTTGACTTCAGTGGAAGCATGTGTTAGGTACTTAGTCCGCTTCTAAGTTCTAATTACTTTTTCTGCTCAACATTTTACTTCTAATTACTACTGCATAAAAAAAATTGAAAATTGCAGTGCTTCCAAGTTCGATCTTTACTTCCAATTCCCATGACTTACATTTGAGGATGAGAACAATCTAACACGCCTTGTTTTTTTTTTCTTAAAAAAAAAATTAATGTCGCTATAATTAAAAGAATAATACTACATGACGAATTCAGATCTTCACCAATAGATCAGATGTGATCCGGAGTTAACGCCATTAACGCCTCGTCATAACACCGAGGTGTCCTTCCTTTGGGACCTGCGAAGGAAGGATGACATTAGAGGCCCAGAGCTATTGTCTTGAGGAAAACCTTCCGACGCTCAAGTGAGTGATAGACATGATTATGTGAAGTTATGTTTGAAGTAGAGGTCGAAGCAACCTGGTAAGATTTCTCCCTGAGAATAAGGTGGCTGCTTTTTGGGTTTAGCTTAGAGTAGCTTGTTTTTTCTTGGCTTCACTTGGGCTTGTCCCTGGCGAGCAGTGCATGGCCAGAAATCGTGGGGTGATGACACCTAGATGTCCTGCTGGCAGCTCATGTCTGCATGGTGGATACGTGGCACCATATGTCGTGGTGCATGGCCAAGGCAGCTGGCTAGCAGATGTCTGCTTAAGCATGTATGGCTGAGCTGAGATGCTCTCTGAGCAGCGCGGCCAAAAAGACAAGGTGAGGGTAGCATGCTTTAAACTGGTCCGCGGTGCTCTGCCAAGCTGAGTTGAAGGGCACTACCCTTGGTCCCTTATCAAGTTGAACTGAGGTGAGCTGCTATGGCATGTCAAGCTGGCGATTAAATCTACGACTGGGTTGAGTTGACTTGGCCCGCTAAGATGGTTTGCCTTCTCGGCCGAGCAGGTGTATAGCTCATCAAGAATAGGGCTGAGTAGGGGTAGAGCTGAGCTAGCCAAGGTGAAGTGGCATGTGCGAGTGGCGTAGCCCAGCAATGTTGACTATTACTGGCCGAGGTGAAATTAATTGTTTCATTCAGCAGCTAATTTCTGTGCTTGTTAGTTTAAGAAGCAGCCGCAACAACAACCCAAGCAGAGTCGACTGTTCAGGGGACAGAAGGGCCCTCATTTGGTGTGCCAAGTGGACTAGCGCGAGGAGCTTCTGAGGGCAGTGAACTCAGAGAGCTGCATGAACAAGGGGTGCACCTGGCACCAGATAAGTTTAGTTTTTACCTTTCCTTCGGTTGTTTTTCTGTACTTGGCCTAACTCTGCTTAATCGTGCAGAATTGTTGCAAAAGGCGGGGTATCATGCTCCCAAGAAGCTAAACCTCTCAGCGCTATAGATGACATGGAAATCAGCTTTGAAGATGATGAGGATGACGCGACTGAGTTGGCGTTGCGCCCAGCAAAAAGAAAGTGGGTCGAAGGGCTAGACCCATCTATGCAGCCTCATTTCAGTCTGCAGGAATGGCTCAGCTGTCATACCCCGTGATTTTCGAGTCCAACGTCAAATAAATTTAAAACAACTTAAAATACAATTATAATAATTATGTATGTTTATGAGGGCTAGTGAAATAAAATGTAAGTGGATAAATAGTCAAAAGTTGGAAAATTGCCAAAATTGCCCCTCTCCCCCAATTAAATGTTGAGGGAGTTGCACAAATCATGCACAACTCCCCATTAAGGCCATGAAACCGCCAGTTACAACACAAAAGAGAGGGGGGAAAACGTCTAAGAGAAGGAGGAGAAAGGAAGAGAAAAGAGAAAGGAGAAGAAGAGAAGAAGAGAAGGAAGAAAGAGCGGCCAATCTAGGTTCAACCTTTTCCGAAATCCTGCAGTACACTCGTAAGGCTATCTAGAAACAAAGGCAAGTAATTTTTCTATATGCTTTACGGAAGTTTTGATTTTATAGGCCCTATGTTCTTATAGAGAGAAAATCCAGATCACAATTAGTAACTTTGATTTGTTGATGTTAAATGCTTTACTATATGTAATTGTTGTTGTTGATGGAGTAAATCATGTTCTTTGGACCAACTTCTGAAAATGATTATGTTGTGATCTTTCTTGACAAACATGCCCTTAAACTGTGATCTTTGGTGTAAATATCGCTTTATGATAGGTTACTGCGTTTTTCAACTTTTGTTTTAGATGATTTAAGATGAATGGAGAAAGGTTGAGGGTGAAGAAGGTGTCTTGCTGCAAATAGAGTGTGGATTAGAAGATTGATGATTCATTAGAGATGTGAACAATAGAAGGTTTAAGGTTGATGCAAACCGATAGATGTAAGGATTAAACTCATGTTAGTGGTATGTTAAGCATGATGAATCTAGGTGCTAAGATGGATCTTGAAGTGTAAACATGAAAGTGTTGAAGGAGGAAGGTGATGGGAGGAAGTTACTGCAGAAAATTGCAATTCTGGAACCGTCAGAACACTTCGAACACCTACTTTAGGCGCTTCAAGTCACATTAGGCGCCTAAAGTAGGCGTTCAATGTGTCCCAGAGCATCTCCGTACACTTCGAACACCTACATTAGGCGCTTCATGTCACATAAGGCGCTTCATGTCACATAAGGCGCTTCATGTAGGCATTCGATGTGTCACATCACATTCCAGAACACTTCGAACACCTCCAAAGGCGTTCGATGTCACATAAGGCGCTTCATGTAGGCGTTCGATGTATACCAGCATATTCCAGAACACTTCAAACGCCTAGTATAGGCGCTCCAAGTCACTTTAGGCGCCTCAAGTAGCGTACCAAGTGTTCTGGCAGTCTCTTTGACCCACTAAGCATCTCATGTTTGTGTGATAACTATATTCTCTTCCTTTGATCATAAAATACGAGGGTATTTGAGGTGTAAACATTAAGTGTGCATGAGTAAGGTTAAGTATGAATTCGAAGTGAATTTACGATACGAACGGGCATGAAATGGTACGAAGGGGGTGTGTTTGAATTGTAAACATTAAGGGTGAATGAGTAAAGTTAGGTATGATTTCGAAGTGAGTTAACGATATGAAAGGGCATAATGGTACGAATAGGGTGTGTTTGAGGAAGTATGATTGAGCAAGGTTAAGTGTGAACTCGATATGATTTTTGTAATACTAAAGAGCAAGAAAGGGTACGAGCATGGTGTGCTTAAGCTTCAGGACTTTGTACTTGATATGTAAAGTGTGTATGCATGTTTACATGTTTGATATGATGTTTCATGAGCATTCTGCATCATGACATGAACACTTTGCATTTTGACATGAGTTTCGTTTTGCGAAAAGAATACGAGTTTGAAAAGAATATTAAAGTTTTCGAAAAGCAACTATGGCTGATGGTTGATCGCAAGGTATAAAAGTCACGCCTACGAAAGCAGGGTATAAAAGCGTGATCTGTGAATCAACAGCAGGGCATAAAGTATTTTATGGGGTCGTGGACCTATCAGCACAGAAAATAAAGTTATTTTGTGGGACCGTGGACCTATCAGCACGGAAAATAAAGTTATTTTGTGGGGCCGTGGACCTATCAACACGGATATGTGATATATGTAATGGGGTCGTGGACCTTTCAGCACGGGGTATAAAGTTCTGTTTGCTGTGGACTGATCACCCACAGGATATAAAGTTCTGCTACGCGAAGAATATGATAAGAATTATTATGAAAAGTTTTGTGAAATGACACGCATGACATGTTTACGAAAGAAGACATATGCATGGGTGTTGTGTGTGGTTTTGAAGAAGTACATGCATTATGTTACACGAAGCATAAGATTTGACATGCAAGAAATGTTACTAGCATATGTTCTGTTTATGTAGTATGTTTGGCTCTACATGTGTTGGTTTCATTTTGTGTGTTAATTATGTGGCTTATACGGATTCGATGACTTGTTATAAAGATGTTATTTGCCAACTCGAGCACCTTATTTTGGGCATTGATTTATATACTGGTGACGCGTCGTGTGTGATCCCGTAAGGTGTATAGACAGGTTACTTGCTAGCGATGTTTTCGCTAAGAACAATTACTCTATCTGCTTTTCAGGTGAGTCAAAGTACGAGATGATTTTTTTGTAGAAGATATCGGCGAGTGGGCTCATTGGGACGATAGTCACTAAAATGGACATGCTTACAGTCCTTATCCTTTAGTTGAGGGATTCACTGTTAAAACTTGTATTGAAGGATACTTTAGACACTCTCCCTGACACGTCTTACTTCCGCTGTGTTTCATTTGGGATATTATTGTTATTGAAGTTTTTAATTCTACGTCGTTTCCGCTGATTTATCTTACGTCATGAATGACATATGCTTGATCTGCTTTGACGCTTCGTAGTTCTCGTAGTAGGCTATGGCAGGTGCACTGGTACCGATGTCTAGTATCGGGCCGGGACGCTACAGGTGGTATCAGAGCCTAGGCTTCAGATCTGTCTCAGAAACTTAGGTTCATGATCTTACAGCAAATTAAGATGTGATTTTCCCTTAAGTTTGACCTTTAGGTATAAGTGATGATTTTCTAGAGTCTAAGTATGATCTGGGTTGGGTGTGTGCGAGCGCGTATATCATTTAAATTTCTATAATAATTTAAATTTCAGACCCCACTGATCTCTTGGACACAATTCTGTGATGCCTTTCTGAAGTGTTATGTGCCTGAGGTAGCAATCTTAGACAAGATAAGGCATTCGACAGGCTGAAATAGGGTTGGATAACAGGGTCGGAGTATGCCGACCATTTTCATGCTTTGAGTAAACTCGTTCCTGCGATTATGTCTGATAACCGCTTAAAGATGACAAAGTTTGAGCGAGGTTTGGATTCGAGAATTCAGTCGGCAATTGTAAATGTGGAGATGAGAATCTACGAAGACATGCTGGACACGTACTTTCACGTTAAGAGAGATTTCCGCAGAATAGCTGCAAGAGAGGCCGGTGCAAGATACTCTGACAGAGATAAGTGGTCAAGGGAGGAGATTGGATTTGGTGACAGGCCTGGACGTTGGGATAAGATTCATAAAAGAGGCCCAGTCGGGAAGTTTGCAGAGATCTCCGCCACAGAGTCCAGTTGTACACCAGGCTGGAGGAGTTTGCCACATTGTAATAAGAGCCATGACAGTGAATGTGGGAAGGTGGCAGGAGTATGTTAACGATGCGAACAGGTGGGCAACCTTATTAGGGATTGCCCAGAGATAAGGAAAAATGCTCTGGGAGAAGTGGCTCAGCGGCCGAAGGCAAAGCCGAGGATGAATGTCCGCGTCAATTTCATGACTGATACAGATATTTAGGAAGTCACCGACGTGGTATGAGGTACAATTTTAGTGAATAAGATATTGGCCAATGTACTTTTCAATAGCGGCATGAACCACTCTTTCGTGGCAAAGGGATTCGTTAAGCGCCTTCGTGGTTCACCAAAATAGTTGGAGACTCCGTACCATGTCTAAGCGTCGAGATCAAATTAAGATCTCACACCAACATTAACTGTCGATTAAAACAAGTGACAGTTAAGAATTCTGAGATGGAAGATATAATCTTCCAAGGTGATTGCCGTTGATTCGAAGAAAGTTGGAAAGTTAGCACTGAGTGGTATAACCCCATTGTTACTGAAGTGCGGAGTTTCTTGGGTCTAGCTAGTTATTACGGGAAGTTTGTCGAGGGACTTTCGACAATAGCGAAGCCTCTCGGTTGGCTTACTCAAAAGAAATCCAAGTTTGAGAGGACGACGGAATGCGAGAAAAGATTCACAAAGTTTAAGAAGAGATTAACCACATCTTCATTATTGGATCAACCCTCCTATACAGAAGGGTTTGTAATCTATAGTGATGCGTCAAAAAATGGCCTAGGTACGTAAACTGTAGCATAAGTTATGATTTTCCATCCAAATTGAGTTTAGGTTAATACTTCACTTGTAGGTTGTGTTTTGATGTAACATGGGCGAGTTATCACATATGCTACGAGGCAACTAAAATCTTACGAACAGAATTATCCGACATATGATCTGGAGCTTGCAGAAGTTGTGTTCGCCTGAAGATTTGGCGGCACTTTTTATATGGAAAAAAGTGTACTATGTTTACTAATCGTAAGAGCTTAAAGTATCTGTTTTTCCGGAAGGAGTTGAACATGGGACAGCGGCGATGGTCGGAAATGCTAAAGGACTATGACTTGACCATTAATTACCATCCAGGAAAAGCTAATAAAGTGGCTGATGCACTAAACAGGAAGTCTAACCATGTGTGACAATCACCATTGGAGAGTGAAATGTAATAATTGGTCTAGATTCGATTGACACGGGTGAATATTTTGATAGCATTGACCATCACCTCGAGTCTGATTGATCGGACGGAAGAGGCTCAGAAGAATGATAAGACTATGGGTGTTATTACTGAGAAACTGAGGTATAGTCAGGTTGATGGATTTCAGGCTAATGATGACGGGAGCCATGGTTCAATGGGTGACTCTGTGTCCCTGAGGTGGATGAATTCGGTTTTAAGAATATCCTTCATCCGACGACATATAGAAACTAATATCTCCAAAATAATTGAGATCACGGTGGACTTCTCTCAATAAAATCTGCTTCATTTACAAAAACCTGACTCTAAACTTATGATTTTTTAAAAAAACTCAAACATTTACCGCTTAAATCAACTCAGTTACTGAAATCAGAGTCATAAATAACCCATTTAACTAGAACTAAACTTTTAGTTTGTGCCAAAAAAATAGATATAGGTTGCCTCGAGATTAGTGAAATAACTCATGATTTTTGTACCGATGAATATTGACATTGATGAAGTTGGATCTTCACCAGGTGGGTCAGAGGTGATCCTTGTGGAATGCCGTCAGCTCTCCATTAGAGTCCGTTTCTAGAACCTGAGAAAGAAAGGCCACGTTAGAGGCCCAGGGTCAATGTCCCGAGGAAGACCCTCTGACGCTCAAGTCAGTTTTAGGCATTTTTGTATGTAATTTACGCTGGGAGTAGAGGTTGAAGCAACCTGTTTTAGGCTCTCTCCTTGAGAGGATGACCATTTATGATGGATGAGCTCAGGCTTATCTTTGGCAGAGCTTAAGGGACTAAGTCTGTGAGTGGTCTTTTTTCCGACTTGGTCAGCTTCTGCTGAGGAAGCTCTTACTTATAACTGTGGAAGCTGAGAGTTGCGTGGCCTAGAGCAAGGTGATGATGACATTTGGCTGCCCTGGTGGCCATTTTTTGTTTGCATGGCCGCCATGCAGCAACTTGTGGTTGTGGTGCTGGCAGTTTCGGGCTTCATGAAGGCCAGGTGTTCCCACGTGTCGGGCTGGGAGGTCAAGCTTGCTGAGTGGCAGGACTGTGCCTAAGCATACTGTGGCTGAGCTGTAGCGTTTCGTGTGCGGTTTGGCCAAGGAGACAAGAACAGCAATGAGCTCTGCCGAGCTGAGCCGAGCAAGCTGACCAGAGTAGGCTGAACACCATATGTATTCTGATCAAATTAAGTGATGGCCGAGCTGACCTGACTTCGGCCCCTGGCCGAGCTAACTTAGGGCTGAGATGGAGCTTTGGCCTTAGCCTTGTGATGTCATCTTGTGAGTTTTCGGCAGGGCTAGCCTGGCCGATGTTGACCAGTCAAGGTCAGCCAGAAAGGTGAAATCCTGGGGCGAGTCCGAATTAGCCAAGCTTGACTTACGTTGACTGTTGCTGTCTAACGTGGAAGTCCTTCGTCGTATTCAGTAGCTGAGTTTGTGTCTCATCACTTTGCCTCCAGATTAGTTTGGCTGAAATGACCAGCGAGGGCAGGCTAATCTGTTCTGCTCTGCGATGATGTGTTCGTTTCTGGTTGGGCAGTAATAAGCATTTAATGTCAGCATGGATTGCGAAGTGGCAATTATTGCTTCTTTTCGGCGATTGAGGGTTCCGATGGGATTTTTACGAGGAGTTGCTTGGGATCAAAAGAGGGGACTTAAATACATGTTCCATGGCGGCTCTTCAACTTCATTTTACTCTGCTTATCATCTCTGTTGTTCTCTCTGCTTCTTTCGCGTCTAGTCTTCTTAAGTTGACAATTTTCTTGCTTCTTCTACTCTGGTCATCTTCTTTCTTCTCCGGCAGTCCCTTTGACTTTTTGTCCAGGCTATCTCCTTCCTCTTCATTACTTCTAAGTCTTTTCTCTCCTTATCATGGCTTCTTCGTCTGATTCCCAGAATGTCTTTGAGGCTGCGCCTTATGCCGGCAGTGATGCAGGAAATTACAGTTTCACATCCTCGTCGGAAAGAACAGTCTCTAGTGACGACCGTCCGTTAATAAGGTTGTGTAAGGCAGTCGGAGGCTCTGCTAGGCCCAGCAGGGATGCTGATGCAAGCGGCATTATTACTCTGGTTGATTCTTCGCCAGAGCAAATGAATGTGCCCTTGATCCGGCAACTGCCAATCCTCCTGCCCTGCAGGGAGTTCCAACTTTAAGGACGGGGGTAATTCATAGGGGTCCCCCATCTGCTCAGGTGCATGGATCTTCCTGCACCTTGACAGCTGTCAAACTCGTTCGCATCTGTGAAGTGTATATGATAGATCAAATGTTGTTCAATCCCCTTTCGCCTCTGTCTGGCCAAATAGCTTATGATCCTCCAGTGGGTTATGAAGCTGTTTACGAGGAGTACTTTAAGTCCGGGTTCAGTTTGCCAGTTTTTGAACCTTTGGCTCGAATTCTTCGATCATATAATCTCAGACTGCCCCAAATAAAACCCAACGGTCTGAAGGTTATAATTTGTTTCTTTCTTTTCTTGAGGAAAGTTGAGTCTAAGTTGGATCTCAGAGTGTTTAAGGGTCTATTCACGTGCAAAACGTCGGATAGTTGGTACTATTTTAACAAACAGGCCCTAGTAGTGAGTTCAATTTCGCCACCAAGATTCCGACCTTTACCAAAACTTGGAAGGGGAGATTTTTTTTTATATTAGGAGTGAGGGGTTGCCCAATTGGGACCTTTGGAAGTATGGTAAGGCAGATAACTTGAAGCCGAGCCAGGAGTTTTGTGATGAAACAGCTAAGCTACAGAGTCTGCCCGTGGTCATTGAGTGGCACAAGGTGGATAGATCAGTCTTAGACGGCTGACCTGGGCCATTTGGCCTCTGGCCCCAACTTTCAAGCACTGTATGCAACAAATTTAGAGATAGTCAGGGGTAGGTCTTTGTTGTAATTTCTGGGTTTATTTGCTCTTTAGATAGTAAAGGTCTTAATATTTATTCAGGCTCAATGGCTCCTGGAAGCAGCAAAATGGCCTCAAGAATTACAAAGGCTGTTAAGCGCAAGAAGGCCCAAGAGCCTAGGGCAGAGCTAGTGATAGATGTTGCCCCAGCTGAAGTTCTTCCTCCAAAGGAAGAGGCTTCCAGGGCTGAGCAGAATGTTAATGAAGCCCCAACTCAGGTTGATGTGGGTTTGCCTGACCCTGTTGACCCTATCACCGATGAGCCTGATATATGCTCAACCCTTACCATCTCTCTGTATTCTCAGAATTTGTAGGAGGGTTGATCCTCTGACTTTGTTGCAGAGCTGCATACTTTGGAAAGGGGAGATGCAGTTGCTGGGGATCTCCCCTGGATCCCGGCTTTTGCTGAGCTAGAACAGTCGACAGATACAGTCGCTGGTCTGAGCTTGCGGCCGAGGAAAAGACGCCGAGGCAAGAGATCATCTGTTCCAGTAGCTGCAGTTTCATCTCAGCATCAGAAAGGATCGAGGTTGATTCTGGGAGAATTCTCAGAGAAAGACTCTGTTGCTGATCCCGTCATAGCTAGGCGGCTGAATGATCTGTCGATTCTACCTTCGGATCGTCAAAGATTCGTTGCTCCAACGTGGGAGCAACTTGCCACTGCATATCACAGCAACCTTGCTCTGGTGAGTGGTTTTATAGTATATTTCTGGATTATATGGCGAGTTTTGTAAATTCAACTCTTTTGCTGGGCAGGTTCGAGCTCAAGAACTGGAAATCTTTTCCCGAGGGGAGAAATTAAGTAGGGCCCTCAAGGCCCAAAATCAAGAACTTGAGGACGCTACTCAGCTCAGTGTTGAGCAGGCCAAGAAGATAGCTGCCCTAAACTCAGAGAATTCCTCTCTTCGAGGATGGACTGAACAATATTTAGGTTGAAAAGAACTCTAAATCAGCTGAGATGAATCCACTTTTAAAGCAGAAAACGTTCCTTTTCTTCTCTGCTCGGCTGTCTCAAGCTCGGCACAAGTAGGCTTGTTTTGCCTTGGAGCTTTGCTGGTTGAGAGGTCGTTCTCTGGGCTGAGCTGAGTATATCTGGCTAAAATCTTCTTGTCCAGAATCGGTCCTCCTGAGGCAGGGGTCAAATGTGACCACTTAGGCCATTGTACTGAGGTGACCATTTGGGTCATCCTATTCAGGTGACCACTTAGGTCTACCACTTGGGACGCGAAACCTGTTGCATCTGGTGTCCTCTTATAAACCACGAAAGCGAGAATGGGGGTGACCTCGTTGGTCAAATTACCGGAGCGTAAAACCTATCACATCCAGGGTCCCCAAGAGCGAGGACAAAATGAAGGTGACCCGTTATAAACCTTAGAGTCGAAGCTCCCCTTATGGCGGATGAATGTGCTGGGGTGAGCCCCTTATAAGCCATAAGACCGAGGTAAACCTTTACTGGTGTTAGGCACAAAATGCATTGTATCCTTAATCTTATGGGCCACAAGAGAGAAGTCAAGGTAGACGGGAAAGTTCATGCCCCGAGTTCCTTCACAGTGCCATAGGGCATAGATCGGCTAAACGCGAATCTTGTCAGGCTCCAATTCTGTTATGAACTATGAAACAGACGTCAGGTAGGCACGAAGCAGTTCTCAGTCTAGATGAATCTTCTGATGAATTATAAGGTGAAGGATTAATATATTAAGCTTCCAACACGAAGTCAGGCACACCTGAAAAATGGTTTGAGAAGTTCCGAATAGAAGATTTTGCCGATCCGAGCTGGGCTTGAAGTTCATAAATAAGATACGAACTTCTACACCCTAAATATAAGGTCTGCTTTGTATCTGAGCAGCTCGTTGCAGCAGTCAGTATGGAGAAAATATTGGACAGGTACTTGCTTTTTCTATTAAATAATGTAAATATACAGGGTGTACATGAATTTGAATGTATGCCGATTACTCGGACTAATGGCCTCCAGGTTGGGGGTCCTAGCCTCAGGTTGGCATTTCTAGGATCCTCTGTACCGAGCTCTATTTCATCTCAGCAGCTGTATAAGTCCGATTCAGGGTCGGCTGAGATAACCTTGATTGTTTTCCTCAGCTCACCATAAGGCCGATTTGACTAGGTCAGCCTTATCCGTCCGGAGCGCTGCTGCATCGGCCAGCCATGTCTGGGTCTTTATCCTCTGGCGACCTACGTCGATGGTCAGGTCCGCACCTTTCATCAGGAGGAGGCCGGGTGAAAACCAGCCTATAAGACAACCTTGATCTTGGGTTGTAATACCGCTGTAGATAACCCAGCCTAATTAGGCGCTCAATCTCCCAGGTGAGCTGCCTGCAGTCTTCAGTGTCATGGCCGATGTCATGACAAAAGAGGCAGTATAGGCGATGATCCATTTTTTGAATTGGTCCTGGTAAGGGCTTGAGATCTCTTGCTAACCCTTCCTTCCTCATGACAGATAAAATATGAGCCTTGGATGCCAACAAGGGCACGCCTTCCTTGCCTCGGGCCCCCCAATTTCTTATGGGTAGCTCGCCTGTTATGCGACTGGGCTCTGGGATCCTTGTCAACTTCTTTGTCACGTCGAAGTGGCAACAGCGCTTTCCGTGCGCGTTTCAAGTGGTATGCAAGAGCTTCTATAGGCTCAGACATAAAGTGCTGGCGACTAGATCGCTGACCTGAACGCCTAGCCTCGGTCATAAACTCACCCCGAGGTTCAGGATGGTACCAGTGGCGAGTTGGAGAGTACTCCATTGGCTCTCTTCACTGAGGAAAGTCGTTAGGGTGGACCTCACTGGGTCCAGCGACCTAGGCTTTCTCTTTCATTTCTCTCGCCATCGCCTGGAAGACGTTGGGGGTTTTGGGCCACATATCGAATGGCTCTTAAATGCTCCTCATACGTAAAATTGGTAGTGGGAGCGGATGATTCTGCTGGACATGGGGAAACCTGTTCTGATTGAAGTGTGGAGCACAAGTGTCTCCGTGGGGTCACATGTCTCTTACCATCTTTCTGACCGTTTTTATCCATCTTTTAGGTGATGGAAGATAGGATGGTTGCCTGGAAGGCCCTTTGAGGGATAATTTTAGAAAAAGATAGAGATTCAGGCCCTCCTTCAAGCGCCAGATGATGAAGTCGGATCTTCACCAGGTGGATCAGGAGTGATGCTTGTGGTATGCTATCAGCTCTCCGCTAGGGTTCGTTTCTAGAACCTGAGAAGGAAAGGCCACGTTAGAGGCCTAGGGTCAATTCTCTGGGAAAAACCCTGCTCAAGTCAGTTTTGGGCATTTTTGTATGTAATTTATGATGGGGGTAAAGGTTGAAGCAACCTATTTTCGGCTTTCTCTTTGAGAGGATGGCCATTTATGATAGATGAGCTCAGGCTTAACTTTGGCAGAGCTTAAGGGACTGAGCCTATGAGTGGGCTTCCGACTTGGTCAGCTTCTGCTGAGGAAGCTCTTACTTATAGCTGTGGAAGCTGAGAGCTGCGCGGCCTAGAGCAAGGTGATGACTACATCTGGTTGCCCTGGTGGCAATTTTTGTTTGCATGGCCGCCATGCGGCAACTTGTGGTTGTGGTGCTGGTAGACTCGGGCTGCATGAAGGCCATGTATCGCCACGTATCGGGCTGGAAGGTCAAGCTTGCTGAGTGGCAGAACTCTGCCTAAGCATACTGTGGTCGAGTTGTAGCGCTTCATGTGCGGTTCGGCCAAGGAGACAAGAACAGCAAAGAGCTCTGCGGAGCTGAGCCGAACATGCTAACCAGAGTAGGCTGAACACCGTATGTATTTTGATCAGATTAAGTAATGGCCAAGCTGACCTGACTTCGGCCCCTGACCGAGCTGACTTAGGGCCGAGATGGAGCTTTGGCCTTAGACTTGTGAGGTCGTCTTGTGAGTTCTTGGGCAGGGCTAGCATGGCCGAGGTTGATCAGTCAAGGTCGACCAGAAAGGTGAAATCCTGGGGCGAGCCTGAATTAGCCGAGCTTGACTTACGCTGACAGCTGCTATCTAACGTGGAAGTCATTTTTCGTATTCAACAGCTGAGTTTGTGTCTCATCAGGCATAAAATTCATATTCAAGCCTGCAAAGAGAAAGTAAATAAAAACCAAACAAAAAGTTCATTTGTTATGGAAATAAAAACAGCTTTTGATTGAGTCATACCAGATCATAAATATTTCTTCATTCTTAATAATGTCACTGACCGGAGTAGATCAGAGTAATTCTTTTTTTTCTTTTTTTTCTTTTTTCCCCCTTTAGGGACGGCCAAGAGTACTTTGGATATCGTGTGGGAATCAGTATGGTAACTACGTTGCCACCAGACGCCACGCACTTTAATATACAGCCATATCGTTTTTTCTTTTTTTCTTTTATGATATTCATTTGTCTAAATAATTTAGCTTCGTGTTCGATTTTGATTCAACAAGAAAGAAAACACCAACGACAATCATAATTATTAATATTTTAATAAAAAAAATTTATTGTTATGGTCTGGAAAAGGTGAGAGAAAGACAAAAAATACCTCCATCTCAAATAATAAAGATTTTGCTTCCAATGAGACCACCGACTCTATATGTACCTGTATAGATGACACAATAATAAAAATATGGCGTGCTAGTGAAAGAATTTAGTAAATACAAATAGAAATGTTCCAGTATTAAAATAGTCATACTCATCGTGTATAACTTATTCAAAACGTTTTTTTAAAAAGATTATGTGGTACAAGCAGCAGCAACAACAACAACATTACCCCATTGCCTTAGAGGCTCCCGTTTATAGTGGGGTATGGGGGAGTCAGATATACGCAACCATACTCATGTGTTACAAACACACAGAAGTTGTTTTCCGATGACCCATAAAATTTTGTACTCAGTGTATGTCTCTGAAGGGGGTTCTGGACTGAGTCGATTCTGCAATCTTCTGTGGCATCTGTGGAAAGCGCGATGCTCGTTCATTTTTGAGCGCAAAGATGTTCGATTGTTATCTCTTATTTTTTCTGCAGAATCACAAGCATCTGAGTATATTTTGGCAATGGATTCCCTTCATTCTACTCCTCCCGGCCCTCAGTGGGACATCAAATGGAGACCACCGGATGAAAATTTTATTAAGGTGAACGTCGATGCTTCCCTTAAAGACAATAAATCTGCCATTGGTATCATTTTTCGGGATCGTGACGGCCACATTCTGCAAGCTTTCTCATGCCCGCGTCAACTACTCTTAAATTCTGGCCTACTAGAACTGGACGCCATCTACATGGGTCTACTTTTGGCATTGGATTTTGGCTACGAGAGGATTATCATTGAGACAGACTGTCTTGATGCTTTCCAACGTCTTTTAACTATGGATGATGATATTTCATCTCATGGGGATTTTGTAATTAGAATTCGACAGTGTGTTAGTTTACTTTTAACTGTCAAGTTCTCTTTTGTCAAACGTACTGGGAACTGTCCCGCACATATCTTAGCGTGTCTAGGACACACTTTTTGTACACTCAAGGCTTGGGGTACATCCCCCCCCCCCCCCCCACCTTCGGTTTCTGCTGCCGTTTTGGCAGATATCTCTATTGAATGAATTTCATGAATTCCTCAAAAAAAAAAAAAAAACACACGTTCGAAGGTTTTTTAACAGATTATGTGGTATTGTTAGGTTAAATAAGCCCCTATATACTTGTGTTGTCCCTCGTCATCCTCAGCCGCGACCAAAGTTCATACTCTGAAGCCATAGCTAGTACTTTAACGCCTCTAGACCTGGCATCCAGCACTTCAACTTTCACATTTAATACTTAGCTGGTCTTTACCGGAAAATGTTTGCATGACGCAGGAGGAGGACGCGTTTTGCACGCAGCCAATCATGGCCAGCCACTTGGCAAAACGTGAAAAGCAAAAAAAAAAATAGTCAAATTTGCCACGTGACGGGTCATGATTGGTCGCGTGCAAAAAGTGAGCAAACACTTTCCGTCTTTACCATGACAATTGTTTACTTTCTTTTCCATATAGAAAAAGGTATTAAAACAAGTTTCATAATGATCCTTTGAGATGGACGGTGGGATCCTCAGGATCATAAATGTCTTTTTGCTCCAACTATTACAACAAGTTTGTAGTAAGTTGAGAAATTTTTTTAACTACCAATATGAATTCTTCTTCCGTATTCAGTTTGTAGGTTGTTTTATTTTTATTTTATGTTTTGTACGTTTGTACGTTATGATATATGTGTCTTTTATATGCTAAAAAAACATCTGAAAAATGAAAAGATACAAAATAATAAAAATATACAAGATAACCTAAAAACATATGAAATAAAAAAATTGTACCAACTGAAAAGGAGTTTCCAATATTTAGCAACTTAAATTAAATAAATATCCTAGTAGTTTGATAGGATCATAAATTTCTTTCTATTTCGGTCGTGCTGCCTTTCTTTTTTTTAAAAAAAAAATTTCCTTGGATTTTGAAGGAAGACCTCGATTTAGAAACTCTTCATATTTGAGTTGCATAACCTAATAACTTCCCGTACTCGGTCGTTCAAATATTGAAGACCGTACTTGCTCTTATGTCATAGCTCAATTGATATTCGAGTTGATTTTGTCATCAATAAGTTCAGAATTCGATTCTAAAGACACACACGGTGTGTGCGTTTCACTTCTGCTAAGCCGAAGGCCTAGTTTACCAGAGGACATCTTGCGTAGATGCTTGCATAAAGTCCTCATCAACCTACAACGCGTTGAACTCTTGATTTGCATCTTCCTCAATGCTCCTTAAAACTGAAATGATGGAGGCCCTTAGGACCAGAGTATGACCTTTTGCCATCAAAAACGTTCTCATTGGATAAACAAAAGTTGTCCTCTAAGTCCGAATTTCTATATTGTCGAATCCCATAAAATTTGTACAAAAATATAAATTAAGCTCACGTATCAGTTTTTTTAGGTAAAAGACACTAGATTTAGTTTTTTTGGGTAAAATGCAAATTAATATTGATACCCAAGAATCAAAACATCTGCAGGATGTAACTCATACAAAGGCCCCAACATAACAAAAGAAACCTATCAAAGAGCCAGCATACTGCCTCATTGAGTAGGTATCAACTGCGGGTATAATCTATACATAACTTTGAACACATGTATGCGTATTCTATGAATAACATCCCGTGTAACAAAAGATTGTACATCAAAGATAAGTCTATTTCTAGCCTGCCAAACATGATATATGATTGCCGCCAAAGCAATCTTGGCCGCCTTCGATCTATATGCCTTGCCTTTCAATTTTCGCCTTCCCCAAGCTAAGAATTGCTCTAAATTGTTGGATCTTACCGAAAGACCAATCCACTGCGCAATGTCTCTCCAAACCATGCGCGTCACGGCACATCTAAAGAATAGATGCTTCTCATCTTCCTCACCATCACTGCACAATGGGCAATTATGGTCATCAAGGAAAGGTAGTTTATTCCTCGTTCACATCTTGCCAATGGTTGCCAACCATAGTAAAAAAGAGTGCTTAGGCGTGATAGCACTGTCCCACACAATCCTGTACCAAGTCATCCTAGTCCCTTTTTCTCTGAAGAAATCATAAGCCAAGTTTGGCCTCAATACCCCATTAGAAATCCATCCGTTGAGAATTGTTTTGGCATCATTAGTAGAACCGGCGGCATGAATGATAGAATCCCGAATCTCCAAAATCTTCTTAAATAATGGCGAATCTCCTTTATGTTGTTCCTTGCGCCAAAAATCCTCTATTTTGTATCGCTTATGTAACCATTGCACCCAAAGAGAGTCTTTTTTGTGATGTATATCCCACACATACTTAGCAAGGAGTTCGCAATTCCATGCTTTTAATTGTATTATTCCAAGACCACCCTCCTCTTTTGGTAGACTACAACTCTTCCATGCAACCAAAGCTTTCTTATGACTTGAGCCATTACTACCCCAAAGAAAATGAAGGCAGATTTGCTCAATACGCAGCTTCACATTTGATGGCAATGGCAAAGCGCTCAACCAAGAGCATGTAACTCCTTGTAAAACAGATTTTATAAGCTCAAGCCGACCCGCATGTGAGAGTGAAGCCGAGTTCCAAGATTTTACCTTGTCCATAAGCTTACTGATGAAAGCCGAATAATGTGTAGCATGGAGCATAGATCCAGCATTTGGGATACCAAGGTATTTAAACGGCAAGGTACCACGAGGGAGAGAAGTGATATTTTCAATCTCAATGCCGTCATCTCCAAGACCTGCATAAAACAATTGAGATTTGGCAAGATTAGCTTTTAGCCCCGAGCTATCACCAAATTCCTTCATCGCATCCAAGAGAAACTGGACAATCCGCAAAACACAAGTGCATTATCTTTTGATCAAGACACTTTGGGTGGAAGTTGAAGTCCAAGGAGTTGCTCAAATTCCTCAACAATCTTGAAAGATATTCCATTCTAAAAATAAACAAAAAGGGAGAAAGGGGATCACCTTGTCTTAAGCCGCGTTCACCTTTGAAGTAACCATGTGGGGTGCCATTGATGATAATGGAATATGATGTCGTGGTAACACACTCCATTATCCATGTAATATATCTCGTTGGAAAACCAAGCCCATTAAGCATATTCTCCAAAAATTCCCAACTAATGGAGTCAAATGCTTTCTTGATATCCACTTTTAACATACACTTTGGAGAAGTGTGCTTTCAACCATAGTCTCTAATAAGTTCTTGGACCATGAAAACATTCTCCATCATAGTCCTTCCTTTGAGAAACCCAGTTTGAGCTTTGTCAACGATCTCTCCCATAACCGAAACCAATCTAGAAGCCAACACTTTGGAAATGGTTTTGTACACCACATTGCAACAAGTGATGGGTCTATAATCCTCCACCCGTGTGACATTGCTTGATTTAGGGACTAAAGCAATGTTGCCATGATTTAATTGTTTGAGGAGACACCCATTTCGAAAGAATTCCATGCATGCGCTCATAAAATCATTACCAACAACATCCCAAGCTTTTATGAAGAAGAGAGATGTATAACCATCTGGCCCCGGAGATTTATCCTTCCCAATAAAATTTAATGCATCCCAAATTTCTTTTTCTGTAACTGGGGCTTCCAAGGAGAGAACATTCTGCATTGAAAGTTTTGGACCCAAATCAAGAATTTCATTTCGAATGTTTCGGACATGTTGCTTGGTCCCAAGCAAATTCGAAAAGTATCTCGCAAAACAATCACCAACTTGGGACATAGAGGTGGTCATAGATCCATCATCTAATTGCACACTAGCCACATTGCTTCTTGCTTTGTTTCTCTTTAGGATTGAGTGATAGAATTTGGAATTTCTATCACCTAGCATGATATAGTTTCCTTTGGCGAGTTGGGAGAAATAGTTATGCTCAGCTTCCATTAGTTTGAAAGTAAGTTGTCGTTGCTGCAGCAACTTGATTTTCCATTCTTGAGTACCCCAAGAAACTGTGTTTTGAGCTTGCAAATCCTCAAGCTCCTGAATGGCTCTTTCCACTCTAGAAGATATGTGAGAGAAATTCTTTCGATTGAGCTCTTTGAGAGGGGCCTTAAGAGCCTTCAATTTCCTACACAGTTTAAACATATTGGAGCCACAAACAGGAGATGTCCAAACTTGTCTTACCAAAGAAAGGAAATCATCATGATCACACCACATATTATTGAATTTGAAGGAAGGACGCCCAATGGAAGTAACATCCTGCAAATTAAATAAACAAGGAGAGTGATCCGAGAGACAACCTGCCAACATATAATTTGCTCTCGCAAAACGAGCAGACGGGATCCTCTCACCACAATCATCTCACCTACTTCTTTACTGCACGACACGTGACAGTAAAGGGTGGTGAGGCCTAGATGAGGGTGACCCGCATCTAGTCTTACTATCCCTCTACTGTTACATGTCGTGCAGTGAAAAAGTATGTGAGGGAATTGTGGGTGAGGAAATCTTAACTCCAAAACGAGTAGAACTGACAGCCAGTCTTCGCTTTGTTGACTTAGATTGAATGCATTATGTTGAACGATCATGCGAGAAGTCTACTACCGTACTACGTGGATAATAACAAATTGAATCACTTGGACACGTCCCTGGAGCCTTGTGATTCTTTATCTCTGAAATTAGTGTCTTTCTATATAGCTTTTCACTTGTATTAATTTATTATTTTTTTAATTTGTTCTAAAAGAAAAAGGAAAAAGTGTAAACTCGTTATTTCAGTGATATGTATATTTAGATATGTTAATGGCGTTCCTATCATTTGTTTTGTTCCCTATCCTGAATGAAACATGGCAAAGTCGGATCTTTATCTTGGATTAAAGATGACCTAGAGACGATAGTTAATATAGAAAACCTGCAGATGTTCACCTTGGATTTTCATCTCGGATCAAAGATGGTCTTAGAGGCCCCACGGTTGTTATTCTAGAGAAAAACAACCGGCAATTTAAGATGTGGGATTTTCCATATTTAAAATTGTGTATGATGGATATTCGAGAAAGATGTCTCTTTTTGGTTGTTCAAGTGTAATGCTTTCTTAAATCAAATGAACATACCATGCCCTCCTTTGGCATGTCTTTTTTCCTTTTTTATGTTGTAGCGAGCCAATATATGTCTAGGAACTGTAGAAAGTCATTATGTGTCATGTCTTGCTTGTGTATGCTTGTTAAATGGCACCAGGTGTCGGGTTGTATGGCGAACATGCTTGCGTAGTAGGAGTCTTCTTGATCGAGATGACCTAGAATACCTTATGGGCTGGGGTCACGGCCGACCTGCTGGGTAGGGCTGAGCTGCACGTTGTGGCCGAAGTGATAGCTGAGACTGCGGTGGTGTCTGTGGTTGTAGTGGCCAGCCTTCAGCATTTCCTGATGGGGTCGATTGATGTTGACCTGAGATCTTTGTCGACTCCAAGAGGACGACTTATGTCCTTGGGTCATGTCGACTTGAATGTGCGTTTGGACATGAGTAGTTGGTGCAAACCCTATGCTACATGTGTCCTTGTAGGATCAGATAGTGCGAACTGTAAAGAACTGGCTGGTTATACTTGTCCCTATGTAGAAGGTTAGTTTTGTCCTCGTCAGATACTCTCATATCAGCCTCACTAACAAGAAGAGAAAGGCTAATCTCTCAGCAACACAAACAAATCTTGATTGTTTTACTGACGCACGTCACTGACGTGTCAGTTTTTGAGTGGTTTTTGCACTCGGTGACAATAATGAGAATCCTTGATAATAATTTCAGGGCGGTTTTAGCCACAAGGTGCCTTGAATTTCGTTGAGCGAGATTTCCAGCGGGAATATTTTTATCTGCCCCACCCCCACCCCCACCCACAAAAAAATTTGGAGTAAAACTTCCTGTCACTTATATTCTCGTTTTTACTTCCATTTTTTCATATACAAAAACCTTGATACAGATCAAAGGTAGCTAATTTTTGGCTTCTAAATGTGGTGTGATGTCGGCTCGGATACCACTTGTTAGACCGTTACACCTATACAAACACCACTTATACCTTACAAAGTATTTGATTCTTGGATCATACACCAACTACAATCAAGACTTGGATTCAACACATTCACAACACACCTCACCACCTATTGATTTAGCCTTACAAAATGGGTAATCAATTACAACTTATGCAAACAAAAGAGGTGTAAATGAAGCAAAAGAACAACTAAAAATAACACAAATCGGTTGCACGACAAAGGACAAGAATGGAGAAGAAGAAAAAAATAGAAAGAAGAGAGCTCAATGTGCTTGTCTTCGTTCTTCTTTTCCATTCTTATTTTATTGTTTAGGCAATCCCTTGGGCTGACTTGATTGCAACCTTGTTATCACTTTATCATCATTCTTACTTGTGTTCAATTGATTGGATCAACACCTCGCCATTTAGCACATTTGGCACCTTCAAAACATTTGATTGAAACATCATAAATTCAGTAAACGTTGGCCGTAATTTTCATCAAAAATAAAGTAAAAAAAATGAGCCTTAAAAAGATAATATCATCTACCTTTGTTTTGTCCTCCTTTATTCCACCTTTTACTCCAACCTCTCAACCAATTAGTTAAGATATTAGCTGACCATTTCAACTTCATTTTTTCCTCCAATCAGCCGCCTCACATGCCCCACAATCTTCCATGTTGGCAAATTTTAAACGCCAAGCTAATTTGATGTGATTCGGTTGGTCCACATAGTGTAATCTAACATATATGTCAAAATACAGGTGGTCCACTATAAATACACATACGCACACATTTTGATGCTCCAAAATAGGTAGGACATCATATTTGTTGAGCAAAAATATATGGATAAAAGATAAGAATAGTTGGCATAGTAAACATCACCAAATCTTTTCAACAACATAAAAGGCATAAAAAGTTTGATCCCTCTTTTGTGTCACCCGATTTTGAGGACCAAAAATATATAAACGTATTTCGTAATTTGAATAAAAATAAGTCCAAAAATATTTGTGTCAAGATCAACAAGAATATTCATTGAAAGCAGGAGTATTTGGTCTCGTAACTAGTCCAAATACATTGCTGAATAATGCTCCTTTTAACCACTCCTCTATATATGTAAAACACATAACGACGACGACGACGACAACAACAACAACAACAACAATAATATAAGACCATGAGTACCATATAGTATGATAAGATAAATGTCACACCTAAATATATAAGAATTTTCACGAATACCAAAAACCGATACTAATAAAATATATGGTTGATAAATATATAAGAACGCCATGAAATCCATATAATAAGACCATGAAAACCACATAGTAAACATTTTAGTATTACACAAAAACTAAACTTGTGTAAATGACCAAAATTCCATTCAGTCCAAAATGACAAAAATGCCTCCGAAGACTGAACATAAATAATTATGGCAAATGACTTGAAAATAATGTCTGTCTTTGTGTCTTTTTGTCTCTATGTTTCCTTTATGAAGACATACGTATAAAAACTCAAATACCCTTTCGCCCTTATTGGTAAGTTATCGAAACTTCTACGTTAAAACTTTTACGATAAGTTAATAACATGATAATTTTTACAGTTTACTCAAGAAATCGTTATATGCATAAAAAACGCAGCATCATTATTTTCAGCATATATATTAAAACCATCAAATATAACGTAACAGTCGATTTACGTTTCAAATTTAGAGACTAATATCTACTTCGATCCATATATGTGTTTCGAGTTGAGTGATCGATGTTAGGCATTGTGGTTTTAATTTTAATTCTTCTGACATCGATCGATCTATATTGGGTATAAAGTGTAAATCGATCGATCTATGTTTTCAAGTTTGAGAGATCGATCTTTAACAGTGTGGTTTCAGTTTTAATCATTCTGTCATTGATCGATCTATCTATGGTACATAAATCGATGTATGTGTACATCGATCGATCTATATGTATGCACACTTTAAATCATAAAAATCATTCAAGCATTTATACACACACCACATTTTCTACTAAAAACAATGAAACCCGAAGGGAAAAAATACATTGACAGCAATAATCTAAACTATGACTTAGGTCAAACTCTTTTAAATCAATTTGTAACTTTATACAATTACAATTTCCGTATTTAGTCTAAACAGAAGAGATAAATTAAAGAATGAAATTTAGGGCAAAATAAGGATGAATTTGAATTAGCATGTGAAAACTGATTTAAGATAAACGAAAATGACTATCTTCTACAATATTCTCCATTAATTTAAATAAGCATAATTATTAGGTGTAAGTATTAATTATATAGCCACAGATGAAAAATATAATTAAATGAAAAACTTTACACCTCGCCATATTTCACCTTTTCAGTATTGATTATACAAGAAAATAGTACAAAGCCAAGTGTGATCTCTCCATTTCGTAACTATGAAACTTTGAAATTAAATAACACGATGATAATTCATTATGAGTAGTTATGTCAAACACACAGAGTGTAGACAGTGATACTCACTTTGTAACCGTCATCGTCCCCGGAAAATCTCGCCGGTGAAATTGAAATTCTTGTCCTCCATTAGTGATCAGCACATTATGGAGGATGACATAGTGGAGTGCAGCACCGAAGAAACCGATCAGAGAAACCGCAGTGTGAAGAAATACAAATGACAAGCATCATTTGCACCCCCCACCCCCTCCCAATACACAATTCTGACATGATGGTGGTGCATGGGCAGATCTATTGAAACAACCATATTCAAACGCAGATTCTTTTGATTACGAGATCTACACTGGCGAAGATGATGAAAATGATTCCATTGCGAATGATTTCCCAGTTGCCAACCGCTCTATGCGAGACAAAACCCACCCCATTAGTGATGGAAAAGTTGTTGTTGAAGCTTCGACTGAGGAGTGGCAGACATTATGGAAGCCATGGAGAAGAGCACTATTGGTTAAACCAGTAGGACGGAACATATCATACTGTGTGCTTTCACAACGCTTGGCCGATATGTGGACTTCATCTCATAAGCTTGACATTGTCGACCTAGAGGGAGGGTTTTATGTTGTTAGATTTTTCTCAAAGGAGGATTTTGCGTATGTCCTCGAAAATGGACCATGGACGATTCAAAGCCACTACTTATCAGTCACTAAACTACGACCAGGATTCAATCCATCTACTGTTGAACTTGGCTATACACTTTTATGGGTACGAATCCCTCAACTATCCCTAGAGTTTTTTAGTGAAGACTTTCTAATGCGCATTGGAAACAAATTGGGTAAAGCTATTAAAATAGATAGTTATACCATGCAAGTCTCAGGGGAAATATGCTAGAGTCTGTGCTGAAGTGGATTTGCGCCAACCTTTAAAATCAATGGTTATCATTAACAATCAAGAGCTACATGTCGTATACGAAAGCCTTCATCTAATTTGTTTCACCTGCGGACGGTATGGTCACAGGAGCGAAGATTGCTCGCAAAACTGCCTCCCTGACGATATGCCGACCGACAAGCATCCAACCAAAGTCTCAACAACCACTCCGTCCGATCCATATGGGCCTTGGATAATTGTTCGTAGCAATGGCCGCAGGCGATATACCACAGCACAGAAGAGGGATGAAGGGATAGGCATCTCTACGAACTTGCAGCACAAAGCGCAAAGTATACCTAACGATACACCTGAAGGACCAGTGGTTGGGTCCAGATTTGCACCAATATCTGAAGAAGAAAGTGGGTTGGATCCAAAAGAGCAGGCAGATCCCTTGGTGACCAGCATTCGTAATATACAAATTAAGGGACCACCAGTCCAATTCAACACAGCATCCAAGACCCAAAAATCTAGAGATCGTCGTGCTAAGGGTGTTTTGGTGCAAGATACATCACGCGTGAAGATTCTATTAGCCCGTGCTCTTTCTCGAAATAATACAAGACCATACCATCTTAAGCCAACACAGACTACTGTTAGCGATTTAAATGCTTTGACGGATGTCAACCCAACGGCTTGGCCTACGCTACCTTCTTCATCAGCTAATACCTCACTACTTCACAAACCTCTTCATGACATCACAAATACACGGCCCAGCAAAGACAAATCTGTGAATGAGAGTGAGCCGAATAAAGGATGTTTGCAGACCAAACGAAACAACATCCTCCAGATGATGACTTGATGCTTGCAGCCGAGGTCTCCCATAATAATTGTGCCATCACAAATAGCGACGCCGATGCTGTTAGGAACATTGGAGATGACCCATTTATGTCATCTCAAAATTCTTAAAGTATTACTCCATGAAGATTCTCGCATGGAACATCTGGGGTGCAAGATCCCCAAACACAGTCAGACTGATTCTTAATTTATCCACAGAATATAAGCTTGATATCATGTTTCTTATGGAGACTCGTGTCCCAAGTAGTAGAGCTGAGTACATTATGCGAAGATCTCATTTTTCAGAATTTGCTGCGGTGGAAGCGCATGGTTTTTCTGGCGGATTATGGTGTTTTTGGAACGCATCATCTGTTTTCGTAAACGTTATAAGTTACACTTCTCAAGTTATTAACATTGCAATAATGAAAGACAGTTTTGTATCAGCACTTCTCTCCCTTGTATATGCATCATCTACAACATCTGAACGTGATTCACTACATGAGTATTTCGAGACTATGTCAGCCCAAGTCAATGTTCCATGGCTCTTGATTGGTGATTGGAACCAAGTCATCCGACAGGAGGATAAACGGGGTGGGTGTCCAATTCAAGGATATGGAATGAATCTCATGATGAAGATGATAGACTGGTGTCGACTGCTGGAAGTTGAATTTGCAGGGCCTCGGTTCACATGGTCTAACGGGCAACTCGATCGCTTCCTTATAGAACAACAACTAGATCAAGCTTGAGCGAATGAAACATCGCATAATGCATTTCCCTCAACCATTGTTCATCATCTTACTCGGATTGGTTCGGACCATCACCCCCTATTTCTATCAATGGAAAACACCGCTCCTACCCAACATGCCCAACATCCCTTCAAATTTCTGGAATGTTGGACACACCACAAAGACTTCCCCCAATTCATACAAGGTGCATGGCAACATACCCCTGGTAATATACTTTGTACACTGACCGAGTTCAAAAGGAAAATAATGCACTAGCAAAAGCATGTATTTGGAAGTATTACTGGTAGGAGACTTCGATGCTTGGCACGATTGAATGGGATTCAAAAAGTTCGAGCTAATCGGCCCTCATCTTTCTTAGCAAAACTGGAAGTCGAACTATTAGAGGAATATGACTGTATCTCGAAGCAGGAAGAATTACTCTGGCAGCAAAAATAATAATATGCAATGGATGTGCGATGGAGAGCGAAACACCAGATTTTTTCACACATCTATGGCGATGCAAAGAAGATCGCATAGGGTGGTGCGACTCAAGGATGCTACAGGACAGTGGCAGGATGATCCCAATATTTTGCAACATTTGATCCAACAGCACTTTATCACTCTTGTCACTAATCACCAAATCACGACGGTTAATGATTCAGAGGTTTAAATCCCTAGCCTAAATGAAGTTGACCGATCATGGATCAATCAGCCTATAACTGCTGATGAAATTGAGATGGCTTTATTCCAAATGGGACTATACAAGGCCCCGGGTCCCAATGGTTTTCCACCAGTTTTCTTTCAAAAAATTGAGATGTTGTGGCACCCTCAGTTATTGACGTTCAACCACCACTGTTTTCCGACTAAATTGAATAGGAGTCTCATCGCCTTAATACCAAAGAAACAACCTCCAGAAAATGCGACGCATTTCAGACCGATTGCTTTGTCCAATGTCATTGTCAGATTGATCTCTAAGGTAATTGCTAATCGGTTAAAGAAAGTCATCGGGAAAATCATTTCTCCGTTACAATGTGCTTTTATTCAGAGAAGATAAGCATCAGATAACATAATTATTGTTCAAGAGGTATACACACAATGCAAAAGAAACAAGGAAAAAATGGGTACATGGCGGTTAAGGTAGATTTAGAAAAGGCGTACGACAAAGTACAATGTTCTTTATTACGGTGCATACTTGTGAAGGTGGGTTTTAACGAAGCCATGGTGGATATCATAATGTTTACGATTACATCCGCATCGTTCTCTGTCATTTGGAATGGACAACCTCTTGAGCCTTTCCAGCCGACACAGGGTATACGTCAAGGTGATCCATTAGCTCCCTATTTATTTCTGTTATGTATGGAAGTCTTGAGTATTGAGATAAGTCATGCGGTAAATACACATCAATGGCATCCTATCCGTGTATCCAGAAGAGGACCAAGCATATCTCATCTTTTTTCACGGATGACCTGCTACTATTCGGTATGGCCACAGACGCACAAAGCCGGGTGATGGAGACAATTCTAAACAGGTTTTGTAAACTTTCGAGCCAAACAGTAAGTATAAACAAATCTCAGATTGTTGTATCAAAGAATGTCAAGCATCATATTCATTCTAATGCCTTGACACGATTGGGACTCACCATTACGATAGATTTAGGAAGTTATCTTGGTATGCCGTTGTTGTTTGGTCGCGGGGGAAAGAAGACGTATAGATTCATTATCGATAAAGTACGTGCACAATTGAATGCCTGGTATGTTAAGACTCTTTCAATCGCTTCCAGGTACATTTTGGTACAAAGTGTCTTATCATTGATCCTAGTGTATGCAATGCAAGACTGTTAAACTCCATGTCACGCTTTTAGACGGCATTGAGAAGCTCTCAAGGAGCTTTTTTGGGTGAAATTGGTGATACCCGTAAATTACATTGGTGCTCATGGGATGTACTTCGTTTGCCAAAAGACCGTGGTGGCTTAAACATCAAAAGTTTAAGGGACATGACATTGCAATGCTTCTTAAACTAGCATGGCAGATAGTGACGCACAAACCTGCATTATGGGTGCAAGTGTTGCAAGGGAAATATGGAGGACTGCTTGAGGGACGTTTGATCCCTACCCAGTCGATTTTTTGGATGCATCTCTTGTCCATCGCTCTATTGCTACAGGACTGTCTTGAGAGCTCTAACGATACCTCTGATCCGGCCCCCACCAGCTTTCGCTGGAAGCTTACATCATCCGGTAAATTCACTGTTTCGAGTGCATATACATATCGAGTATCTCGGGATGCAGCTATTTCGGACAACATATGGGACCTCATTTGGGCAATGAAGGGGCCAGGTCATTTTAATCTTTTTATGTGACAGGTGAGTCAAAATCTCCTCCCTACAGCAGTGTTTCTGCAACGTCGACATTTGCACACTGACGTTACATGTGCGATATGAGGCCTCTATAAGGAAGACAGCATCCATATACTCAGAAACTGCTTCTGGCCTCGGGCTATATAGATGAACCTACTTCACGCGAATGCATGGGAGCCTTTTAATCAGGGGACAAACATCTTAGCTTGGGTAGAAACAAATTTAACCTCTTCATGGCAGCAGGATCACCTACAAGACGAATGGCGTTACACTTTTCACACGACCCTTTACAGCATATGGTATTGGCGAAACCAATTGGTGCATGCGAACATTCTTCGACTCCCTCCCCTGTGGCTATATCCAGTGACATTGCAAGAAGAGCTAGATATATGACATAAGTTCTCTTGAATATCCCTTTTGATAGTAGTGGCAATGACCTCGGCTGATGTTTTGCTTTGCTTTGTACTCTTTAAATGACAATAGTTGATATAAAGATATTGACTTATATTTCAATAAAAGATCCATTTCCTCCACACACAAAATAACACGATGATGCTGAGCCGTCTGATATGAAGAACACAGGGGAAAAAAGGAGGAAAGAGAGAGAGGGAGAAGGGGGGTGGGGGGAGGGGTCGGAACAAAAATTTCAAAGCATTAATGTAGAAATGTTCGTAAGATGTTTTTTTTTTAAAAAAAAAAAGATGAATTGTTTTGATAATAAACTTATTTTTAGTAATCAGTTTAATGTGTCATTATGAATCACAATTTTAATGTTTAACTTTTCAATAATTAATAATGTTCATCATTAGGTCTTGGAACTTGTGTTTTTTTAAACAGGACTAACAATTTGAAACGGAGAAAATAAATATTTTTATAGGATAATAAGTTTATTTTTATCAACCAATTCAATATGTCATCATGGATCACAATTTGGAACGAGCAAATTGGAACGAGAAAAACTACTTTTATTTTTTACAATTTATTTTGCTGAAAGTTAAAATATAGTTAGATAAAAAAAAAGATAAAAAAAAGTTTGTTCTAAATTCGAAATTAATATTTTCATTCGAGCCAGATTGATGATTTGTGACTTTAAGATCACAGGTTCAAGCCGCGAAAACAGACTCTTACATAAAGTGTAAGATAAAGCTGTATACATAAGATCGCTAAACGACCCGACCTCTTTCCGAATCTTACATAAACACGTAAACCTAATATATCGAAAACGCACTTTATTCGAGTCCGGGGACGCCGCGCACCACCACTGGTACTAGTTATCTTATTAAGTGTTCTAGAATGACTATTCCCTATCCCACCACACAAAGGAACCATAAACTATTTTTAGTGGCTTCGTTTAGGAGACAGAGATCCACGTATTTTTGTTATAGACCACATGTTGGACTTGAGTTATTTATTATCGGTCAATTTTCACGATAAAAATTAGATACAACAATATAAAAAAATACCACAAAACTTTGGAAAATTCTAGACTTGGACTTTGGTTCCTTTTTGGCTAACCAGTCCTTTCTCTATTCTCTTCCTCATAAAATTCGTGGTCAAGCAAAAACAAAAAACATTTTTAAATTAATTATTGGAGCTTCCTGATTTTTAAAATTCCTTCGTCAAAAAATATTACATGTGAAAAATCCAGAAACTACATAATTTATGAACAAGAAGGGAGAGAACCAAAAGCAACTACTTGTTCAATTCTTAAAAAAGGGAGAAAACTCTCTAAGACATAGTCCAACTGGTTCCAGACAGGGGTTTTCGAAAGAGAGGTCAGGGGTTCGATTCTTGCCACAGGCAAGAATGCCCTTCCCAGCAAGTGTATAATGTGGGAGCTTCTTGGCCTGTAGGCTTGCCTGCAGTACTGGGGACTACTGTGTAAATGACCAAGCTTCTGCTAGCGGCCCGTTGGATACCTAATGTGGGAGCTTCTTGGCCTGTAGGCTTGCCTGCAGTGCTGGGGACTACTGTGTAAATGACCAAGCTTCTGCTAGCGGCCCGTTGGATACCTAATGTGGGAGCTTCTTGGCCTGTAGGCTTGCCTGCAGTGCTGGGGACTACTTTGTAAATGACCAAGCTTCTGCTAGCGGCCCATTGGATACCTGATTTACCTCCCTACACTACCTCAGACTACTGTGTAAATGACCAAGCTTCTGTTAGCGGCCCGTTGGATACCTAATGTGGGAGCTTCTTGGCCTGTAGGCTTGCCTGCAGTGCTGGGGACTACTGTGTAAATGACCAAGCTTCTGCTAGCGGCCCGTTGGATACCTGATTTACCTCCCTACACTACCTCAGACTACTGTGTAAATGACCAAGCTTCTGCTAGCGGCCCGTTGGATACCTGATTTACCACCCTACACTACCTCAGACTACTGTGTAAATGACCAAGCTTCTGCTAGCGGCCCGTTGGATACCTGATTTAACTCCCTACACTTGGATACCTGATTTAACTTCCTACAATACCAGGACTGGACTCTTATTGGTTGGGGTTCAACCTTGGGGGGAAATTTACACGTAAACGTGTCGATTCATTAAAGAAAAATGTTTATGGTTAGGGCCTCATGGATTCTAACCATAGTCGTGCTCGCCAACCCTAAGTGGGTTCGAACTACAGTTATGCTAAGTAGCCTATAAACTCGCACAACGAAGAAGTTAACCAAACACAGCAGTTCATGAAAACTTAAATATACATTCAATTTAAATTTAGATATTGTATATGTGTCAAGACACTTTTTTAGTGTCAAACCATCAACAACAACAACATTACCCCCATTGTGTTAGAGGCTCTCCGTCTATAACGGAGTATAGGAGATCGATTGTACGCAACCATACACATGCGTAAGAAACACAGATACGTTGTTTTCCGATGACCCATAATGAAAATTGCGACAAGCTTTATCGATCAACTGCTACTTCATAATATAAGAAACGCTGTTAATTTAGTGAATCATTTTGCTTTATTCCATCATATTTCAGAGTCAAGAAAGAGTGTATCATTCACTCAATTAAAAATGAAATCTTTTAGCATCAAGACATCATGTACTGATATTTGAACCTAAGGGATCATCCTATACGAATACTTGAGACATCTTGGAGCCTCAACCTAAACCGATGAGTTAAGGTCTCTTCGACATGAATAATTATATCAGTCCCCTTGACGTTTGTAATATGTTTAACCGTTTCCATACATGGATCTTCTATAACTCAGTCATCCATTGTCTCATTTTTAGTGAAATTTTAGATTTTGTACATGAACAAGGACCTGAACTACAACATTACTCTATTACCTGATACGCTCCCACCTATGCAGGGTATAAAAGGATCGAATATACGCAACCATACTCATGCGTTAGAAACACACAGAAGTAGTTTTCTGATAAACAAGGACCTGAACTAAAAACACAAAATAGCAGCATCATATGGTTTAATATATCTTGACCTTCAAAGTAACACAAATGTCCACTCAAAAAAAGGTAACATAGGTGAACATGGGATTACCGTTAAAAGATTAAGAAGCTTGTGCTACATTAATCATTATTTTAAACGTGTTTCAGTCCAAACACAGAGACAATGTATGTATTTTCAAACATGCTGATATAAAATATACAGCATTCATTTAGGAGGATAAATATAGTCAACCCTGGTTCAGATGCTCATATGCTAGACCAACAAAACAGCAGAATAAATAACGAAAGCCACAATTTTTATTGCATGTATACTTCCCAAACCAAGACCAACATAGGTCTTTTCTCTTCAAGACAACCCAAAGCCAAGCACAATAGTTCAAATTATAAAAAGGGTAGCATTATTTGTTCTATGAGGTCCCATGGAATATTATTTCCACAAAACACAAAACAGACCAGAAATGAATCAAGGACTAGTAGCAAAACGTACGCAAATACGCTGCTGGATCGGGCTCCTACAAGAAGGGCAGTCCTTCATTCCTTGCTTCTCATGGAGCTCATTGCACATGGTACACACCACTTGATGAGCGCATGGGAGAAAAACTACAGACATTTCTTCTGATAGACACATCACACATTCTCGTTCACGCGTTACACCAGCATTTCCCGAACAGTCCTCAAACTCCACCATTTTTGTGGAATTACGCAGGATCTGGGCATCACCGGATATGGGAACATTTCTGAGGTCTCTCAGTTTGCTAGCATAGCTTCCCTCTATGCCCCGTTTAAGAGCAGCTATTGTCGAAGAGTCTGTCTTCAACCTTAACTGGGAGATTTCTTTTTCAAGTTTCTGGATTTCAACTTTATATTTATGCGAATTGTTTTCTGCCTCTGATTTCGTTGCTTCTTCCTTGGACGTAGTTGAAGTTTCAATATGTTCTTTTTCTTTCTTGAACGAACTTGCTTTTGCAAGTACTTCTTCCTTTGACTGTTTTTCCTGTTTCCATCGCCCCTGTATGTAATTTATCCTCGTGAGTAAGAGCTTACAACGATAATCAGAAACAACGAAGTGAACCCTACAGGCGAAGGACTGCATATCGAGAGAATAACATCCGCCACCATGGTCTTATAGAAGAACATCATGACCAAGAAAAGAAACGTTCTCAAAAAGCACTCCGAGTATCACATACCAAGTCTGAATAAGAACAAAATTTAGGAATTCACTTCCCTTATTAAACTCTGAAGTTATGCTAAGACAAGAACACTGTCAAACTGAGTAGTGAGAAAATACTAAACGACTGTTCCATCGAGGCCCAGACCTAGAAATGCCAGTTGAGAAAACATACTGAAGCTCATCATAGAAGACACAGTCAGCGGTATCATTATCAAGTGGGAACTTTCAAGTCCAGCGCCGTGCTGCCTAGTGATTTAACATATTACACCAACCTAATAGGAATACCCTTAAAAAACATGGAAGTTTTAAATATATTGTTCACAAAAGAATGTAGCTTTCAGGGAACAACACGTGTAAAGACCTTGAATAAGTATCTTTAAGAAAACTTGGGTTTCTGAAACTAAAAAGCTTCACTGTCGAACGCGGCGTAGATAGACTGGTGGCAAATAAATTCCATCGACTCCTAACTGCTGCTTTTTCCAATCCCAACTTTCTGAAACCAGACATCATGTAAATATGAACACAAAAAGCGCACACAAAGATGGCAGTAGTGTGTAAAGAGAAATATAACCAGAAACCCCATTGTACATGAATACTCTCCAACATTTCTTAAATGTTGAATCTGTAGAAAAAGAAAATTCTGGACTCCCCTCTTCCAGTCAGAAATGTGATTGAAAAGTCAATATATCGGATGCGTTAGAACCACACACAATGAGGTAATCTGGACCCATAGCATGACTTCTACAAGAAAAAGCATGCACATTTTTTCTAAGCCTAATAGGTGTACCTGTTGCATCAATCAAAAATCGTAGAATTAAGTTGGAAATCATATTCAAAAGAGAATATACCTCAAGCTGATTCCGCACATCTTCGGCTTTCTCTAGCTTCTTCTGTATGTCTACAAACTTATTCTTTTCTGCTGTTAGTTCCTCCTGAAACACAGAGTTTTGCTTCTCCCAAGACTGACATTTCAGAATAGTGCTCTTCTCCCTTCTTGAGGCATCTTGAAAGCTAGCAGCTGACTCAGCTGCACGTAGCTTAGCAGCTTCCATCTCCCTACCAAGAACAGCGTTTTCAACTTCAAGCCTGCGAACGGCTGCATTAGCTCTCTCTACCTGGCCGCTGGCTTTACCTAAAGCATTCTCCATCTCTGAAAGCTTTTTCACGGTGTTTTCCTCCAAAACTTGCTTCTCTTTCTTGAGCCGTTCAACTTCGTCTTTCTCTTGCTTAAGGGACTTCAGCTCGGCCTTTTCTTTCCCCAGCCTACGAGCGGCCTGCATAACCTTTTGATTTGCCCACTCTGTCCACTCTTGGAGTTGATTTTCCAATTCCCTCACCCTGGGTACCAGCTTCATGATCATTTCATCCTTCTTATCATGTGGCCCCGGCTGGGACAGAGACTTCTCTGTTTGTATCACATTATATTTAAAACTAGGAGCCTCAGCGTTACAACTGTGTGGCATTGTATCATAACAGCTTTTAGTCGGCACTGAAAGAGAAAGCTCAGTATCTGCAGCAGGTAAAACGGGCAGGGTTTTAGTAGCACGCACTGGATGTTTGAGATTCCGTATGGCCGGCAATGCAGAAACGGCACTTTCCGCTTGCACATTAAACGCTGGAACTGAAGGAAACCCAATGGCTGTTGTCTTATTCTGGTTTACGTTGTCTTGGGGAACTTCAACTCCAATTGCCTTGCTGATCTTGAAATTGTTCCAAGTGTTCACGCCTGAAGCATCAGCTACAGATTGTAGTTTCTTATCCAAGACCAAACCCCCAAAACTGCTCAGTTTCCCCACTCTAGAACCCCCCTTGGAACTGTAAGACCGATGGTGCTTCTCCAAATGAAGGGACTTCTGTCGAAGTATACATTCTCTCCTGGTGGTTCCAGAAAGGTTTCTAGTGGTGACAAACTTCTCTTCTGAGACTGGAAGATGTGGTGATCCTGCCAAACTGAAATATTTGTCAACATTGTTCGGTATATTAGAGTTTGCACCCTCTTTTTCACTACAAGACCCACCAGCAGCACCACAAGTTCCAGACTTTGGAACACATAAATTATTTGCTACCTCAGTCAGAAAGGAACTCTGGGGCATTGGAGCGGTTTTGGTCGCCTCTGGTAGACTATTATGAGTAGAACTTCCAGAAGAAATTGGTTTGCTAGGTTTCAAAAGCTTAGGTTCTGCTGCCTTAGATTCAGTCAGCTGCGGGTTAGCCACCAAAGAAGATATACTCCCACATGGATTATTGTGACCAGTCAAACTACCCATGTGTTCTGTTTCCATGGCACAAGCATGAGATATGTTCATGTCACATATGAGCAAGCACCACATTGCATCACCAGTGCTGAAAAATGGCCTGACCTCTCTCAAGACACAAACCAACTCTGCTAGTATATACTTCTCCATCTGCTGTAAATTCTCAAAGTAAGGCTCCCTCATCGTATCAATCTCCTGGCCACTGCTAAGAAATGCTAAAGTATTATCCACTATATTCGAAACAGTGTCCTTGCATCCGTAACATAGGCCGGATCTGAGAACAGCCTTAGCAGCTACCTCTTCAGTGTAACCACAAGCGACTATTTTCTTAATGGCACTCTTGAAGATGGTATCCAAGTTGCTTAACACAAGTTCCTCTAGCTCAGATTCGGTGGGATCATTCCAATCAGCATCATTGAATGCCTCAATAGCTTCAATCTCCTTTCTTTGCAAGGGAGGTCCTACAGAACAAGACAATCCAAGATCAAGTTTCACGGCCTCGGAAGTATATTGCATAACACCACACATATCACAGCCATTTGAATGTCCATGGCTGTGAACAATATCAAATTTTTCGGCTGAGATTTCATAACTTCCCTCATTCTGGGCTTCACCGATAACTTTATCCGCGTCAACTACTGGGGGATCAGCTCTGAATTTTCTCTTATTCCTGCTACCTTTATCTTGAATTGTTATTGCAGGTGACAATTGATTGGAAGTACTACAGGACATAGTGACCGTTGATGCCATTACTTAACTACAAAACACCAGCCATGTCAAACACAATCTGTTGTATCTCAAACAAATAACCATGAAAATATCTGTCAATCAGAATTCCAGAAAAACACTAGCTAACCAGTCAATCATAAAAATCAAATAAATTGATAAAGCAGCAGAATCATATTTATAGCTCCCAATTAATGACTAATCAGCTCAAAACACAATAATTTATATGCGCTTGATCCAAATCAAAATTAGAAATTAGAGGAAAAGGAAAAACAAATTTATGATAGTTAAACTCATCGCAAAAAAAAAACCAACTTCCATAGGAATCACGAATTATTCGTGGTTGCTAAATCAAAAAACTTCAAAGAAAAAACAAAATAACTACCATCCAGCACCCAAATTCAACAATCAATGCAAATAAAACCCAAAAAATGTAGACAATTTAGAAACTAATCTGAATGGATATGAGCAATCAGAAAACAGGCCCAGGCAAAATCCGGCGGACCAATTAAAATTCACTAAAATTCAATAAAAAGTCTTGCCTTTTTTTCTCTTTTTGCGAAGATGCCAGTTTAAAGTCAAAAATAATACGACTTCTTTCACTCTTCCGACCGCGATTCTCCGTTGGAAGCATGCAGATTGAAGCTATGATTTTGAAGTATCAAAAATCTCCAGAATAATTATGATTCTTCGAAAATAGTATAAAAGTATATATATAGCTTTATTAATTTTCCATTTTCTCTTTTGGTTCTTCAGTTTATATACTATGCTTTCTCCATCACTCATTGTGCCCTTATTGTTAATTACGACTTTTTTATTCGGAAATGTTACGAACTGAGTCGAACCGCATACTTGGTTTTCGAATTCGGATTCGTTAGCTAAATGAGCTTTAAAATTGATTCGAGTATGGTTCGATAACCTTATAATTGTTTAAATGAGCCGAATAACCTTATAATTGTTTAAATGAGCCGAACTGTTCCTGAATAGTTCGGCTCGTTTAACTAAACAAAATCAAATATCTGTTCGAATTCGGCTCGTTAATGAATACGAACCAAACTCGAACCGTTCGTGAACGGTTTGGTTCGTTCAACATTCACATATATTTTGTGTTTTTTTAATTGCGTTTATCTCCTTGTATTTTGTCCATATTCCATACCACCAACACGAGATGTTTTGTCGAAAATGCTGAAATGTGGTTACGCTAATATATATATATATATATATATATATATATATATATACATACATACATACATACATATCTATGTATATATATGTATGTATTAATGATGAATATAATGTTTATGACGTTATGGTAAATAATGTATTATTATATATATGATTTAGCAGACTCAGAAAATCAAAATAAGTAGAAACATATATCAAGCTTGAAGTAGTTATTTCTAAAGCTTACCATTTACCTTATGATCCCAAAGTATCATCAAATTTATTGTTATTCTTGTTTATTGGTATTATGATCCCAAAGTATCATCTTTATTCTTGTTCTTATACTATTTTTCTTATCACTATTTTTATTATAGTAAGCCGTATGTTTAATGTAAGGGTAGAAGTATTGATGAAATATTCCATTCGTTTGTACTATAATAAATGACCCAAAAAAACATCATTTCTATTTTGTTACTGCCTTGTTAAGTTACATTTGCAAAAGTTAATCAAACTCTTACAGTACCTGAACCCACATATGACTATTAGACTTTAGTTTATATACATCTACCTTATACGGAATAGGATCCATTCATCTGTATGTAAACGTGACTTGAGTCTCACGTTTTCGGCTAGCTCATTATTCACCTAATCTTTTTTTTAGCATTCACCTAATCTTACCGCCTCTTGCTATTATGTGTCAAACGATAGATCCATCACATCTCTGTGGTGAAAAGATTCAACCCCACTTGTACTCATGTGAAACGAGCAACTTTTATGGCCTTATATTTAATAACATATGAATATTCATTGATAAAACCATAATATGTTGTCCAAAAATTGGTTTTGTAACTTAACCATACTGAATAATAAAATCTAACATATTAAACTCTTTTCTCAAAAAAAAAAAAAAACATATTAAACTCTTAGTTCAAATTTGTTGTTCCAACTTACAGAAATATGTTCTAACTGAAATATGTTGAAGAGTTCGTAGCTTTCGACATAGGAGTGAAAGCCTACTGTTAACGCAACATAGTTTATATTCCACGTTAGGTGAATCCTTGACTATTAATGCTCCTTCCAAGAACTATATTTAGTCAAGACTAAGACATGAACGAAATAAATTTTGGAGCAAAAGGTGATACCCTAGTCCTGAGGGTCTCTACCGTTCTAGTCCTAAGGAGGATCGTGTAAGATGTAAATCAAAAGCTCAACGGCCTCCTAGGTTGGGAGAGGTCATACACAAAAAGTACACACAAGTTTTCACTACAAACTGGGCCTTTAGTCCAGACAGTAGTGAAACACCTTCAATGTGCGTGTCTTCGGAATTGAACCTTATACCTCTTGAAACAACTCTCAACCGAATAACAACTGAGCTATGACTTGAGGGCTATGAACAAAATAAATTTTGTCACTGCAAGTGTTTGTTATCTGCTCATTGACTGCTAACTTATATAATTTCCCCTAATATTCTCACTTTCTTTTTTTTTTTCTTTTACAATGGCAAATCAAGTTCTCAATCCGACCTGCACTCTCCATCCTATTCCGCTTTAAACATGATACTGATTTGATACTCACATGCCATCACAAATGCAGGAACAAGATCCGAACACCATATATTTCAGGAAAGTATTGCTTATTATTGTCAAATATCAGCTTCCACTCATATTGAGCCATTACTAACACAAGCATATGGCCTGTTGTCTACCTGAAACACTTGAATCAAGATGAGGGAGTAGAATTTGCAGGGATGAACTTTACGGAGATACTGTTGACGCAGTGGCGCTCATCTGTAGGGGTTTTATATCCTTCACCTTTGAAAACATGTCCTAGGTGTCCGCCACATCCTGTGCAAGTGATCTCAGTCCTCCTTCCATCTGGATCCGGCTGGAGATGCAAAAAAGAAAGCTCTTTTATCTCAACATTTAGCACAATGTAATGAGAACTAATAAGAAAGGAAATGACACTTACGGAGCGAGTAATGGCACCAGGAAGACCCTCGAAAAATGCAGGCCAGCCACAACCAGAGTCGAATTTGGTTGCAGACTTATACAGGGGAGTTCCACAACCAGCACAATTGTAAACCCCTTCACCAAAAAACTTGTCGTATTCTCCAGTCCCACGCAATCTACCCCAATGTGAACAAACAATTAGCATTGCGTGAGACTGCAAGACTACTCATCATAGGCCAGCAAGTGCAATTAGCAAATCTACCTAATAACAGAACCCAGACAAGCCCATGTGGAAATAAGGTTGTCAACAAAGATCTCTATAGTTTCTCATAAGCTTTTTATCACATGGCAATCATTTTTAACCGAGCAAGCTTCTTCTTGCTGGGATTATACGGGCAAATTCTTAACTGTATTTGTTGCATCAGACAAATAAAGTGCAAGGCGTACAAAATTAACCAGACAAAAGAAAGAAAGAAAGACAAATTTGTTTCTTTTGTAGCAATGTCACAGCCTTGTACATCATATGGCAGCGTCCTATGCAATAAAGAATTCATTCAGCTAGAATTTCCAAGTCTTTCGCTTGATTATAAGAAATTTTCCTCTTAACAGATCAATCATCACTTATAAGAAATTCCAATAGCCCGTCTGATTTCTTTGGATGGGGAAAGCAATAAGAAAGCATGAGAAAAATTACATATCCACTCAACATTAGGAACCTTTTCCCCTGCAAAAAGAAAAAAAGACCTTAAATCATTGGCCAAACATCTAAGCAACCAACAAATTGCTTGAAATTAAACAATCTAACATGATAAAAAAGAAAATCTCATAACGGACCAACGATATAAAGACAATAATGGATGCAAACTATTCTAAGCACAATAAACTTATAATAGAAAACAACCAGATAATGATGCACAAGAAAGAAATTAGCGAGATAACTAATACTATATACAACAAAACAGTAAAACAGTAATAAACTACTGCAATAAACAACAGCTGTGTGCACGCGCACATACATATACTGATACACCTGTAAGAACCATGGGGTAAAAGAATTTGTTTCAATTAATCCACTTCTTATTGAAACGGGAGTATTCGTTTAAACATGTGAAGAGGTTTCATACAAAAATCCACCAACATGGCATCTTCAACAAGGAATTGTTAACATAATCTGAGATAAGGTTGATCATTATGTTAAATGGCAAAATTAAAAAAAAAAAAGAAAATGAAAAAAGAGAGAAAGATTGAAGAGATATACTCGGTGCCCTTTTGGCGAAGGATATGAAATTGTTCAGGGCTGAGAATGGCTCGCCATTCCTCCTCCGACTTCTCAACTGAAACTCCTGTCGCCGTCATTGCTCTGCTCACTCCTTTCTTTTACAGTATCTTTTTCTCTTTCACGGCGGCTAGGAGAATGGAGTAACGGCGTTTTATAAGGAGGATGAATCGGTGGTGGGTGGATGAATTCGGACGGTTTAACAGTCTAAGGGGTGACTTCAAAGAAAATAATAAAAAAAAAGTTCAAGGGGTTGTTGGTCTCTTATGAAGAGTTGCTTATTTAACACACCCACTTTATAACATTACTTTATAACCCACATAAAACATTTTTTTAGAACAAATATTCTGGAATATCGTTTTCATTTTCAATGGAGTCAAGAACACATTTTTTGACTTTGTAATATGATGGAATAAAACAAAATGACTCACTAAATTGGTTGCGCTTCTTATATTGTAAAGTAACAGTTGCTCGACACAGCTTGACGCACTTTTTATTATGGGTCATCGGAAAACAACTTCTTTTTTTAACACATGGGTATGGTTGCGTACATCCGACCCCTCATACACTATCATAGACGGGAGCACGGACAGTGTGGTTGTTCTACTGCTGCTAAGTCGAATGCCTGGTTTGTGGGGAGACACCTTATCTGAGTCACTGCGTAAGTCCTCATCCAACCTAAAAGACCGTTGGGCTCATGATTTTCATTATACACAATGCTTCTTAGGTATGGAGCGGTAGAGACCCTCAGGGTGAACGACCTTTCGCTCTAAGGAGACCTACATATATTGCTGACCTTATGCTGACACGTAGCCTTTAGTCAACTTTAGATATCTTGTCCATTTAAAATTTATATGGCCTGTATATTAAATTCTCATAGTTGAAAGAAAACTATCAATTAAAGCTAAAGATACTCAGGGTATAACTATGATAATATTTTCTTTTACTTGATGCAATTGTTGTATTATTTTTTACACGTCACAACCATATGTATTTGTGATAATGAATTTATTCTCAAAAGCAAAGTCACTAGAAATTACAAAACCTAATACTCTTTGCGTCCCAAAAATATTGTTCTAATTTGACTTGAGCACAATTTAAGAAAGTCAAACTTTACCAGCTACTATTCATATTATATTCTTAATTGGTACTTGAGATAAAATAGAAATAAATCATGTACTCCCTCTGTCTCAGAAACATTGTCCAAGTTTAACTTAAGCACAATTTAAAAAAGTTAAACTTTTGGGCTACTATTCATATTATATCTTTAATTGGTTACTTGAGGTAAAATAAAAACAAATCATGTAAGTATTAATTGAAGTATAGTACAGAAACTTTGACTACCAATGCTTAATATTTTTAGAAAGTGGACAATTTTTTGGGACAAACCAAAATAGAAAGAATGACAAAATTTTTGGGGACGAAGGGAGTAAATGTTAATTGAAGAAATGTCATAGAAACTTTACCTATTAATACTTAATATCTTTAGAAAATAGACAATATTTTTTAGGACAAACGAAAAAAAGACCAATATGTTTGAAACAAGAAGAGTAATATTTAGCCATCGCCACAACCCTTAATCTGAATTATAAGTGTTAACTCGATATACCAATAAAACTATCTCCTCAAGCAGCAAAAGATAGATTTTGGGAATCAGAAAGACTTTGACTTTTACCCACGTGAAAATTCATCTGGATACACAAAGGTCTCTTATCTCCAAACAAATAAACTTTGACCTTTGGACACGTGCCGATCAAGATGATTGAAAAGATCAAAGCAATTTCACATGTCCACATCCGAGTAGTAGTAACGGAAAGCCCAGAAGCCGGACGCAAAAGATTAGTGAGTTCAAGCTTAAAATACATGCATAGCCGAGTTTCCTATTCTCTTCGCCATCTGATGTAGCGTAACCTCCCGTGTCGATGTACCTAAATGGCACCTCTTTTGTGAGTCCAATCCGTCTCATCACTTTGTGGAAGAGGTGATGCTTAACAGTGTGCCATAATATCATTGGCACCTGAGCATTCTACAAATAAAAATCCTATGTGCACATAAGCGCCAAGCTCGCCAGCACATCAGAACCGTAAGGTATTCACAGAAATCTTCCTCGGCTAGATTGTTCACATGATCGCGCTCAACATCAAGCATATACCGAGAAACTTCTGGAAAGCTACGCTCACTAAGCCACAAGCATGGACGAGATGCATCAGGCATCAATACAATTAAATAAGGATAATTAAATACTAGTGTAATTAAATATGTTAATGCAATCAAAACAATTAAATAACAATAATTAAAAACTATTTTACATGTGTAAACCATAAAAAAAGTAACAAAATAAAGTACGATAGATAAATAACATAGAAGAGAGAGAAATCTTACGTCTATCTTCAGGTGTGTTTTATGTTACGTGGATTACTGTAGAACTTCATTGCGCTTTAAAATTGTGAAAAAATGAATTGAAAAATGAGGGTTTTTATAGACAATTGTGGTGTGTCAAAAATCAACATGGCAACTATGATTTTGACAAAGCCGTGGTTGATAGATTTGGATTTTCTTCCAAAAGTAGGTTAAAAATGGATTTCTTATTAAAACTTATATATTTCTGACGGTTACCCTATATACATTATATGCAATATACACACGCATATATAGATATCTCTGTTATGTGCTTTCCGCATCTATAAAGTTTCTTACATGATTACAACCCCATACCAAAGTTCTGTCAAGACCGTGGTGATCACTACGATTTTAACATAATCATGGTATGCCAAAAGTCAAAATGGCCTACGGTTTTGAACCGTGATTGACACATTTGCATTTTCTTCCAAATATACGATAAAATTGGTTTTATTATTAAAACTAATATATTTTTGACACTTACCCTTCCTCCACACACACACACACACATATATATATATACACACACACGCATATATAGATAACTCCATGCTCACTGTCATTTATAAAGTATCTGATCTGATCACAACTTTTTGGTTGTAGTGCATGTTTGGAAGTTTTGTAGTTCACTAGTTTCGGATTCGCGATAGCTTCATAATTTATGCCACTAGCTTAATACTTAAAAGTACTTGCAAAGGAGAACAAGACACTGGTCCTTTTAAAGAAAATACAATAATAATTGATCATTTAATTACTTTTCGTTATTTGGTCAAAAATTTTTTTCAAGCAGTTAAATTGTAAATTTGATATGCGTAAACAACATTTGACGATGAGCGTTCCTTCAAAAGGAAAAAGAAAAATAAATGAAAGAGAAAAAAGAAAAAGAAAAATGGAAAAATGAAGAAAAAGGAAAGAGAAACGGCATACATTTTAAAAAACCAATTGCAAGTCCTGTTTCGGTCTGTCCTCCAATTTCAGGTTTCCGTTGTATTTCCATCAAGGCAAATCGAATAGTAGTGTTTAATTTAGCCACAAGTGAACTATATTACGTCGGCCCGGGTTTCATGTTCCCGGCAGGCGGCAGTTTGAAACCCTGGAATTTTACCCCAAATAGCTATCTTGAAAAGATCTTAGTACAAACATCCAAATTTGTCATAGAAAAGCTCCGATTTTTGTCGGCAGACCATGTAATTATTCCCGTCTATAGCTTACTCTCAGAAGCTGGGATTTTGGGATGCAATGGCTTTTCAAGGGTTTGGGAAAAACTCGGGTCCCACAACTGGAACAGCAATCCAACAGCCCGTTGGAAGTTTTTCTAATTCCACTTCCTCTGCTCCTTCCGTTCCCAGATCTTCTAGGTAAATCTATATTCTTATTTCTCTTTATGTGAGCTGGTGATTCTGGGTTTGGATTATTTGAATGTTTAGTTAATGTTGTTTCTTGGATAAAAATTTGAAAAGGGTTCTTCTAATTCTGTTGCTTTATGATTTTCTTTAAATTTTTTTTATTTTATATATTCCTTCTCTCCATATTTGAGTTTTTCTCAACCCCGTTTGCTTGCTTTGGCAGCCATGTGAATCCGATACAAATGATTCCCGGGCTAAAAGAATCACCCCCTCTGGCTTTTCAGAGCAATTCTTTCAATGGCAATGGTCCTCCTTTTGGGGAATCTCAACTGTAAGTACTCCTTCCTCTTTTCCTTTTTGTCTTTATAAGTGCTATGCAAACCTGTTTATGACTTTTCTTGGAATTCCCAAGTGATTCCTTTCTATTTTTCTTATCGCAGTCAATCCTTTCCCACACGGGGTAATAATCTATCGAAGTCTCTGGGCACTATTGTTAACCGTCTGAGTCAGCCAGCAACATCAACGATGCCAGGAGGGAAGTCCCCTGTCAAGAATGTGGATATCCATGTCTCTAAAAGAAGCAGATCGCCAACTTATCAATCTGGGCGTAATGGCCCTGTTGATTATGCTGATATTGCTTCTTACGATACCGAAAGGTATACGTATAACAAATGTTGTTAGATTCAGAGTATTTTATATGGCCCCCTTCTTTTTTCGCACCAACTGTGCATCTTCCACTGTTCTACATAATGGAAGGTCTCTTATGCTGCAAATGGATGTCAAACGTTCTTATTCTTGTTAAAATGCAATAAGAACTTTTATATCCCAAAAGCAAGCATGATCCAGTCCTTTAACATAGTAAAGATGGCCATAAGGCATACTCTTGGTCACTTAAATGTGTTGATCAAACAGAACTGTAATAGATTAGGCGTACTAACCTCATTTTCATTGAACGAAATGCGTCTTACCACAGAGAAGAAAATGATATGGTTTTATAGTGGAGTTAGCAGAGAATCTTGTGTAAGCAGGCTTTACAGATAATCAGGATACGGTTACGTAGAGTCGTACTTAATCATCACCTTTACTTAAATTTGCATGAAGCATGTCTAGGATTTCTCTTTGGATGAAGTTTCTGTTGCACAATTAACCTTGCAAAGCGATTCTTTTTTTCAAGGCCCTTGATATCAGAACCCAAAATGAGGTCTAATGGGTCTGGTTGTGAAAGTCATCAAGAGTTTCTGATACCTCTGCACTATGATATGGGAGATGTTGCAAGCAGTAGAACGAGCTTCCCGGTTGCCAAGAAAACCAAATTACCTTCTGTATCCTCATCTAATCAAGAGCATCATGACACGCCCTTATTACTAGAAGAGGAGTCTAACCGGTAAAATCATTCGTGTCCTGAGTCTATGTAATCTTTTCTTCTCTTTTGTTTATGTTATTGATTTAATATTTTCTAAACCCTTAACCTCTTTCCAGAGAATTGGATGCCAAAGCAAAACGTCTGTTGCGCTTTAAGGATGAACTTAGCCATCCTTTGCAAAGCGACCTTGTTTCTAAGACTCAAATGGGTACTTTCAAGTCACAGCAGTCGCATTTGGAAGAGAGAGGGGAATTTATTGGTGATCTTCCAATGCAAATGAAGGCAGATTCTTGTAGGGGATCTGTGTTATCTGATTATGAAGGAATGGATTCTTCCAGTATTATCATGGGATCGTGTCTAGACATGTGCCCTGGTAATTTATTCTACTACTAGTTTCAATCTTCAGAAAAACTCTGGGCTTTGCCTGAATCCAAAGCTTTGGTTCTGTTTTCCCCGCATAGAGTCTTAAAGTATTATTCTCCTTATAGCTGACAAGTAACATGCTTGATGCTATTCTTTCTTATTCTGGTTTTACTGAGAGAAACAAATGACTTTTTCCTGAATTATTGCTACCTTCATTAATGTTGAGTGCCCTAATAAGGATGAATCATTTGGTTTCTTTAATGTGATACCCATGCTTTCAGAATTATCAAACTCTTCCTGGATACGGTGTAACCTCCTTTAGTCCTTTTTCAATTTGATACGATGTCCCGTAACTGTATCTTTCACTTTATTTCTTATTGTTGATTACTGGATTAGGATGATGAACTATAGTGTTTACCTGTAATGCTTGTTGTCATCTTTTAGAGTCAGAGAGAGCTGAAAGACAACGAAAAGGAGATCTTGATCAGTATGAGCGTGTAAATGGGGACAGAAACCAAACCAGCAAATCTCTTGCGATTAAGAAGGTAACGAACATGCATAGCTGCTTTGTGTTTCTGTCTATTGGTTTTGATGCTCGTGAAAGAGCTGGTTTCATGAGTTCTGCTTCCTTTTCTCCCCAGTACACTAGGACAGCAGAGAGGGAAGCTGAGCTGATAAGACCAATGCCAATCCTGCAGAAGACAATGGATTATCTTTTAAAGCTGTTGAATCTGCCTTATGATGATACCTTCCTTGGCCTGTACAACTTCTTATGGGATAGAATGCGGGCAATACGTATGGACCTCAGGATGCAACATATTTTCAGCTCTAAAGCTATTACAATGTTGGAGCAAATGGTCCATCTTCCTTCTGATGACTTATTCTTATCCTTCTTATTTTTTCCCCTTTTTTCTTTGTTCTGCGAGAAAATGTGAATAATGAGCATTTGAATGGGTGAGGTTGATGTCACGAATGATGAGCATTTAGAGTTGAAGTTGTACCATCTCTTAGTGCAAAAGTAATTGGGGAGCTCAGTTCAGTTTAATTTCCTGCGTACTGTTTTTTCTAGGAAAATCTTCTGTTATTTGCTTTTTGCTGCATCAATTTGGGTTTCAGTACTTCTAGTATGGCTCATTCTCTATAAAATTATTCGAGCAGTAGTCAGCTGTCATATTTGCCTTGGATCTTATTGATTTCCCGTTACATGCTTGTGTCAGATAAGACTGCACATAATTGCAATGCACGAGCTGTGTGAATACACAAAAGGAGAGGGTTTTGCTGAAGGGTTTGATGCACACCTGAATATTGAACAGATGAACAAAACATCAGTAGAATTGTTTCAGCTGTATGATGATCACAGGAAAAATGGAGTGCATGTTGTTACTGAGAAAGAATTTAGAGGTTATTATGCCCTTCTCAAACTCGACAAACATCCAGGATATAAAGTAAGTCATCTGCATTGGTAAGGTGCTTGTTCAACTCTCCTTCACACTGTTGTGGAAGTAAGAAAACCGTGCTAGGTTGAACCTGCAGAGCTTTCGCTTGATCTGGCCAAGATGACTCCAGATATGCGGCAAACCCCGGAAGTAGTGTTTGCTCGTGCTGTTGCCAGGTGGGGGTTTTTCCCCCCTTTCTTTTTCCCATATCTGCATTTGGGCACTACTGAAGCATCAGTACGCAAGACTAACTATTTGCTTTTACAGAGCTTGCAGAACAGGAAACTTTATTGCGTTCTTTCGGCTTGCGCAGAAAGCAAGCTATCTTCAGGCATGTCTCATGCATGCCCACTTTGCCAAGGTATGCTTATTTTATTCGACTTTTTCTTCAAAAGTGCTAATTAATATGAAGATGGAATTTACAAAAAAAGAAAAAGAATATGAAGATGGATACAATCTGAACGAGATCTTACCTTAATGCCAATGGAAATGCTCTTGGAGTAATATCTATTCATAGTAGAGAGGAAGGGGCAGGCCTAGCCCTTTGGCTGGATGAAGTATAGGTCAAATGAGCTTCCATTGATTCAGTTTAGTTGTAGTTTAGTGATTGCAATTCTTGGGAACAGCTATGATATGTTTCCTCTATCCCTCTCATCCTGCAATAGGTCTGAAGTGCTTGTTATTGTTGTGACCATGAGCGAATAGAACCATTGATCTAATGATTTGACGATCTTACTCCTAGTAAAAAAAAAAAAAACTACTAAAAAACTTATTTTGTTTGCTAGTACGATGGATTCGAATGACAAAAATGCGATGTTAGATCATGATTAAAAATTCATATGGTTATTTAAATGTTCGGTACTTAATTAATTAGTCATATACCACTAGTTCTCGGTTCTTGCATTTCGCCCGAGTTCCATTTTCTAGTAATTGCCTCAATAATTGTTGCTTGTTTGATCAGTTACGGACGCAAGCTCTTGCTGCTTTACATGGTGGCCTACAGAATAACCAAGGAATTCCCATAGCTCATGTGGCCAAATGGCTCGGGATGGAGGTAAATCCTTTAGTTTCTGTTGTCTGCTGATCTTTCAGGGATGCAAAAGTATTTCAAATCCATTTGCCTTTACCTTTATTTTAGGAAGAGAACATAGAAGACCTCTTGGAATATCATGGATTCTCTTTAAAGGAGTTTGAAGTACCATACATGGTCAAGGCTGGCCCCTTTCTCAATGTTGACAGTGACTACCCTGTCAAGCGGTCTGGACTTGTTCACCGCAGAAGATCAGGGATGATAGTCCAGGATGTAGCATATCCTTGTCAGGCCAAACCAGAATCCCTTAAAGAAAGAACGGTGCTTCCACTGGACAAGTCTATCCAGCAGAAACTGGCTGGAAGTGGATCTGTTATGAGCGTCAAAGCCATCTTCACTGAAGATAAGGAAATGCCGGACTATATTATGTCTCCAAAAACGGACGGGCGAATGATTCCAATGCATAGAGCAGCGACTGATCAAGTTAGCGTACTCAGGGGTCAACCATCTCCACCATTTTCTTCAGCGTTGAATTCTTTCTTTGTCCATGACTCTGGAAAATCTCTTGAATCACGACTTGAAAGTGTAGGAAAGGCCAAATATGAGAGTCATTTTAGAAATTCTCTTGATAGAAATTTACAGGTTGACTTGAAAGAAGCAGTACCCTTTGTTGTTTCTGGACAAATGGGGTTCGAAAGTTCAGGAATGGCTAAATATGACAACCGTTTTAGAAATTCTCTTGATAGACATTTACAGGTTGATGGGAAAGAAGCAGCACCACTTGTTTCGGAACAAAGGTTAGCAAGCTCTCCAGACCCAGCAATTGAGTCTGTTCAGCAGAATTCTGTACCTCAGCATTTGTTTGAAGATAGAAAAGAAGATATTTTGGTCATTAATAGAGAAGCCAGCGGTGATGAAGCAGCCTCAACTTCTAACAACGAAGTTTTCGAGGCAAAGCTTAAGCTGGTTTTGAGGTTGTCCTTTTTGCTATTTGTTTCATCTCCCCAGCTCTTCGTCCTTTTCTTTTCTTTTCTTTTTTTTGTGTTTGTCTTTTTTCTTCCTTTTCCTCTTTCAGTTTCTTACTATCTCTCTGTGCTTTCCTTTGATCAACATCTTTCCCGTAAATTTCACTTTAGCAGGATATGGAAGCGGCTTTCTTTGAAAAAAAGGGCATTGCGTGAGCAGAGAAAGTTTTTGGCTGATGCTGCTTTAACTTCTCTGCCATTGGGCCTGCCAATTTGCCGCCCTGAAATTGTAAGTTTTTCTATTGTATGTTAGTTTAAAGTACCTAAATATGCCGTTTTGACTTTTTGCTTTTCAAGCCTTGCAAATGGTCTTACCAATGTACATTTTCGAATTTAGCTAATGTCTTTGTCCCAAATATCTTCTGCGGTCAGTGCTACCTTTCGTTGTTATGAATCAAAATGGTTCATAGTCATGCTCTCTGATTTCTGGGCAGTAGTTGTTCGAAGAACTGGGAAGAGATTATGTTTCTCTTCAGCTGGAGTGTGCGTTTCTCAAGGATACAAGCTTAATCTATCTTAGCATAGAATGAATCACCTAAAAAAGAAAAATGGTCCAGTCATGCATACGGTTACATCTTCACAGTAACAGTATGCATATAGCTTCCTGAAATGTGCATCTCGGGCCTTGTAATGTCAAATCTTGCAATCATGTCTAAAGTTGGATATTTGTCTTGTAAATGCTCTTTGTTATCAGACAAGTGTTGCGTGAACCATCCTTCTATTGTTTATCGTTCTTCCTGTTGACTTGTTTTATTCTGTTTCCTAAGCAGCCGAGCCCGTCCAGTGATTTTAATATTGACGGGTTGATGAGCAATAGATCTGCAAATCTAGAGAAGTCATGGGCAAAGTTAAATGTTGCAGAAGTGGTGTCTGATATACTGGAAGGGAAAAATCCAGATTCCAAATGCCTCTGCTGGAAACTTCTTTTATGTGTTGAGAAGGAGGCGTACAACGGTGATAATTCATTGGACAAGAAAGAAGGCACCGAGTTGGCTGCTAGCTCTTGGTTGGTCTCTAAGCTTGTGCCAAGAAGTGGTGATCATGACTTCTGCGGTGATTTGACTTTTTCATCACCTGGTATGTCTATTTGGAAGAAGTGGCTTTCCAGTTGTTCTGGAAACGAACCCACCTGTTGTTTGACAGTTGTCAGGGAGACAAACTCGGTAAACCTTAACGAGGTAGTGCCTGGTGCAAGTGCAATCCTGTTTTTCTTGTTTGGACACATCTGCTGGGAATCTGAAAAGAAACGGCTACAGAATGTCCTGATGGCTCTACCATATGGTTCACGCTTGCCCTTGCTGCTTTTATGTGGTTCATTGAGGAATTACTTGGATCGTTCCACTGTGATACAAGAGATGCGTCTTAGTGACATTGACAGGTCACGAATAAGTTCCTTCAATGTCGTTTTTCTGAACAACCTACAGGTTGGGCAGTTGAATGTATTCCTTGACAATGACCTGTTGAAGGAAGGGCTACAATGGCTGGCGCGAGAATCATCTCCACAACCTGTTCTTAGCTGGATTAGAACACGTGAATTAGTACTCTTGGATTTGAATCCTTCACTTTACGTTCTCAATGACATGGACGGGCATGGAGAAGGCCCAAACAGTTGTATTACTGCCTTCAACGAAGCATTGGATCAGTCATTGGCGAAAATAATTGCAGCAGCTCAAGCGAATCCTACATCTTGGCCATGTCCAGAAATTGCCTTGCTGGAGCAAAACAGTGATGAATACAGAGCTGTTTCATACTATCTGCCATGCCCAGGGTGGAGTTTAGCTTCAAGAATAGAGCCACTGATGCACGCATTAAATGCATGTAAGCTTCCGCAATTTGGGGATGACCTACGCTGGTTATATCGAGGCGCTAACAGAGGCAATGGCCTTCAAAATCAGAGGTTAAAGTTAGAGAGTATCTTGATCAACTATTTCACAGAATTAAGTCAGATGATGGCTCTGCCACTGGCCAAAAAAGAGGCATCTCTTATACTACAGAAATTCGTCCGGCTTGAGCTTCAGAACTCAACTTACTACATTAAGCCAGAATGGGTTCTCATTTTCCGGCGCATATTCAACTGGCGGTTAATGGGTTTGTCCTATGGTGAATTTTCTTCAGCCTACATATTAAAGGACAACGTTACCATGTCAAATACCGCGTTATCGAACTTGACAAAATCCAGCATACCACCACCACCACTTTGTCTGGTTCAGCCCTCCCTTGATGAAATGGTTGAAGTTGGGCAGAGTGTTGAAGATGCAGAGCTGTTGGATTCAGATGATGTAGCTGGACATGCTAGTTCAAATGTCCATGAGACTTCAAAGATTATTATTACACACGATAACATGGAGGAAGATGAAGGGGTGGTTGAAGAGAATGGTGATTTGGTGTCTTGCATACCAAATGATGGAAATGACTATGTTTTCGCGACAAGCGAAAGGAAGCAAGAAGACAGACTGAGCGCGTTGTTTGAGAGGTGTAACATTGTACAAGACATGATACAGGAGAGGTTGTCCATTTATTTCTAGGACTTAGATTTGTGGTGGTTCAATTTGTAGCATAATGTATAATTGGGCAATCCCCAATGAATCATTAGCACTCTCCAAAAGTTTGTACTATTGTTATATCAAATTATTATTATAATTTTTTGAAGGAAAGTGTCCTTGGAAGTTATCACAAGAAGCTTTACGACCAAGTTAGGCTATTGTTACATTATTAGCATTAAAAAAGGCGTTCTCGGTGCACTATGTTTCTGTGTTTGCGTCTTGTTGGAGGAGGGACCGGATCGTTTCATGATATGATATGCGTAGTTGTATTATACATTTTTTTTTATGTAAGAGTTTGTTTCTGCAGCAAGAGGCCGTTAGCATAATGTATAATTTTGTATTACTGTATTATTAGGGACTGATGTAATATAATAACCATATGAGGTGTAGTTGTTGTGGAAATATGACTGTTGTTACATGCAACTCCTTCAGTTAATGGAAACAATTTTTATCACAGAATTTGATACGGAAGCAATTTACACCTTAAAAACAAGAGATAATTACCTTTACCTCTTCCGTGGTTTGGCTAATTCGCCAAAAATTTCCTTGTGTTTTGAAAATAGATCTTTACCTCCCCTCTAATTTGGGTTAAAGTGGTTTCCAGCCAACTCCGTTCAAATCATAGGGGGTTGTGTTGGCCGGAAACCACTTTAACCTAAATTAGAGGGGAGGTAAAAGTCTATTTAGCCAAACCACAAGAAAAATTTTGGCGAATTAGCCAAACTACAGGGGAGGTAAATGTAATTATTCCTAATTATTAACTTTTAAAACCACTGCTCTCTAGCTCCTCCACTTTAGGGTACTTTTTATCGACTTTTGTTTTGTTCTCAACCTAGCTACCCTCCATTGGTTAAACCTGCGTTTGTGACATTGATGTCACGAATTCGAGCCGCGGAAATAGCCTCTTGCGTGAAGTATAGAGTAAGACTGCATACATCAAATCGCGAAATGATCCGGCCCTTCTCCAAACCCTGTGCAAACGCGGAAGACTAGTGCAGCGAGAACGACGTTTTATAGACCAATTATCAACCGCTTTTTAGGAGAATACCCAGTCAATGTCCCATTATCCTTGTTCACTTTCATGTCTGATAAACTATTGATGTGTATCTATTATTCTGCTCACTTTAACTTTTTTTATATATGTAATTTCTACATGTTAAATTATTAACATATATTTCTGAAATTCATGGAGTATGTAGTAAGATTTGTGCTCAACTCAACACGAAGCAATCAAACAAAGCTAATGTGATGGCCACGTGAAAAGAATAGCAACACTGTTGTATATGTATCATCGTACATCTTCCTGTTCATAATATTTGATTCCTTCCAATGGGTGCATGCCACCACATCATGAGTTGGCAACCCATTTATGAGCTTTTTGCATGGGTCGTGGACCTATGGATTTTTGTTACATAATGTTTTACAATGTGCATTCTGAATTTGATTACATTTTTAGCTTTTTTCATCTAGGAGTCATCAAATCGTGGTAGTAAAATTTATCGTGGTACACATTGATATTGATGGAAAGAAAATAAGAAAGTCGCGTGTAAACATATATGAACATTTGTATATTGGTATTATAATGCATGTATTATTATTTTTATTTTATTTTATAAAATAATATAATACGATATATTGAAAAATCAACTGTGACAATTTTTTTAAGGGATAATTACCTTTAGCTCCCCTGTGATTTGGCTAAATAGACTTTTACCTCCCCTCTAGTTTAAGTTAAAGTGGTTTCCGGCCAACACAGCCCCCTACGGTTTAGACGGAGTTGGTCGGAGACCACTTTAACCCAAACTAGAGGGGAGGTAAAGGTTTATTTTCAAAACACAGGGAAATTTTTAACGAATTAGCCAAACTACAGGGGAGGTAAATGTAATTATCTCTAAAAACAATCCATTTTCATTGAAGTATTTTCTTCTGCATCAGTATTAAGCTACCGTTTACTACTATGATTATAGTGAAATATTTTCATTTTACCCATTGTACAATCTAGTTTTTAATGATTCCTTTTATCTTTTTTGTGTTCTCACTATGTAAAAGAAATAATATTTGCATAAAATAATGACACTATTGTGAATTATTATGGATGTTAGTGGGGATAGTGGATACCAAATATTTACACCCACTAAGGATACTGGATGTCCAAATATTTACACCCACTAAAGATAGTGGAGTAGTGGACATTAACCTTAGGAAGAGGTTACACTTGTTATACCCTATAAATAGGACACCTTCTTGTATGAATTGATATACCTTTGAAGAATATATAGCATATAATCTTCTCTTTCTTGTTCTTTTTATATTATCGTTCGAGTTTATAACACATTATCAGCACGAAGCTTTACCTGCTATAGAAGATCCATCGTGGTAAAAATTGTTTTTGTTTTTGTTTTGCAACTCGGGAAAACAAAATGGCATACTGGCCGAGAGGTACATGAATGAAAATGTTTATTGTATGTGCATGTAGGTTTGTGTGCAGAATTCCTTTGACTTACTTATACACATACCTTTTTATCAATTTATGTAAAATTGCTTAGATATTTATATAAATGGATTTTTATATATGAATATGGTGTGTGTACATTATATATATGTTTTGGGCGCTGATGCTGAGAAGGTATCTTGATGATGAAAATATAAAATTTAGTGTTAATATCTTAATACATAGCCATATATCTTCATATATGTATCAACATTGATACTTTTGGAATTTGGTATATTTGTCATGCTTTTGCGAAACTTATGTGTTTATTTTGGTATAAAACATATGCATCATGTATGTTTAGAATTGGTTGCATATATTGACAAACCTATTTATATGTATCTATGTGTGCTGACAGCGTGCGTATGTGAGATAAATGAATTCATTTCGGCAGATACCTTCAAGTTGAACTTTGCAAATTAAAGAATTCAAATATATGCTCAATTTCTCAATTTCTCAGTTTTGCATGTAAACAAATTTCGGCAGGCGGTGTGGTACTTCCTTTTGTGCAGATAAATTGATGCTGTGGACAGTTGCAAAAAAAAAATAAAATATATATATACATATATATATATATATATATATATATATATATATATATATATATATATATATATATATATATAAAGGCGGTGTGGTACTTCCCTTTTGTGCAGATAAATTGATGCTGTGGACAGTTGCAAATTTAAATATATATATATATATATATATATATATATATATATATATATATATATATAAGCATGTATATAATTAGAGATATAAATGCACGTGAATTACAACGTTCCAAATAAACGGCATATATTTTTAAACAATTGGATCAATTTGGTTCTTTTTGGAACATTTGCTGTTTATATATATTATTTAATTGCAATTTGGTTTTTCTCCATTCGCTTATTATTTGGCTTATTTAATTGTTTCATATATTTTATTAAATTTTATTAGTACGATTTATTATGATCTATTTCTTATGCCTGAAGCATATAACATTTACTCAAACCTGTAGTTTTAAGTGAATATATCATCTTCTGATATATTTTCTTTATGTATAAATCAGATCAATGATGAACATCACCAAACTGTTATTTGTTGCCCTTGATATTTCCGGCAGAAATTACATGGCATGGGTTATTGATGCTGAAATCCACTTGATGACTATGAATCTTGGGCATACAATTAAGGATGATGTTGTGGCTAGTGAGCCAGAAAAGGCTAAAGCCATGATATTTATTCGCCATCATCTCCACGACGGGCTGAAATCCGAATATCTTAGGATGAAAGAGCCTCGGGAGTTGTGGAAAAATCTGGAGGAGAGAGATGATCATTATATAAGTGTTATCCTCCCAAAGGCTCCATATGACTGGTTGCACCTGAGGCTGCAAGATTATAAAACAGTCAATGAATATAATTCTGATATGTTTTCTATTGTCTCCCAATTGAGGTTGTGTGAAGATAAAGTTACTGATGCTGACATGTTAGAAAAAACATTCACTATTTTTCATGCATCGAGCATGCTCCTGCAGTAGCAATACAGGGAACGAAATTCTGAAAAATATTCCTAGCACATTTCATGTCTCTTAGTTGCTGAACAAAATAATGAATTGTTAATGAAAAACCACACTTCTCACCCGACCGGGTAAAAACCATTCCCTGAAGCGAATGCAACTTTTAATGGTCGTGGTAGAGGTCGCGGTCATGTACGTGGTCCTGGTCGTGGTAGAGGTCGTGGCCATGGTAGAAGTTTTGCACCATACCACCAGAAGTGAAAAAATAATTAAAAGCCGCATGAAAAGGCAAAAGATGCAAAAAATGGTGCAAATGCTAAGAATCACGATGAGACATGTTATCGATGTGGATGTCAAGGGCATTGGCCTCGTACTTGCCGTACACCAAAACATTTGATGGATCTTTATCAGGCATCCCAGAATGATAAAGGCAAAGGAAAATGAAGTAATTTTGCAGACTTTGGAAACATAGCAGATAATGATGACACCATCCCCAATCATTTTGATGATTTGGATCTTGAAGATTATCTTATGGGCCCTAGTATGGATGGCAATGGAATCCAGTTTGTGGATGATGTTACAAATAACAATGGTCGAGCATAATTATGTAGGATGTCTAGTTATTTTTCATGATTAGTCATGTTTTTTTGGATAAGTTTTCATTTAGTTTATGACATCTTAGTATGCAAATTTGTTTCAATTTAAACTTATCTATCAGCATAAATAAAATTTCTTTGTCATTTACATTTCCATTTATATATTGATTCTTTGGAATTAAATTTGATTATGAGAATTGTATATGTTATGCTAGACATATATTCAAGATGAATGGTGGGGTTATCTGTCTGGTTGACAGTGGAACGACACACACAATTCTTCGTGATCGAAAATATTTTTTGACATTGCAATTGACAAAAGCAAATGTTAGTACAATTTCGGGTACTACATCATTGATTGAGGGTTCTGGAAGAGCAACTATTATACTACTGGGTGGTACATCTATATTGATAAATATGACATTATTTTCTACCAAATCGAAATGAAACTTGTTGAGTTTTAAAGACATACGTCTTAATGGTTTTCATATTGAAACCATGAATAAAGGGAATATGGAATTTTTATGTATTACATACGAAGAATCAGGCCAGAAGCTTGTAAAAGAACAATTCCCAATTTTCTCATCTGGATTGTATTATGCGACTATACATCCAGTAGAATCTAATATTGTGATGAACCAGAAGTTCAATAATCCAACACTATTCATCTTATGGCATGATCGACTTGGTCACCCGGGATCAGTAATGATGCGTAGAATTGTATAAAACTCACATGGACATCTTTTAAAGAACCAGAAGATTCTTTTACCTCGTGATTGTGTGCGTGTTGCTTGTTCAAGAGGGAAATTAATCAAGAGGCCATTTCTATGAAGGTTCATGTTGAATCTCCTATATTTTTACGAAGAATACAAGGAGATATTTGTGGATCTATTGATCCCCTTTGTGGACCATTTTGATATTTTATGGTCTTATTAGATGTCTCTTCACGATGGTCTCATGTGAGTTTGCTTTCGACAAGAACAGTAGCATTTGCCAAGATTCTTGCTCAGATTATATACTTAAGAGCACAATTTCTGAATTATCCAATTAAATCTATTCGTCTTGATAATGCTGGTGAATTTACTTCTCAAGTTTTTAATAATTATTGTATGTCGATTGGGATTGGTGTTGAGCATTCAGTGGCACATGTGCATACTCAAAATGGCATGGCAGAGTCATTTATAAAACATTTACAACTGATTGCTAGACCTATGCTCTTAAAATCTAATTTACCCATGACAGCTTGGGGACATGCAATTCTGCATGCATCTGCATTAGTATGGCTTAAACCCAGTTTGTTTCAACCATATTCGCAATTACAAATGGTATCTGGCCAGTAGCCTGATATCTCACACTTAAAGATTTTTGATTGTGCATTGCTCCACCACAACGGAAAAAATTAGGTCCTCAAAGACGTCTAGGCATATATATGGGTTTTGATTCTCTATCTATTGTGAGATATGTTGAGCCCCTTACGGGTGATTTATTTAAGGTAAGATATGTTGATTGTCATTTTGATGAGAAAGTTTTTCCACCGTTAGGGGGAGACAAAGTACCGTTTCCTAACGAACGACGTGAAATTACATGGAACATTCCTTCACTTTCTCATCTTGACCCACGAACAAATCAATGCGAGCAAGAAGTAAGAAGGATAATTCATTTATCAAAATGTTGCAAATCAGTTGCCTGACGCATTTACTGATAGTCAAAAGCTAACAAAATCCCACGTTCCGGTGATGAATACGCCAATTCGACTTGATGTCTCTGAAAGACATGATAATGGTATACCAAAAGTAAGTCTAAAACGTGGACGCCCGATTGGTGTGAAAGATAAAAACCCTCGGAAGAGAAGGGTACAAGTTAATGCTCCCGAAGAGAATACTCCAGAAGAGCAAAGCAGTTCACAACTTGAAAGTGCTATAGAAATAAAAAATGATCAGTCTAAAATTGATAAACAAGTTGCTCCTGAAGAAGCAAGTGAACAAAATTTTGAAGAAATCTCTTTGAATTATGTTAGTTCACGAGAAAATTGGGATAGACAAAAGGTTATTATTGATCATGTTTTTGCTTATGGTATTGCATGTGAAATTGTAAATGAGGATCTTGAACCGAGATCCATTGAAAAATGTCAACACAGAAATGATTGGCCAAAGTGGAAAGATGCAATCCAACAAGAACTGAAATCATTTGAAAGTCGCAAAGTATTTGGACCTGTAGTCCAAACTCCTGAAGGGATAAAACCTATTGGATATAAATGGGTTTTTGTATGAAAACGCAATGAGAAAAATGAGATTGTGCGATATAAGGCACGTCTTGTTGCGCAAGGTTTTTCACAAAGGCCTGTGTTTGATTATGATGAAACATACTCCCCAGTAATTGATGTCATAACATTACAATATCTAATCAGCCTGGCAGTTGCTAAAAACCTTGATATGCGGTTAATGGATGTGGTTACCGCGTACTTATATGGATTTTTAGATAATGATATTTATATGAAGATCCCTGAAGGATTAAAATTGCCTAAAACATGTGATCAAAAGACACATGGATTACACTCAATCAAATTACAGAGATCTTTGTATGGACTAAAACAATCTGGCAGAATGTCGTATAATCACCTCAGTGAGTACCTCATTAAAGAAGGATATGTAAATAATCCAATTTGTCTATGTGTATTTATCAAGAGATCTGAAAATGGGTTCTCTATAATTGCTATATACGTTGATGATTTGAATCTTGTTGGAACTCCTGAAGAGCTTACTAAAACTGCTAATTATCTCATGAAAGAGTTTGAGATGAAAGATCTTGGAAAAACCAAATTTTGTCTCGGCCTGCAGATCGAGCATTTGCTTAATGGAACCTTTCTTCATCAATCTACGTATACAGAGAAGATCTTGAAGAGATTTTATATGGACAAATCTCACCCATTGAGTAGTCCTATGGTGGTACGATCATTAGATGTAAAGAAAGATCTATTCCGACCAACAGAAGATAATGAGGAATTATTAGGTCCAGAAGTACCTTATCTTAGTGCTATTGGTGCTTTAATGTATCTTGCAAATTGCTCGAGACCAGATATAGCATTCTCAGTGAATTTATTGGCGAGATATAGCTCTACACCAACACAAAGACATTGGAATAGCGTCAAGCATATTTTACGCTATCTTCGTGGAACAATATATATGAGTCTATTATATTCAAAGAATTCTGAGTCACAGTTGGTAGGATATGCTGATGCGGGCTATCTATCTGACCCTCATAAGGGAAGATCACAGAGTGAATATGTTTTTACTTGTGGAGGTCCAGCTATATCATGGAGATCAGTGAAGCAGTCATTAACAGCCACATCTTCCAACCATTCTGAGATTTTAGCATTACATGAAGCGAGTCGTGAATGTGTATGGTTAAGATCGATGATTCAACATATTCAAGAATCATGTGGATTATCTTTACTAAGAAAGACTCCGACAATATTGTTTGAAGATAATGCTACTTGTATTGCTCAAAGTAAGAATGGCTACATCAAAGGAGAAAGAACGAAGCATATATCACCAAAATTTTTCTACACTCATGATCTTGAGAAGAATGGCGACATTGATATCCAGCAGATACAATCAAACAAGAATTTTGCTGATTTGTTCATCAAAGCACAACTACATTTAGAAAGATGGTCTACAATATTGGAATACGTCAACTCAAAGACCTCTTGTCAGCATTAGGGGAAGTGTGATTACTATACACATTGTACTATTTTTCCTTCGTCCAAGTTTTTATCCCACGGAGTTTTTCTTGACAAGGTTTTAACGAGCCAGTGTATCACACTTATCAATTTTTATGAATGTGTACTCTTTTTCCTTCGACCAAGTTTTTATCCCACTGGATTTTTCTTGTTATGTTTTAACGAGACATATTCTATAAAATTTGGACATCCAAGGGAGAGTATTGTGAATTATTATGGGTGTTAGTGGGGATAGTAGATAACAAATATTTACAACCACTAAGGATAGTGAATGTCCAAATATTTACACCCACTAAAGGTAGTGGAGTAGAGGGCATTAACCTTAAGAAGATATTACACTTGTTATACCCTATAAATAGGACACCTTATTGTATGGATTGGTATACCTTTGAAGAATATATAGCATACAATCTTCTACTTCTTGTTCTTTTTATATTATCGTTCGAGTTTATACCAGACACCTTTAAAAAAACAATACATATTCATCTTAAAAAGCACGTGACACGAATTAAAACAACTATCGTGTATTGGTTCTACTGATAATTTATCGTGTACAATTATGTCATATTATTTAAATCAAATGAAGTTAAACATTATTGTAATTAAAAATTAATAATCATAACCGTAATTTTGATTCCAACCGTGGCTAAATTATCGAACCCTTACCTTCAATAAATAGTGACATCGATAAACTACAATAAATAGTGACACCAAATAGCAAGCATCAAAATAGGGCCGTCCGAAGTTTATCATTCAATATCATGGAGGAAAAGCTATTTATGGGTCCTGAGGGCTCCATGTTACACCTAGGAATTTTCGAACTAACCGTTATGCGTTAATTGGAAACTACCGTGACTGTTGGGTGTAACGACCTTCCGAAATTAAATTTAACGTAGCGTATCGTTTGTGTTAAGTGATTTCGTAACTCTATATGAGAATATTGTTATATAAATATAAAGTAGAAGTAAAGGATAAGTAAATAAAATAAAAAATAAAATAATATAAAATAAAGAAAATAAAATATGTACAAAAAGATAGAAGGTACCGTGGGTGGATAAGTAAATAAAAAGAAAAAAATCATATAAAATAAAAAAATAAAATATGCAAAAGGATAGAAGGTGTCGTGGGTGGAGGTGGTTTAATGTTTTTTTTTTTTAAAAAAAAGATAAAGATAATGGGGGGCAGTTAATTCCCCCCAAATTTCGCATGAGGGGATTTAATAGCAGGGGTGGGAGTTTCGGTTAAGCAAAGGAAAACAAAAAAAAACGCACGCATGGGAAATACTGGGCAGCGGCGGCAAGGAAGAGAGAAGAGGGGAGGAGAAGAGAAGAAAGAGAAGAGAGAAGAAGAAGAGAAAGAGAAAAGGCAACCGAGTTTATTCCAATCGCGTAGTTGTCCGCAAATAAGTAGGTTCCTTTTCCCCATCCAATTGGTACAAATTCCAGCATGCTTTGGTGATATATTATGTGTTTATTGTTTTTAATTGTTGAAAGATATACTATGTTGCTTGATCTGTGAAAAGCATGAGTTTTGATTACTGCGTTTGATTACTGTGTTTGATGACTGCGTTTGATTACTGTGTTTGATGATTGTGGAATGCATATACTGTTTTGCGTGGACTGGATTTGATTTTAGGGAAAAATTTGATAATCAAAATAGTAAAACTGTCTTGGTTTTGATTTTAGGGAAAAATTTGATAATCAAAATAGTAAAACTGTTTTGATTTTAGGGAAAAATTTGATAATCAAAATAGTATAACCTTTTCGCATGCGTTTTGAGACTGTGGAATGCTGCGGTCTATGCGATGCGTGCAGATTTGAAGTTAGGGATGAATTTGATATCAAACGAATTTCTAGGATTTATTTTATTAATGTTATTTAATTAATAATAAATAGTATTAAATATAGGAAAAATATAAGTAAATATCAGAAAATCATAAATAAATTCTAGAAATTATAAAATACTAAAATTAAATGATTTTCATCAAATTTCTGTGCAGCGGGCCGATTGTGCGTAGGCCTGACTCATTTACTTAATATATATAAAATACAATAAAATAAAATAATCTACTGATCCGACTGTGGGCCGGGCCGAATGGCCAACGGACCGGACCCCAGTTGGCTGGCCCAATTAAACAGAAAAAATATATATATAATAAAAAAATAATATAATTCTGAATTTCTGGAAATTCTATAATTGTTATTTAATTAATTTTAAATAGTAATAATTATAGGAAAAATGTAAATAAAATCAGAAAATTATATAGAAATTCCAGAAATTTTAAATTGATGAAACTAGATTATTTTCATAAAAATTCGGTAATTGTGATAATTTATCTAATTTAGATAATTAGGAAATAAATAGGAGAAAAATAAGGAGAAATATGGAAAAAGCCCGATGAATGTATACGAAAAGTGGGAAAATGGAGTTGACTCCGAACAACGCTGAATCAATACTCGATAATAAGTGAACCTAGAATTGAGTGCCGGAGGATGGTGAGGATGGGCCAGGGGCCTCAGGCGTTTGTGTTTTTGCATTCATAGCACGTGCATTGCATGATGGCGGGTCGTGACGTACGGGTCACGGGCGCTCAGGATGGTGTACGGTGGCGGGGCCACGACACTCAAGATGGTGTGCGGTGGCGCGGCCACGCACACTCAGTATGGTGACTGTGGGGTGTACGTCCTGCAGCCACTCAGTAGGACCCGGGTTCATGCATTGCATGGTGGAGATATCGGCATTCTGTGTGACATGACTTTGTTGCGTGTGACATACATAGTAGGACATGCATCATGATGTTGCGCATTCTTTATCTGGAGTGAATTACTTTCCGCAGTCTTTCATATGCTTATGTGATATCATGTTTTATGTGTTATGTGTTATATCATTTTAGTATGCTAGTCTTGTATGAGTTGGAGGCAGGTGCCTACTGGGTGATTTTCCGTCACTCACCCCTACTTCCCCCCACCAGGTGAGCACGATGAAGAGTACAATTATATCTTTGCTGAGGACGGGGCTGATACGGTAGTACGGGCAGACTGACGGTCGCACCTAGGATACGAGGAGACTTTGCGACTGTCCGTTATTAATTCATTGGGGTTTCCATCAGACATCACCTTGCATAGTTTGATAAACTCTAGATGTTAGTATGTTGACGTTACTGTCATGTTTTATCTATTATTCTATTGAGGATTTTCTTTTATTCAAGTAATTTAATGTTATGGTAATTCGTTTCCGCGAGAAAAATTTCTACATATTTTCGGACATGTAGGAAGTTGATTCGACGCCTTGTATTCTCCTTAGTGAGATACGACGGGTGCACCATTCCCGATGTTAGGGTTCGGGAGCGAGGCGACATGGCCGCTAACGATCACAGGACCGCCGCGACGAAAGTACAGTCGCGGAGCAGTGCAGGGCCACTGCCGCCACCAAGTACTCAATGTGGATGCCACACTATGGTCAGTGTGGGGGACTATGCAAATATCAGTGCGACAACCGCGACGTTTTACGAAAGAGGACACTGAGCAGAGGCCGACGCCACCGCAACAGAATCAGTTACAACATAAAGGGAAGCAAGGATCAGTATCCAGATCCACGTGATGATTGATGTGGACATCAGGGAGGCTGGCGACATAGTGGCAGAGTCTAACTGTCGACGACCAGGTCTCAATAACTCATCATCAGTACAGATGATGTTAGTCAGAAATAAATAATCAGAGTTGCGCATCAGAAGCGTGGCTTTTTTGAGTCATGTAAGTTCAGAAGAGTGAACCTCAATGGATTCGAAGAAGATTAAGGATACTGCTGAGTAGCACCGATCGACCAAGGTGACTGAAGTAAGGAGTTTTCTTGGGTTGGACCAGCTACTACATGAAAGTAGTTGAAGGATTTTCGTCAGTATTGGTGTCCTGGAGCAGCCGAAAGCAGAATAAGGCGAAATTCGAATTGACCGTTGAGATCAACAAGGTTCGCTGAACCCAAAAAAAAAATAAAACCTTAAACACCAGATCATAATACACAATTTTTGCTAATTAACTATATCTATGCATACTGATCAACGCAACATACCTTAACGACTTATTACCACGTATCAAACACGTACTAAAACATCGACCATACAAAATCTAACATAACTACACAAGGAAACGTAACACGGTACCAAAAAAAAGATATCATATAACATAATGAATTATGGATATACAACAACGTAATTCAACAAATTATACATACACACACACACACACACACACACACACACACACACACACACACACACACACACACACACATATATATATATATATATATATATATATATATATATATATATAAACCACATAACAATCAGGTGCACAAACACAAATTAATGCACACCCCACTCATGCACGACACAAACAAATACATAACCTACCGTATCATATAAACAAAATAACCTAAGTTGTTAATAGCCAAATTGCAGTCGCAGCTGCAAAACTAACAGCTTACCCCATCAACACATACACAACTCCATGCTTAATAAAATTTACTAACTCAAGTACAACATGAACAATAAACACCACAAAGTGCGAAAGACAAATAATAAATGTTTACAGATATACCTATACATACAAAGTGACCAACATGAAACTACAAAGCAATAGATAAAAAGCTCACAATAAATATAAGAAAAAATGTAGGATAAGATAATAACGTAGAAGTAGCAAACGTACAAAAGATATACGATAAGACGGGAGTATACGTGTTAAATGACCCCTACAAAAAAAAACCTAGTCTCTTACAACAGTAAGGAGACATATAGACAAACACAAGTTGTTACAACATTAATAATATAACATAAATAAGTCGATTTAAGGAAACATACAAATAGATACACGAAACAGAAGTAACTAAACGATGCTAAGTAAATAGCACAAGTATATACAAAGCTATTTCAATGACACCGCAATATATACACCAAAACAGTGATAAACATCGTAATAGATAACAACAAGAAACAACACAATTACAAAGAACACAGTAACACAAATACTTCTCATACAAGACATGAGTTGCGATATAGGCATACAATTACTTATTTTAAAACAAATCATTAACATACACAACTGAAGTAAAACACGCTAATCACGGGTTAAGAATGACATATTATTGTATGACATCATAGTAATAGGTTAAAGTGTAAATAAATTAATAGCAAAAAAAATTATATGTACATCACAGTAAAAATCCATGTATTTATGCGTTCCCTTCAGAATAATGTATGTAACGATATTATACAACAATAAGATATGCTAGTACAGAAAAATATAGAGTACATGTAACAAAATTATTAACGACTAACAAAAGTGTAAAAAAAAGATCACAATAAAAAAAGACTCAAATGAACGCGCATAGCGACTGTACCGCTTAAACTTAACTAAAAAAATAATAATAATAATAATACATGCGATAAACTGCATATAACGATTGTAAATTTATGAACTACATATGATACATAAGTCATACATGCTGATACTCAACATGCTATATGTCTATACCAAACACGTTCAAACAACCTAACCATTGAAACAACGCACATATTAAAACTCACGTACGCCGATGTATATGATAGACAGAGCTATGTTTGAGTACTGCAATTCGTCCCTAGACCAATGAGCAGTCAGAAAAGGCGATACGAACGTTGGAAGACATGTTGAGGACTTGCGCCATAGACTTCAAGGGGAAATGGGATGGTAGTATCTAGGTGATTGAGTTCTCCTACAACACCAGTAGTCATAGCGCCATCGGCATGGCGCCATTTGAGACGCTCTACGGACGTAAATGCAGATCCCCAATCCAGGGAAACGAAGTTGGAGAGCGCACTATCACCGGTACGGAGCTGATTGAGCAGATCATGGAGAAGATAAAGTTGATTCAGGAAAGACTCAAGGTTGCTCAAGATAGAAGTAAAGGCTGGGGCCGCGGTATATTAGCCCTTCGAGGTGCTCAAAAGGATTGGTTCGCTAATCTTACTGTTTGGGTGTTACCTCCAACGCTATCCTAATTGCACAATGTATTCCATGCTTCTCAGCTAAGAAGGTACATTTCTGACCCGAGTCATGTACTGGGCGCACCGTCATTGAGGATCAGACACGACACGTCATATGAAGAGACTCATGCGCAGATTATAGACGGAAAGGATCAAGAACTGAAAAAAAAATCATCATGCCCTGTGTTAAGGTGCAATGGAACAATCCTAAGGAAAACGAAGCGACATGGGAGCTAGAAGATCAGATACGTGGGGGCTACTCATACTTCCTCGAATAAGGTACATCAAGTTTTGAGGACGAAACTTCTTGTAAGGTGAGTAGGATGTTACATCCGGGAATTTTCGAACTAACTGTTACGCGTTAATTGGAAACTACCGTGACTGTTGGGTGTAACGACCTTCCGAAATTAAATTTAACGTAGCGTATCGTTTGTGTTAAGTGATTTCGTAACTCTATATGAGAATATTGTTATATAAATATAAAGTAGAAGTAAAGGATAAGTAAATAAAATAAAAAATAAAATAATATAAAATAAAGAAAATAAAATATGTACAAAATGATAGAAGGTACCGTGGGTGGATAAGTAAATAAAAAGAAAAAAATAATATAAAATAAAAAAAAATAAAATATGCAAAAGGATAGAAGGTGCCGTGGGTGGAGGTGGTTTAATGTGTGTGTTTTTTTTAAAAAAAGATAAAGATAATAGGGGGCAGTTAATTTCTCCCAAATTTCGCATGAGGGGATTTAATAGCAGGGGTGGTTGTTTCGGTTAAGCAAAGGAAAAGAAAAAAAAAACGCACGCAGGAGAAATACTGGGCAGCAGCGGCAAGGAAGAGAGAAGAGGGGAGGAGAAGAGAAGAAAGAGAAGAGAGAAGAAGAAGAGAAAGAGAAAAGGCAACCGGGTTTATTCCAATCGCGTAGTTGTCCGCAAATAGGTAGGTTCCCTTTTTTCCCTCCAATTGGTACAAATTTCAGCATGCTTTGGTGATATATTATGTGTTTATTGTTTTTAATTGTTGAAAGATATACTATGTTGCTTGATCTGTGAAAAGCATGAGTTTTGATTACTGCGTTTGATTACTGTGTTTGATGACTGCGTTTGATTACTGTGTTTGATGACTGTGGAATGCGTATACTGTTTTGCATGGACTGGATTTGATTTTAGGGAAAAATTTGATAATCAAAATAGTAAAACTGCCTTGGTTTTGATTTTAGGGAAAAATTTGATAATCAAAATAGTAAAACTGTTTTAATTTTAGGGAAAAATTTGATAATCAAAATAGTATAACCTTTTCGCATGCGTTTTGAGACTGTGGAATGCTACGGTCTATGCGATGCGTGCAGATTTGAAGTTAGGGATGAATTTGATATCAAAAGAATTTCTAGGATTTATTTTATTAATGTTATTTAATTGATAAAAAAATAGTATTAAATATAGAAAAAATATAAGTAAATATCAAAAAATCATAAATAAATTCTAGAAATTATAAAATAATAAAATTAAATGATTTTCATCAAATTTCTGTGTAGCGGGCCGATTGTGCATAGGTCTCACTCATTTACTTAATATATATAAAATACAATAAAATAAAATAATCTACTGAGCCGACCGCGGGCCGGGCCGAATGGCCGACGGACCGGGCCCCAGTTGGCTGGCCCAATTAAACAGAAAAAAAAATATATATAATAAAAAATAATATAATTCTGAATTTTTAGAAATTCTATAATTGTTATTTAATTAATTTTAAATAGTAATAATTATAGAAAAAATGTAAATAAAATCAGAAAATTATATAGAAATTCCAGAAATTTTAAATTGATGAAACTAGATTATTTTCATAAAAATTCGGTAATTGTGATAATTTATCTAATTTAGATAATTAGGAAATAAATAGGAGAAAAATAAGGAGAAATATGGAAAAAGCCCGATGAATGTATACGAAAAGTGGGAAAATGGAGTTGACTCCGAACAACGCTGAATCAATACTCGATAATAAGTGAACCTAGAATTGAGTGCCGGAGGATGGTGAGGATGGGCCAGGGGCCTCAGGCGTTTGTGTTTTTGCATTCATGGCACGTGTATTGCATGATGGCGGGTCGTGACGTACGGGTCACGGGCGCTCAGGATGGTGTACGGTGGCGGGGCCACGACACTCAGGATGGTGTGCGGTGTCGCGGCCACGCACACTCAGTATGGTGACTGTGGGGTGTACGACGTGCAGCCACTCAGTAGGACCCGGGTTCATGCATTGCACGGTGGAGATATCGGCATTCTATGTGACATGAATTTGTTGCGTGTGACATACATAGTAGGACATGCATCATGATGTTGCGCATTCTTTATCTGGAGTGAATTACTTTCCGCAGCCTTGCATATGCTTATGTGATATCTTGTTTTATGTGTTATGTGTTATATCATTTTAGTATGCTAGTCTTGTACGAGTTGGAGGCAGGTGCCTACTGGGTGATTTCCCGTCACTCACCCCTACTTCCCCCCCCCCCCCCACCAGGTGAGCACGAGGAAGAGTACGATTATATCTTTGCTGAGGACGGGGCTGACACGGTAGTACGGGCAGACTGACGGTCGCACCTAGGATACGAGGAGACTTTGCGACTGTCCGTTATTAGTTCATTGGGGTTTCCATCAGACATCACCTTGCATAGTTCGATAAACTCTAGATGTTAGTACGTTGACGTTATTGTCATGTTTTATCTATTATTCTATTGAGGATTTTCTTTTATTCAAGTAATTTAATGTTATGTTAATTCGTTTCCGCGAGAAAAATTTCTATATATTTTCGGATATGTAGGAAGTTGATTCGACGTCTTGTATTCTCCTTAGTGAGATACGGCGGGTGCACCATTCCCGATGTTAGGGTTCGGGAGCGGGGCGCTACACTCCACCGTCCTAGTTTTAAAGAGCATGGTGGAGAATGCAAATCATGAGTTCAACAGTTTCTTAAGTTAGGTGAGGATTTACACAGTCACTCATATAAGGTGTCCCTCCACAAACTAGGCTTTCGGTCTAGTACCAGTGACATGATTTTAGCTTTTTACGGGAAGAGCGTGGGGGTGCGTGGGTGGGGAGGGGGGAGGTCGGAGGGGAGGGGGTGGCTGGGAGAGTGGGGGAGTTTCAAGAGATTTAGATTCATTGAGTTCGAATCCAGAGACACGCACAATGTGAGGTGTTCCTCTGCTGCCAGGCCAAAAACCTGGTTTATGGGGGACACCTTGTGTGGATAACTGTGTAAGATCTCAACTAATCTAGAAGGCCGCTGGACTCCTGATTTTATCCTCCACGCAGCTCCTTGGGGCTAAGGCAGTAGAGACCCTTTGCATTGGATTCAACCTTTTACCAGAAGGCCATCATGTTCCCTCCAGTCCAAACTTGCTGTCTTCTCTAAAGGTTACCTTAATCTATTCCCCAACGTTTCTGCACGTCTCACTCAAAATACATTCACCAAAAGCTTTATTGTTAACATTTTTCAGACACAAACCAATTGCATTTACTCACTGCTTCCGACAAAAAAAAAATTACTTATTTTCTTTTGGATGTTTCAAAAAGATAGTCACTTTTTTCTTTTGGAATGTTTCAACACAAGCCTTATTAAGTATAAGATAAAACGACACATAAATGCTCAGCAACAAACAAACAAAAGTTAAAATTAAGAATTAGTTATAATTTTAACGATGAAAAAAAGATTAAATGTCGTTTCTTTAATAAATCAGAATTTCGTAAGTGACTATTATTTTAAGATGGATGGAGTATAAAATATTCATTTCATAATTAGAGCTTTGGAAGAAGTGAACATCTTGGAACTCTTTACACATGCTTATTTTAAAGATTTTGGTTGATGCACGCAAGAGATTAGATTCTAATTGTAGTCCTAACATATTATTGCTCTTCTTTGTTAATGAGATATCAACCGAGACATTATTACTTTTCAACAGCATCTATATAATAACCATCATATTTTTACCTTTTTTCCCATTTTCCTTTCTTGAAGTAAAATATAAGTATGGACCAATAGAATTAATCCCAACTTAGATTATTCATTTTTGGGTTAACTAAAACAAACAAGAAAAGTTAGACATTAATTCTAGAGGTATAATAACGTCACCATAGCTAATAAGTGGGATGTTACAAGATACTTTGTCGAGAATTTTATATGGATACAGCACTCCTCTCAAAAAGTTGTGTGATTTAAGTTGTGTAGGTGAGTAAGTTATTTTCTTTGTTACATGAATGTAAATTGTTGCTCTCACCGCATGGCCGTGGTAAAGTACTCTTCATTAGGCGTAGTAATAACTTTCCTGCTCATCATTAGCAGGCCTTGGTCTGCACTACTCAACAGGAATGGTCTGGGGCAAACATTTATGCTTTCTTACATGACTTATCCAGTTGATTAGAGCAAACATGTGCTTTCTTTTATCATAGTTTTGTGCATATATTTGTGTGTGTGTATATATATGTATGTGTATATATATGTATATATATGTATAGCAAAACCTTTCTATTTCTAATTGAGTTAAAGACACATTCTTTTTTGATTTTGGAATATGATCGAATATAACAAAATGACTCATTAAACTGGATGCGCTTCTTATATTATCAAGTATTAGTTGATCGACACAGTTTGACGCAATTTTTATTATGGATCATCGAAAAACAACCTCTATGTGTTTCTAATATATGAGTATGATTGCGTACATGCGGCCCTCATACCCCGTTATAGACAAAAGCCTGTAAGACAATAAGATAATGTTGTTGTATTTGTCTATATTAACTTGAAAAACTTCTCACTATCAATATATATTTGAACAAGTGAAGATAGAATCAAGCGTCAAGTATATTACACTGAGTTGGTATTGCATTTACTGTTTGTCAATTTTATGACCACACGTGTGTGTGCTTTAATTGGCTTAATGATATAGATTTTATCTTTAATGTATGTACGTGCCTTTTAGGTGCATATATCAGGGAAAATAAATATATTTACAGCAATTTTATTGTGCTCATAAAGCAATTAGTGATCCAATAAAATGATGACAAATAAGTTTTATCCGCTTATTCCAATAAAATGATGACAAATAAATTTTATCTACATGCAAGCAAACGGATGATTGGTTAAAACAAAAAACCCATAAATATTCTACACATTTCATTGATCATGGATCATACTTACTCCTTGACCCCTTGACCATTTTAGAATTCTGTGATACATTTATGGTTTTAGGTGTGAGGACTTCTTTCGATTGATTTCATCTTACAAAGACATTAGTTTCAGTGAAATTATAACAACATTAGCCATTGTTGCATGCATATGCTTCTTGCTAGTTTTCACATGGTTAGTTGCTACTTGGTGCCATGAAATCATAGCATTTGCAAGCACTGAGATCAAATTTCTACGCATTTAATGGATATATAGCTGCTAAAGGAGTTCTTTTGTAGCAAAAGGTTGTTTCCCAACCCCAAAGGCCCCCAACCTGGATCCGACGAGAAAGCTGGGAAGATGTGAATCAAGTACTCAGCGGTCCGCTAAGGGGAGGCCCGCTAAGAGGGAGACACAGTGCCCACAAGCCTACAAGGAGCCCACTCTCAAAGCCCCCCTAGGAGTCTGAAGATGTTGCTCCCACACAGCAGGCTGCGGGACTCGAACCTTACACCTTGTAACAAATCTGCCCCTCCGGAACAAGCTGAGCTATGACCTGCGGGCGCGTTCTTTTGTGTACTATATAACAAACCAGTCACTTTGCAGAATAAACACAGAGGGCAATGGCCAACCAAGAGAAGTGTGAACAACCACACTGAATATACACAACTTCGCGAATTCTAACTATGATTTCATACCGGCATAGTCTATTGCAAGGGAAGAGATGACGATTCTTATGAGATTCACAGTATTGTCTACATGGTTATCAAACAAGGCAAACAACAAAAAGCACACCATAACTCAGGTCATACAAACTGCCAGACCTAATTTTCTCCCTGCCTCAACATCTGCAAAATGGTAAGGAACAGGTTGAGGATATCCAGATAAAGATTAACAGATGCCCAGATGTACTCGTCGTATGTGAATCGCTTGATCAAGTTTTCGGTGTCATAAACTATGTAGCCCGAGAAGATAATAGCACCAAAAGCGCTGAACACAGCAGTAGAAGTTGATCCAAGTGGGAAGACAACCTGGAAAAGATAAACATAACGGCCACAGTTAAGTATCCGCGAACAGAATGCTTTTTAAAAGGAGCAAAAACAGGGAGAATGTCATGACTTCTAAACGAGGAGCACATCTCTAAAACAGGAGGAATACCTGAATGAAGCTAGTTAAGAGGAGTACAATAAGGCTAGTGAACAAGATTGGCCCCAGAAAACTAAAATCTTTGCCTTTTCTGGAAGCCCAGAAAGTATATGCTGTGAGGCCTGAAACTACTGCAGAAGTCAAGATCAAAGCTTGAAGCACGATTCTCCCTGTAAATTCCAGAAAACATATTATTAGAAAACAACTCTTGTTGCATGAAAGGTGTCTTATCGAAGGAACAAGAATACAAACCTTCAGTATTTGCACAGGTTACTCCCACAGTAAGACTCAGAGAAGTTGTAAAAAGCCCAAGGAATATTAGATTCAAAGGATGCTTTTGCTGATAGACGTACAAGGGCCAGAGCACTGTAAGAAAGTTAAAATCAGTAGGACATCAAACACCAAACAGAGGAAACACATACAACTTGTCGAAAGAACGAGCACGCAAAGAAAGCAGATTTCAAGAGGACAAACAAAAATGAGACAATTGAAGTAAAGCGCATTGCAAATAGAAAATTACACATCATTCAGTCAAGGAGAGAAAAAGTCCGGTCAAATGCAGTAATGGAAGGAAGAAGTAGCACCGGGAACATGGTTGGTTCAAGAAAAGGTATATCAAATGCAACCCTCTAAACAGAAAAGACAATAATGCAGAAAGTGGAGTATCCAAACACCTCATATAAAACCTCAGAAACCATAAATCAACAAAGGTGTTCACTTGTTCCATTGCAGAACAGAAAGTGACAAGGTTATCTGAAATCATTAGTTCACCAGCAACATACAGCACAAGAAATATAGGAGTCTCTTGCTATCAGACAATCAAGAAACCGACATGAAGTACTTCCCACACAACATAATACTCTGAGGTGTCCCCTGCACCCCAGTCCCCCTCTAAGATGAGAAAAGAAGTGAAGTCCAAGCAACGAAAAGGAAGATAGCCCATCTACCCCCCTCATGTTTATCTTCTGGTTACATTTACCAGCTGCTGCACTTACAGTTCAATTACTAAAGCCTTCCTGATCGATACTCGTTATCAACAGAGATCTACAATACTAAAATCTCTCCTTTGTTTGGTATCAATACGGTATCATTTCACTCCAGTCCTTCCTAACACAGAATAAGGGTTGCATTCCTAATTAATTCAATTATATACAAAGGAGTGAAGAAACCAAGAATTGAGGATTTGATTAGTCATATTGGAATCACGATTCCACCCTCTGTCTAATCACACCTGAAAGAAAAGAGGATCTAAAAAAGACCATAGTAGCAATCAATTTACCCGATCCCCGAAGTTTAGCCAACCAATTTCACCCTAAAATTCCATTTGCTTTCCTCTAATAACCACCAAAATCCAAGTACAGATATCAGTTCATCGATATTTATTCAAATTCTCGCCAATATATCGAACTTCAATTATCAGCGAATATCAAGATAAGAACGAAAATGCCCACAAATCGATAAGCAATACACCGGCACATGCAATAAATTGAAAATGTTTACAATCTACCACACCATATAGATCAATGATCTACCTTTCAAGATCAAAATAAAACAACCATTATGTATCCATCAAACCGAAAGAAGATGAACGAACGTACAGATAAAAGGGAGGAAACAAAGGACGAGGAGAAGCCCTGAATTCCCACGGAGAAGCTGGGGTGATGGGATCATAAAGGACGGTGATGGAGGATACTATTGTGGTGAGGACGATCTGAGCGGCAAGGATGCCGTAGACCTTGCGGATAAATCCCCACCGGAGCTGGTTCTCGCCGTGAGAAATCCCGGGGAACAACAGATTCCCCTGTTCAATGTCTCCCTGAACGTAATCTTCTCCTTTCATCGCACTCTTGGATCTGCTTCCCATAAACATCTCCATTTTCATCCACCTCGATCTCACACAATTTTCTCTCCCTCTGCTTCTTGATAATCTCGCTAACCTTTGTCGGTGACCCTTTATAACTTGGGTTCCTTTTCTTCTCCACTTTGACATAGACCTAAAAGGCCCACCCACACGCGTTAGCATATGCTTCTTTCTTTTTTTATGTATTATTATTGAATTAATAGTATTTTATCTAAATGTTTATTATTTGTTGTACAAAATATCTAAATTTTTTGAAATTTTTATGGATATACAGACATCTCAAGGATAACTTTATGTTGATATACATTGTAGAGATAGATATCATATTAGATGTGGATATCTAAACTATTATATATATCTTTTGTATACCATCTATATCATATTAGATATAAATATTCAAAGAGTTTGTTCAGGTTTATCTACACTCCATGAATCCTATAAATAGACCCCTTATCATATATGAAATACACCCTTGAAATACAAAGCTTTGTAATTCCCTTCTCTATTATATTATTGCTTGAGTTTATAACAGAAATTACTATTTTTATTTAAAATTTGTTAATATTTTGCACTTAATGTCAAATTTGTATAACTAGCTATGATTTAGCAGTCAAATTAATGACTGTTTAACAATCAAAATAGATATTTAGTGCAACAATTTAACAAGATTTGAATAAAAATTACAATTTCACACGTTTTACACAATAAATCAAAAATATTTAGATAAAAGATGCGACTAACTCTTTATTTACTTTTCCTATTTCAAGCGTGTTTGGTTTGTTGATAACAATAGTAGGGCCCGTAGAAGTGACAAACCTATTGAGGGAGGGGTTAGTGAGTTTCATAAGGCAAATCCAAAAATGAACCTACCAAGATGAGGGGTTTGTTATGGTTAAAATGCCTGCTTTATTTTTTGGGTTGATATGTCGAGTCTGTCAAATTAACATGTAACGTTTGAATTCGAGGGGTTGGATTCGTGTTGGATTTGGTAGATTATCGGGTCAATTTTAATAATTTTGTTGTGTCGGATTCGTAGTTGTTAAACCGTGTTGTCAGATCATCTTTTAATAGGCGAATCAACCCATGGATCAAATGAGCTTTGACTTGATTATGACCTGAATATGTGATGACTAAATCTTAAATAATAGACAAGCTTTTATGGATTATAGTTACGGATGATTCAAAATTCATGTTTGGTTCATTTGATCTAAATAATGTGACAAAAAAAAGTTTGATAATAAATTATTAATTTAAAATATTCAATATGATTTTCATTTTAATCTAAGTAACGAGTTCTTTATTATGATCTAATTGGTTCTCTAAATAGTTCTTTTTTGTATACATTTTATATTTTATGTGTAAAAATATGAGAGAAATTAAAAGTTGTTTCACACACCCGTGGAATTATTATTATTTCTTCTTTTATATATATGTGTGTGTATTACATTCTTATGATTTTCATGATAAAAGGACTATCTTGAAAGGTGTTTATAATTTTTCGAATATAAGAAGTTTTCATTATTTAGTCAACTATATATAATTACATTTTCACAGTACAGTGTCGCAATAAACTAAAGTTCATCTCCACGCATGCCAAAAAGAAAAAGAAAAAAATCGCATGCGTTTTATATCCTCACTCAATATGAAGGAGTTGTGTTTGCATGACGAGGCCGGAAAATGACGCAATTTGATGCGACCTATCGTTGGCCGACACGTGGCACGAGTTGCAGCTTTTTTTTTCTTTCACAGTTTTCTATTTTATACAAAATATAAAATAGAAAATTCCTAATTCTCTGTCGACTACGATATTCCTCTGCATTTCAATCCCAAGACGAAATCTCAAATCTCAAGTCCAAGCTCCGGCGATTGAGGGCGATTTAGGGCGACAGCAGAACTCTCCCTCCGGCATCAGCTTTGTACTGGTAAATCTCTCTCTTGACACCCAAAATCCTAGTGTGCAAGTTCTGTTCTTCGAGTCTTTTAGAGGGCTATACGCTATCTGACTTCTTTCTTAAGCGGGTCTCACGGCCGTTGTGCTTTCTAGATTTACATTGCTTTCAAGTATATGTATCTGTCCTTATCTAAATCAAATGGTTAACCATATTGATTGAACTGCTCTCCTTGGCCTGTGATTATCCTGAACAAATTACCATCAATATCAAACCAAACAGAGACATCAGAAAAAATGCCTAAACTCCCCCCTGAAAATTTGATCTTTCGGCTGAATTCGCCAAATTCCCGCAAATCCAAATAATTCTAGCACCACAAACTGTCATCCCGACCTCAACTATATCCGACAACTTGGTGCTCAAGGTGAAGCTAAATTCTGGAAATGATCAGTTATGGTGCAACTTATGCGCAGGGCACTTTTGGGCAGGGGGAGGAGCACCCACATCACAAGGGTCCCTCCACCCCCTGCCAACAGACGAGAATTACGCCAAATGGAACAAGATGACCAACCTGTTTTCACCTGGCTAATTGACAACATGGATGAGGGTTTGGTTCATAATGCTTCCAGCTATTCCCATTGCAAAAGTTTTGTGGGATGGGTTAGCCATTAACTTACGATCTAGGACTGACCCGCTTCAGATCTTTGACCTGCACAAACAAGCATACACGTTGAAACAAGGCACCAACTCACTAGATACCTGTTGGAACCAAACTACAGAGCTTATGGAGAACTATTGACAACCGGACACCCAATCCCAATGGAATGTCCAAGGGACATTTCAAAATTCACTCAATACGTACAAGAACAACGCCTTATACAACTCTTGATACTGTTGATGATAAATTTACAGCCACCAAGAAAGGACTTACTCAAACGGGACCCACGGCCGGGAACGGAGAAGAAGTACGCGTATGGGGAACTTCGTCGATCTGAATCTGAAAACAGGCTACTGAAAATTACTCCCTCAGGCACTTCATTGGGAGTAAGTTTGGGACAGGGACTGACGGGGAAAAGACACGGGGGCTATGGCAGAACCACGACAGATTCACCACGCCGGGGAGGGATGAATAACCCCCCGCTCAGGACACATCCGAGACAAATGTTTCAAACTTCATGGCTATCCAGAGTGGTGGGAGGAATTTAAGAAGAAAAACCAAGCTACCGCTGTGCAGGTCACCGGAGACGGTAACCATCACAGAGAAGAAGGAGATTTCACCGGGAGAACAGCCAGAGGAAGACAAACCGCCCCCAGCCCTAGACCACAGTCGACGGGGAAGAAGATGGAAAAGCATGCGCCGCAGCAGGTATCAGGGTTAGGGTTTCTAACCCTAACCCAACCCCCTTTTTATACCGCAGTTCCACCTCAAATTGTGCCCCCAATCCCTGTTGTTCCTGTAATTCCACTAAGGCCCACGAGATTCACCCATTTTCTCACCACGCCCTTGCCTTTTCTCAACAGTCCTCCGCGGTTCTAACCTTTGACCTATGTGCACTTTAATCCTGAAGTTCCCCAAATGTCCACTACGCCCTCCCAATCCAGGAAATTACCTTAAATGCCCCTCCTACTCATACTAACCCTATTTCAAATGCCAATCATGGATCAAATACCACCACTAGTTCTACCGCCCCTTGGATGTTTGATTGCGGTGCTACCGACACCATGTCCTATGACCCCCAATGAACTTTCTTAATCATACCCCTGCTACCAAGAAAAATGTTGAGACAGCCGATGACACTTGTGTCCCTGTCCGTGGTGGTGGCACCGGAACCATCACCCCCAATATCACTCTTAAAAATTGTCTCTATGTTCAGCCTTGTCCACTAAATTACTGTCGTTAGTCAACTTACAAAGAATTAGACTGTGGTCATTATGATGTATCCGTCTTTTTGCATCTTGAAGGACATTCGTTACCAGGGCGATTATTGGGCGTGGTACTGAACGTCGCGGGCTTTGTACTTTGGTCGATTGCGGTGGCGTAACAGGACGATCTAATCTTGCCACCGGGAGATTACTAGACAGTTATGGCTGTTGTTGGTCTTGTGACATCGTCGACTAGGGCCACCCGTCATTTGCATATTTAAAACATTTATTTCCTACCTTGTTTACCTCTCAAACCCAGTTTTTGCGTGTGATACTTGCCTTATAGCTAAGCAAACTCGTGTATCGTACCCTTCAAATAATACTCGTGTCAATAAAATGTTTTCTATACTGCATTCTAATGTTGTGGGGACCAATCCCGTACAATACCCCTCTTGGGTTTTGATATTATGTGATTTTTATGGATGATTCTCTCTAGAATGAAATGGTTGTACATCATAAAAATAAATCTGAAGCGTTGCTCAAAAATTCGTACTTTCTACACCATGGTCCAAACACAGTTCCAGACCTCTATCCAAATTCTACGATCTGATAATGGGGGTGAATATTTTTCTGGGGACCTGAAACAATTTCTTACTGATCACGGAATCATTCATCAAACATCTTGTTCACACACTCTAGAACAGAATGGGGTCGCTGAAAGAAAAAATTATGTCCTCTTAGAAATGGCTCGGGCTGTGATGTTCGAGTCTCATGTCCTGATGAGCTTCTGGCCGAAGGCGGTATCCACTGCTGCTTATCTCACAAACCGTCTACCCACAAAAATCCTTCAACTACAAACACCCCTACAAATCTTATCCACTCAGCATCTCATTCCCTCAATTTGTACCCTTCCCCCCAGAGTCTTTGGCCGCACTGTATTTGTCCATAACCCTAAAACTGACCGCACCAAGCTCGATCCCTGCGCTGACAAATGCATATTTTTTGGCTATGCTACCACCCAAAAAGGGTAACGGTGTTACAACCCCACCACCCATCGTGTCCATATCACTATGAACTGTACCTTTGTTGAGACCGAATTCTTTTACCTCACTCAATCTCGGGTCTAGGGGGAGCCCAATGACATTGATGAAACCCTGGATTGGCTGTCACACTATGACTGTTCGGCGCCCGTTCCACCACGACAAGTAGATGGCGCCGACTGTGCTATAGCTCCCGACACTATACCGCTTGCTCACTTAGTACCACTCCCTGATGATCAACCAAACATGGACGTCCAAACAGAGGTAAGAACGGGTAATTATAATGAACAATCTACTCTTTTAAGTTTGAATAACGACAGTAATGATTTCATTGATGATACTCCTGCTAACTCTCCTACTGTGTCACCAACTGACCCTGAAACTGCTATAGAAACCCCCGTGTGCCCTACTGGTATATTACAGGAACAGCAGAAGGTTCGGATCTTACCTCCCAGGAAAAACGTGGAGTACCTCTGGTCAGATACTCTCTTGACAAAATCTCCAAAACCTCCCAATATCCCATGAGTTGCTACAGGAATGGGGTAAGTGATATTGCCCAAGGATTCTTTGGAACGCTATGCTCTGAGGAGATTCTAAAAAATGTCAAAGAGGCCTACAACAACCATAGTGGAAGGATGCTATGATTTGTGAGATGAATGCTCTCTGGAAAAATGACATATGGGAAAAATGTGCCCTACCTCCTGGAAAGAAGCCGGTAGGGTATAGATGGGTATTCACTATCAAATACTCAGCTGATGGGAGCGTGGAACGACATAAAGCCTGACTGGTAGCGAAAGGGTATACTCAAACATATGGAATCGACTACTCTGAAACATTCTCACCCGTTGCTCGAATTGATACCATCCGGGTCCTATTCTCCATTGCCGCTACCCGACATTAGTCTCTACACTAGTTTGATGTGAAAAACACTTTCCTCCACGGTGACTTAAAAGAAGAAGTTTACATGGAGCCTCCTCCAGGGTTCTCCACAGGGTTTGTAAAGCACGAAGTATGCCGCCTCAAGAAATCGTTGTATGGACTGAAACAGTCGCCACGCGCCTGGTTTGGTAGATTCACTGAGGTAATAAAGCAAGATGGCTACAAACAAAGCAACGCAGATCACATCTCATAAAACGACGAGGTAACAAGGTAACTTGCCTAATTATATATGTTGATGACATGATTATCACTGGTGATGACAGGGAAGAAATTGCTAGACTGCGGTGGTATTTGTTCACTAAGTTCGAAATGAAGGATCTTGGGGGCCTCAAGTACTTCCTCGGAATTGAGGTCCTTAGGTCAAAATCCAGAATCTACATTTCCCAGCAAAAGTATATTCTGGATCTCCTTACAGAAGTAGGTATGCTCAACTGCAAACCTTGTGATACACCTATGATTGTGAACAATAAACTATAAATGATCGATGGCACACAACTCGCAGACAAGGGTCAGTATTAGTGGCTAGTTGATAAGTTAATCTACCTGTCTCATACCCGTCCTGATATTGCATATGCAGTTAGTCTGGTAAGTCAATTCATGCATAGTCCTCAAGAATCTCATATGGATGTTGTTATACGTATCTTATGTTATCTAAAGTTTCCTCCTGGTAGAGGAATTTTGTTTCAGGATAATGGACACCTCGACATCCAGTCATACACTAATGCTGATTGGGCAGGAAATCATGTAGACAGAAAGTCAACCTCTGGATATTTCACCCTTGTGTGAGGAAACCTGGTTACATAGAGGAGTAAGAAACAAAAGGTTGTTGCTCTTTCAAGTGCAGAGGCTGAGTTCAGAGGGATTGTGAAAGGAATTACCAAGGTGCTCTGGCTACACAAATTGTTCGCAGACTTGGGCCTACCAATCAATCGTCCCACTCCATTATTTTGTGAAAATAAAGCGTCGATCAGCATAACGGAGAATCCAGTACAACATGACCGTACTAAGCATGTGGAAGTCGATCGATACTTTGTCAAAGAAAAACTGGACGCAGGTATTATCACACTACCCTTTGTCCGATCTGAGGATCAACTGGCAGATGTACTAACCAAGGAAATCAATGGCAGGCCTTTTTCAGCTATTATCTGCAAGTTGAACGTCGTCGATCCCACCGTTTAACTTGAGGGGGAGTGTTAGAATGGAAAGAAATCAAACATACCATAATTGTAAAGATTCAGTGTAATTATCCCATAATCAAAAGCAAGTAATCACGGCAATCAGATTAATTGTGATTTGATTCTTTTGTATCTCATTCCTTGTATAGACTAGTCTAGTAAATATAAATACGTGTACATTTGTGAGAAGTAAACATAGAAAAATACACAGAAATTTCTTTTGATTTACTGTGTCTTCTTCCTTGCACTGCCTTCGGGTTATATTCTTTGCTCCTTGCACGTGCCCTAAATAACAGTTACCCACACAAGGTGTCCCCCACAAACCAGGCCTTCAGCCTAACTAGCAGGAGAGGAACACCCACAATGTGCGCATCCCTGTATTTGAAATCTTGACCTCTTGGAGCAAATCACAACCCAAGTACCAACTAGACTATGTCATGGACAGATAGTTGTCACTTAGTTTTATAGAGCTTCGTAGTCCCCCCCCA
>AP025065.1:28145556-28182729 GCA_036186865.1 Eustoma russellianum
ACCTTTTGCCATTGTACATACAGACATATGAGGACCTTACAAATATAGAACCATGTATAAACAGCAATACTTTGTTATAATTGTTGATGATTATAGTAGATATTTTTGGGTTTATTTGATGAAGTCAAAGACAGAAACCAGATCCATTGTCCAGAGTTTCTGTAACTATGTTTCAGTCTAGTTTATGCTCATATAAAAGTTATAAGGACTGATAACGGTCAAGAGTTTAATATGCCTTCATTCTACTCATCCATGGGCATTATACACCAGACAAGTTGTACTCATACTCCTCAAAAAAATGGTATTGTTGAAAGAAAGCATCAACATATCATGTCAGTAGCAAGAGCCTTGAAATTTCACTCTGGTCTTCCATCTTCCTATTGGGGCTTTTGCGTTCAGCATTCAGTATACCTCATAAATATAACCCATTCTCCTATCTTGCATCAAAAGACACCCCATCAGCTTCTGTTTAACACTCTTCCTTCATATGACAACCTCAGAGTATTCGGATGCTTAGCCTTTGGGACAGATACCCAATCTCACAAAGACAAGTTTGCTCCCAGAGCTAGAAGGAGTGTATTCTTGGGGTTGTCACTGTAAGATTATAAAATGTTTGGATGATATAAAAAGATGTTTTAAAAAGAGCTAAGATTGATTTTCACACTTTTAAGTTCGAAGCAAATTAAGAAAAACAGGTGCGAAACGTAAATCTCTCATAGATCGGTTGAAGAACACATCAGCCCCTCAGGAGGCACATGGCACGATCCATGAAAAGCTTGGTAAACGTTTGAGCTCTCAGATTCACGTCAAGAGACATAGATCGATCGACGTATAACTGAGAGATGTAGATCTCTCAGCTTAAGGTATGTCGATCGATCGACGTCTGACTGAGAGACGTTGATCTCTCAGCCAGGGATACGTCAATCGATCGACTTCTGACTGAGAGACGTCGATCTCTCAGCCAGAGATACGTCGATCGATCGACGTCTGACTGAGAGACGTCGATCTCTCAGCCAGGCATACGTCGATCGATCGACGTCTGACTGAGATACGTCGATCTCTCAGCCAGGCATACGTCGATCGATCGACGTCTGACTGAGAGACGTCGATCTCTCAGCTCTGGCACGTAGATCGATCGACGTCTCCAAAATTCAAAATTTTTCAAACGTTGGAACAAAATCCAAGGGAGATCTATGATATTTTCTCTCTCCAATCTTGCTCAAATTTCTTGTGGACTTTAACCCAACATACTACATGCTTCCTTGACTATTTTAACCATGTCTAAGATTCTCTAGGGTGGCTATCCAAGATCAAATCACTCCATAGGGTGGCTAAAGACTATTTGGGCACTATCTTGACATTTTTGAAGATGAAGACTTGGTGGAGAGCCTAAAAAACGTGGTGAACTTCATCTATAAATAGAGGAGGCTTGGATGAAGCAATAACACACTTTCAACATCATCTAGCATCATTTACCATTGTTGTATATTTCTCTCATACTTGTAAATTTATTTAAAGCCTGTCTAGCTTTTCTTTGATCTTCATTATTGTATATTGAGAGAAAAAGAGTCAAGCACAAGAGGAACCATAAATACTTGATCTCTTGCTTGTACTTAGACTTGTGAGAAAGTGTGATCCTTACCATATTTCTTCAACCCACTGTGAGAAGTTCTTGAGAGAACTTTTGTTGAAGTTGTGAGGAAGCAAGAAGTTGTTCTTGCTAATAGCTGTAGTTGCTGTGGTTGCACAAGTGTGTTGTGCAAGAAGTTGCCGTTGTTGTGGCTTACACTAAAGTGTTAGTGTAAGTGTTGCTGTGGTTGTTCTTATTGTTCATAATAAGAAGAGTAGTTGTTGAAAATCCACTTTGGAAACAAAGTGGTAGTGGAGTAGAATCATTTACGATTCGAACCACTCTATATCCGGTATACTCATTCACTACTTCTCATCTCCATTCTTGCTCTGATTTTGAATATCCTTTTTGAGTTGCGACAAACGAGAAAATTCCGCAAAAAGAGCCAAACACTCTATTCACCCCCCCCCCTCTAGAGTGTATTTCGGACCTAACAGTCACACACAACAAAAGGTTTCATATTGCAAGATCTTCAAACTAAATCTATGTATATTTCCAGAGACGTTACATTTCATGAACACACGTTTCCGTTTCTCACATCTTCAGTTCCTAACCGATCCACACCTGTACAGCACAACTTACCAATCTATCCAGCTTTTCTAGCAGACCAATATAATTCTTCTCATCCAGCAGAACAATCAACACAGCCTTACATGTTTGACACAGTTTCCCCTTCATCTTCAACCAATTCTGAATCCCAGTCTACTCAAATAGACAGTGAGCCTGCAAATGCTCAGAATTCCAATTCTCCTGCACATAATAGCCCCATGACTACATCTCAGTTGCTTCCTGGTGATATAGTTATTGAATTGCCCATCTCCTCAAAAGATATGAACGACCACCTTCAGTCTACCTCTCCTTTGCCAATACCTTCAAGACCACAGCGTGCCAAACATCCACCAGCCTATTTACAAGATTATCAATGTAACCAGCTACTCACTGCCAGCCATACTCCTGCACCGTTGACTCATCCACATTCTCTTTCCAACTATATGTCTTATGATAAACTAACTCCACAATACAAAGCATTTGTATTAAGTATTGGTCAACATGTAGAGCCTGCATCTTATACAGAAGTAGCTAGTTCACCTGAATGGCAGGCAGCCATGGCCCAGGAGTTGACAGTATTGGAAAGCAATCATACCTGGGAGCTCATGCCACTCCCTAAGGGTAAGTCACCCATTGGATGTAGATAGGTGTATAAAGTTAAGTACAGACCAAATGGGGATGTTGAAAGGTACAAAGCTAGGCTTGTGGCTAAGGACTATACGCAGCAATACGGAATTGACTACCAAGATACGTTTTCTCCTGTTGCCAAAATGACAACAGTCAGGCTGGTATTGGCCCTTGCAGCCAGGAAGAGGTGGTTTATTCACCAAAGGGATGTGAACAATGCCTTCTTGCATGGAGACCTTCATGAAGAGATTTACATGTCTCCACCTCCATGACTCGCTCTCCCCAGGACAGATATGGTGTGCAAGTTGAAGAAGTTGTTATACGGGCTAAAGCAAACGTGTAGGGAATTGAATGTCATTCTCACTACTTTTCTGTTAGGCCAGGGATTTACAACAATCCAAGTGTGATTACACACTGTTCACCAAAACGGTTGCTGGTTCCTTGATTGTGTTACTCGTTTATGTTGACGATATAATTGTTACTTGTGACAGTCTAGCACTCATTTAGGACATTAAAACAGCATTACATAACAAATTTCAAATCAAGGACCTTGGTGATTTGAAGTTTTTTCTTGGAATTGAGGTGGCCAAGGCTGAGGGGGGGATATATATTAATCAGAGAAAGTATACTATGGAGCTGTTGGAGCAGGCAGGTTTCTTAAACTCAAAACCTGCAACTACCTGATGTGACACACTATAGAAGGTTGATTGGAAAACTCATTTACTTGACCATTACGAGGCCTGATATTGCTTTTGTTGTCCAGCAGCTAAGCCAATTCTTAGACTGTCCAACAACAAATCATCTCAAAGCATCACATAGGGTGCTTAGGTACCTAAAAGGAACTGTTGGGCAGGGAATTATATTTCCCAGGATAGGAGATCTGAAGCTCAAGGGACTTGTAGATGCAGCTGGGGGGATGCAATGAGACGCGCAGATCAATTACTGGGTACTGTGTGTTTCTAAGTGATACATTAGTATCATGGAGAGCTAAGAAACAGTCTACAGTATCAAGTTCTTCGGCTGAGGCTGAATATAGAGCCATAGATATGTCAACTTGTGAACTGCAGTGGCTGTTGTATTTGTTGAGGGATTTGGGCGTAGGTGATCAAGAGCCAGTGGAATTGTTTTGTGACTGTAAGAGTGCCATCTATATTGCAGACAACCCTGTATTCTATGAGAGAACAAAACACATTGAAATTGATTGTCACGTTGTAAGAGACAAGGTACAGCAGGGAATGCTAAAGCTAATGCCCATCAGAACTAATCTTCAGCTGACAGATGTTTTTATTAAGGCATTAGATAGTAAGAGAATGGAAGAAATTATGAGGTTGTTGGGGATTCAGAACATTTATGCCAAGCATAGCTTGAGGGGGGTGTCAAAGTAGAAGACCCAAATGGTGTTGAAGGTGATCAGCGCAAATAAAGGAAGCAGACTTGCAGCTTAGGTGTGCAGCCAGAGATTGAGAGGTTTAGGTGACAAATTGTGGGCCCAGGTAAACGAATAACCGTCACAAAGTCGGGTAGTGCAGAAGATCTGCAGGAGATCTTGCAGAAGGCAGGTGCAGCGAGAGGAGGAAGATGAAGGTTGGCGCCAGCGGTTTAAATGAAGGGAAATGACCATTTTACCCTTAAAATAACAAAAGCAGAAGCTGTTTAGTTAGGGGTATTTTTGTCATTACAGTCAGATTTTTTGTGTTTCAGGTAGTAGCGGTTACTAGTTGAACTCGTCTGAAACAGCAGAATTTCCTCTCCTCTCCAATTCTATTGTTTTCTCTCTCTGCGTTATGTTTCTCAATTTTCCTCTCATGATCAATGAACTTCGTTGGTTGATTTGTTGTTCATAGTCATCAATATTCCTTTCTATTGATTGATTGCAGTAAATTTCACAGCTTCAGGCAAAGCTCCTGAATTCACCTCTTCCATATCTTCTTGATGCATGGTATTAGATTTTTTTCTCTCGCTCTTTGATTTCCCAAAATTTCTTGATGCATGGCGTTAGATGTTTCTTTCTCTTTGATGCTTGGTATTGGATGTACATCCAGCATGTTAGTTGACTTTTCTCCAAGATATGACACATAAGATAAAGGGTCTGATTACTCGGATGCAAACCGTGACGCCAGGGTTTCCATCGTCATGATATTCATCGGTCTTCTAAATTAATGAAAGGTCGAAAACTCGATGTAAAGAAGGATTCGAAGGGTTCAAAACTTGGTACCAAGAAGTGTCTGAACCTGGAACCTCTTTATTATGTATAGTTGCTTGTGTTTTTTTATATTTCAATTCTAGTTAAGAGCAGTAACAAGAAAGAGCTCCAGGGTACAAGAAAAAAAAAACCCTTTCAACCTCCATTTGACTATGTTGAAAATGATTCAAATGGAAGTAGAGAAGATATTTTATGACAACAACGATGTTGAAAGAATAGTGTTTCGTTGTTACCTTGATTTTTGTAGTTGTGTGGTGCATCAGAACGGAGAGCCGCACCCATGCATTGTATGGGTTAACTGTAGCGCCCCGACCCGGACAACTGAATCTGAACCGGTGCACCCGTCGTAGCTTACTGAGAAGACTACAAGACGTCTCATCTCTCGAATACACATCATCAATGACGTAAGAGAAATAAGTGCGGAAACATATAACTATTAAATTCCAAACCACCAAAGCAGTATGTCCAAAAGATAAAGTGAATATCGATAACTGGTTATGGACGCAGCCATCTAGATCCTCAAATGAACTAAGAACGGAAATAACAAGAATCAGTCTAAACAATTCCCCAACACGTTCTAAGCATCCCATTCTGCCCACTCGCCGTCATCCTCAATGAAAATCATATCGTACTCAGGCTCTCCTGCATCACAAAGTTAGTACCCTTAGCGAAAACGCTAGCAAGTAACCCGCTTATAAGACATACGGGATCAACACATGGCAAGACATGAGTAATATATAAATCAAGGGGGATTGGTGGGGCACATGTCTTGTGTAACTTCAAAAGATATAGACTAGTATCATAACAGAACAAGTACAGCAATTTCATACGTAAATAACAGTTCAATCACAATCAAGGTACCACACACAAGCATAACTTAACGACTCACGTGATGCATGACAAAAATATGCACTACACTACACAGTCACAAATGCATGAGCAATTTCTTTTCAAAACAGTGCAATGCATGTCACAATGTCCGGTCACATAACTTTATACCCTGTAATGCACCCCGGCTTATATTTCCATCCCGATTAACATTACAGACAACTTTATACCCTGTGATGCACCTCGGCTTATATTTCCATCCCGATTAACATCAGAGACAACTTTATACCCTGTAACGCACCTCGGCTTATATTTCCATTCCGATTAACGTTACAGCCCACTTTATGCCCTGTAATGCACCTCGGCTTATATTTCCATCCCGATTAACATTACAGGCCACTTTCGCAAACCTGTGCTGAAGCACAGCTCTTTTCAAAACAATATGCAAATGCAAGTGCCATGATGTACGACTCCTCATTTCAATCACATTCTTCGTTCACATACATTCAATTCACATTCGGTATCAATCCATCACACAAGATTCCCCTCACTTACACATTCGAGCTTATGCTTCAAGCTAGGTCATCAACATTTGACATTGATCCTAAAACTCACAAACTTATGCGAGAACCCCCACATTCCTCTATGGAACTCTATAAAACCTTCATACGATCATTTCCTAACCCTCTTAGGTCATTCACGTCAAAATCAGATTCGAATACCCTTCAAATTCTCCAAATTGGATTCACCATCTTAAGCCATATTTTCAAGACTTAGACCAACCTCAATCAGGTCCTAAGAAGTCTCTAAGGTCACCCAAAGGGTCCCCTAGCTTCCCTCTTTCTTCCCTTATTTTTCCACCAAACTGATGGACATCATACCCTCACATCGATCGATCGAAGTACTTCATCCCCTCACATCGATCGATCGAAGTACTTCATAATGCCCATCAGATGACATCATGCCCTCACATCGATTGATCGAAGTACTTCATCCCCTCACATCGATCGATCGATGTCCATCAGAGGACATCATACCCTCACATCGATCGATCGAAGTACTTCATCCCCTCACATCGATCGATCGATGTCCATCAGAGGACATCATACCCTCACATCGATCGATCGAAGTACTTCATCACCTCACATCGATCGATCGATGTCTACTATTCCAAAAAAGAAATTCTGCGATTTCTGCAGAAACTGCAGAACCATAACTCCAATTGGTCCCAAACTTCATCCCAATCAATCCAAGCCTAATCCATGATATAATCTCATGCTTAAACTGCAGATTGAACACTATACACATACCAAACAAGGATTCAAGCCTAGAACTCAAATATTCCAACCTTATCAATCCAAAGATCTCACCTTTCACCCTCAAACCCCACACAACAATGAGATCACAACAAGAAGGGATTCAAGGGGGTAGGGATTTGCAGGATCTCAAGTAATCAACAACCACAAAATGATTTTCAACATATAACGGCCAAATCATCAACACCAAAACACATGAATCACAAGTAGAATTCACGGAAAGAAACTACTGCATGGTGATCTAATTTGATATCAAAAGTAGGCCTTTTTCTTTCACAAAAACGTAAGAACTTATAAGTAGATTACTTGTCTTTGATTACTCAAGAACGGATTGAAGGAAGGAAGAAGTTTTGGATCAAAACTTGAAGAATCTCCTTAAGGTTGCAGAGGTGGAGGAATTCGCCTAGGGTAGAGAGGAGAAGGAAAAGCGTGGGTTTCTTTTCTATAATGGAGAGAAACTGACGTTTGTCAGTTTTGATATGGAAAGGGGAAAATTTGGAGTTTCTAAATTATATCTATTATCTTATTTATCTTAAGGGATAATTTCTAATATTTAATTGAAAAATTAAATCCTAATTAATTCCAATATTTAAACCCTCAATTAATTCACATTAATCCTATTACTTAATTCGTAATTCATTACTGTTGACCGTCATTAATCTCATTAAATTCCTTCTTTATCTCTTAATTATTCTACGGAGGGTGCGGGTCATAACATTATAAGCTTCTAGTAAATGTTTAAAGATGTGTGAAAGCTAAGTTGGTGGCGTTCATAAATACGTGTATAGAAATTGTTATTGACCAAAGTTTACCATCAAATTCATTCTAATGCTAACAATACATACTTCCTTATTGGAAACTAATTTCATTGTTGAATCTCGCGGATTTTTGCACGCAATATATATATATATATATATATATATATATATATATATATATATATATATATATATATATATATATATATTCATCGTCACTGGAGTTCCATTTGTTGGCTTCTTGTTTCAGCACCAACTCCAAATATGAAGGAATAGCAGACTCCACAAAAGCTGCGAATCATCATATAATGCATGCAAAAGAAAACTCCACAAAAAGATTTGTCGTGTTCTACTGTGATTTACAGTTGGACTGGTGTCTCAACATGCAATCCATGCAAAAGCAAACTCCTAACATGCAAGGTGTTAACAGGCGAACTAAATATCATTTGGACTTTGGAGCTATTCTTCCTTAATATAATGTTATTCGACTTGGGTTGGAGTTAGTTAGTATAGTAGATAAGATAGAAAGAGAAAATGAGATTGTTTGGGCATATCAAGAGAAGATGGAGCAGTTGAAAACTTCATTGTAGAGGAGAAGATGAATAATGACAGGCCCAAACTCACTTAGGATGAACGATTAGGCATGATTTACTAGATTTGCACCTTCCGAGGACATGATCTAAGATAGAATTTCATGGAGGCCGAGTATTAAAGTTAACGAGGTTTAGACAAGATATATGAGTACCTTAGAATATATTTAGGGGTTTAGATACTCTCTGCATTTTAGTTTGAAGCATGCAAACAATAATTCTATCCCAAAGGATATAGAGTTTGCTTCCAGTGAGACCTCCAATTCTATATATACTTGTATAGATGACACCATATGGTGTGCTAGTGTGTAAATGTTTCACACTTTCAACCGTAAAAAAAATTTAAAAAGGAAAAAAAAGAATGGATAAAATAATAATTAAATTAAATTAAGTTAAATTTAAAAATCTGATTAAAAAAGAAAAAGAAAAAAATTTGATTAATTATATAAATTAAAATCTAATTTAAATTCTACTTTATCCTAAACTACCCATAACGTCTCCCCAAATCACTCCATACTCCCCAAGATGTCGCCCCCATCTTCTCCCTCTAATTTAATCGTCCCTTTCCCCCCACCCACAAACACACGACAACATCATCTGGGAAAACAAAAATAAGGAGAAAAAGAGAAAGGGAAAGAGAGAGGAAAAGAGAAGAAGAGGAAGAAGAAAAACCACCCACATCAAATCTAATTTTGCTTTTGATCAATGAATTGATATTCAAGAGGTAGGTTACCCTCCCCTCTTTCGGATTGCTTTATGACAGTTTTCATCCCCCACTCATCGACTATACATTACTATGGATTGTACCTTCATTGAACACTATTATTACCACTCTCGGCCTCAGGGGGAGAGTGTACCAGAGACCATCGAGTGGGGCCATAACCTTAGTAGATCAGCGGATGGTTCAACAGGGCTATTAGATGGCGCAGCCTGTGCTGCCCCCCACATAATACAAGACACTACCGAAGTACCTGAGAATGGTTGTCCAAATGTGGATGTCACGCCAGAGGTAAATGTAGAAACTCAAAATTTATCTACCCTTGATCCTGTCACTACCCCTGGTTTGACTGCATCATCTGATTTGTCTGAATTACCTCTTGATTATACTAACTTGTCAGTCGAGCCACAGGAAGAAGAGCACCCAGTCAGAGTGTTACCCCCAAGAGAAAATAGAGGAGTGACACCTCGCAGATACTCTCTGGAGAGAAACTCACAAAGGACAAAGTACCCGGTAGATGCATTAAAACGGAACTTGTCAGGACAGGCACAGGCGTTCCTCACATCCTTGTGTTTTGAGAAGGTTCCAAGAAATGTTGAGGAAACTTGGAGTGTACCAGAATGGAAACAGGCAACGGAGACTGAGATGAAGGCATTAGTGGCCAACAACACATGGGAAAAAAGTACTTTGCCTCCATGAAAATGGACAGTTGGGTGTAGGTGGATATTCACCGTCAAATACAAGGCTGATGAGAGCATAGAAAGGTATAAGGCAAGACTTGTGGCCAAGGGGTACATTCAGACTTACGGGATTGACTACTTTGAGACTTTCTCGCCAGTTGCCAAAATTGATACTCGAGTATTATTCTTAGTTGCCACTACAAAAGGATGGCCTTTATGACAGTTTGATGTAAAGAATGTGTTTCTTCATGGAGAGTTAAAAGAAGAGGTGTACATGGAGCCACCGCCAGGTTTCACTTATGATTTTGGTCAAGGGGAGGTATGCAGGTTACAAAAAATGTTGTATGGACTAAAACAGTCCCCTTGGGCATGGTTCGGGCGATTCCCCATAGTAATGAAGAAACATGGGTACATACAAAGTAATTCTGATCACACCTTGTTCATCAAGAAAAGAGGTACACTGGTAACATGTTTGATTATTTATGTTGACGATATGATTATCATAGGAAACGACTCCGAAGAGATGAGGCAACTTCGCCAGAATCTCTTTACTGAATTTGAGATGAAGGACCTTGGTGGACTGAAGTATTTTCTTAGAATTGAGGTACTACGTTCGAAAGAGGGGATATTTATTTTCCGAAGAAAATATGTGTTAGACTTACTCGCAGAGGTTGGAATGTTGGATTGCAAACCCAGTAATACTCCTATGGTAATAAATCACAAACTTCAGATCCTTGAAGGCGCTCCTCTAACAGACCAGGGTCAGTATCAAAGGTTGGTTGGTCGCTTAATTCATCTTTCTCATACACGTCCAGATATTGATTGTAGGTGATTGAGTGATTGATTGTGTAATTAATTGTAATTGATGTACTTACCATAGGAGAATTGTAACCATAGCTATAAGAATACCGTGTATGATGTGAAGAACAGTATGAATGAAAGAGTTTCTTATTCATCACTATTTTTGTGTTCAATATTTAACACCCTGCCGTCATTATCTTTGCGTTGGATTACTTAGTTCAATGATAATTTTTTCAGTTCATAGTCTGTTGCTTTCTTGTATTTTAAAGTTTTTGTGTGTTTTCCTTTGTTTGTTTTGCTTAGTTTGAGAGAGTCTCTCTCCATAGATAGGAGCATTGATGTAACCATGGTATTCCTCTACCACAAGTGAGGATTTCTATATTAATGAAATGTTCGGACGGTACTGCCCGTTCTTCACCTAGAAAATATATATGTATAGACACATACTAGTAGTGACCGCCTCTCTAATTAACTAACCAGTAAATTTCTTGTATGGACTGGAAAGCTACGTGGAGAAATAGGAGCACATGTTTAACGCGTCTTCTTCAGTTGCACTCTGCAACACTTTTCACGTGATGAAGGCTTCTTGACTGCTGAGTTGGCAAGTTGCATGAATCAATATTTTCCTGTCTATGATCACTTCTGTTCAGCTTTTGTATTCTTCTTCCTGACATGGCAAGTTACTCGAATTCACCTTTTTCCGCCAATGCTCAAGTAAACCTTGCTGGTGTGTTGAGCCTTGCCACTGCCCTATGTTTCCGGCTTCAGCTTTAACATCCCTCAAATCTGACTGATAGAAAATATTACAAGCACCAAGAGCCATGGTAATGTTGTGTAAGCTTTGAGCATCCTGTGCTTTAGTGAACATATCAGCCAGTTGAAATTCACTCTTGATTGGCGTGGGTTTAACTACACGTTCTTGGAACTTTTGTCTCACTAAGTGGCAATCTGTTTCAATGTGTTTAGTCATTTCTTTAAACATTGGATTCTCCATTATGTACATTGCACTCTTCTGTTACAATTCAGCTCCACTTGCTCTGTCTGATTAACCTACAGGTCTTGCAGCAAATATATAAACTATTGCACTTCACAAGTTGTTGCAGCTAAGGCCATGTACTCTGTCTCAGATGAAGACCTTGACACAATAGTTTATTTATTTGCTTTTCATGACACTAAGACATCATCTAAGAACGCACTAAATCCTATGATAGACGATCTTGTTCCTAAACATCCTACCCAGTCTGAATCAGCAAATTCTTTCACCTTTAAGTCACCTTTTTCTGGAAATAATAAGTCTTGTCCTGCCGTTCCGTTAGATATATGAACAACTTGTGAGCTGTCCTGAGATGTAATTCAATAGGAAAATCCAAAAACTGACTAAGTTGCTATACTGTGTAAGTGATGTCTTGTCTAGCAATTGTCAAATACGATAGCTTTCCCATTAAACTCTTGTAGCCAGAAACATCTGGTTTCAAATAGAATCATCGTGCTCCAAGTTAAGGTTTTTCTCCATATGACTCTTGGAACATTTTGAACCAAGGATTCATGTTTGCCCCAATAACTTCAATGTATACTTCTTTTTAGGAAATCATGAGGCCTGTGACCTAGCTATTTCTAGATCCAAGAAGTAACTAAGGACACCTATGTCCTTTATATAAAATGTAGAATGTAAGTAATATTTGAGTTCCTAAATGGTTGGGAGGCTAGCAGTTGTAATAATTACATCATCCACATATAGACTAAAAGAATGAGAAATGAAGTCGGTGTGGTTTTAGTAAAGAGAGTGCGATTATGCTAAGGTTGAAAAAAGCCCTTAAGAATAAGAGTCAGAGACAGTTTATTATTCCATTAACGGCTTACCTGCTTCAATCCATACAAAGACTTGTGGAACTTACAAACTATGTTGGAAGAAGAAGAACAAACACCAGTGGCAGTTCCATATCAATGTCCTCAGTAAGATTTTCATAAAGAAAAGCATTATTGACATCTAACTGATGTGCAACCATCTTTTATATGCATAAAGTGTCAGAAGAAGTCTAGCAGTTGCTATTTTTGCCATAGGTGAGAAGATGTTAATATAGTCTATCCCAAATTGTTGTAACCCTTTGTCACTAGTCGTGCCTTATATCTTTCGATGGAAGAATCAGCCTTCTACTCAATCTTGTATACCCATTAGCATCAATAGGGATCTTTCATGTTGGCAGCTGAACTAAATACCAAATTTTGTCAGCCTCTAGAGCTGCTAGCTCAAGTTGCATAGCCTGATGTCAGTGCTTGACTTAGAAGCCTCCTAAGAAATAGTAGATTTATGGTTCAAACTGCTGTTTAAACCATATTATCTATAATGACGAGACAAAAAAATCAAAGGACATAAAATGATAAAAAGGATGACAGGTTGAGCTTGAAGAAGGCTCAGACTAATAATAATTTTACTACAATAGTAGTCTTTCAATTACAAGAAAGGATTTGACTCTGGTGGACTTGAAATTGAGAGAATGATTGAGGCTTGTCCCATTTTGCATAGGAATTGAAGTGGAGGAAGTGAAATCAGAAGGAGAGGCTAGGCGTATCAGAGGTGAAGCATGTTTAGTGAAGGAGGGTGAATGGAAATCCTCGTGTGGTAAAGATGATAAAGGTGAATGATGATGATCATGAGGTATCGTATGAATGGATTGAGGTTGTTCATCAAGAGAAGTGGGAAAAGAAGTAGAATGTGATTGGATGTGAGAGGTAGAATGAGGGGATTCAGAACTCAAAATAGAAGAAGAAAATGAGAAAACAATTTCATGAAACAATACATCTCTTGATATAAAAACATCTTTTGAATCTAAGTCTTGAAAGATATTTCCTTTTGTTGTGTGTGGTATAACTAGAAACAGAGAGTTTTTGGTTCTTGACTCAAACTTTGATTTATGAAACAATGTGTTACATGCAAAAGCCTGACAACCAAATACCTTTAGATGTGTATATGAAGACGCGGTCCGATACATGAGTTCATCGGGGGGGTCTTTTGACAGGAGTATTGATAGTTGTTTTCCTTCAACAATGGCTTCTTTAGCATCTAGTTTAGGATGGTTTACTCCAAAGCTGTAATAGCGTTTAACATTTTCGTTATTTTTATGTGCTTTTATTTCATCAATTATCTCACATTTCATTATAGGTCATCGGAAAACGACATCTGTGTGTTTCTAACACATGGGTATAGATGTATTATCCGACCTATCTATACCCCGTCATAAATGGTAGCCTCTAAGACAATGCGACGATGTTGTTGTTTTACCCCAAAGTTGTTTTAGATTTCGCTTTTTTCTTATTTTCATGCGTTTATTTGTCATAGAATTATTTTGTCCTTTTCAATCCCAATGACAAGTAGCAGCAGTGCCGCATTTTGTTTTCGCCATTTCAAGAATTGAAAGAGAAGGGTAAGGGCCAGGATTTACACAAATTTTACGTCCAAATATGATTAGTTGGTCATTAACCAATGAAATGTGTAGAAAATTTATGGACCCCTTGTTTTGGTCAATCACCCCCTTGCTTGCATGTAGATAAAACTTATTTGTCATCATTTTATTAGGTCACTAGTTGATCTATGAGCACAATAAAATTACTGCATGATTTAAACCACAAGATGAGTTCAATGTTAACATTATCACTCTGAAAATTTACCAAACAAAGCAAAGACCTACTTAATTCAGTGGTGGTTTAAAATATTGTCGAGCAAATCTAAGTAATTTCCACTTAATGATTATGTAATATACATCAAATTATATGAGCAAACTCATCCAGAAAGTCCATGATCAACACATAACACATGGTATCATTTAGGATTTGATGCTTCTGAAGCTTTAGTTCTCTCACGTTATTCCTGTCTTCTTTACATTCCCAGAGAATACTCCTATTGAGTCTACCTTATATTGGTTATCTTAGTATTATCAAATATGTTTCCATTTTCAATAGAGTTAAAGGTAGTTATCTCCATTTAGAAACACATGGAGGTTGTTTCCCGATGACCCATAATTAAAATTGTGTCGAACTGTGTCGATCAACTGGTATTTCATAATATAAGAAGCACAGCTAATTTAGTGAATCATTTTACTTTATTCCATTATATTCTAAAGTAAAAAAAAATGTGTCGTTGACTCAATTGAAAATGGAAAGTATTAGTATGATGCCCAGTTAATACTATTACAAAGTCTTAGTCTGCTTATTTTCCTAGGTATCTCAAACAGCAAACAGATGAGAGTGAACACAGGGTGTTGCTTCGTAAAGTGGTTCATAACATCGTTACATACCAAATCTTCCTCAGGCATTAGCATTATTAGTGTAATATTGCATTAACACCGGAACCCTACGAAAAGGAGAGGAAAAAATAGTAGTTTTATTAAGAAAACCCGTGCACTATGTTTGGAGACAGGTTCGATCCGCAGAAACAGCCTCTTGCAAAAAAAAATGCATGATAAGATTGCGTACATCAGATCGTGAAGCGATTCGGCCTCTCCCACGACCCTGTGCAAACGCAGAAGCCTAGCACACCGGAACGCCCTTCTCATTAAGAAAACCCACTTTTCTTTGAAGTAAACACAGAAATATGCATAACGATTCTGTCAAAACCACCGTCCATTTCACATTGCAATTTCGACATAACCCGTACATATTTTTGGGTTTGCTTCTAAACCTTGTGATAAAAGTGGATTTTCATAATAATATATTTATTTTCCTTTCTCCCTACAGAAAAAGGTACCATTTCCGTGTTGTGGCACTATTAACACATTAGGTGAAACAAATGAAAGCATGGGATCCTCAGAAAATGCAGCGCTAAGCCCTCAGAAAAATAGGAAACTTTATACCTACGTTTCCCTGAAAGATGCTGCTTTTATGCACTGGCAGACTTAACAGGCATCCCCCTGATATGGAGAAGGGTGCTACAACAATTGAAAAGTTCACCAGTAGTCTGAGAATCAAAGAATGACGTAATTTGATACAGTAGCAACCCCTATGAGACCTACAAGACAAAACAACGAGAAGATATTTGCTGTCACACTAGAATTTACTACTGACAAGAAGAGTCTATGAGAATCGGCGTCGCCTCGAAAGCCTCTGACAATCATCGCCTGTAGAAGCCATCATAAAAGAGTCATCCTATAATACCTTAACAGAGTGAATGAATAAGGAGAGATGTTTGACAGAATAAATCAAAGGCATGGCAAAATTATACACAAATCAATTTCATGACAATATCATAAACTACTTCCATAAACCACAATGACTACTAACTACTGACAGGAAAGCTTGTCTACTGTTTATATGTTTCTTTCTTTCTTCTTAGCATTTGCCATTATCATGGTCTTCTGTAGCACCTGCTAGAAAAGATGGGATCCACTGAATTTTGTTTTTCCAGCACGGTCACATATTCAAAACCTCTACAGCCTTTGAGATGTTCACAACAACAACATTACCGCATTGCCTTAAAGGCTCCCGTCTATGACGGGATATGGGAGGGTCGGATATACGCAACCATACCCATGTATTAGAAACACATAGAGGTTGTTTCCCGATGACCCAGAACATGTATAATTCCTCCAGAACATGTTTCATACCTGAGATATCTGCTCCGAATGGCTGAAAATATTCCTGAATATCCTCCATATATATGTAAAGAACACTGCAAGATTACAATCAAATGCTTTAGGAAAAGCAAAGTGAATGGCAATGAAGGATAATCCACAGAGACGTTAGATTTGCAGCAGCTTGTTAATTAGGTTAACTAGACAAGAACTAAACGAAGTTGCATCCACTGGTTAACTATAATCCTACATGCCTTTGTTTCTAACATGCAAGAACTGCCTTCCAGTCAAAAAGTAAAACGAGCTACAACTGCTGCACACAAGAGGAGAATAAAGGGATTTAATTAGCATTTCGCTTCTTGCTTAAGTTACAGGTTGCAAACAAATTTTAAGCACCACGTAACTGAACACCTCGATAGTATTGGAGGAAATGTACAAACAGACAAAAAAGCAAAGAAACAAAAGAAACATATATGTTGGGCAACTGTAATGTAATTGTTTGGACTAAATTTATGCTTCAGGAAACATTTCTGTATTGCACTAATGGTAGCAAAGTTGTTTAGAACTAACCATCAATTGTCTCCATAGTTGTCAATAGCTGCCAGCTAATTCTGCGGGAAAGAACTCCAAGGGCAACATTGCGAACCTGGCAAAATGCAAGTATCAATATTTTAGCATTGAAAAAAGGAACAGTTTTATAGTCAACTGGTTTGCACCAAATTACTATGTAAAACCATCTGACCTCATCAAAAACAAGTCCGATGAATCTCAATGACAACAACAAAGTAAGGATGACTTCTCCCACAGGCAAGCCAAAACGACCCAGAGGATAAATAAACCACCGCAGGGCAAACGCAAGCTGCTCAGGTGTTGTACTTGTCAGGCAGAGGCTCGCACTTTGGAATATCTTTAACAAAACAAAAGGAGAATGTCAGCTGACAGTTCATAGAATTCTAGATATATGGAGGCTAATAATTCCTCCTGCTCAAAGAAAGTATCTAGTTGAAAAAGATAAGCTTTTTTTTTCCCCAGGGTGGTGTGGTGTGGTGCTGGTGGTGAGAAGGGAGGATCTGAGCAGAAGGTTCATGCTATGTCATGCCCTATGCCTTGTTCTGTCTGAAGATGCAAAATAATTTTCAAGGATTTCCTCCATGTCCTTCTGGGATTTCACGTCCTCTTTTACTATGATTTAGCTTCTCGGATCTCACAATGGCTAAATGTGCATCTAAAGGTCTCCTTTGCGTGTTACACATAGGCAAATCACATCTTCCATGTTTTATTGTTTTCTCATAATCAGACACGACTCTAACTTTCTCTATAGTTCATTTATTTCTCATCTCATTCTAAATTAAGACGTACACATATTCAGTTGAATGTTGTCACATCGACAGTTGTTTTTATTCTGTCAGAGTTCACCATGGAAGAGTCAGACCCATAGAGCAATGAAGGTTTTGAGCTCATCTTATTGCAGTTACCTTCAACTGTCGTCCTCTCCATCTCATCTATCCTGCTCAAGTCTTCTGCCTGATCCTTATCCTTCCCCATCACTTATAAGTAGCTTCGTTTAACAAAGCTCTTAAAGTCATCTCTTGTCTATCAAGTTCCACAATCTTTGGTGCTGGATGTCCCTTTCTCTTCAAATTTCCATATTTCGATATACATCCAAAACAAACCATGTTGGTTAGTTAGCTTTTCTCTAAGTATGACCTAACAGTCTTACAAGTTTCTCTATCCGTCTTCTTGGTATTAAAAAGTCAACCCACAACCAACCTATCTCATGTGTTTGAAGTGTACTCAAGATAATATTAGTTGATAAGAGCTTGTATGTTGTTGCCAAATATAACACGGCATAACCCTCCTCATTTTTTCTTCAAGTTCATGTAAACATTATACATCATCATACTGCTCATTTTCTTTTGATATATGTCCACATAATTCAACTATTAGGGAAGTCCTCATTTTCAGGGTTTCCATGCATCAGTATGTCCAGATTTTCTTACCAGCTCATTTTGGTACTCATACTTGAGGTGCATAGCACAGGAGGAAAATAAGTCCACCTCACCATCGTCACAAACTTTCAACTTCCTTGGACATTTTGATGACACCTTCAGCCTTGGACAAAGAGTTATATCATGAAAGGAGAAGTCGCCATTCATTGCAGAGTAGCAATGACTTTCCGGCTAGTTAATGATGTATTATGAGACAAAAGGGTTCAGATGTTGACATAGAAAGACCAGAATCACAAGTCCATATAAGGTTTGGTATAAGAGAAAAGGATGCTGGTTTACCAGTGAATTGAACATGAAAAAGATGGAAACTTTACAAAGTCACTTGAGGCACAAAAGACTATACTCTGTGTTCTTAGATACTCTCAGACATTATGTTTCCTACTGAAAAGGCTTCACAGAAACCTTATTGGTGCATCAAAGTTCAAGATGGAGGTTGTTGAAATGAAAATATTCAGAACAAACTCTAAATATTTCAGTCGGTCGGACAATAGTTATTAACCATTGACTCTGTAATTCATCTCGTACAAACTTCTCTCGAGCTATCATTCATTCCACAAAAACAGCCTTCTGACTGTGAGAGAGAGAAAAAGAGGCATGCTAAAAAGGCAGAAATGAGAAATAAAACTCACAGTGAAGGTCAAACAAGCTGATGTACTTGCGGTATACAATCCTTTTCTTGTGATTTGTAAGGGCCCCCACTTCATGAGCACATAGGAATAACCTTCCCAAGATGTTGGAAAACTTGATAAACCCATCATTGAGGGTGGCGGAGCTCTTGAATAAACAAGGGAAGGAGCACTGTCAGTACCCAAAGCTAACATTATAAATAAAATTCCGGAGAGCATCGACACTCGTCCGAGTTGATCCTGTAAGAAAAAAATAAAATTACTATCACAGCTCTCATGAATCAGAGTAAATCTTTAAAAAAGATAATAGAACGAGTGTATGAACATCTATAAGCAATAAAATAAATATTAGTAAAAAGAAGACCGCTCTGTGTTTGAATCAACCCTAAAGGTCATACTTCTAGTACTCTAAATACCAAATAAATATAGTGCTGTGTGATTATTTATTCTCTGGTTGAAGTCTTATCTTTCTCTTGTTGGCGCAAGAAAACTCCAATTATTGGCTTTCCTTGCACTTAATCATTGGAACCTTCTTACAGTGTATCTGCGTAGATATTTTTGGTAAAATATTCCTTCCTTCGCAAAATCACCAAATAAAACAGAATCAGCAATAAACTCCAAAAAGGGAAAAAGCAACTCACCACCCAAACTTGTCTAGGTTGCATCCATATAGATAGCAAAGCCAGGAATGCGACTAGCCCAAACCGCACAAATATATGACATCTGGCTGGTATAACAACTAGTACGAGCAGCCATGCCTGAAATAAGCAGAAAAGGAACTCTCAATGGAAATAACCTCAACAGAAAGCAGTAAACAAGGAATCGTGTGAGAATAAACTCCCATCAATATGAAACAAGAGAATGAACAAATAATGATCATTTCTTCAAGCCCCAGTATAATCAGTTTGTTTACAGAACCACTTGATCTGTACTGCAGACATCTGCATGCCAGTATGCACTTAGAGAACCTCATACATAACACATCTGCTCCCCGAACAAATAGTAAGGGAAATTTTATATTCTTCCTACAAAGATATGCAATCAAAGGAGAAATCTTTCTCCCAATTGTATTTTCACTGTTGGTTTACGTTATGAATACTTGAAAACCAAGAAAAAACATTTTTGTTGTGTTAAAATTTAAAAAGAAAAGGACTTGTCAAAATTCCTTTTTTGACTTAATTGATGCTCAAGCAGGACACTGAAAACCCCAACTTATAAGGGAACTAACAAAAAGTTCACTCAGCATAACTCCTAGTAGTTTAAGCCTTTATTCTTTCACTGGATTTTTTGTTTGATCCTAAGAGCCAGCAAATGCAAGCGAGTACAAGAAAGGAAAAGCTCTAAAGTGACAGCCACAAAAACTAGCAGCCTTGAAGTGTATATGGGATAAGATAGCATCAGAAACTCCAAGATTCACCTTTATTAGACTTGATCATTGAGCAAAAAAACTATTTTCACCTTTTCTTCTGTCATCTCTAAGTAGTATGTACCATTTCATAAATCCCACTAGTGATAAAAAGAGAATGCGGAGTTTTAGTTATAAAGGAAGAAACTTTAATATCCTTCTAAGCATAAATTAAGACCATAGATGTAGAACAGAACCATACCAATTTGATTCTTGGATCCACTGAATGCAAGAAAGTAATCGGGGAAGATATATATTGCCCAATGGGACTTGAAGTAGCCTCAGAAATCCACGTGAATACTTTATCAGCTGCAAGAAAATTTCTGGGCACCCATTTTCCCCACTTTTTGGGGTCCCCAGAACGTTCACTCTGTGCTGCACATTTACAGAGGGCCCCTAGCTTTTTGTAAGGACGTAGAAGCAAATAAAGTTGGGTTCTTGAATTTGAAGTGAATGAAATCCGGGATTTTGGAGATTTTGAAGTTCTGATGATTAAAAATTCAGACAGAGGATTTGTTGCAGTTGGATGAGTGCGAAGAAGCTGTGAATTCATGGGAAAATGGGACTTTTGAAGCTATGGGATAGAGATAGAGGGCAAAAGAAAATCAATTAGAGTTGATTCACTATGAAATTGAATCCTGAAGAAGTGACGATTGAGCTTCAGGCTTCACAAGATAGGCTGGCCAACTCGAACTCTGGAATGACCTTCGGGTGAGAAGTGATGTGTTAGTTACTCGTCATGTTTGGGGGGTAATCGTTAAAACTACCGAGTTGATCATATTTTTTTAACAAAACATTTATTAATTGTTTCACAAGATATTTAAAACTAATTTTATTATATTTTTTATCCAAAATTTTTAGAAAATATTCACAAAAATACTCAGCTACCCAGATATAACATGTGATTGCATATTTTAATTGTTTATATTTTAAAATAAAAAGTTAACATTAGTTTAAAACTCAACTACTCAAACCGACAACCAATAAAATTTTGCTTTCTTTCCTCCATTCTTCCCTAACATATCTCCTCTTAGGATTATGAGAAAAGTTGGTAGCTCACTACAGGAAGAAGAGAGCAATTTACATTAGATTTCGAGTGAATGAATATTAGTCTCGTCTTCAAGTTCAGCTTGTCGTTGCAGAGATCCAAAAAAGTGTCATCCGGTTGAATATGTGCTCCTCTGTGAACATAAAATCAGAGAATGTGATTATGAGAGATTAGCAGTTAGCTAAGTCTGTCTTTCTCCACTGATCAAATTATCTATTGTCACGGTTTTTGCAGCTTTCTTTGAGAAATCTTTTTTTCCGATCAACTTGGAGAGCTGAAAATCCAATGTGGTTTTTGATTGTTTTCCAAGTGTAGTTAAGCTTAAGTTTATAATTCACTGAGAAAAAGATAAGGGAAAAGAAGTATGAGAACATTTGTATGACTGTGTTGAAACTTAGGCTTGCATGAGGTGAGGCCCATATCTACTCAAAACCTTAAGGCAATGGGTGGTGGTACCTCATCCTCATATTAGCCATGTATTTTTTTCTCAAATTAGCCAATGTGGGATCCTCAACACCCGCCCTCACGTGGCAACGTGGCTTGACATACACACGCGCCTTACAACCCGCCCTCAATCACAAACCACAAGCCAGGCATGAACATCTGGACTTAGCTGAGGGGAAATATTAAATGGCCAACCATGGGCCAGGCAAGGGGTGAGTCCACATTTTAAACCTGCTCTGATACCATGTTGAAACTTGGGCTTGCATGAGGTGAGGCCCATATCCACTCAAAACCTTAAGGCAATGGGTGGTGGTACCTCATCCTTATATTAGCCATGTATTTTTTCTCAAATTAGCCAATGTGGGATCCTCAACAGACTGAGAGTAATATTGCGTTGAACTAAAAAGGTTCAGTTTAATGATACATGTAGTGATTGATGTAAACATGAGATGATTTCTTAATACAATATTTTTTCTCATTCGGCTATTGCCAGTGACGTCTTTCCGTATCTCCATGAGTTCGAACTGAACTTGAAGATGAGTATAATATTCATTCAAGTTAATATATTGTGTCATAACAAAATATCAGTTATACAAGATGTTTTAGGGGTCTTCTCGGTAATAATCTCTTCAGTGATATTTTATTGATCATCCAATTGCGCTCTTTGACTCACAAAAGCATTTTTCCAAGCCCTAGTAAGAACAAACCCGCTATATTCTTAGCATTGTCAATCATTTCATTCATTTTGTTTTCCTGAAAACAACGCTCATAGCATGAGGAACAAACAATGCAATTATTGCCCCTAGTTAGTTTACCCATCTATAGTAGATTGAAGCTTAAACTAGGCACATGCAAGATATATTTTGATAAGATTTGATAATTTATTCGGACAAAGCCTAATCCAAGAACCTCTAAAGCAGTATCATTTACTATCTACTTTTTTTGGAATTGAAAAAGTAGAGATGTAGATTAGAATTTTATCATTACTTGTCATATGGTCAATAGCTTCTAAGTCAACAATCCAAGAATTAATTGTATGTGGTTGAACGAGGCACGCCATTGTAGTATGAATAGATTCAGCTCAACTCTATCGCTTTCTCAGCAATTAGATCAGTGTTGTAATCTGATCTTTTGTAGGAATGTCGTCAAGTTCTAATCTCTGAGCTGAGCCGAGCTAGGCTGAGTTGCTAAACAGATGTACAACATTTTGTCCATCAGAAAAAATGTTTTAAATGTGGTCTCAAAGGGCCACTGTTCGACTTTAGTGGTGTTTTTTCTTCTCTAACATGTTCTGCTTGAAGTCTCCAACAGTCATCAACTGACCTTCCTTTTTACAATATTTGCAAACAGCTTTATTACCTCCATTAGTGTATCTTTTAACAGCTAAGCCTGAGGCTTCTAATGGTTATTTGCTAAGCAAAAACAAAGGTGTCTGTATTTGAGCTTCATCCCATCATAACCTTCTTACTACTTTCTTCATGTCTGATCTCAACAAAGACAGCTTTTAGACTTGGAAAGGGTTTATTGCTAAGAATTATACTCCTTACATTAGCAAACTCTGGATTTAATCCAATATGGAATCGAAAGACATGTTTCTGCACAATAATTTCCTTATATAAATTTGAATCAGTGATACAGGATACCTGATGTGTTTCAAACATATCTACTTGTTGTCACGTCATAGCTAACAAAATATAGTATTTATGCACATCAAGATTACCTTGTTTTAGTTTATGAAGATGAGCTTCAATTTCATACGGCTCATATATGTTATCTTGTTTTGAATACATTTCTTTTATTGCATCTCAAATTTCTACTAAAGTATTATATATCATGGAATCATCTGAGATGTCTTCTAACATAAAATGTATAAGCCATGACATTATCATGCTATTTTTAAATTTCAATAATCTATAATTTGCATCAGTTCCTGATGGAACGGTAATTGTTCCGTATAAGTATTCTTCCTTGCTTTTACCGTCACGAACATCTCTACCCCTCTATACTATGAGAGATAGTTATCTCTGTTTAATTTTTGACTTGTAATAACAATGAAAGTGTCATCAAATACTTGAGGACCACTTGATCCTCCTCTTAATACTTAATCAGAAGCAGAAGTGGTCTCGATATATTCAGCAGGGGTATAAGAAGAGGTAGCAATTTTTCAAATAATTCAAACATTGATTGAGAATAGTGTGTAGTTAAAAAAATGAAAGTATTATTTTTGCTCTGATACCATATAAAGAACGAATAATATAAATTCATTCAAGTTAATTGCAATACACAAGATTGATTCTCCTTTTATAGGAGTTGCTACATTGCCTTCAACGTCTTTATTCTTTCTAACAACTACTTGACATGACATTACAACGGCTAGTTACTAACTTTGTAACGACTCGTTACATGCTCATCTCAGACATATATATAATTAAAGAAATATGATCTACTATATTGCTATGTAAATGTGTGTATTCTGTATAGCTAAGTGTTTTCAGCTCGGCTGCTCTGATCAGCTCTACTGCCAGTACTTTGTTGTCTTATGGTATACCATCAACTTGTTACCTCGGCTCTACACACCTGTATCTACCTCAGCAACTTATATTTTATAATTATGTGCCGAGCTGCTGCTACTAAGCTCACCTATGCAGTGCACTTTTATCTAATCAGCCGGCTTCACCTCTACCGCTTATATTTTCGTATCTCTTCTCAACACGGTTGCTACTATGCTCAGTTCAGTTCAGCTCAGCTTACATCTCTACATAGAAGATAAGGCAGCCCGCTTCCCTGTTTCTCTCGCCTGTATATCCCTTTGATACATGACCGAAATTCCTCTTAATAAGATTCATCAAAGGAAGTCCAACACAGGCTAATGGTGAGGCAAGTTGAATGCAGTAGAGAAGGTTACTAATATTTCTTGATGTAACTTTATAAGGTCATCCTTCCCTAATAAAGGCTCTATTTTTGAAACTTGTTACAATCATAGACTTATACTTCTGTGTTTAAATAAATTATAAAAAGAACTTATATTTTCTCGGATAAATTAAGTAGTTGGAAGCAATTGACAAGGAGTTGCTGCTCCGGAATTTTGGATCAATTACTTCAGAAAACGTTGTGGTCCTCTTGATTATCCATTTTCAAAGGTTAATAGTGAAACGCATTTTGTATATTGACTGCGATTCTTATATTGTGAAGTATCAGTTCGTCGACATAGCTTGACGTAATTTATATTATGGGTCGTCGGAAAACAACCTTTGTGTGTTTCTAACACATATGTATAGTTACGTATATCCGACCTTCTTATATCCTGCCATAAACAGAAGTCTCTAAAACAATGAGAGTAATGTTCTTTCGTACATTCAAGTCGCTATACAAACAAAATAATTGACATGAAAAACAAAATAACTGGAAAAAGATCTATTTGCTCTCAAGCCTTTGAAATTCCTCAACATATTTCATAATGATATGTTAATTGTTTGGAGAATTTTTCCAATTCCTATCACATTTGTGGTTTTTAGTTTTAATTTTTTTTTTTTTTTGAAATATCCCGTTCTTCCAGCAACGCCCTGAAACCTCCAAAATACAGGGGCTGAATGCTTCTACCAAGCATGAACAAGAAGAAGATGCAACATACAGATAGCACGCTGCTTAAATATAGCATCTGATTTGCAAATTCAAAAAAATAAATATAAAAAATAAAGGGTGCCAAAATGCTACAACATCACTGAAGGGCTTGAATGCAACAAGGATGATTGATGGACTTTCTACTTGTTGCCCCTTCCTGCAAAATCAAAATTAACCATCCCATAATTATAACCTTGATACCTAGAACTTTTTGTACCTAGGTGGATGCTGGAAAGCTCCTTCCCTCTTCCTGCAACCAGATACTAGTGATGCATTTTCACCTCTACAAGGTTCGAGGAAATTAGAACAACTTTGCAGGTTATAATGGAGTCCCGACCTATTCATATCCCAGGAACTGGTCAAATTTCTTGTTCTCTTTACTCCAGTACGTGAAACAGATGTACTTTGCCAACTATTGCCTGGATGCTGTTGCACAAGACACACCCCAGTATGTGAAGCAGATGTACTTTGCCAACTATTGCTTGGATGCTGTTTCACAGGACACACCTCAGTACGTGAAGCAGATGTATTTTGACAACTATTGCTTGGATGCAGTTGCACAGGACACACCCCAGTACGTGAAGCAGATGTACTTTGCCAACTATTGCTTGGATGCTGTTGCACAGGACACGCCCCAGTACGTGAAGCAGATGTACTTTGACAATTATTGCTTGGATGCTGTTGCTCATGACTCCAGTAAGTGAAGCAGATGTACTTTGCCAACTATTGCTTGGATGCTGCTGCATAGGACACGCCCTAGTACGTGAAGCAGATGTACTTTGCCAACTATTGCTTGGATGCTGCTGTATAGGACACACCTCAGTACGTGAAGCAGATGTACTTTGCCAACTATTGCTTGCATTCTGTTGCACAGGACACACCCCAGTATGTGAAGCAGATGCACTTTGCCAACTATTGCTTGGATGCTGCTTCACAGGACACACCCAGTACGTGAAGCAGATGTACTTTACCAACTATTGCTTTGATGTTGTTACTCATGACACACCCTAATACGTGAAACAGATGTACTTTGACAACTATTGCTTTGATGTTGTTGCTTATGACACACTCTAGTACGTGAAGGATGTACTCTGCCAAGTATTCCTTGGATGTTGTTGCACAGGACACACCCCATTAGGTGAAGCATATGTACTCTGGAAAGTATTCCATGGATACTGTTGCTCATGACGATGAGTGTCCCATTTCTTCCAACAGCTCGACCTATCGTCAATCATGTTTTCTCCAGCACGTCTCATATTCTGACCTCCACCGTTCCTTGCATTCAAAGTATTTTTATGCGACCAGCTACTAGTGTTTTGCCTTTGTTTCCCCTCCCATGATTCATTAGTGCCACCACCTCTCCACACATTGTTTCTAGAGGCTTCATTCACTTTAGTGCAACTTTGCTCCCTAGGATTGCAAGAGTCGTCTATATTAGATGACTCCGTACAGTGGCGCCAACTTGTTGAAGCTTCTTTTGGCAGTCCGACCTCCAAAGTCGGACTACTTCCCATAGATTTTGCCCAGGATTCTCACGACTTTGCACGAAATCGCAGGAAATCTCAATTTTGTTCGATTTTCCAACTTCATCAGGATTAAAGTATGCTTTATCCAACTCTAGAATTAACCCAGGATCAATGTCAGAATTCCGTCAATTTCAACAATGTACTGATTTGGATCTGGTAGAGGAGTCTCAGACGGCAGGCGATTAATCTTTTCCCAGTATCTTTGTTTGGCAGAATGAAACGCTTCTTTGGCAGCACAATCATCCATTTGACCACGTTATCATAACAGTGCATGTAGTTCTTTGCTATTAAAATCTTCTTCCATGGAACCCTTACTGACTTGCAAAAATCTATTTCCCAAGATGATGATCCACTGTTGTCCTGAATTGCAGGAGGATTCGATTGAGAGTGATAAGGTGAAGACGGAGGAGAAGGAGGGGGCTCTTCATAATCATAATCTGGGTATTTCTTGCGATTGTAATTTCGTCTGGGTATATATCTCCTGTCCCACTTTCCCATTTCTTTCTTCAAACTGTATTCAATTGAATCAGAAATACGATGCCCAAATCGGGGAGCTCCTGCTCTATCAACAGTATTGGATTGAGGGTTTAAGTGAAAACAGAAGGTTTCGATCGATTTATCAACGAATCGATTCCGTAGGTAAACCGACTATGGTCTTTTGGGTCGCCGGGGAGGGAGAGGGGAAACGGTTGGTGGGAGACTGAAGAAGTGGTGGGGCCGAGCAATGGCTCTTTTTATTTTTTATTTTTTACTTTCTTTGGGTGCTTTTCTTTTAGTAGATTTTTGGTGCCTTAGAGTACGTGGTTTTCATCTCATCATAACATAATCAAATGGTTGACATTGAGTTCAGATCTCCAGTGAGGCAAAAATATGAGTTCTCCAATTATACGTCGTCATATGTACAAACTATTAGAAAATGATGAGGAGATATGGAAACCAAACGAAATAAAAACGAAAATCATATGAAACAATAAGCCGAGACACAACGAAAGTTGTTGTCCTTAAAGCTAAAATGCCTCCACCACGAGTGAGGTGAATCTCTCTTGGCACAATCTTCCCAAGATATAACGGCTTCTTTCTTTCGTTCGCTCTACGAGAGGAAGATGAACTTGCAAAGTAGAAGTGTTTGAATGTAGAAGAGAAGTAGAAGAAGGACTGCTGAAATTTTCTGCACTAAGGATTTGCAAGAGTTTTCTATATTTATGTAAAGTAGTTAAGCCTTGTATTTATAGGATTTAGGGTTCTAAAACAATGTTTAAAAGATGGTTTTCAACAGTTTTCTAACTCCCAGATGTAGTTGAATAACGTTCATTTTTGAAGGGAGATGATTCTTGGACCAAAAGATGCAACTCAGCATGAAAAGTTCTGTCTATTGGCACATCGATCGATCGATGTCACTTCGATCGATCGATGTGATCGATCGAAGTCGGACAGAATGCTTCAGTTTCACATGGATCGATCACTTTGATCGATCGACGTCACATCGATCGATCGACGTGAGAGATCTATGTTGATCTAAAATCTTCCAGAATTGCAACACTCTACATCGATCGATCGATGTAATTCACATTGATCAATCCAAGTCCTTCTGAACACTTAACTTTGTTCCTCTTTCACTTGGTTCGATCCATCTCTTACTTGGATCGATCCAAGTGATATTCTCAAAGTTAAAAGTGTTTAAATCATTCACCAAACTCCCAAACAACATTACACATGCTTCTATATAAGTTTAGAGCATATTTTAAAAGTATTTACACATACTTTTTCCAACAATCCCCCACATGATCCAAACTTATGTACTAGCAATCACGAACGTTAATAAATTAACCTCTCTACGATCAAACGAAGACAATGATATACATAATGGACAATGACTCGCGTCTTGAATTGCCATTTAGTTCAAGAAGAAGTATATAAACGGAAATAAGATGACATTGACGTCTTGAATCTTACTTCTCTATTGTTTATATAAACTTACAACCGACATATCATTGACTAACTTTAGGCAAGTTCGCGGTGTGGTGCGAAATCGGCCATGCACCCAGTCCCAGGTTTTCATAAGCAAACTAGTGAGTTGTTCCAAACTCTCATAGGAAGCGGCACCACTTCCACGCTTATATAGATAGAATTCATCAAGTGTGCACTGCTCACACCATCATCAAATATGACTATGAATTCCATTAAGAGATTATAAAAATCTCACCCTCAATAAATTGCAGCGAGCACTATTTTCAACAACATCATAAGGAGGAACATATGATAGTGCTAAGTAGGATTCTTCTGTGACTTGTTATTACCACATTGAACCCCGTTCGCAGGATCTCTGCTAATAGCGGGTTGGGTTGCCGTCACACAGAATCCATGTCGAATGGAACAAGTCTCATCCCCCTCAATGTTTCCCGGACCAACTTTTTACATAGTCCTTTCGTTAGTGGGTCACCCAGGTTAAACTCGGATCTTACAAACTCCAAGTTAACCACCCCTGAACCCATTAAATCTCGCACAATATTGTGTCTCAGTCGAATATGCCGGCTCTTCCTATTATAAACTCTGTTCTTTGCTCGAGAAATCGCAGTGTGTAGATTAAAGAAATCTCTATATGGTTTGAAACAGGCCCCTAAGCAATGGCATGAGAAGTTTGATAGTGCCTTGGTTGCAAATGGATACGTAGTAAATGAAAGTGATAGATGTGTTTATAGAAAGTTTGAGAATCAAGACGGTGTTATTATTTGCTTGTATGTTGATGACATGTTGATATTTGGCACGAATGTAGATATTGTGAATAAAACCAAATTGTTTTTGTCATCTGTCTTTGATATGAAAGATATGAGAAATGCTGATTTTATTCTTGGTCTTAAGTTAGTTGAGAAATGTGGGGGATATATGCTTTGTCAAAGTCATTATGTTGAAAAAATGTTAAAGAAATTTAATCACTTTGATTGCAAAGCTGTAAGTGCTCCATATGATCCTAACGGAAGATTAGAAAAGAATAATGGTGTTAGTGTTTCTCAAAGTGAATATGCAAGAATTATAGGTAGTGTAATATACTTAATGAATTGCACTAGACCAGATATTGCATATGCTGTTAATAGACTTGCTAGATACACTCACAATCCAAGTAATGCACAATGGTTTGCTCTAAGAAGACTTTTGAGATATCTTAGAGGAACCATGGATCTTGGTTTATTGTTTAGTGGGAATCCTTGTGTGCTAGAAGGATTTTGTGATGCTAATTGGGTAACCGATAATGATGAAGTTAATTCAACTAACGGTTACGTGTTCACTTTAGGTGGTAATTCTATTTCGTGGAAGTCATCTAAGCAAGCATGTAAATCAAAGTCAACTATGGAGTCTGAATTTGTTGCTTTAGAACTTGCATGTACAGAAGCCGAATGGTTAAGGAATTTGCTTATAGACATTCCTTTGTGGGCTAAACCTATGTCGTCTGTGTCTATACATTGTGATTCACAGGCTACGATTGCTCGAGCAAAGAACAAAGTTTATAATAGGAAGAGCCGGCATATTCGACTGAGACACAATATTGTGCGAAATTAATGGGTTCAGGGGTGGTTAACTTGGAGTTTGTAAGATCCGAGTTTAACCTGGCTGACCCACTGACGAAAGGACTATGTAAAAAGTTGGTCTGCAAACATCGAGGGGGATGAGACTTGTTCCATTCGACGTGGATTCTGTGTGACGGCAACCCAACCTGTTATAGCAGAGATCCTGCGAACGAGGTTCAATGTGGTAATAACAAGTCACAAAAGAATCCTACTTAGCACTATCATGTGTTCCTCCCTATGATGTTGTTGAAAATAGTTCTTGAACATTTCCTCAGCCTCATCTTTATTGCTTATCAAGTATACTCTAGTGAACCTAGAATAATCAATAAGGAAGGTAATATAGTACCTTTTACCTCCTTTACTTACATGATTCTTGAAATCACCTAAGTCACTATGAACAAGGTCTAATTTATCTAAGACTCTTTCAACACTCTTGAATGGTTCCTTATGATGCTTTGCTTCAATACAATACTCACATCTATCAAACTTGTCCTCATTTGCTATATATATGATATTCATGCTTTTTAATCTTTTCAATGCATCAAGATTAACATGACCTAGTCTAGCATGCCAAATGTCATAAGAATCCAACAAATACACGGAAGAAGAAGTATTATTATTAACTATGCAAGTAGCATCAAGTACAAACAACCCAGCATTACAAAATCCCTTCCCAATGAATTCTCCATTTCTAGTAAGCACTAACTTATCAGAATCAAAAACAAGTTTAAGATTGGCCTTGTTTAGAAGTGCTCCAGAGATCAAATTCCTACGTATAGTAGGAACATAGAGCACATTACTCAAATCTAGTCTTTTTCCCGAAGTTAACTTGAGGAGCATTTTTCCTTTCCCGAGTACACGGGTTCCACGTGCATCCCCAAGAAAAACTTGGTCTCCACTATCTATTTATTGAAAGTCAAAAAATAGATCTCTACTGGTAGCAATGTGTCTGGTGGCTCCGGTATCAACCACCCACTCTGTTGCACCTCCAACAAAGTTTACCTCATCCACGACGACTACAACAATGATCTCCTCGTCCTCGCTTCCGTTTCTTTCTTCATGCTCCGTCAGGTTTGCATGGCCATTTGCTTGTCCCTTTCTTTTGTTACAGAAGAACGCCTTGTGTCTAGCCTTTCCGCAAACCCAGCATACTCCTTTAGGCTTCTTTTGTCCCTGCACAAAAGGTTTACCTTTATTGTGTTGAGCTTTGGCATTCTGGAGTTTTGGCCTCTTTGACCTTGGATTGTGCTCCAGAATGTTAGCTTGAGACTCATTCTCAGCACCCTTTGCATCTTCCAACCGGTTGTTATCTTCAATACGTATGTGTTTGATGACACCATCCATGGTAAGCTTGGCGTCATCGTGTTTACCTCTCTTCTTGTATTTGTTCCAAGAAGAAGGTAACTTTTCCAACAAGGAGGCAGCCTGGAACATCTCATCTATCTTGATGCCTTCTTGTTCAAGATTGTCCACCAATTGCTGAAACTGATGGATTTGATCGTTTATAGGTATGTGATCAACCATTTGAAATTTGAGGAATTCACTGACCACATACTTTCTCTTTCCAACATCTTCAGAACCATACTTGTTCTGAAGTGCCTTCCAAATCTCCCCGGCCGACGTGAACTTGACATATATGTCAAATAGTAAATTCGACAAGAAATACAGGATATGACCCCTGCAGGTAGTATTGTCGGCTTCATATTTGAGTGCTTCTCCTTCTTCAGTAGGTTTCTCCTTGGTGAGCACATAGGAGACAGACATCATCTCAAGAAAAAACAAAACTTTGGCAGATCACCTTTTGAAGAATTTACCATCAAAAGGTTCTACCTTTGACATATCAGGAACAACATGATGTTTGGTAGCCATATCACAGATTTTAGCTTTAAGATTGTTAGAAAATGATGAAGAGATATGGAAACCAAACGAAATAAAAACGAAAATCACAGGAAACAATAAGCCGAGACACAACGAAAGTTGCTGTACTTAAAGCTAAAATGCCTCCACCACGTGCGAGGTGAATCTCTCTTGGCACAAGTTTCCCAAAATATAACGGCTTATTCCTTTCGTTCGCTCTACGAGAGAAAGATGAACTTGCAAAGTAGAAGTGTTTGAATGTAAAAGAGAAGGAGAAGAAGGACTGCTGAAATTTTCTGCACTAAGGATTTACAAGAGTTTTCTATATTTATGTAAAGTAGTCAAGCCTTGTATTTATAGGCTTTAGGATTCTAAAACAATTTTTAAAAGATGGTTTTCAGCATTTTTCTAACTCCCAGATGTAGTTGAATAACGTTCACTTTTGAAGGGAGATGATTCTTGGACCAAAAGATGCAACTCAGCTTTCTGTCCGTTGGCACATCGATCGATCGAAGTCGGACAGAATGCTTCAGTTTCACATGGATAAATCGACATCACATCGATCGATCGACATGAGAGATCTATGTTGATCTGAAAGCTTTCAGAATTGCAACACTCTACATCGATCGATCGATGTAATTCACATTGATCGATCCAAGTCATTCTGAACACTTAACTTTATTCATCTTTCACTTGGTTCAATCCAACTCTTACTTGGATCGATCCAAGTGATATTCTCAAAGTTAAAAGTGTTTAAATCATTCACCAAACTCCCAAACAACATTACACATGCTTCTATATAAGTTTGGAGAATATTTTAAAAGTATTTAAACATACTTTTTCCAACACAAACTGGTCAGCGATTTAAATTTTTAAAAACAGAGAGGTTCAGATCCAGTGAATTGAATTGTTTCTTTAGTGAATTGAAGTGTGTGTGTATATATATGTATAAAGAATAGACATATCAATTCACATAGAAGCTCAAAGAAGAAACTTTAGTAAAGAATTATACAAGTCAATCCACCGAAGCGAGTGTGTGCTCAAGTGATTGAAGCGAGTGCCTGCAAAAATGAAACCATAATTAAAAGGATATAGCTAATTGCTTCCCCTATCTTTCAGAAGGGAAGCAGTTTAAAGAAGTTATCTCTTGGCTTGTTCACCATTTTCACATATTCCATCAGGTGATTTGTCACTCCCAGCGTCGCATTTTCATCAACATCAACATTACTCCATTGTCTTAAAGATCCTGTTCATAACGAGATATGGGAGTCGGATGTACACAACCATACTCATGTGTTAGAAACACAAATAAGTTGTTTTCCAATGACCCATAATGAAATGTCAAACTATGTCGATCAACTGCTACTTCACAATACAAGAAGCGCAACCAATTTAGTAACCTATTATGTTTTATTCTATCATATCCCAGTTTTGTGAATGCTTAACTGAACTTGGAAATATTGTAAGTAAAAGATGAGGTTACTGAACAAATTGTAGTAGCGATCAACCACTCAAATTTGCTGTCAATATTATGTTGATGAATATCCAAACTTTTGGCAGTTTGTTAATTTCTCCAAGAACCTCGCCAATTACATGCTACCAAGCATTTCAGAATAATAAAAATAAAAATCTTTTATCTTTTTATAATTTTCATTTCGACAATTTACCTTCAGAAAGTCATGAAAAGAATCATTCATAATTTGAAAGACTATTAATACAAAAAATATTCGAAGATGAAAAAAGAACGAACAAGAAAGTGTTGGAAAAAGTACGTTAAAATACCTTTCCGTGTGCTCCAAACTTATATAGAATGTATATGAGGTTGTTTGGGAGATTGATGTGATGAGTTGCAATGTTAGGAACTTTCAGTCGGACGTGGAACTCTCACGTGGATCGATCAACGTACGTCGATCGATCGACGTGAGAGTTTCATGTTGATCAGAGGACGTCGATCTCTCATTGAGAGATCGACGTGAGAGTTCCATGTTGATCTGAGGACGTCGATCTCTCATTGAGAGATCGACGTGAGAGATCTACGTTGATCTGAGGACGTCGATCTCTCAATGAGGGTTCGACGTGAGAGATCGACGTGAGGGTTCGACGTGCCAGCGGACAGAACCTTTCATTTTGGGTTGCAACTTTTGATCCAAGGATCATCTCCCTTCACCTATGAACGGTAATCAACTGCCATAATTGATAGAAAAACTGCTGAAATGAGTTTCAAACATGGTTTTTAACACAATCCAAGATCTATATATATATATGAGATCCTGCTATCTTCAACATATACAACATTCTTGCAAAATTCTATAGAAATTTCAGCAATCTTTCTACCATTCTCTCCTTTATCTTTCTCTTCTAAATCAAGTTCATTCTTATTCTCCTAGAGCAAAGGAAAAGAAGACAGCCGTTATATCTTGGGAAGCATTAGTCTTGTTGTCTACCTTGCTCGTTGGTAGAGACTAAATTGCTTTAAGGACAGAGTCATCTCGAGACTCGTCTCGACTGTTGTTTGATCATCTTTCTTGCTTGTTTGCTAAAATTTCCTAACAGAAAGTACATATGGAACTTACTCCTCATTCATTCGCTCACACTAAAGTTCACACATTTGCTCTGCGCCTTTTTCATTAACCGCATTTGTGCTTCTTGAGTAATTTGGGAACAATTACTTGCACTTAGTCTCCTGGTTTCAGTTTAATTATTGAACGAAAACCACATAGACGGTCCAATAACCCTCTATAAATTCTACAACCCACCTACCTATATTCATCTAAATCCCACCTCGGATCCAACGGAAAGCACTCCAGGGTCCAGACCTTGTTTAAACTACATAGACAAAAAGAACAGAAAAAGGAATCCGTTTCAGGAGCTTTTGTGTCCCTTGTTCATTCCATGTTTCTTTCAGCTCAGCATGTGAACGAGGCTGCCTAATCCGGTGCAGCAGAAAATTTAACTCCCATGAATTTATTGGTGGCTATATCTTGGTGATGGAAGAAGCACATCAGATGATATAAGCTAATCCTTGAAGAGGATTGGAGGAAATTGTCTGAAAGGACATTCTCGGTACACTATGCTTCTGCGTTTATGTAAGGTCCGGAGAGGGTTTGGATCGCTTCGGGTCTGATGTATGCAGTTTTACCCTACACTTTGTCAAAGGGCGTTCCTAGTGCACTAGGCTTCTGCGGTTGCTCAGGGTCCGAAGAGGGGCCGGATCGCTTCGCGGTCTGATGTACGCAGTTTTACCCTACACTTTGTTAAAGGCCTTCCTAATGCACTAGACTTCTGAAATTTGTGCAGGGTCCGGAAGGAGCCGGATCGCGAAGTTCCTGGTGCAGTAGGCTTCTGCATTTGCACAGGGTCCGAAGAGGACCGGATCGCTTCGCGGTCTGATTTACGCAGTTTTACCATACACTTTGTTGTAGGCCTTCTTGGTGCACTAGGCTTCCGAAATTTGTGCAGGGTCCGGAGAGGGGTCGGATCGCTTCGCGATCTGATGTACAGTCTTACGCTACACTTTGTGAAAGAGACTGTTTCCGCGTCTCGAACTTGTGAACTAAATGTCATAAACCACTAACCTTACCAGTTGTTCCAAGATCATCTTCTAGAACATTAACCGAAAGGAACATACATATATCTAAGGAGACCAAGAACATTTGTGACAAGCCTCTGCCTGGTTTTTTTTTTTTTGGCCGAATTACATCTATACGTCTCACTTTAGAAGGTTGTTGATCTAAGATAGCATAGTGGAGATGGACAATCTATAGTCGACTTTGAGAATAAAAGGCTTGTGTCCACAATATGGTCTTCGCTTTCAAATGCGAAGAAAGATGCTGGGGTGGACGAAAATCAAATTTTGGTGCAGCAATTCCAAAGAAAGGAAAATTTTTCTAGGATCAAACACGTGCAACTTATCGAAGATGAGAAATAGGAAATCTGGTAAGAACATTGCACCACGTAAAAGTCAGCTTCAGCATTTTTTTTTGAAAAAAAAACCCTAGATTTCTGGAACTTTTAAATTGCTTACACCACCTATTGAAGTCAACGCTACACCAAAACACAAATGAAAATACGAGCTAATCCTAAATCTGATTGATTCAGCATGAATCTCTTGATGTCGTCTTCCCTCTACTCCGCACCAGCATCATGGTCATCGCCTTCTTGCTTCTCTAGCACTGTGAATTGCCGCTCCGCTAATATAACAAGCGCCAGTACTAAGAGAGATCAATTACATGGCGTCATGTTCAAGTATGGCCGTAAGCCGATTCAGGTCTGTTTATGTTTGGTTCATTTAATCAAATAGGATTATCAACTAGGATTTTGGAAGGAGATGTTACATCGCAAATGTACTCTTTCAACATTATGGTTTTCATTTACAAATGGAGTAAGTCACATTTTTTTTTTGACTTTTTTGACTTTGTAATATGTTGGAATAAAACAAAATGGAATAAAACAAAACGATTCAATAAATTGGTTCCGCTTCTTATATTGTGAAATAGCAGTTGATCAAACACAGTGTTTGTTTCTAATATATGGGTAGACAATGATACAATGTTGTTGTTATCTTTCAACATTATATACATAGAAGTCAGTGAACACAAGGCATAATTACAGGCAAGTAATAGATCAAAGATTAGAACTGCAAATGGGTGATAGTTTAGATGACAGACTATGTATTGAGCAAAGTCTTAAACATACTTTAGAGTTTCCAGTGAGACATAGAAACAAAATTTCTGATTTTGGCCACGGCAGCAGCCGTTTATGTGAGCAAATATAGTTTCTTCTTCTTCTTCTTTTTTTTTTTTTTTTTTTT
>AP025065.1:28182739-28629767 GCA_036186865.1 Eustoma russellianum
TTTTTTTTTTTTTTTTTTTAATTTCTGCTAGTTGAGATTTTAAAATATAGATACACACATACACACACACGCAGAGAGACAGTGATAGCTACACCGAAGTTTCTTTGGCCAATATCATGACATTGTGGGCATGAATCCTTTAACATATGCCGAGTCTGATCTTTAGTTCTCTAGTGCAGGTTGCATTTAAAACTGGGGACTACAGACAGCAAGTCATTTTTGTTGCTGGACAATCAGATGGATTTATGGCTACTAAGTACGTCTCTATTGCAGTTAAACATTATGCTATGCCTTCAAAACTCAAGATCTCAGTTTTTTTCTTAATGTTGATTGAAGGCAATCACAGTGTTTCCACTTATCGACCTAACCATTTTTCGGAGCGTCATTTTCGAAGTCTTGTCCCTAAATGTTTGTTGTAATAGATACTCTACTTGCCCCAACCCCTCTCAACCTCCCATGGAGACCTACTAATAAAAATCAATCAATCATACGCAGCATATCCCAACGGCAGCAAAAGCTACATTAGAGTCTGAGGAGGGTGAGCGGCAGTCAAACAATACCTCTATCCCAATGGATATTGAGTTTGTTTCCTGTGAGACCCCGGCTCTATAGGAGATCTATTAATATGATTGAGTTAGTATTGACAAGTGAAAAGTTCTTTTGTTTTCGTGTTAATACAACATTTACTTGATGGAACTCCATAATTTTTTATCCGCAGCCTAACATTGCTTGATGAGTCTGACTTACCATTTCTTACATAAATTGCAATGCACTTTGTTTTGGGGTTGCAATAGTCCAGAACTTAATCAGCTTAGATAGACTTGATTGTCCAGGCTAAAGCTTTGAGAAATTCGGCGTTTTGGTTTGTCTGTTTTACTTCTCACTGAAGATTGTATTTATTTCTTTGCATCAGGGGAGAAACAGTCTTTTCAGCATTGTACTCCTTAAACTATATTCATGTTACCAGTGTCATTATCTCCTTACTTTGATTATGGGCAATATGATTCCGTTCTTGCGACATCAATGATATGCCTCAGTATAAAAAGGCAGAATGCAAATGAACTCTAGAGGATTCATGTAAAGAGCTACTATAATGATGTACTGTGAATTTCCTGAATGAATAACCTTACAGCAATATCATAAAAATATATTGCTTGCTTGCAGAGGAAAAGTTCATTGTGGCTATATGTGGACAACAACATCTAAGCACGCATAGAATCGACAAAATCTGCCAAGTTTTCATGTTTACTGTCTCAGCATATGAAAGCATATGAGGTAGCCTGTGGAATTTCAGTATTTCTGAAGAAGTCAACCTGATTTTTTGCAGATATTTGCAGCCTCTGGCTATTGCCTTGGAGAAAGAGAAATGGTCATTAGTTCAGTTCCTTTTAACATCTTCATATAGTGGATATGGAATGTCAAGCCTAAACCAAGTAATCTTTCTCCCTTTTCAGTTCTGTTTACTGCTGGATACATCCCTATGCGTTCCATGTATCGTGGTGCATGCCGAACTTCTACAGTTGTTAACTAGATAATCTTGATCTCACGAAAGTACTTTTTTTTTATAGCCTATACATCTAGTTTTTGGTTCTTTGTAATAAGCAATGTTGTGGTTATTAACACATGGTTGATGCAGTTTTCATTATGGGTCATAGAGAAACAATCTCTGTGTGTTTTTAACACGTGTGTATGGTTGTGTACATCCGAACCCCCATACCCCGCCATAGACGGGAGCCTCTAAAGCAATGGGGTAACGTTGTTTGTTTGTTGTTGTTATTGTTCATGCAGTAACAGTTGTAGGAAAATCTCTATTGTTGCTCTGAAGAAATACTAGTTCTAATCTTTCTGATTATTTGCTCGTAAAACTATACAAGGTCAAAGGAAGAGTCTAATTTTGTTCGCTGGACTTCCTTTTCCTCATTCCTTATCTTGTGTTGTTTTGTCCTCTAAATTTCTTTCCTTGGTAATTTTCAAGGATGCTAAGGAGCTGGATCAGTTAATAAGGTTTCTAATTAACAAAGATGAATCCGAAAGGGTGGTGCTATTAGGACACAGCACTGGATGTCAGGTTACTGCTTTGTAACTTCTTATTTTTGAATCATTTGGATCGAATGCTAGAGTAAAGAGCAACCACATTTTATTATTTTCAGCTGTAATTTCTTCGTGTTTGATAATTAAATGTTGCTCTAAAGTTGTTGTCTTGTATAGGATATAGTGCACTACTTCCGTACAAATGCTGCATTCAGTGAAGTCCGAGGAGCCATTTTGCAGGTAATATTCACTATGTCGACTAGTAGCTTTCAGAGCAATGCTTATTTTCATTCTCAGTTTAATACATTATACTGCTCTTTGTGCATCGACTCGAGTTAGAACAGAATCTGTAATGCTTTTTATACATTGTCTCAAGCTGAAAGGGATTTCCAAAACTCTTGTTAATGATTCCACATTTACAATGAAAGAAAGCTCGGATTTTCGGTTTAACTTTTCATTCTTGCTAACTGTCTTCACAGGCCCCTGTAAGTGATCGCGAATACAATGCCACTCTGCCTCAAACTGTTTCTATGTTGGACTTGGCTTCAAAAATGATAAGTGAAGGTCAAGGATCTGAATTGATGCCAAGAAAAGCAAATCCACGCGTCCCTATAACTGCTTATAGGTGCGGTTGATGCAACATCCCATTGTTTGTTTCATCTCACAGCCTTTCTCTCATGGTCTTACGCTGATATCTAGCTTTCCATGTTTTTGGTTCACAGTCTCTTGTGTGGTTGATAAACGCACGCGTTGAGAATGTTTTGCAAGAACACTACTGGCTTGGCATCCTAGTTTGAACATATATCTTAATACTTGTTAGCTAAAGGATGATGGGAATGTGTGTAGAAATACACAATAAAATACACCTGTATCTAAACACTCAATACACAGATTATACACACGTACATACATATAAAATGCCTTGTTATATGTTCAGTTTCAAAGAATAAATCACATGTTTGGTGATTGAATCAATGTGGCAGTTATTCTAGCCGTTGGCATTTATAGCTATTGGCTGTCTGCGTCAACTGGACCAGTTTGTGGCTCAGTTATCGTCCCTTATTTAAAGGAGTCACTTATACATTCAAAGACTAACATGATGAATAAGATACCTTTAAGTTCTATAATGTGTTTTGCGGATTCATTCAGTTGAATCTTTGAACTAGTGATGAAGATATGTTCCCAAACTTTGATAACATTTGGAAACTAACTTGGAATTGTTTGGGGAATATTTATGTGTGTATTTCTTAGTATTCCATGGTCACCTTTCTAGTTCATTAAAACTAGTCCTCTAACGCCTGATTAACTGGCAAATTCAATCGCTTTTGGCCTTGATGTGCCACATAAACACCTGATACACATAGAGCTGAAAATGAGAAGTTTTCATAAGCCTTCTTTCTAATGTTAGTTTTGATTAACCCGTGTTTTCGTATGTCTAAAACCTTGATTGGTATTAATTGAGAAGAAACTGTGATGCAGATACCACTCGCTTTGCGCCTATAATGGAGACGATGACTTGTTTAGTTCTGATTTAAGTGAAGAACAGCTGAGAGAAAGGCTTGGACACATGTCTAACACGCCTTGTCAGGTCAGTGGCTATCCCAATTGTATTTCCTATTGAGTAAGATTTCATTAACACGGGCCTCAGAATTACATATGGTGCAAAACATAGAATATTTCAGAGACTAATCCTTCTTTAGATGCAATGCCAAAAACTTCGATAGATTTTCTGGTGCTAGTAGGATAAAGCAAAGAGAAAGCTCTTATGAGACTTCCTTGTGAAGGCACGTATATATGGGTTCAGATCTGGGAGGCTAAAGGTGAGTCAAAATATGAGGCCTCCAATCACGCATCGACGCGTGTAAAAAAAAAACAGTCCTTTAAAGAAGGGGGCGCTGCTCTTTTTTTATATAAAAAGTTTTTTTTTTACACATGACGACGACGCGTGATTGGAGGCCTCGTATTTTGTCTCACCCTTAAACCCTCCAAATGTGAACCCCATATATAGTAGCACAAGCCATAGAATGGGGATTTGTAACGCTAATCTTTGGACCATTTTTTATGATGATTGACCAAATCTGCAAGATTTATTATGCAATACATTAGGGTCTCATGAATAATTGTCGTTAATATCTGCTCTTGTATGTTGTTAATGCAGTTGCCATATTTGCTATGCAGGTTATATTTTCTATGGCCGATGAGTATGTACCTGAGCATGCTGACAAGAAAGCATTGGTTGATAGGCAAGAATTTAGAACCCTTTTGCACTAATTTCTTGAGCACCCGAGTGTTTCTTTTTTTCTTTTCTCAAACTTTAGAGTCGGGGTCTCACTGGAAGCAAACTCTCTATCCCTTGGGATAGGGGTATTGTTTGTCTGCCGTTTACCTTCTCCAAACCCTAATGATAGCTTTTGCTGTCTTTGGGATATACTGAGTACGATTGATGATGATTGATGATGATTTGAAACTTGTCCAGGTTGTGTAGAGCAATGGGTGGAGCAGAAAGAGTAGAAGTTGAAGATGGAAAACATGCACTGTCTAACCGCGTTGAAGAGGCAGTAGTGGCCATAGTGGGTTTTGTCAAAAGACAGGGACGCGAGACGTTTGGGAGGACCCCTCATGTTCCCTTTTCTTCTTAATCTTCTTAATTTTAACTTATTATTACACAAGTAATGTGTTACAATGTGCATTACACAATTTAAAAACAATAGCATGAGTACAACAGATAGAAACGAGCACAGTAACTTGAGTAATTTAATGAAAAAATTATGATCAATTTGCGAACGTAGTCCTAAACTTCTAGGATAATATGGTGTTACTTTTTAATAGGGTTTATATCAAATGATTCAAATTTCTCACTTTATTTAGACATCCTAAATGAACCCAATAAATATTTTTAAGAAAATTAAGAGAAAGTGCAAACCGTCGACCTTCAATAAACACAAGTTACTAATATCTGGTATGAAACCACAACCTTATCGCATTCATGTGAATGCCATTTCACATTCTCTCATTGTTTCTCTCTCCATGTGTCCATGGGTCCTCTAACATGGTTGTGTTTCATCCCTCGTAAATCCTTGTGTATTCTAACAAAAGGTCGTCTTGCTTTGCATATGATACTTTTTTGTGTGATGATGACAAAACTATTATATTAAAAAAACAACGAAGGTAACTATCCCAATCCGTTACAGTTAACATAATCTAAGCTTTACAAGGCCACAGGTCGCCTATGGTTCACGTAAACTACTCGGATTCATAGATAGTCATGTCGATGCAGCCCAAGTGTAGCGACCCGTCCCGAGCCCTATACTCGGAACGATTCACCCGCCGTATTTCGCTAAGGAAGATACAAAGCGTTGATATCGATACAAAACACTTCAGCAGCGCGACACAAATCGATGTCAGTGGAAGTCAGAATAAAACCCTCAAATCATCAATATCATAAATGAACGTTAAAAGTCTAGGTCAAATCTAAATCCGATACAATGGTCAAACGTAGATAAACACTAAATCTCCCAATTTACATAAACCTCGAGTAGCAAAAATAACCGTCTCAAATGAATCCTCAACTAGTCTCATCAGAATTCCTAGATCCCGAAACCTCCACTCTTGATCATCCTCGGGTGTACTGATTCAATTATCTGTCTATCTGCAAAATATGTTAAAGCGTGGTTTGAGCGACAAGTCGCTCAGCAAGTAATCCCACTATACTTACCATGGGATCATACATGGAGAAGCAAGTGTGATAAAATATATAACAACATAAAATAGTAGCATGCTTCTCTTTGCAAGTAAATTTACAATTATGCCCCTAACATCCAAAAGCAAGTAGAGCAAATAAACCCAACAAAGTACAAAACAAAGTCCAATTAGGGTTAGTCCAAACTAAAACCGATGATGCAATTTTTCAAAACCGATGCGATACGATAAAAAAAATAAATTTCCTATATTCCAATTCGATTTCCAAAACATCCATTTTCCACTTTCCAAAAACAATTTCAAATGTTCGATACGATACGCTATGGTACGATGATCGTTACGATACGATACGATGTTCGATGCGATACGATACAATTTCCAATACGATACGATACGATACGATATTTCGATCATCGATACCAATACGATTCCAATGCAATAGCCATGGCTTTTACCTTACAAATGACTTATATCGCAAGACTTACGAATTGATCTCCCAATGGTCAAATATACCACAGACGCTCTATCGAAATAGTCAAATATGCCTGGGCGCTCCAATTGGCGGTCAAATATGTCCGGACGCTCTATCAAAATAGTCAAATATGCCCGGACGCTCCGTTTGTTTGGGATCGATCCGGCTTAACGATATATTTCATGTGTAGGGGTGAATTTTCAAAAATATGCGAATGGAACTTTCAAAATCATTTTCCAAGTACCAAAGTTAGTCCAAATTACAAAATTAGGCCAAGATGTCAACTTTTGCCAAAATTACCAAATTGCCCTCCAAATAACACATAATTCCAAACAAATAATCCAAATAGACCAAAAATTTCCAAAATACCAAAAGTACCACTTTCAGCCTTGTATGTATACACGCATATATGCTCACGCCCATGCATGCACATATACACGTATATACATACACTCTACCCTATCGGCCCACTTCTTCTTCAAAATCGATACTGATACGCCATTTTAATCAGTATAAAATCATACACTTAGCAAATTAGACATAACCTATACCCATCAGCCCTAGCCGAAACCACTTTTCCAAATCCCAAATCATTTTCGGCCATTTAACGTTCAACAATTATGAATTATCATCATGTTCATATTTATACATATAAATTTATGATATAACATATACTTTACCATATACACATATAGACATTACCGTTGAAATATCAATCTACATAGTGTCGGCAGCAACCAAAATAAGCAGCCACAAAAATCATTTTTTTTTCTTTTTCTTTCGGCCCCCAGCGTGTACATACTGAAGCCTCAAATTCAAAAGGAAAAGAAATACCACATTGATTATAAATTGAAATCTAACATTATGAGGTGAGATTTCAATTTCTATAAAGATAAATCAGCGCATATAATATATATGCATATATGAGGATATTCGGCCATTTTATTAAAACTTACCAAAATTCCATATTTAACTATATACATACACATACACGTCCACACGTAAATACATGTATGCAACAATATATATAATCAAACACATATACAAATGCATGATCCAAAGTTAATACCAAAAATAACGTATAAATTTTCGTAAAACATGGCAAGTATAGAAAGATTACTTACCTTGATTGAATATACTATACCGTACACAAATTCAGAATGTGTTGAAGCCAACAATTTTTTTCTTCATTTCTCTCCTATGGTTTTCCTTCTCGGCTGTAGAGGGAATTTCCTGTTTTGTTTTGCAGGTTCTTTGTTTTTGATGGGATAAGAAAACGGCTGAGGAAGGATTTTTAAGGGCATTTGACTTTTTATTTTATTTTATTCAGTAAAGGGATAAGGTTGGGGAGGGAATGCAGGCACAAAATGAGGGGTTGATGAAATTAATGGGGGAGTTAATTGCTCCCCACAATCTGACGGTTTGTTTCTTTTTTTTCCTTTTTTTTATTTTTTAATACGATTTGTAAGTAACCACAATTTTTCTTACTTTCTTTTTTTTTCCACGGGATATAACACCAAGCGACGCAAAATCTCCCTTCGATGTCAAGCAGAATCTCAGGTTAGCATTGGTCAAATCTCATCCTCAACAGTCACCTCGTCAATGACGTACACTTTGACCACACCTGATAGGTCAGCCACGGACCAGTACCCAAAGCCTCTTTGATCGGCTTGGCACAAGCACCTCAAGCAGACCCCTTCTGTGCCAGCAGCTTGATCATGCAACTTAACGCGTGGTGCCACATGTGACACTCTCCCATAACTCTTAAACACGCATTGGATATCCAAAGCATACAAAAGGAACAAACAACACCAACAAAAGGCACGTTCCGTAGCATTCGCAAACATTCTTCTTGAACAACCAAAAGAGACAGGTTTATCTAACTATTCTGGCATAAACACTTTCAAGTATGGAAATACACACAACTGACTTGACCGTCGAAGGCCTTTTCATTGAGTAAATTCTGGAGCCTCTAACATTGTTCACTTGTGCAGAATTTTGGCAACGTTTTCTACATCTTTTGGATCATCTTTGGTCCATGTGAAGTCAGTTGTGTGTATTTCCATTTAGCGCTAGAATGAGGGCCTACCATGCCTTATTATCACTTTCTTTGTTAAAGCTAATACAAAGTTGCTAAAAATGGATAAAACTACTGATTATGATGGCGATGAATCTTCTCACTGTGGAAGACTAGAGGGTCCAATCACCCGCTGAAGTAGGTCTTCTATGGGCAGATTGGGCACCCCAAAGAACAATGAATCACTCATTAGGAGCATATGCAAGCTATGAAATATATTACTCAAAACATGAGTGTCTTTCAAGCCTTTGAAGAATAGATCAAAGGCAGAGCTAAGTCATACAAGCTGTGAAAGACCTTCCTCGTGACCATCGATGGAGACAAAAGACCTATGAATGTTTTTGCAGGCCATTGGATGAGTTTATGACAGATGCTAGGAACAAACAATAAAACACATACTTAACCTCTGGCCCAGTGAATAAACCCTTAGGAGTAGAGACGCGTCATTCTAAACACGTGCATCGGACATTACTGTCTCATTACGTCTGAAGTGTTTATAATGATAAGTCATCTTCAGGTCGTCTGGAGTAAACACGTATGATCACTTGTGTTTTTAGGGACTCAGTTTTGTATCGCAAGATTAATTCACAGAATACACATTCACGTATTTAGGGTCACACATAGACAATTCCCACATTTGATTTCAATGTATTGAGGCAGCTAGTTTCGTGATATGTTTTAAGGTCTTCTGTATATATTTCACTGATTCTTTGTTAATGCAAATTTGCATTCGACTAAAAAATAATATCCTATGAACTTTATCATTTAATTAAATTGATGCTTTGAAATTATCATTGGTAACATTTCTCTACTACTGTATTTATGATATCATCAATAATATCCTATGAATTTTATCATTTAAGTAAAGTGCTCCACTCTCATAAATTAATATGACTTTATTTATCTAGGAACGTTTATGTCTTGAAATTCTTATTTCTCTATTAAGTACCATATTCATGACATCATCATTAATTTTCTATCAATGTTATCATTTAATTGAAGTGAAAGTTGATAAATACTACTATTATCAAATAAATAAATGTTGGTATACATATCTTTTTTTGAGTTGGTTGATAAACATATCTTACGGGGTGAGATTGCGCACACATCATCATCAGTCGAACAGGGCAAAATCAATAATAAAAGAAGGAAACCGAAAAGTTTGTAAGATAAAAAGTAGATGAAGAAAACGGTGTTATCAATTTCGATAAAAGACACAAATTATAATCTAGCTTTTTCTAAAACTAATTTTAATTAGTGAAAATCCGAGTTGATCCTACAAAAAAACTAACGTGATGTTTAATTTTCAAATAACTAAATTATACTAACAATTATCGAAAGAATTACTTAACTAGGCAATTAAACACTATCAAAGTAAAGGAGTTATACCGGTTTAAATCAAGAAGCGTTCCTCATCTAGCATCTATTATTGACATATCACCGTATCCATCATTGACATATCACCGAAATCATTAGTCTCATAATAATTAGAATTACAAATATAATTATACATGAGCCAATTAAATAAGATTTTTCAATTACAACAACAATAACAATCATACACAATATATCTCAACGACAGGGGAGGATGAGAGACAGACAAACAATATTCTAACTATATTCACTTAAATTAACACAACCGCGCTCTTATAATCATTAAGCTAACAAGTCATTAATGCTTGAAATACTCAACATTAGCTTTTATAGGTTGTCAATCTAATGAGCTGAAGTCAACTAATCCAACTTAGGTCAAAATATAAATACACAACATATTTGCACAAAAAATGAAGCGTCTAAGAACTTTTAATCTACTCAATCATGCATACAATGTTGAATAACGAGACCAAAACTTCTAAAACCTATTATTCCACATCATAATAAATACACCTAATGGATTGTTTGAATTTGTAATAGATGATATTCAAACACAATGTCATCCAATACTTCATTCAATGCCAAGCCAAGAACTTCAACAAAATAATAAAATACACCAGATTTAAACTACCATAAAAATCAAAGCAATAAATAAAGAACTTACACCTAAAGGGAGAAGCTTTCATATATATGTGTGTGTGTGAAGAATGCCAGGAATTCTGGAATACAAAGCTTCAATCTTCCAATATAGAGCAACAATGGAGGAAGAAAGCTTTGGGAAGAAGGAGGATAATGAAGAAGAAGGAGAACAGTGCTAAAAAAAGAGTCTCTAAAAAGGGATGAGATCTCCTTACCCTACGCGTCACTGCACGACACGTGGTAGTAGAGGTGAGTGGTGAGCCTAGATACTGATGACCCTCATTTAGCTTCACCACCCACCTCTGTTGTCACGTGTCGCACGGTGATGCGTGGGGTGAGGGATTTGCGATGAGGCGATAGGAGACCCCAAAAGTTGAGTAATAGAGCACAAGTGGGGTGGATGGATGCAACTAATTCAAATTATCCACATGGCACCAAAAATAATAAAGAAAACATAAATTCAAACTTGGCGGTCAACTGATGTGCTTGTCAAGTTGTAGTTAACAGTTATCAAAAATGTTCTCGGTTGCTAGTAAAATACAATTACAATCTAGCATCATAAAATGCTCCTAGCACGATACAGAGGAGATTTTCATGGCCCATGCGTAAGGATGACACGCACAAATCGAGAAAGCCGTCGATCCCCACTGGCCCATGGTCAACTGCGGCACCAACTTCTCTCAATCTTGCAATTTCTTCATCTTTTAGCATTGGCAATAGATTTTAAGCTTCCTTTTTGTCAATCGATCTCTAAAATACCTAAAACCAACAAGAAGGAACAAATATTTGTCAAAATACACAAAATGTAATAAAATAACCCACTGTACGGACAATCTCAAAAACTATACAAAAACATGCAAATATGATAGCAAACAAACTAACAACTAACTATAAAAAAAAACCTTGTTTATAACGCATATCTATATTAGAATGTAGGTTATCAATATAAGAGCATTATTCATGTAAAGATCGAACTATGCCGACATTTGGTATGTAGTTTTAAAACTATTTGGATCTATTTTATGGTTGATGGATGCATATTTTGGTCAAAATATGACAATCTCTGTTCATATGCATAGAAGTGCTTTTACATAAAAAAATTGTAATAATGTACATTCTTCTCTTTTGAGAAATAATATCATCCATTTCAAGCCCAAAAAAACCATCTTTACGATAGAGTACATAGTTTCCACTTGTTGATATTACCGTTGAGATATATTTGATATGATTGTTGTTGTATATTGTTTGACTTACAAGAAAACACCATGTACATCCATGCACGATCCATGTATGCCAAGAAATCATTCGAACGACGTGATTGAATTATAAAGTCAAATATTTTGACCGAACTTATTGAGGAAAAGTTTTAAACAAATAATTATAATTTTCAGCCATAAACTCGTTTTTTATTCCACTAAGAGCAACTAATTATGAGTTATGACTGATATCCTTCTTAATTTACCGCCACTCTCTGGATCTACAGTTTTATTTTATATTTTTTCGTAAGGAGAAAATCTTAATAGTGTTGTAAAAACCTATTGAGATAATAATTTTTAACCCAAAATATTCGGATTCGAAGCTTTTCATGGTTGGAAAGGAAAACACATTTAAAATTCTAGGTGGAAACCTGAATTTTGTTGCTTTTATATCAAATGCGTTTAGCCTTGAACTTGATAGGCCCTGACTTTTTTAAGAGAAAAAAAAAATACTATGATATAGCACAAACCACCAAAGGACAGATATACATGTTGGACCGTTTAATCTAACATGCGGAAAATATAAAATCATGAATAGGACCGTTTAATCGAATCAATTGACAAAATAACAAAATGCGAAAAATATATCTTGCTCCATTGTTGTTGTTAATCTGAACACGTACGTTGCAACTGCTCCGGTTGATGATGAATTTGGTGTGATCTAAGGATTCACGACCTCCTACCAATTGCTGATATACCTCTTAAACGGAATCAACAATTCACTGCTTTACCCGATGGAGAGGCTAGGCAGTGTAGGCTTTATAGAACAAGGTTGGCACACCCTCCCACTTTTCCCTCTCTATGGCCGATTACCTTTTGATGATGTTTTGAGGAGGTGAAGGTCTCCTCCTTTATATAGAGGAAGAATAGGGGAATCATGATTGACATATTCCTTTATGGATATAGATTCATTTATCCCAGATACCTGAAATATACTTGATATTATAATCAATTCAATTGTCTACTAGCCACACGTGGGTTGTCGTCCCTCGGGGACCAGACGTCGTACACTTTATGGTCATAACACTTTGAGCCCATCCATCGCGGTCTCTGGCCATATGACTGTCTACATATTCGGGGTTTCTATTTAGACCACACTATACATCCACAAACATACCCGATGATCACTTAACTTGTGGATGCCTTACGTAATAGTTAATATTATTACGTGACATATGTGACATATAATATTATCATACATAACGTCCACATTATGATTAATTCGTATAAACTTTATCAACATGTTGCACATTACACACATCTCGAATTAATCCCAACAATCTCCCACTCGGACTATGTATGTAATTTAAAGATTATATGTCACTCCTTTTGAGCTCATATACCGTATGTCCTTTAGTGTGTCTTTCTTTTTCTGGTCCATCAGCAAATGTTAGCAAAAGACTTAAGACGCACGTCGCCACATTGAATTAGTGACTAGTCCCTTTTAAATCATGATACTAACATTCCACTGAATGACATAGATACTGAAATGGATATGTAGTGTAGAATTAATATGCTAGGTGATCGTACATATTAATTCCAACTTGGCCCTACTTTAGCGAGATCAATAGAATTTAGAATGTATGCTGTAACTGCTTAATGTACATTGCTTCTGCATAAAAACTTTAATATAACCGAAATGCACATTATATTATTTGTCTGAAATAAACAACTTTATTGAACACAAGAAAAACCTCAAAGGCTCCCACTAGGATAAAACATCTTCAACTAGACTAAGACCCATACGGCTAACATGTTTGTGAAACACAACCGCATCCACAGCCTTAGTCAAAGGGTCGGCCACCATGGAGTTTGTACTGATATGCTCAATACTGATTAGACCATTTTGAATTCATTTTTTAACAGTCAGATACTTCATCTCTATGTATTTTGCTTTAGATGAACTCCGGTTGTTATTTGAATATAGCACTGCAGCTTTAGTATCACAGTAAATCCTCATTGGAGAAGAGATAGTCTCCAATACCGTAGTCCTGTGACAAAACTGCGAAGGCATATCGCCTGATTGGATGCATGGAGTGATGCAACGAATTTCGCCTCCATAGTAGAAGACGCCAATAAGGTATGTTTCGCGCTTTTCCACAAGATCGCACCTCCAGCTAAAGTAAACACATAGTCCGAGGTCAATTTCATGCTATCCTGACATCCAGCAAAATCGGAATCTGTATATCCAGTGATCTCTAATTCATCAAATCTCTAATACGTCATTACGTGTTGCTTCGTTCCTTATAAGTATCTCAGCACCCTCTTTGCTGCGGTCCAATGATCCTTGCCCAGATCAGAGAGGTATCTGCCTAACATTCCTGTAATGAATGCTGAGTCTGGTCGTGTACATACTTGGGCATACATTACACTCCCTACTACCGAAGCATAGGGAGTATTCCTCATCTCTGAACGTTCAAACTTTGTTTGGGGACATTGCTTGAGACTAAACTTGTCTCCTCTAGCCACTGGGGTACTAAGTGGTTTACACTTATCCATGCTATACCGTTTCAAGACCTTTTCGATGTATGTCTGTTGTGAGAGACCTAAGATACCTTGGGTACGATTCCTCCGTATCTCAAGTCCCAACACATATGAGGCTTCATCAAGGTCTTTCATCTCGAAATGTTTTCTCAGAAAGGCTTTGGTATCACTCAACATGTTTACATTGCTTGTTGCAAGCAGTATATCGTCTACGTACAAGATCATGAATATGAACTTGCTCCCATTGAACTTGTGATAAACGTATTCATCAATTTGGTTTGACGCAAAGCCAAAAGAGACAACCACTTTAACGAATTTGAAGTATCACTGTCGAGACACTTGCTTGAGCCCATAGATGGATTTCTTTAGTCGACAAATCTTGCCTTTTGGATCTCCCACCCTCAAATCGAGGCGGTTGAACCATGTAAATGGTCTCGTCAAGTTCTCCATTTAAAAACGCAGTCTTGACACCATCTGAATGTAGCTCAAGATCTAAATTTGCCACTAAAGCCATGATTATCCAGAAGGAATCCTTCGTGGATACTGGAGAAAAGGTTTCCATAAAGTCTATGCCCTCCTTTTGTGTAAACCCTTTAGCAACAAGTCGAGTCTTATATCGTTCTACATTGCCTTTTGAATCCCGTTTGGTTTTAAATATCATTTGCAACTAACGGGTTTCGAAACTTTAGGCAACGAGAAGACATCTCATACCTTGTTGTCGTACATAGACTTTATTTCTTTTTTCATGGCCTTTATCCACTTTTCTGAATTTCGACATTTCAATGCATGTTGGACATTTTCGGGGTCATCGTCCAACATACCAACAACGAATTTGTGTTCTTAGAGATATACCACATAGTCACTAAGTATGGGGTTTCTCCGTTCACGAGTGGATCTCCTTAGGGGCACTTGTTCTTGGGGTACTGTAGGTTCCTGATCTGCATTAGCCGACAATTCATCGGGTTCTTCAGTAACTTCCTCAGGAACATAAACTTCTTCCTGTGGAGCGTCACTACTGGGATAAGGTACCTCAAATGCGGGTATCGCTGATGCTATCTCCCCAAAAGATGGATCGATTCGCATTTTTGTCTCATCTGAGTTGCCATCATCTAACTCGATGATCTGCTGATGAAAATCATTCCCCACCCCCAGAACCAAAGTATCCTCAAAGAACTTTATCGAATTTGTCTCAAAAATACTTTATTTGTGGGATCATAGAATTTATACCCTCGTGAACTTTCTGAGTAACCAACGAAATAACAACTAGTTATTTTGGTGTCTATCTTTCTTTCATTTGGTCTGTAAGGCTTCGCCTCTGCTGGACAACCCAAACCCTTATGTGGTTAAGGCTAGGCTTATGCTTAGTCCATAACTCATAAGGGGTCCTTATCGTTGGTTTTGTTGGTACTCGGTTGAGAATGTAAGCTGCGGTTTTAAGCATTGCAATGTCCATAAGTGTTCGATTTCGTCTTTCAGCTACACCATTCATGCTTGGTGACCTAGGCATGGTGTGCTGAGGGACGATTCCGTTTTCCTCTAGGTATTTAGCAAATGGTCGTGGACACTGTTCTCCTGATCCATCATATCGACCGTAGTATTCACCCCCACGGTCTGATCTGATGGCTTTAATCCTTTTGTTGAGTTGCAACTCAACTTCAGCTTTAAAGGATTTGAACATGTCTATTGCTTACGCTTTTTCTTTAATCAAGAATATGTAGTCATATCGTGAATAATCGTCAATAAAGGTGATAAAATAAGAGTGGCCATTTCGAGTAACCGGATGAGATGTGTCAGTAATATCGGTATGAATCAACTCTAATGGACTATTTGCACGATTTGCTTCATATCTTCGGACTTTAGTTTGTTTTCCTTTAGCACAAACTACACACGACTCTAAGTCGGTTAAGTCTAAAGGATTGAGAATATTTGTTTTGACAAGACGTTCTATTTTGTTTTCGGACACGTGTCCTAAACGTCGACGCCAAAGTGATCCTGAATTCTCATGAGTTAATTTTGCTTTGACATTTCGTGTTACAACATGCAAGGTTTCCTGATTTGAAGCGATATTTATTGAATAAAGTTTATCAATTTCGGACATTACACCGTGACTAATCAATCTAGAAGCATGATAAAGTTGGAAATTTACATTTCCAAAATAATCGTAATATCTAATTTTATCCGATCGATAAAACAAAATAAGATTTCGTTTAAACGATGGTACCACAAAAGTGCCATTCAAATCTAGATAGAAACCGGATGTCAACAGCAATCTGAAATGATCGATGACTTCAACTTTTATGCCGCTGCCATTTCCCTCATAGACGTATCTTTCATCGTCGCTTGGTTTTCTATGGCTTAGGCAACCTTGCATAGTCACAGATAGGTGAGTCGTGGCTCTCGTATCGACCCACCAAGTGGCTATATCCGGAACAAAATTAACTTCAGAAAAAACTAAGAACGTATCCTTTCTTGAGCCAATAAATACAACCGGTACAGTTCTTCTTTAAATGTCCTTCCTTATTGCAAAAGAAACAAGTCATGCTGTTGGGTGTGTCAGTAGTGGGCGGCCCTTTTTCCTTTTGACTTGCCTTTTGCACATTAACCTTTTCTGCAGCTTTGCGTTTCTTTCCACCAACTTGGTGGCGACAGCATTCACAACCTCATGCCCCTCATTCTTTAACCTTTCCTCCTCTTGCATGTAATGCGCGATAAGCTCATTCACTGTCCATTTTTCCTTTTGACAGTTATAACTGACTAGGAAGTGTTTGAACTTTGGAGGTAAGGAGTTGAGAATCATGACAACTAGCATGTCATTAGAGACATCCGGTTTCATGTTTCTCAATTGAGAAGCAATACGAGTCATCTCTAGGATGTACTCCTTTATGCTGCCGTTTCTACGGTAGTGTTTCGAACAAAGTTTCTTTAAGAGATTGTCTGCCTCGGCTTTTTTATTCTTTACATACATTTGCTCGAGATTGGCCAAAAATTATTTAGCCGTCGTGGACTCAGAAACGTGTCCCCTGAAGCATTTGGAGATAGTCTTTTGCATGATCATAAGACACATGCGATTTGATCATAGCCAGCGTGCCATGTGAGATTTTTACTCATTGGTACTTTCGTCTGTTAGCACAGCTGGACGATCTATCTTCAATGCAGTGTCTAGATCAGTAATCCCCAGAAAGATCTCAAGTTGATCTTTCCATTGCTTATAGTTTGAACCGTTCAATGTAGGAATATCCTTAATTTTAGACATTATTGCTGAAAAGCAAACAAGAAATAGACTTAAATACACAACACATGTAATATTTTAACTACATAAAATCCGAATATCAAAATAGAACCTTAATTCCATCTACCAATTGTCTTTCAGCATTAAGGCTCTTTGGAGTCATCCCAACACCTTCCAACAATTGGGTGTAGTTGTCAATATGACGGCTCTCCAAGCATGAGTCAACCACCTTCCTTTGGGCCGATGAGTTAACCTATGCATTTAAAGCTTCGCCGCCGGGCCCATTTGGGTCCACTACCATGCTCATATGTGTTTTCGACAATCAAACCTTCCTTTGGGCAAGTCAATGCTTGCTTTCAACACATACGTGACCTTCACGATCACAACAAATATAGTGGCAATGATATGATTGCCGTACTTTAAGGGGATCATATTAAAGCCCTACATTTGCTAAGTCGCGTAACTTTATAATTCTAAATGATCTGCAGTTTCATGATTGACCCTTTTGCATGTACCGTGCATACTTAACCACAATATCTGTTTTGTTTTACTTAAACCAATTCGAACCAGCTTGATTCCATTTACAGATCAAATAAGAACCACCTTGAACCAAGCTCGATTCTCCTTACGGTTTAAGAAAACAATATCTTTCTCAATTAATTTAACAGGTGATATTACCTTATGATGGGTCACATTGAGTGTGAAATGAACCGATTCAATAATACCCACTTGCCATAAGGATGTATTACCATTCCACATAATTTTCAGGCCACCGGTAGAGTCACAATGGTCTCGCTTAAGAACCAGCTTTGTGTACAACGTTTTTATCACAACTCAATGAGTCATCTATCACGAGTATAAACCGTATTGATTGAAAAGTGTTGGCTAATTAAGTCAACTTAACCTATCGAATTAACTTGGTTAAACTCGGTCAAACCGGGTCTAGCAAGATTCGGATCCTTATCGGGTAAATTTTTTTTAATTTGTTTCATTTATTTAAGATGCATAAATATAAACGTCATAAATAAATAAATAAACAAATAAAGCATACATATAAACAAAATAATGAAATAACCGGAAATTAAACTTAGCAATTGATTATTATTATTATTTTGGATTTCTTTAAAATAATAATAACAACAAGAATTAATTATTATTATTATTATTATTACTATTTTCCATAATACACTTTAAATAATAACAATAATAATGGAATTATTATCATTATTACTTACTTTATTTTCCTTTAAAAGAAGCTTTAAAATAATGATAATAATTACTTATTATTATTACTATTTTCTTTAATAATAATAACAATAATAATTAAATTATTATCATCATCATTATTATTTCCTTTAAAAGGAAAATTTAAAATAATAATAATAATAACAATTTATTATTATTACTATTTTCCTTAAAAGAAGCTTTAAATAATAATAATAATTAAGATTACTATTATTTACTTTATCTAAAATAATAATAATAAACAAAAAAACTGAAAATAAAAGAATAGGTTTGGGGTCGGGCAGGGTCGGGCCGAACCTGCCCGCCCGAAATTATTTCCCTTTTTTTAAAATTTTCTGTAATTTGGACCGAGCACAATTTCTGAACTGGGTTGAACTCGGATCACCTTGCCACTAGCCCACCTGAAAGCCCTTTTTTTATTTAGCTATATTTGGGTTGAAGCCCTTTTCATAAATAGGGCTGGATCAGATTGAAACCGGATCCGGTCTAGAATCCGAAACCTCCAGACCTGAAGCAAAAAATCTCCTGCTTTCGCACCAGGAGGAATCGAACCCATAACCTGCTGCATTCTGTTAGCCAGCAGCCTTTTTTTGGTTTAAAATTAAAACAGCAATTATATATATTAAACAAAATGAAACTGACAGGAATTCCTCCTCTTTGTTGGAGCGAAAATTTCGTCCTGCGGGTTTGAACACGGGACCTCTCATTCGCAAGCGTAGGCGCAGGCCACAAGGCAAGCGCCAGATTTATTGAAAATCAAGGACATTTTATATTTGTATTAAAAACATAATTCCACCAGAATAAAACAATTAGTGGAAATTAAATCACGAGTTTTTTTACCCAAAAATTTCCGTTTTCAATATGAACAAATTACACAATTGATTCGATTAGGCCTGCTCTGATACCATTTGTTGGATTTAATTTAATAAAATCCTGAATATGACCGTTTAATCGAATCAATGGACAAGGTAACAAAATACAGAAAATATACCTTGCTCCATTTCTGTTGTTAATCTGAACACATACGCTACAACTGATCCGGCTAATGATGAATTTGGCGTGATCCAAGGATTCACGACCTCCCACCAATTGCTGATATACCCCTTGAACGGAATCAACAATTCACTGCTTTACCCGATGGAGAGGCTAGACAGTGTAGGATTTATAGAATAAGGTTGGCACACCCTCCCACTTTTCCCTCTCTATGGCCGATTTCCTTTTGTTGCTGTTCTGAGGAGGTGAAGGCCTCCTCCTTTATATAGAGGGAGAATAGGGGAATCCTGATTGGCATACTCTTTTATGGATAGAGATTCCTTTATCCTAGATACCTGGAATATACTTGATGTTATAATCAAGTTATCTTTATACATTATCAAATATTATCCAATAGGAATCCTGATGGGCATATTCCTTTATGGATAAAGATTCATTTATCCTAGATACCTGGAATATACTTGATGCTAACATCATGTTTATCTTTATCTATTATCAAATATTATCTAGTATTTAGTAATAAATATTATTAATATTATTTAATATTTAATTATTGTACCAACAATTGTCTACTAGCCACACGTGGGTTGTCACCCCTCGGGGACCAGACGTCGTACACGTTATGGTCGTAACACTTTGAGCCCATCCATCGCGGTCTTTGACCATATGACTGTCTACATATTCGGAGTTTCCATTTAGACTACACAATACATCCACAAACATACCCGATGATCACTTAACGTGTGGATGTTTTACGTAATAGTTAATATTATTACGTGACATATGTGACATATAATATTATCATACATAATGTCCACCTTATGATTAATTCGTATAAACTTTATCAACGTGCTGCGCATTACACGTATCTCGAATTAATCCCAATAATACATTGTATGCAACATATGATAACTTCAATGATTTTATCATTGATACATGATATACATACATTTAATAAACTATTATCATAAAATAGAAACACAAATCATTATAAAAATGAGAACATGACATTCTTATTCATTATATGTGATGAAGCCGAGATGGTCATCATGAGGGTCAGAGATGACCCGGAGTATGTGGCATTAATCTTCCGTCTGAATCCTTCAACAGAACCTAAGAAAGAAGAAAAACGTTAGAGGTCCTGGGGCGCTGTCCTGGGAGAACCCTCCGACGCTCAAGTGAGTTATGGGTGTTTATTTATGCTGGAATATAAATGCTTGAGGAAACTTGAGAAATATCTCACTAAGTTTGTGAGTTTTGCGTTGTGTCCGAGATGAAGCTCTGGATGTGATGTTCTAGTTGTTCTCTCAGAATCTCGACCCCTCTTCCGTTGTGAACTGAGGGGTATTTATACTGGAAAAAGAGGAGGTCTGCCCCCTGCCAAGTGATGAGAAGATGATGTGTTTGAGATGGCAGTCTAATCCGTTACAGAGTTGCAATGTGATGGGACAAAAGCCTGGGTTCGTAGCTGTTGTGTAGGTCGGCCGATGGCTTTGTACTGAGCCAATTACTTCTTGACATCTGGAAAGTATTCTGTAGAGCCGCTAAGTGGGTTCCAGAGCATAATGAACGATATCTTCCCTTGATCCTATCTGATATTTTTTGGCGTTACTTGGCCGAGCCGGTATGGGGCCGAGAACGAGTTAAACATCTGCTGAGGCTGATTGTAAACATATGGCTTTGCCGAGATGAGATGAATCCTTTTGTAGCGTTATACTTCAACAATTCTTCATGTATTAACAAGTACTGGCTTGTCTCGGCTATGTGGCCGAGCTGAATCAAAAGTTGTAGGCGAGTCCGCTTTGGTCAGCTCAATAAGCCTTTAACTGAGCTGTACTGAAGTGCACTCTTGCTGAACTGCAGTTTTAGTCCAGATGCTGAGACGCACACCTTTGATTTATAAGAATGTGACCGAAAGTGTAACTTGGCCGAGCAGCAGTGCTTTTGTGCCGACCTGCAGGACTTTACTCTTTTGTATCAAACGTCTACCGTTGAGTGTTGTTGACTATTAGGTAGTTTATTTTGGTTCATAATTTGCCCTCAGATTAGTTTGGCCGAGCTGACCTGAGAGGGCAGGCTAATCGATTAAGAAACTTTAATGAGTCGTCCTTTCGACGATGACGTGTCAACAACTGATTAGGCTGCTTTGCACATTTACTGGCTGCGCAGAGTACGAAGCGTTGATGGCGTGTTTGGCTGAGCTGATCAACCCGAACTGATCAGAGTCATAATTACACTGTCTTCTTAGCACGTGTCCATCTCTGACTGGTCTGTTCTGCGCACTTACTGTTTGTGCAGAGCACGAAGCATCAATCACGCAGCTTTCCATATTAGGCCATTACAGGAATCGAGGGTAATCACAAGGTTATTTGAACCTTTTATTCATTCCTGCCTTCTGCTCCGGTGTCCTGCTTATTCCTCCGACAAGCCTTTCTGATTTCGACGGGTCGGATCTTACTCAACCTTCCTCCGGTCTTCCTCTTCCTTCTCTTAAGGTCTTTTGTAAGTCTCCTTCTTCAATTCTTCATTATGTCTTCATCTTCCCATGATTCACAGAATTTTTCTGAGGGTGGTTCTTACGTCGCTAGTGGTGGAGAGAACGTCAACTCTCCATCTCCGTCTGGTAGATCAACCTCTGCCGATGATCTTCCCATCGGTAATTTGCGTCAGACAACGGTGATTCTGCTCAGTTCAGCAGAGCCCTTACTGTGGCCAGTTCTTCACCGGAGCAAGTAGGGATTGCTCTTGCTCCGGCATCTTTAAACCCTCTTGCCCCCTTAAGTCCATTTTGGCTTTCGGGGGTCATCGAGAGAGGTCTACCCTCTCCCCTTGTCCAAGAGTCTTTCTATACCATGTCCGAGGCCGACTTGGACAGGATTTGCAAATTCTATAAAATTGACAAAAATCAGTTCAGCCCGATCCTTCCCTTGCCTACTCAGACCGCCTATGATCTCCCTAGGGAATATGAAGCAGTCTACGAGGACTACTTCAAGTCGGGTTTCAACCTTCCTGTTCCTGAGCCACTTGTCTGTATCATACGGGCTTATAGACTCAGGCTTCCTCAAATCCAGCCTAATGGCCTTAAACTTATTCTTTGTTATCTTCTTTTCCTTAGAATTGCTGAACTCCCTTTTAATGCTACTATTTTCCAAGCCCTTTTTGCATGTCGGGCCTCGCATAGCTGGTACTATTTCAGCAAGCGAACGTCTAACAGAAGTTTTCCTTTTTGCCATCAATATTCCCTCTTCCAATAAGACATGGAAGGGAAAATTTTTCTATGTCAAGAATCTGAGCTGCCGAGCAGAAACATCTAGAAATCTGGTAGAGCTGATAACATGAAGCCGAGCCAAGACTACTGCGATGAAGCAGACAGAATTCAAAACTTCCCCATAATCATTGACTACCAGAAGGTAGATTCGGAGATCTGGAAAGCGGCCGACCTGGACCACTCGGCTGTTGGCAATAACTACTTGCCACTCTCCCCATACAACTTAATCATTGTCCGAGGTTGATATTGTTGTATTTCTTTTTAACAACCTTCTCCTCTTTCTGTGTTTAACTGTATGATCCCTAATACAGGTGCAATGGCTGGACCTTCTTCCCGTTCTGACCAAATGGCTGAGGCAGCGGCCAGGAAGAGGACCCGCAAGGAAAAATTAATGGCCACCCTTGGTTCTGGGGGAGTTTCTACCTCAGCTCTGCCCTAGTTCCAACTGCTGCTCCTGCTGAGCCCGAGCCAGCAGAGCCTGAGTCAGGTAACAATTTTCCTCAACTTCAAAAATTTCCTAAGTGTTGAGATTGGTTTATTTTGATCTGTTTTGCATCTTTGCAGCTCTGCCAATTGAGATTTTGGATGATGAGCCTGAGGCTGAGATCCAGCCTCAAGCTTTTGCTAAGCCAGAGATTTCTGCAGATGCTGACGAAGGCTCCAATCTTCGCCTTAGGAAGAGACAAAGGGGTGAAGGCTCCAGCAACCGAGATCCAGGGCCATCTCAGCCTTCAGAGATGGTTGTTGCTGAGCCGGCTGAGGAGAACATGCCTCAGCCAAATGAATTTCAAGACCCAATCCTCATTGGGTTTTCAGAGGGCGATTCGGCTCTGGACCCTTCCACAGCTAGAAAGTTGAACAAAGTGGCAGTCCTGCCCTTGGACCATCAGAAGTTTAGGGCGACTGCTTGGGGAGAGCTGAAAAATGCCTTTCAATCCAACATTGCTTTGGTAAGCCAAGACTTTTCTTGAGTGCCTTGTTTGTTTTTTACCACTTAATTCCTTCTTACTCTGATTCCCTTGTAGGTCCGAGCTCAGGAGTTGGAAATTCTGACCCGAAGTGAAGAATTTCTTGAAGAGCTCGTAGCTAAAAACAAAGAACTTGAGGAGGCCAAGCTGAAGAAAGCCGACTTGACTCAAGAAAACACAAATTTGTGGGCTAACATTTCCCAACTCCAGCATAGGGCTGAAGATGCTGAGATGAAGCTGGCCACCTCCAACTCAAAGATGGATGAGTTGGAGCATAAAGTGGCTGACTTAGAGCTGGCCTCCACTCAAAATCTGAATGAGAATGAGTTCTTGAAAAAATAGAATGGTGAGCTGATGCAGAAGAGCAAAACTTATGAAGAGTAATTGGGCTTACTGCATCACCATCTAATCGAAGCTGAGATCAAAACAATTGTGGACTTCAGGAAATCCAAGTTCTTTGAGGAAAACATGATTCTTCTGCAGAGCTCAGCTATGGAGGTCGGCCGTAGAGAAGCCATTGATGTCTGCTCATATGTTTATCCAGATCTGAACAAAGAGGATTCACGCCTGGCTGAGCTGTACAATCCCAGTGCTTCCCAAGAGTTTGAAGATCAATTCCAAAAGTTCATAGATGGAGCTGACTTGAGGGAAGAAGATGATTAGGCTTAGGCTTCTCTTTGTAATCATTAGCTGAGCAGACATCAGTTGTATTTTGAACTTAAATTCTCCGTCAATGAAAAATCTGTCTTTTGTAGTTTACAACTCCTTTTATGCTTTCAGCATTTTCATCAAGTTTTTCCTTCAAACTTACTGTCGCCGAGTTCTCATGTCGGCCTTAATAAACCTGATCAGTTTTAGTGAAAAAGTAAGTCAACAAACTTTTAAATATAAAATAAACCTGTTATTTTGCCGAGATGAACCAAGAATTGAATAAGAACGAATCTTGTACTGCCTTGGCTGAGCTCTGATCCGAATGATACTTAGTAATAATCTACATTTTTTAGCCAAGTATAACCGAAGCATGTTGGCCGAGGTGAAATATAGGGGAATTCTGCCCCGAGATGTTGAGACTTTCTCTCAAACCTGTCGAGGCGAAATATAGGAGAATTTTGCCCCGAGATGTTGAGACTTGTCCAACCTTCTCAGACTTGCCGAGATGAAATATAGGAGAATTCTGCCCGAGATGTTGAGACTTGTCCAACCTTCTCAGACTTGCCGAGATGAAATATAAGGGAATTCTGCTCCTAGATATTAAGACTAGCTCTCAAACCTGTCGAGGCAAAATATAGAGGAATTCTGCCCCGAGATGTTGAGACTTGTCCAACCTTCTCAGACTTGCCGAGATGAAATATAGGGGAATTCTGCCCCGAGATGTTGAGACTTGTCCAACCTTCTCAGACTTGCCGAGATGAAATATAGGGAAATTCTGCTCCCATATATTGAGACTTGCTCTCAACCCTGCCGAGGCGAAATATAGGGGAATTCTGCCCCGAGATGTTGAGACTTGTCCAACCTTCTCAAACTTGCCGAGATGAAATATAGGGGAATTCTGCTCCCAGATATTGAGACTTTATTTGCTCTATTTTCATAGTTTGCAAACATTTGATCTTCGACTTGCTCTATGTTAATAGTTTGCAAACATCTCTCTTCAGCAATGCGAAGTTTTGTTTACTCTATTTTCATAGTTACGCAAGTATTTGTCTTTGATTTGCTCTATGTTAATATTCATAGTTATGCAAGTATTTGTCTTTGACTTGCTAAATAGTTTGCAAACATCACTCTTCTGCAGGTAATGCGAAGTTTTGTTTGCTCTATTTCGATAAATATGCAAGTATTTGTCTTCGACTTGCTCTATGTTAATATTCATAAATATGCAAGGTATTTGTCTTTCACTTGCTAAATAGTTTGCAAACATCTCCCTTCTGCAGGTACTGCGAAGTTTTGTTTGCTCTATTTCGATAGATACGCAAGTATTTCTCTTCAACTTGCTAAATAGTTTGCAAACATCTCTCTTCTGCAGGCACTGCGAATTTTTGTTTGCTTTATTTCGATAAATATGCAAGTATTTGTCTTCGACTTGCTCTATGTTAATATTCATAGTTATGCAAGCATTTGTCTTCCACTTGCTAAATAGTTTGCAAACATCTCCCTTCTGCAGGTACTACGAAGTTTTGTTTGCTCTATTTCGATGGATACGCAAGTATTTGTCTTCAACTTGCTAAATAGTTTGCAAACATCTCTCTTCTGCAGGTACTGTGAAGTTTTGTTTGCTCTATTTCGATAGATACGCAAGTATTTTTCTTCAACTTGCTCTGTGTTGATAGTTTGCACTATCTCAAGACTCTTGCAAGTATTTGTCTTCATTTGCTCTGTGTTGATAGTTTGCACTATCTAAAGACTCTTGCAAGTATTTGTCTTCACTTGCTCTGTGTTGATAGTTTGCACTATCTCAAGACTCATGCAAGTATTTGTCTTCACTTGCTCTGTGTTGATTGTTTGTACTATCTCAAGACTCTCGCAAGTATTTGTCTTCACTTTCTCTATGTTAATAGTTTGTACTATCTCAAGACTCTTGCAAGTATTTGTCTTCACTTTCTCTGTGTTGATAGTTTGTACTATCTCAAGACTCTTGCAAGTATTTGTCTTTAATTTGAGAGACTCAGAAAGAATCGCCCTCCTTCTAGCGCCAAATGATGAAGCCGAGATTGGTCATCATGAGGGTCAGAGATGACCCGGAGTATGTGCCGTTAATCTTCCGTCTGAATCCTTCAACGGAACCTAAGAAAGAAGAAAAACGTTAGAGGTCCCGAGGCGCTGCCCCAGGAGAACCCTCCGACGCTCAAGTCAGTTATGAGTGTTTATTTATGCTGGAATGTGAAGGCTTGAAGAAACCTGAGAAATATCTCACTGAGTTTGTGAGTTTTACGTTATGGCCGAGATGGAGCTCTAGATGTGATGTTCCAGTTGTTCTCTCAGAATCTCGACCCCTCTCTCGTTGTGAGCTGAGGGGTATTTATACTAGAAAAAGAGGAGGTCTGCCCCCTGTCAAGTGATGAGACGATGATGTGTCTGAGATGGCGGTCTAATCCGTTACAGAGTTGCAGTCTGATGGGACAAAAGCTTGGGTTCGTAGCTGTTGCGTAGGTCGACCGATGGCTTTGTACTAAGCCAATTACTTCTTGACATCTGGAAAGTATTCTGCAGAGCCGCTAAGTGGGTTCCAGAGCATAATGAACGATATCTTCCCTTGATCCTATCTGATATTTTTTGGCGTTACTTGGCCAAGCTAATCGCATTACCCTTTTACGGGTAAGGGTAGGGTACATTGTCATTTCGGTAAACGTCTTACCTACTACGATCTATAGCAACAACGGATACGCCTTTCGGCCTGATATTAGGCCCTGACTCACCCTCCATGGACGAACGGCGGAACCCTTAGGTTTTTGGGGCATTGGTCGAGTTGGTTTTCGTTTACCAGCATGTAGGTGGGATTGAAGTTGTTTCCACTTGCTCCTTTCTCATCTAGCTCACTCTAATTCGATTGAAGTTGATTTTCTTCGGTTACCTTCCCCCAAAAAATATAAATTTGTATCAAATTAGCACTAGTAACTAATCCTAACATTGAAGCACTGAAAAAACTCATTAACTGCATTTGATATGTTTATGATATATTTCCTTGCTTTTGAAGGACATTTAAATGTTCATTTTCAAAATTATAGTGAGCTGGTATGTGGCCGAGGCCGAGTTAAACATTTTGCCGAGGCTGATTGTAAACATATGGCCTTGCCGAGATGAGATGAATCCTTTTGTAGCGTTATACTTCAACAATTCTTCATGTATTAACAAGTACTAGCTTGTCTCGGCTATGTGGCCGAGCTGAATCAAAAGTTGTAGGCGAGTCCGCTTTAGCCAGCTCAATAAGCCTTTAACCCAGCTGTACTGAAGTGCACTCTTGCTGAACTGCAGTTTTAGTCCGGATGCTGAGATGCACACCTCTGATTTATAAGAATGTGACCGAAAGTGTAACTTGGCCGAGCAGCAGTGCTTTTGGGCCGACCTGCGGAACTTTACTCTTTTGTATTCAACGTCTACTGTTGACTGTTGTTGACTAACAGATAGTTTATTTTGGTTCATCAATATGTATATGTATACACACATATACATACATACATATATAGCTATGTTTAATTAGGTCCATTTTAAATTTTTGTCACTTTTTTCCTTCAGCATGCCCGTCAAACAAAAATTCCCCCCCCCCCCCTCCCCCCCACAAAAAGAGAGTTTATTCCTATCAAGAATATTTGCATGCATATTAGACGGTTTGCTGCGAGTTTAATACTTCGGTTCTATCGCGTTATTCATCAAAACTTAGTTGTGACCTTGCGTAATTATCACTACTCGGTCAAAATAAAAGACGTTTATATTAGGTTTCTATATTTACGCATACAGAGTTCGAGAATGACTGAATCGCTTCCCGATCTGATGTAGGTAGTCTTATCTTGCCTAGGCTATATGACATATTCTGAAATCTAATAGGTTAAACACCAAGAATTCGTATTTGGTCAAATTTTAAGTTTTGATTTAACTATTATTGTAGTCCAAGGCTAACTGGTCATCGTAATCGTTGGTACTCTTTTGGCCAATTACATACAGGATAATTACACATCAACAGGTAGCTGTGTTTAAAGTAAATAACCTACTTCCCAATGTTAGGGCACGGTTATGTCCAAAATTTCCTTCCATGTCTTTATCTATCTTATTATTCATTAGTGTTTCGTAGAATATAGACTGATAGAAACCGTCAAAAGGTAATCCCCTCAAAAGATGGATGTCGTGAGTTCGAATCCTTCTGAAATCATTTGTGAAGAATTCTATTACTTGAGCTCCATAACCTGTGTATCTAGTCCCTTTTGTCTGAATCTATCAGGTATCTGACTTACATCCCTACATTTCTTGTTAGACCGGATGTGATAGGAATCCTTACTGGTTAGGTTCAATCTTTTATTCATTAGTTAATAAACAATCATTAAACATGTAAAATTCTACTTATCCTTAAATCATTCTCGGCATGTCTGTCGGTGATGAGTTTTTTGTCCAGCTGGGCATTTTGGAATTTCGACAAGATTCCATGGGTATAATTGCCATCAACTTTGCATGTGCATTAATTATGTTTTATTTTCTACCCGATAAAATCTATCTCCATTATTGACTACCTCCAATTGCAAATAGACAAGACTCTCCTCTCCACACACATCCATACAATTAAATAGCCACCCAAAAAATTGCAATGATATAGTTTAATTGGTATTCGGATTAGAACATTGCAATTAAAAGATTGTATTAGTATTTTGGGATAGTACAACTAGAATGGCGTAAGTTTAAACCGAGACACACGTAGCGAAATTGTAATATTGCTATATGGCAATAATAGCTTAAGTAGTTTGATTGAGTTAAATGTATATTGACTCAGTTTGATAGATTTTTGGTCATGCCTCCAATTACATCTTTCACCTAGTTTCATGTGTTTGGAATAGTGTAGGCCCACGAGATAATGATTATCCAAAAGTTGATATTGTGATTGAAATTCACAAATAACCACCCAAAAACAAACTAAAAAACAAAATAAAAGAATCCACAACTCTGGGCCTCTGTAAAACAATCTTCTTCCCCAAATCCTACTCCCTCTCAACTACTGGAATGTCACCACATTTTTGAGGAATTTCAGCTGCATTGGAGATTTCGGTACTTCTATCCAACTGTTCTCGGCCTTGTAATGTATCTTGTTTTATGTTTTCAAGAAAGCTTCCAGTTTGTCTATTTTATTCTGTTTTAATAAAGCATATTGAATTTTGTTCAGGGAACTGGTCGGCGAGTATTCAGGGGGAGTACAACTTGCATTAGGTAAAGTAGTCATAAAATTTGTTGCTTGGTTTTATAGAATAAAGAAGTGTTCTTTAGATATGTCAGAGAAAGCTTCGAGCTTTGCATGGATTCCCAGGTCGAATCCTCTGGTTCTTGGATGGTTTAAGGTTCTGGTAACAACTGTAATTCTTGGAATATTGATTGTGTGGGGGATTGATGATTTGGATGTGGGAAGCTTACAGAGAAATTTTGTTACGTTGAAGTTAAACACTAGTGTTCTAGAACTGCCTGAGGAACTAAAAGATTTGAGTTCTTTTAATGTTACTCGTGTTAATCCATATTTAGAAATATCCCAGAAGAATATGAGTGATAGTTTGAAAGATTTGAACACTACCCATCAAGAATTGGCTCCTGATATTGCTCCTGTAAAGTCCAATTTTGGTAAGGAGGCAGTTAGTGATTTCAATTTGAGTTCACCACTTCTGCTGAAAGAATTGGTGTTAAACTCTCAGGGTGACCAGAAATTTGAAAACCATGTGGGACCAAGAATTGTGCCATGGATTTCAGCTGGATCGGAAGCGAATTATTCAACGAATCTGTTGGCAAGGTGGTTGTCTCCAGGTGGGGAGCCATGTAAGGATGCAAGAACTGTGGACATTAGAATCCAAGGTTTGGATGGGAATGAGGCCATTGTGTTATCAACTGTAGAAGTTCATGAGTTTAGTTTCCAGGCACTAGATGATTCTGGGAAGCCTGTTTGTGTAGGTGGCGATTATTTCGAAACAGATCTCTCGGGTGAAAAATGGAAATCTAGACCTCCAGTTAGGGATTTGGGGAATGGTACATATACGTTTTTGCTCCAAGTTCATCCAGATTTTGAAGGAATTTATAACCTCACTGTGATTCTGTTATTTAGACATTTTGAAGGATTGAAATTCTCCCCTGCGAAATTCGCATTCGATAGAGTTCTTCGAGTTATACCAATTAGATTTCGCGCATCCTCCGTTAAATTACAAGAGATAACGCAATGCCAGAAATCTGATTTCGTAAGAGATGTATGGTCAGGTCGATGGACTCGCCACGCGAAGAACGATAGCTGTCCTATTAGTAACGATGGGCGATATAGATGTCAAGAATCAAACTTTCCTTGCCAACATCCTTGGTGTAATGGTTCCTTGGGAATGATTGAGAGTAATGGTTGGGTTTATTCTGCTCATTGCTCATTCAAGATGTTATCTAGTGAAGAAGCTTGGAATTGTTTAAGTAATCGCTGGATTTTCTGGTGGGGGGACTCGAATCATTGTGATACCATCAGAAACATCCTCAATTTCATTCTGGATGTTAAGACAATTAACGTGGTTCCTAGGATTTTTGATATGAACATCACTAACCCCAGGGATCCTTCACAAACAGTTAGAATCACGAGCATTTTCAATGGTCATTGGAATGCGACTAGCAATTATCAGGGTTTAAATTCTCTGATAAATGCAGATTACAGAGAATTGCTTAAGGGTTACTTTTCACAAGAGGTGGTTCCTGACACTGTGATCATGAACTCTGGTCTGCATGATGGAGTGTATTGGCCTAATCTCCGACGGTTCATCAAAGGGGCAGATTATGCTGCAGCATTTTGGGCTGAAGTAATCGACGGAATAAAGAGAAGAGGGGTAAAACCACCAGAAGTTATGTATAGGAGCACGATAACGACGGGTGGTTATGCTAGACGACTGCAATTCAATCCCCAAAAGATGGAGGCTTTCAATGGTGTATTGCTTGATAAGCTAAGGAAGTACAATGTAGTTGACATTGTGGTGGATGATTTTGACATGACCTATCCTTGGCATTATGATAACAGGGCTAACGACGGGGTACATTATGGGCGCGCACCCTTGAAGATGCGATGGAGAGATGGCCAGATTGGTCACCAATACTTTGTAGACCTCATGCTTGGTCATGTATTGCTGAACTCGTTATGCGCCGACTAGTTTCCTATATTCCTAGTCAGACACTGTGATGCTGATTAAACTCAAGCCAATGGCTGATCTTGTTAGCAGAAAACAAGTGCAGGAAACTTTTGGCTGGTAGCATTGCAAGCTGGCTGGAGAAGGATTTCAATATGGAACTGGAAAGTGCTCCTGCTCAAAGTGGACAAGAAAGAAGGTGGGAACAACATTGTTTTGTCAAATTTTTGCACTTGAGCTATGAAAGTTTTGGTGGATGTCTTTTTTGGCTAGTGGGATTTTGTAGAGGTCATATGTTACCACTTAGATCAAGAAGAAAGTTGGGTAGCTGGAAAAGTTGTCTCTTGTTTGTGAAGTTCTAAAGAAGTCTAAAGTGCTTTGTAATTATCTATCACTTGGTAATCTTGGCGGCACTACATTGGTAAGGTTGTACACTATCTTTATTCAACTTGTTTTGCATCATATTTTGAACTTGGAATATGATGGAATAAATCAAAATGATTCAATAAATTGGTTGTGCATCTTATATTGTGAAATAGCAGTTGACCAACACATCTTGACGTAATTTTCGTTATGGGCCATCAGGAAACAATCTCTGTGTGTTTCTAACGCATGAGTATGGTTACATACATCCGACCTTCCATACTCGACCATAGACGAGAACCTACATTGTTGAAAGCATTTTAGCACCACTTGTTGAACCTTTTTATGTGATTGATGGAAGTTTTGAGTCAAAAGCTGAGTGAGAGAGGATGGTGGTGGATCCCATTTTTATTGAAGGTGTTGAGGAGCTTCAAATATTTTCTTAATCTAGCACATGATTCTAATCACGATTTAAATGATATGATTTAAATCATGTTTGGATGTACATGTGACCCAATACATTCCATAATAAACAGATGTTAACCAAAAAAATATTCAATATATATTTGTTTAATCTTATGATGCACATTTTAATATAATATAATACAATATTTTCACATAAAAAAGTCAATATTTTATCCGGATGTCATTTATTTGTAGGGTCTAAAAGCATGAGAAAGGGGGAAAAAATAAAATCACTACTTTATAAGAAAATTTTGCTGATTATGATTATGATGATAATGTAGTGTCACATGGTCATTTAAGTGGTTGAGATTTCATGCTCCATTTATTCGTCCCATGTGTAAAAGTTGATTTTTAAGATAATTGTTTTTTTTTTTTTCAAGAGAGGTCTTTTGTTTTACAAATGGGGCAGAGAAATGGGGCGGAAAAGCGGGACAGAAAATCTAAATCCATTTTAACTATATGCATTAGAGTAAATTGCAAATGAAATATTTAGAGATGCTCGAAACCGAGCCGTTTGGTATGTTCGGTTCGTCGGTTTGAGCTCGGCTCGAACTCAGCTCGGCGAAGGGTTAATGAACTGAGCTTGCACCACTTTTTTCTGTTTGAACTCGGTAAGTGACACCGTTCGTTTAAGGTGTTGGGCTCGTTAATGTTGTTCGTGAGTTAAACGAACCTAGCTTAAACAAGTAAATATGTTCGTTTAAATAAATGGACAAGCTTGGCTCATTCGCTAAGTTAAATGAACTGAACTTGAACAACGCGATGATCGGCTCGTTTGACTCGTTTACCATCTACTTGCATGTACAGATAGAGTTCAGCTCATAAAATCTGCAGTTATAAGCACAGAAACATATTAGGCAGGCAATTACTCCTTGGCCAGAAGTGCCATAGAAAAGGCTTTGAATGAGAAAGAGGTGTAATATTTCAAAATTTTGTATCATCCTTTGTCACGTTATATAAAATCACTTTATTACTTTAGCCTCACCTAGCTTATGGATAACTTTGATACACATGAGATTAATCCTATTTTAGTATATGTATAAGTTTGATACACGAGATGAATCTTATTCTGATAAATACCTAATTTCAGGAGATTGCTTACCAGAATATTCCTTACTTGATTCATGCACATGCAAATGCACATGCACATGCACATGCACATATCTCTATAACTATTCTATTGATAGTTGTAATATCCATAGGAATTTCAATTCTTGTCATATGTGGTTACATACTTAGCATAGGAATTTACATTCCTTTCGGCTTTAATTGATTTGCAGATGTGTTGTATATGTATGCTTTATCTTTCCAGACCCTAGCGATAGTTTTTGCTGTTTTTAGGACATACTAGCTATATATTGTTACTGTATATGTATGTTTTGTACGATGGAATAAAGGGTTTGAAACGGCAATTTACACGTTGTAGGACTTACTCTTGCAGAAAAAACCTCTATCAAACTAAGCCAACCGCACAAAATTTCCGTCACCATCACAATGTCAAAAGCTACAGAAGGAAACTCTCCTACTGTGGACCTAATGTCACCTTACTACGTCTATTGTATCAGATATCCCCGGCCAGGTGAGTTTGAGTGGTAAAGATAATTGAGTTAATTGCATCTGGTATCCATACTTTGCCACAAAGTTTTAAATAGCATCCATTTTTTTTTATGAAATTCACTTACCAGCCATACTTATAGGTGAAATTAACACATGGCATCCGGATGACCTGCTGGTCTACCGTTGACTGCTGAAATCGACCTTTGATCAGACTTAACCCTACTTTTAACCCCACTTTAACCACGGTTTAGGATCAATAAAATAAGGAATAATTACTTTTTGCCCCCTCATGTTTGGCATAATCGTCAATACCTTCCTTAATGTTTAAAAATACACATTTACCTCCCCTGGTGTTTGAAAAATACATCTTTACCCCCCTTGAGTTAATTTAAGAAATGTTATTCAAATATATATATTATGAATTGTCTATTTTGCCACTGTCTTCTTCTTCTTCATCTCCCTTGCCCCGCCTCCACCAGCCGCTGGCCGAACTTACCCCCTCTGCCTTTGCCCCTGCTGCAAAAAACACCCCCCTCTGTCTCTGCCCCTTTCTGCGTCATCCTCCCCACCCCGGCCTAATTCTCTCTTTTCCTTGCTGGAAAAAAAAGCCTATCATGGTTGGTTTGAGGAAAGAATTTGCCTATACAAACATTTCTTCAGTTTCCATGTCAAAGAACAGGGCCTAAAGTACTTGAAAAAAACGTGAAGTTGCCAAGCCGTTCCGTGTCCAATCTTGAGAGAGATTTCAATCTCTGAACTAATTTCTCCACGAACTCTGGATCACTAGCATCAGATATTGCACCAGAAATGCTCACAAGCTCAGCATCCTGGCTATTCATCACAGCGAAGATAGTGGCTATTTCAAACCCTGAATTCAAGTAATAATGCAGCAGACCTCTACGGACAATAAAGACATCACCTTTGTTGAGAAGTTTCTGAAAAATATTTTTTTGGTATCAACAAATCCAGCAATTATAGCACCTGTGCTAACATAGAGGATCTCGGAAGCCCAGGGGTGCGCATGTGGCATAACCATGCCATCTATATCCAAGTCAGTCATTGCAGCAGATATGCCATGGTTGGAGGAAAGAATTGGTTGGAATTAATGGAGGCAAAGTGGAATTAACCATGGTTGGGAAAATTTAGGCGCCAAGTGGGGGAAAAGTGAAAATAAATGAAATTTTGATAAAAACCGTCTACAACAGGTCAATTCTCGGTTGCCGGATGCCAGGCGTTAATTTCACCTATAAGTATGGCTGGTAAGTGAGTTTCATGAAAGAATGGATGCTACTTAAAACTTTGTGGAAAAGTATGGATACCAGGTGCAATTAACTCAAAGATAATTTGGAGTAACTTGTTGGAATAAGAATCAATTTTTTCATTCACAATTTTACGTATACACGGTTATCTTATTTATAATACAATATATAGCTAAATATAGTAACGATTACATAACCAATTACGTTAATACTATACGGATTCCACTACTAATTACAATCTGTGATTGCTTCTTTAATTATGTCGATATCTTCTTGATTGATTATAGAATCTTCTAACACTTTCTCTCAAGTTGAGCAGTTGGATCACCGATGCTTAACTTGCGCAACGCTCTAGCAAAAATTCGTCCTATGACCATTTTGGTAAGAATATCCGTCAGTTGGTCTTCTGATCTTACAAATGGAACTTCAATTGTGACATCCTCGATCTTTTATTTTATGAAGTGTCGATTTCCCTCCACATGTTTGCCTCTGTCGTGATGTACATGATTTTCTAATATACTTATTGCTAATTTATTATCACATCTCAGTTGATTCAGAAAGAAACTCATTTCGGTCATTAACTTCTATATCCACAAAATCTCTATTACCCCTTTGGCAATTCCTTGAAATTTTGCCTCAGCGTTGGAAACTGTTACTACCTTTTTTTTTACTACCATGATGTCGACATTTGATCATTAGGACTACCAACCCAATTCAGTATATGCTTCGATATTGAGGCAACTGTTTCTTTTGAACGTGATTCTGTGTCACGTTATACTTTTCAGATATCGCTTCCATATGTTCCACCTGAGGGTGGTGCATGAATTGACTTACAACTCCGACTGTATATGCTATATCTAGTCTAATATGTGCCAAATATATTAGTTTCCCAACCAGTTTCTGATACCTTTCTTTTTCTGCTAAGTCAATATCTTCCACAATTCAAAGTTCATGATTAACCTGCATTAGCGTATCGGCTGGTTTACAATCAACTATTTCTGTCTCTGCACGTAAATCTGGAATATACTTTCGCTGGATATAAAGATTCCTTTTATGAATCGTACAACCTCATTCCTAAGAAGTATTTCAGCCCTCCTAGGTCATTCATCTCAAACTCCCTGAATAGGTCCCTTTTTAACTATTTAATATCCTTGTTGTCACTTGTTTTATGATCATGTCATCTACATAGATGATTAAGCAAGTAATAACACTACCTGATCTTTTCAGAAACAAAGTATGATTAGAGTTGTTCTGCTTGTATCCATACGGTTTCATTGTCATATTGAATCTTCTGAACCACGCCCGTAGAGACTGTTTGAGCCATATAGTGCCTTTTTGGGTCGACACACCTCATCTTTCTTGAACCTATCAGAAAAACCTAGTGGGCTCCTAATACACTTTTTTTCAACTCTCCGTAGAAAAATACAATTTTTATGCTGAATTGGTGAAGCAGCCAGCCTTTGTTTGATGTAGATGAGAATAATACTCGGATTCTATCTATTTTTGCCACTTGAGAGAAAGTCTCGGAATAGTCAATTCCACATGTCTGTATGTATCGTTTTGCCACTAACCGAGTCTTGTATCGTTCTATGGTGTCATCAGCCTTATGTCTGATAATAAATACCCCTCTTCATACAACCGGTCTTTCTCGTATTGAAAGTTTACATTTCTTGCAAGTAGTATTCTCCTTCTTTTGTTCTGCCTCTTGTGCATTCTTTGGAATTTCTTGGTTATATAGAATCATAGTAAAAGCCTTTGCCATTTCTGATATACCCTCCTAACTAGATTGCATGTCGGATATCCACTAGTTTGGGGGACATGTTATGTGAGTACCATACTGGTGGCACTCCTTGGTTGCTCCTGCGAGACAAACATACCCACTTTCTCTGGGTACATCCAGATTAATAGCATCATCATTAGTCATGTGAAGGGAAGTATCGGAACCAAGTGTTGTTTCCCTTACCTTTTGTTAAACATCATCCAAAGGTAGACCAATGGCTGATACGAGGTCATTGGTCCCCACTATACTAACGAGTGGCCATGTGGAAATTGTATATGATAGGATCAGGTTATTTAACCAACCAAGTGAGTCAACTGCACTCTCGCCTCTGAGCATGAGGTTGGGTGTGATAGTATAACTCAGTTTTGAAAAAATCTCAATCGATGGTGATATAAATGTGACGGTTAACGGAATTGTAACATTGGTACCCTTTTTGATAGAGGGCATAACCACAAGCACACATTTAATAACAAAGGAATGAAGTTTGGAGTGTTCACGCTTTGGCACATGAACAATGACGAATCAACCAAAAATTTGTAGGGGAATGGTTAAAGTGGTTGATATCTGTGCTTGGGTTTCCAAAAATTGAAAAGAAGTTTTATAATCAATTACTTTTGTGGGTAGACGATTCTTGAGGCAGGTGGATGTGGCAACAGCTTCAGGCCAGAAGGTTTTTGGAACACCGGAGTTAATCATCATGGTGCGATTTATTTCGAGAACAATGCAATTTTCCTATACACAACTCTATCCTATTGAGGTATATTTCGACACGAGGTTTGATGAATAAGGTCACTTGTATGGAAAAATGTTTTCTCTCATGGTTCACATATTCGTCTCCATTATCAGAGCGTAAAAATTTGGATTGTTTGGTCGAATTGAGTCTTAATCAGTTGAAAAAAATCAACAAATTTGGCATACACTTCAAATTTATGTTTGATAAAGTACACCAAAGTCATACGAGAAAAATCATTAAAAAAACAACACAATATTGAAAACCACTAGGGGGAAGGATAAGGTGCAAATCCCTATGAGTGTACTAAAGAAAATATAGACTGAACTTGAGTATTATTTGAGTTTTAAAAAAAAGTGCAATGAGTTTTTGCCAAAACACAAGTTCCACATGATAAGTGAGTATTAATCGATATGCCAATGATTCCAGCTAATAAAAAATCCTAAAAAATTATATACATTTTTAATTATAATCATGATTGAAATCAGCAAATCAAAAGCAACTACACATTATACACCTTTTCAAGACTGAGTGATGGTGAACAAAGTGACCGACATGAGTTGGTCTAGGTGACAGAACTTCTGTTATTTAAAGAGGTTATGGGTTTAAAACCAGTGTCCTATGAATTAAACTTATTGTGTTCAGATAAATCAGTTTTCGTTATCTCAGGACATCAGAAATGTCAATTTTAACTTATCGGGCGTATGATATTATTGGAAACCATTTTTTTTTGATAGGCAGTTTTGGAGCTTCATTGCTCTTAAATAATCACAACGTCGATTCCCTAACTGTACAAAAAAGTGTGGGGTAAAGCTAGTTGCGTAGATCCGATTCTTCACCGGACTTTATACAAATATGAGAGGCTAATACACTGGAAACGCGATTTAATGTCAATTTCCTAACTGTTATATTAAATAGTTGATGAGTTTGTTTTCTTTTTGACTCATTCTTTTTTTTTTTTTTTAACTTACTTGTTCTATTAAACTTTTATTTTGCACTTATGTTTTTAATGTCTGCGTGTGCATGTTTTTCCTTTTGTTTGTTTAAAAAATTTAAAGAAAAGACGCGAAAAAGAATATGAGTACTTCAATTTTATGGCACTAAATAATATGAAACATAAAGTGAAAATAGCATGCAATAATCAGAGAAAGGGCAGATGTAGTAAACCAATTCTTCGCATTCTTTCCTTTAAGTTATCAGCATATGAAGCAAAATTTGTAGTTGCTGTTGTTGACAAATTATTGATTATTTATATATTGTCATTGAAAATTAACATAAAGTTATCTGCGAAAAGAAAAACAACATTAAGTTAAATAAAACAAAAATATTGCATATTTCTAAATTAAACATTTTCATATCACCTAGTTGATTTTATCTCTCTTTATGTACATCTTATTACACAGCTGCCAATTACTAAAATGAGATAATTAGTCAAGGAGAAAATTATTGCACTAATTTTCTTTGAAAAAAAAGAGTGGTTCATCTTCATACAACAACAATAACATTACTCCATTGCCTTAGAGGCTCATGCCTATGACGGAATATAGAAGAGTCGGATATACACAACCATACCCATGTGTTAGAAACATACAGAGGTTGTGTCCCAATGACCTATAATGAAAATTGCGTCAATCTATCTCGATCAACCGATACTTCACAATATAAAAAACGCATACAATTTAGTGAGTCATTTTGCTTTATTCCATCATATTCCAAAATCAAAAAAGAGTGTATCCTTAACTCCATTGAAAATGAAAACTAGTGGTTCATCTTCATACAAATGATGGAATGGCAATTGAAGAGTCCTAATTCTTTTCTCAAATAGACAAGTCCAGATCCTAACCTCACTTTCCTCACCTCTTTTGTGACCACGCGACACGTGGCAGCAAAGAGGGGTGGTGAGGCTAGATGCGGGTGATCTTCATCTAGCCTCACCACCCCTCCTTGCTGCCACGTGTCGCGCGGTCACGCATTACCGCACCCCATATGTGATGAGGGGATCCTATCCCGTCCATATGAGCTAACAAAGGTCTTTTCATGCTGTTCATATACAAATGGAAAAATATGTTTTGACGATTAGATATCCAGACACAACCAACAATGTTTTAATATCTTATTTTTGCTCTATTTATTTTAAAACTAGCACGGATTTAACTATTGCAACTGAAACAAATAAAGATCTCTCTTATATTGTGTAGAATGACATGAAAATTTTTGCTCTCAATAAATTCAAATAAAATCAGAATTGGAACTCAAAAGGAATACACAGGAAAAAAGCCTAAGGGGCGTTTCTAATGCATTATGACTCCGTTTCAGAAGAGAGGCTGGATTAGTTTATACAGATGGGTTGGATTATTTCGCAATCCTCTAAAAGAAAAAAAAAAGTGAAAATATGTCCACGTAAGTTACAATGCCGGACATTGAACACACGCATGTAATATCATAACCGGCGGGCGTAGGTAGTGTGAGTAAAGAATCAACCGAGTGGATTTGCTTAAACGTTACCCATTAAGCTTCTTCCTTCTCAGACATTATTTACATTCTTTGGATTCTTCAATTTTTTTTCTATGCAGAAAATCTGGCTAGTTTAGGGGGCTTGAATTTAAGGCCTCGTTCGGCGTTGAAACAATCCGGCAATCTCGATAATCATCAAGATCACTGTAGGCCTTGGGGCAAGAAGATATCTTTTTCAACAATGGCCATGCATTTTACTTGGGTTTCTTTTCTCAGGATCACTCTTCTTCTGCTCCTCCTTGCTGCCGTTGTTACGGCTTGCTACACCCTCCCTATTGAAAAGGTTAAGACTTTCTTTTTCTTTATGTATAGCTTATATAGGCTTTTGTTGTCAGCTGATTTGTTCTGGGTTCTTTGAAATGTATGCTATTTGTTGTTATTTTTGGTGCTTCTTGGTTTGCTATTTGAATTGCTTCAGTCTTTTGTTTTTTTCTACCTTTTTTTTAAAATCTTCCTCGGAGATTTTATTTAGGCAGTTTTTCATGTTGATTGTGATCGGGAGTTTAATCTAATTGGAGACATTTCATTTTCTTCAAGGATATGTTTACATTACCATTCCTTTCAGTACGCCTTTTCGATTTTATGTTATTTTATTGTTTCTTTATTTGGCTGAATTCGTTTGTGTGCTCCATTTAGCATACATGAGCTGTTTTCTTCTCCTGATTTTGTTAGTAACAAAGATAAATTCAGGAAATAACACGATTATTCTCCCAATGGTGTTGTGGGACTACGTTCCATGAGACTGAAACTACAAAATTATGTTTGAACTACTTAAATTGATTGAGATTTGGTTGGTTTTCTGAAGTCGATACTACTTAGTGTATGTGAAAACTATCTCCGGAGTGATAACAGTCTGAAGCAATCTTGTGGTTCGGCTAAATGTTAATGGGCGGTGCTCTCGTGGCTTAGCTAATCATGATTTAGCTTAAGTTGGCTTGTATAGCAAATTGGTCTCTTGCCATTGGTTCCTAGGAGGTTTGTCCTCACAAGCATCCTGGTTATATCTTCTTTAGTTTAGTGTGAGGAATTGATGTGGAAATTTAGATAAGCTGGCTCACATAGGTGGGTCCTGCATCACTTATTGTCTACAAGCATTCATGTGCAAAGATGAGCATCAAGATGATTTTATGCAGAGTGATTCATTTTCATTTGCATTGTACTTACATGCGCAAGAATGTGATGGTGTTAGACAAAGATTCCTTTTCATTGTAAAATATGTACTTAAGTGTCTTCATTTGGAAATAACGAGAGATTCAAATGCATAGGACTTCTTCACAATAAGAATACTGTGTACAATATGTACTGGTGGCTTGATCAATTCCATACAAACTGTTAAACTGTTGCCACATGTGCAAATCATGCTGTTCCTTATGTTTTATGTGTCTCAAATATTCAGTTGGGTATTTAGTTTGTCACGTCAGCCAAAATTTCAGCCTTAAATGAAGTATGATTTACATTGTAATGCTGTATCATGCTTCCCTGAATGTAAATTGGGGACCATTCCAGGCGCCAAGGCACTGCAGTATGTGCCATGTTGCGGAAAGATTTATTTTTACTCTTCTACTGTGTAAAATGATTTGAGATAGTTAATGAGAAATATTTTTCTTTTTTTAATTACATCAAGTCCCTGCAATGGACACTGTTTGTAGTAAGCGTGGCGGTTATACGTGCTTATATTTCCTTTGACTTATTACTGCTACTTTTTCATTCTGTCCTTTAGGATCTTTCTGTTTTTTGGTTGGTTGGCAGAGTGAAATTTATCCATTAGGTTCATGGCTTTAATTATCACATAGGACCTGAATGTTTAAGGCAATTTTTAGCGGCAAAGTTTCTTCTGTATCACTGAATGAATAATTGATTGCAGATACTGAAGAATTTTCTAGAATGGATAGAGAAGGATTTGGGTCCTTGGGGTCCTCTTGTCTTGTAAGTTCAATTGCAATTCGATATGTACTCATAATGGCTTCCTTGGCTAATTTCTATTTGATTGTGAACAATGCCTTTCATCCAGTTTGAGGCATGACAATGTATTGCATGGGTAAATTTTGATATTGAGCAGCAAAATATTTTTTGAGGACCTTATTTAAATTCGTAAAGCAAAATAAAGCACATTTGCTCTATGCGTTTTATGGAAATATGTTGGCAACCTTTTCGTAAAATGAAAAATTTTATTTTTATTATTTTGGAAACACTTACATTTAATGTTTGTCATGTATAATGAATGAGTAAATACATACTGCAATAGCTACTCTCACTTTTAGATTGATCATTATTTCATTGAAATGTTGTTCTTGTAATGTGACAATGCCAAGTTCAATTCCATATTAATTTTCCATTTAACTGGTTTTTCGGATATTACGTGCTTGCGATCTCTGGTTACGGTGAAAATTGTTGAATCTCAGTTCAAAAATAGAATTGATAGTCTTGTGCTACAACACTCTGTTAATCAGGATTTGTCAGAGTTATCTGCGGCTAACTTGAGATTTGGAGTTAGATTTCAATGTTCTTTGATCACAATTTAAGTGAAATATCTAGCTTTTTAATGATAAACTGTAGATTTGATCTCTTTCTCTCTTATATGGACTCTAAACTTGCAGAGCTGTTGCATATATCCCATTGACAGTATTAGCAGTACCAGCTTCTGTCCTTACGGTATGTGTAGCTTTTTGTTTGTGACTATTGGTTATCTTTTCATCTTTTTGTATTTTATAGAATATCTGCTGTCCCTTGGTTTTGCAATTTGATTAATTCATTCAATTTTTCACCTCTCATGCGTCGCTCCTGTTAACTTTAGAGATGATTAATCACCAACCTCAGAAATTGTATCAGGCTTAACTAATTGGCTTGTGTTCCCTTCCTCTCTCCTCTGATTTGTTTTGCTCTTCTAACTTCTACTTAATTTTGGTTATGAACTCAGTTATTTAGAGGATATGAAATTTGCACCCCTTAATTGTAAAAAACATGTACTCAGACTGCCACCAAAATAAGAGAAAATTGAAATGATAAATCTGCTATTATAAGTCCTACGCTGCTTGCAATTAAAAAACGAACAAAAGTGTTCGCAAAATTGATTTGATTTCAAGAGCTGTAGGGATGACGTATTTTATAAGAAATTAACTCATATAGATGGATGAGCCCTAAAAGATGGATTATTTGACAGTCTAAAGACTCCTTTTGATGTAATTCAACTTAGTACCACACTTAGCCTTGGAACTGGTTTCATTCAACATTTTGAAACAGCTATTTTAATAGAAGTCTGGTGGGTACTCTTTCAGCTTGGTGGTGGTTATCTGTTTGGCTTGCCCATGGGATTTGCTGCTGATTCCGTTGGTGCGACTATTGGTGCTGCTGCAGCATTCCTTCTTGGAAGAACTGTGAGTTTTTGCAATCTTCCCAGTGGAATATTCCCTTTCTTTTTCTCTTTTGTTTTCTCTCTTTTTACTTTGCTGGTCAGTGTGCTTGTTGGATGGGATTTAGGAGGGGCATAAGGTTGTTTGCGAGGAATTTGGCGTGGGAAGAACTTATCGTAAATTGAACTATTGTCCTAGAAGCATCAACTTCTTTTGAGTTCTTCTCTATGAATGCTTTGCTTGATCCTTGTCGTTATACACAGTGCCCTACCTTCTGCCGGTCCCCTGGGAACTAGACTGTTCTTGGGACTCATATCTACCAATTGTATCTATAAACATAGCCTATTATTTTCTATACTTATGAGCTACAGCCTCCCCCTTCCCCGTCATTATTATTTTTAATTTCTTTTCTTTGACAGCTTGGAGAAAGCGATCGATGTACTGTCTCTTGTCTTGACAGATTGGCAGGTCATTTGTTATTTCCAAGCTAAAGGACTATCCGCAGTTTCGCTTAGTTGCAATTGCTGTCCATAGATCTGGATTTAAGGTATGTTTATATCTCCAGTTGATTGTCCTTTCATTTCTCCTTCGTCGCCTTCCTCCATAATCCACTAAACCAAGTAAATTTTTATGTTACATTTGTTTCTTTCTGTAACCCTATTTTACAAATTTAAAAAACTTGATTTCTTTGTTATACAATTATGCTGTTATTTAGTCTTTTATATTCTCATTTGAGACATTTTTCTTGAAAATTGTGACAGATCGTGTTGCTCCTGCGGCTTGTTCCTTTGCTTCCGTTTAACATGTTAAACTATCTCTTATCAGTTACTCCAGTGCCGATAGGGTCATACATGTTGGCCTCATGGTTGGGAATGATGGTACGAATCCTGAATTTGATTCTCTTGGAAATGAATCCATGGGTTTAGTTGTTTCTTTCACCTGTGTTCGCGTAATTTCAGCTTCTACTTAAAATTGGAACAAGGAACTGTCTCCCTGAGAACTCTTCCATGGATAGTTTATCATCATCTTCTTCTCTCTCTCTCTATCATGCACGCTCTCTTTTTCTTTCGTTTTTCTTCTTTTTTCGCATAATTCATCTTTTCAGTCTCCCTATCATCTTAGAAGGTCAACATGATTGGATTACTATCGACATTGTATTGATACTCTTATTGCAGCCAATCACTTTTGCTCTGGTATATGTTGGAACAACATTGAAGGACCTGTCTGACGTAACTCATGGATGGAATGAAATATCAAAAACCCGCTGGGTAAGACTGATAGATGCATGTCCACTCACCACTTTCTATTGTTTTTTTAATGATAGATGCATGAAAGTGCTTCAAATGTCTGAAATGGAAAGAGAACAATATCATTAATGTGAATCTCTCAGTTGGGATCATTTTACGAGATGCCAAGTTGGCATATCTTATACTCTATGGAAAGTATAAATTCTGTTCTTGCTTTGTCTTGCTATTTCAGAAAAGCGACTTGTGCTATTTCAGAAGCTGTCCTCAGAATTCAATATCAATCTACCTCTTTCCTTTTTCTAATGATTCATATCATGTTGCCCTAGTGAATTTTGTTATTATAATTCAGAAATACCTAGTAGCTATATTTGAGCAGAATTTTGCAAGGAAGAGAGACAACCTCGAGACAAAGTTTTCCTACACATCTCATATTTATTAAGTTAAAACTAGGCATTTTAAGTAAGACAAAAAGATGTATTACTGCTTCTATTGGAGTGTTTTTAATCTCTGCATAACTAACTTTATTTAGAATATCAATCAGGGAGTGCACACACAAACACACACATATATATGTGTGTGTCTATATATATAAAAGGGCGTCCCCAGTGCACTAGGCTTCCGCGTTTTTGCAGGGTCCCGGGAGGGGCTGGATCGCTTCGGGATCTAATTTATGCAGCCTTACCCTACACTTTGTGCAAGAGGCTGTTTCCGCAGCTCGAACCCGTGACCTCAATGTCACAAAGCAACAACGTTACCAGTTGCTCCAAGGTCCGCTCTCTGTGTATATATATATGTGTGTGTGTGTGTGTGTATGTATGTTTGTGTGTGTGTCTATCTATCTATATGTGTGTGTGTCTGTATGCGTGTGTGTACACACACATATAGCAAGCATCAAGCTGCATGCTTCTGTCTTCTTACCTGAGACTTTTTTTTTCTTTGGTATGCGGAAGTTGTGAAAGGATCAACTTTCCTGTTCTTGCATATGTTGGTTATTTCTTGTGAAGTGCTTTGCTAATCTGGCATTCTCCTTTTCTCATGCAGGCAGTTGTTGCATTAGGTCTAATAGTTTCTGGTAAGCTTCTTTCCTTTAGTTAAGTATACTGTAATACAACTTTGTTCGCTCCTGATCCAAGTCAGCTTTGAGATGTATTGACATGCTGTTGTGCCAAATTTTCAGATAGGTCAATATTGACCCGTATGAAATTGGACTGATGTTCTATGTTGCTTCATATGCTTTTGGGGATAAAATTTTCTTGAGTTATCTCCTAGTAATCGATTCTTTTGTGAAAGTCACATTAGTAGGAAGGGGGAAATCGAAACTCAAATTTCACCCTCCTAAGAGGATTGGGTTTGCTTTTCAACATTCTTCCTGTATTATGTGGCACAAGTTTACCCTTACATTGAAGCAATATGTATAAACTGTTGTCTATCAACTGAGAAGCGGCTCTGATTGAGGAGACTCTTTAACTTGCGTTTCTGGTATGAAACTTAGTTTCTGATTGTTTTCATGAGCCAGGTGTGTCTGCAAGAATCACCTTATGTGATTACTAGCAATCTTGTATATTGTTAAGCATGCTTACTTTTCTCTGAAGCTGCTAGGTGAATCTAGTCTACTTTGTTCTTGTAGCAAGAGATGTATTTGTGCTACAAAGCCAGTGAATGTAAAAGCATATAGTTTGGAAGTGTTTGAACTTACCAAGACTCAGTATGTCATGTTAGCCAGAAACTTACACGTCTTTTCCTCTTTTTGCAGTTGTCTTAATTATCTGCGCGACGAGGGTTGCAAAGAATGCTCTGGAGAAAGCATTGGACGAAAATGAGGACTTTGATGATGTTCTTCCATCAACACAACTGCCAGTGGTTGCAGATTCTCCTGATCTACTAGGACCATTGCTAATCAAAATAGAGCCGTCTCGAGAGGATCATGCAGAATAGTTTCGATGTTGCTGTAAATTCTTAATCCCTTTATTTAAAGGGTACTTATGTTTGTTATACCAACTTTTCCAATACTGTGATGATGCTTTCATCTTCAACCGCATAGTACTCAGATATAATTAACTGTAGTAGCTTGACCAGAAGAGGGGAGACAATTAGAAGTACGAATTATAGTTAAAGCACAAGCCAAATTTCTCTTCTCCAGTGCTAGATTTCCCTTCTGCAGCAGTCTTAACTTGCATCCGCTGCAACAGGTACCTAGATCTAGATTACATTTATTTTAGTTCTGTCCCAGCGTAAACGAAGGTCGAGGCGGCTTTTATTGTTTGCTAGTACCAATTGAAGTCTGATCTCGACGGCTCCTTGAACTTTCTTTGAATATCTACAGAGCTGACAATATTTTTAAATTTATCTTTTTCTTGGCGCGCGATTTACGATATTCGGATCTGTTTTTGCCTACCACTTACCCTCCCCAGACCCTAGCTATGGCTTTTCCGGTCGTTGGGATATACTGGGTACGGATGATGATGATGATGATATTTCTTGGTGGAACCGTTTGTACTTGTAGCTTAGCCTATCACGAAATCCCTCCGTTTGCCCTTGATTTTGTTGTTTCACTGATCGCTTTTCCTTCGGGACGACGACGGTCAGCGAATAAAGCACCGATCGAATGCTGTGTTTCATTAATCGAAATAGGCGATCCAGATCTACTCTATTGGATCTTGGTGTGACACAGCCCGACCAGGTGATATAATTTCATTTTTGTTTTATTATCATTGAAGTACTTTTGATTGTTTACATTTAGTTTCAAACTTTCAACATCTGTAGCATACCTTGGATTTTTAGTTTTAGTAGCAATAATTGATAGAAGACATCATGATTTTTTCGTGAGACCATGTCTAAGGAAGAGGGGTGTAGGTAAGGGGAAGAAAAATGAAGATAGTTTAAGGGTAGTCTCTTGGAATGTAGGAACATTAAGTGGTAAATTGTTTGAGGTTATAAATACACTTAAGAGACATAAGATAGATATAGCATGCCTCCAAGAAACTAGGTGGAAAGAGAATAAAGGTAAAGAGTGTAATGGGTATAAGTTGTTGTATTCAGGGTCGGATGGGACCAAGAATGGGTAGGATTCCTAGTAAAGATAGTTTTACACACGAACGTGATTGATGTGATTAGATATAATGATAGAATTATGGTGTTGAAGTTAGTACTAAATAAGGAGGTAGTGGTAGTGATTTGCGCCTACGCACCCCAAGTGGGACTAGGAGAATAGAAGAAGAAAATGTTTTGGGATTGTTTAGATTTAGTGTTAAAGGCAATACCCAGGGAGGAACGAATTTGTATCGGAGGTGATTTTAATGGACATATTAGAAAGAATAGCGATGGTTTTCAGGCGGTACATGGCTGGTGTGGTTATGGAGATATAAACAAACAGGGTAGAGATCTGCTAGACCTAGCAGTAGCCCATGACGTAGGCATTATAAACTCGTTTTTTAAGAAAAAAGAATCACATCTGCTCACGTTTAACAGCGGAGGACGTCACACGCAGATCGACTATTTTCTGATGAGGCGTGAAGACCGACGGTTGTGGAGGGACTGCAAGGTTATACCAGGAGAGACAGCGGTGATGCAACACCGTATAGCATTGAGTCAAAAGCTGAGTAAGGGGGTTGGAAAAGTCCCACCCGGGATTCGATGGGGAAGTTTGAAGGACGAAAAAATTAATATATTCAAAGACAAGGTCATCTCTGCGAAACTAGATCGTCTAGGTGATGACACAAATCAGATGTGGGAAGTTATATCGACTACTATTACTCAAGCGGCAACAGAAACGCTCGGGGTAACAACAAGAAAGAAGTTCGTACATAAAGAGACGTGGTGGTGGAACGAGGATGTGCAACAAAAAATAAAAGACAAACAAAAGATTTTTAGAGATGTTAAGCTGCACCAATGAGGAAGAAAAAGTGCGATTGAAGGAGAATTACAAAATCGTCAGGAAGGAGGCGAAGAAGGCGGTGACAGAGTTAAAGACTGCAGCTTATAAAAGGATGTATGAGACACTAGAAACAAAAGAAGGGGAACATGATATATTCAAGATTGCCAAAGCTAGGGATCGAAAGAGGCAGGACCTAGGAGGCGGGAAGTTTATAAAAGGACAAGATGGACATGTGTTAGTCAAAGCACAAGACATCAAGTTGAAATGACAAACATACTTTCACAATCTTTTCAACGGCTAACCAACAACGACAACATAATAACTCCGACTGTCAGAACATCACGCAAGGAGAGGTGATGAGAGCATTGAAGAGGATGGGAAGAGCTAAAGTGGTCGGCCTAGATAACATACCCATTGACGCGTGGAAGTATTTAGGAAAAGAAGAGGTACAATGGCTAACTACTCTGTTCAACCGTATTTACAAAACAAGGAAGATGCCAGATGAGTGAAGAAACAGTGTCGTGGCCCCCCTATATAAGAACAAAGGAGACGCACAGTATTGTGGGAACTATAGAGGGATTAAGTTGCTAAGTCATACCATGAAGTTATGAGAGAATAATCGACACTCGAATTAGGAGAGAAACTCAGGTTACGGTGAACCAATTCGGTTTTATGCCAGGAAGGTCAACTCTACGGAAGCAATACACATTCTCAGAAGATTAATGGAGAAGTATAGGGAGAAGAAGCGCGATTTACATATGATTTTCATCGATCTTGAAAAAACGTATGATAGTGTGCCACGTAGCCTGATATGGGATAGTCTGGATGCAAGAGGGATCCCTATGAAGTATATAGACATAATTAGAGATATGTATGCTAAGACAAAAACAACCGTTCATACGCCTGTGGAGAATACAGACTTTTTTCCGGTGGAGGTCGGTTTCCATCAAGGGTCTGCGTTTTCTTTTTGCAGTTGTCCTTGATGAGTTGTCAAAGCCGATACAGGAGGCAGTTCCGTGGTGTATGCTTTTTGCTGACGATATTGTATTAGTTGCAGAAAGTAGACATACCCTGAGTATGAGACTAGAGCAGTGGAGAGGTGTTTTATAGATAAAAAACTTAAATATTAGCCGTTCTAAGACCGAGTATCTGCACTACGACTTCAGCGGCGTAGCAGACAGTGAGGATAGCCAGCTCACCATCGATGGTCAAGTGGTCCCACATGTAAGTAAGTTTAAGTACCTAGGATCATTTGTACAGCAGAATGGCGACATAGATAATGATGTAGCACATGGAGTTCAAGCAGACTGGTGTAGATGGAGGGCGGCCTCAGGGGTGCTGTGTGACAAAAATTTTCCAACTAAATTAAAGGGAAACTTTTTTATAGGGTGGCAGTGCGACCGGCAATGCTATATGGGACAGACTGCTGGGCCATCAAGAGGTCACAATTACAGAAGATGGAAGTGGCAGAGATGAAGATGTTAAGATGGATGTGTGAGCATACAAGGCTAGACCAGATCAGAAACGAAGTGTTTCGAGAAAGGTTAGGCATGGCTAGTATAACAATAAGATAATGGAGGGCAGAATGAGATGGTTTGGGCATGTCAAGCGGAGACAGACAACGGCGACGGTCAGACCAATTGAAAGCCTCATTGTAGAGGGGAACAAGAGTAAAGGCAGACCCAAACTGACTTGGAATGAGTAGATAAGGCACGACCTACTAGATTTGCACATCTCTGAGGACATGGTCCATGATAGGAGTTCATGGAGATATAAGATTAAGGTTAACGAGGTATAGGTCATATATAGGGACACTTTAGAGTATATTTAGGGACATAGATAGGCGTAGACACTATCTACGCTCTAGGTTGACTTTCCACTTGGTTGCGTATGTTATACCGTTGTTTTACATTACATGTACATATACACGTGATGTGTATTTTAATATCGAAAGTCCTTTCTTTGTATTTCTTGAATTTTCTCACTAACACACTAGCACAACATATCTCTAGTATCATGTCGTTTATGCAGGTACATATAGAGCCGGGGGTCTCACTGGAAGCAGACTCTCTATCCCTTGGGATAGAGGTATTGTCTGCCTACCACTTACTTTCCCCAGACCCTAACAATAGCTTTTGCTGTCGTCGGGATATACTGGGTTCGAATGATGATGATGAGCTTGACCAGAAGAGTGTAACAGTTGTAACTGGAGAATGGGAATCAGTTAGAAGATTTCCTTCACAGAAAAAACTAATACTACATGAACAAAGATGCACATTATTTTTTCCACCTTGTGAATTTTATAGTCTCTAGAAAGAAGTATCTTGACAGGAACTTGTGTCTCATTTTACTGAATAGATGAAGGTTTGACATATTTGAGCCCTCTCTTTGCTATATGTTTATCTCTGTTGATGGATATCCAGAATTATGTCTCTGAAAAGTGATTACGCTACTCCGAAAGAGGTTCATTTCATATCCAAAAACTGCTCAGGAACACAAAGATGAGTTGGAGAGCTTAGGATTAACCAGAAAAGTGTCAATCCCATCAAGTATGAGAAAAAAAAAAATACTTGAAAAAGCTATACTTTTTAAGATTAATGATAGCCTATCATGTGAAACATCGGATTTAGTATTTTGAATTGCAAATTTAAGAAATTGGGAAACGAATTTACGGCACAGCACAATTTGCAACTTTAGTAGCAGGATATAGGGAAGTCCATTGTTTGAGTCTTGAGAGGAAAGTTATAGAAAAAGAAGCAAAAACTTTATCATGATGAAAGCAGAAGCAACATCTGTAGAAAATAAGGAAGGATAGAATACATACTGTTTCACATACTGTGTATAGCCGTTATACATGTCAGTACTAGCCGTTGTAGGCACTCCAGCTTTCTTGTATATATATAGATGTTAGATGATGACTGTAAAAAAGGTTGAAGAAGCCAACTATTCAATAGTTCAATACATTGAAGTTTATTTCTCATTCCAATTAATTATTTCTACATGGTATCAGAGCTTCATCTGAAATTCCTTAAAGGAAAATTGCTTGAATTTCTTCCAACAGTAACCAAGCTTCCTTTGAGGTGAGCTTACTACTGTGTGCACTCAAGCAGAAAAAAGAGGAAAGGAATTGGGCGTTCCAAGTCTAATATCGAAAACTATTCAACAAAATTTCCCTTGAAAAGTTCATTATTTTGTCGAAGAATTGCCATTGCTATTTGTTACAAAGTTCCTTTCTGGTCTAAACTGAAAGGAAAGAAGGGATACCTGAGGAAGACGACTCCAAGGGTAATTCTGGTAAAGAAGTTTTTTTTTTCGGCTGGATATTTGTGAAAAAAAAAGAGGTTTTTCAACTCCACAATTTCAACAAAATTTCTTTTTTAATAATATTAATCATCATTTAAGGCAGAAAATATTTCAGATGTCACGTGGCTGTGTTTTACTTCACACATGCCAGCTGCCTTCTTGCATGTTTTAGTCTTACCTTAAAAGACACGCCCACTTTCACCCAGTTTTTCCCTCATTTTTTCTGAATGTTCACAACCACCGCATCCCCATAAAATATTATTTCATCCAGCCTTTCAAACTCATTTATTGCGTATCTGTCTCAAATCTCTTCTACTCTCGAAACCTCACCATCACAGCTCTCCCGTACGTTTTTTCAGCTCCTGCCTTCCATCACATTTATTACATCCCCAGTTTTCTCCTTCTTTTAAGACCTCTCTCTTAAACACTTCGAATCCTACACATTTCAATCTTCAGCAACTACAATTTTTCACCCTACGCATTTCAAACCCACAACTATGGCAGAGCAGAGCAGTGAGGTTACCTCTGCTCCTGCTCCCGAAAAACCGCCTAGCTCAAATACTTCTATTCTCGATGCTCCTGTGACTGTTACAAATCAAAGGCTTAATGGGAACAACTTCTTGGCATGGAGTAGGGCTGTCGAGTTGTTTATTACCGGGAGAGGCAAGAAAGAATACCTCTCAGACAAGATGGTGGTTCCTGCAGAGACTGATGTTAAGTTCTCCACTTGGGAGGCCGAAAATTCGATGATTATGTCTTGGCTCTTGAACTCTATGACTCCGGAAGTGAGCAATACCTTCATGCTGTACCCTACTGCAGCAGCAATCTGGAAAGCTACGAAGGAGATGTACTCAAAAATTGATAATATTGCGGAGCTGTATGAACTTGAGTCTCAGCTTAAGGATATGAGGCAAGGGGATCAGACTGTTAGCAAGTTCTTTGGAAATTTGTCCCAGATCTGGCAACAGATCGACTCACTGGAGGCATACCAGTGGGAATGTTCCAAAGATAACCAACTGTATGTAAAAACTAAGGAAACCAGAAGGCTGTTTGGTTTTCTCGCAGGACTACACAAGGATCTGGATGCTGTGAGGGGAAGGGTACTGAGCACAAAGCCCCTACCCACATTAAACGCTGCTTTCTCAGAGGTTCGGCAAGAGGAAAGCCGGCTTAAGGTCATGCTGGGACCAAACTCTGTCCCTGCTGTGTCATCTGAATCTTCTGCTCTTCTTTCTCAAGAAGAGTCTCACCAAAAATCTGTAAGTCTGAACACTAGGAAAACAAGTCACAATAATCGTAATTTCACCAAGAAATACTGTAAGTATTGCCAGCGAGAGGGACATTCGTTTGAGGAATGCTATAGGAGGCCTGGTTCGCAAGTAAAGCCCCCTCCTTTCTGGAAACCAAATAACTTCAGGCAGAACAACTCTGGGAAAACTGAATCCAGCAACTCCAGGAGGTCTGATACAGACTCTTGGAGGTCTTCTAGAGCTGCTGTTGCAGATGCTGTTGCTGATGATGGTCCGTCAACTGAAGCAGTCTTTACTCCTGCCCATCTAGATGCAGTTCTGAGGGTGTTGAGCACTCAAAGATCTCAGATTCACTCAGGCCAAATTCAGGCTACTATGGCAAGTGCAGGTAAGGAAGGTAAGACACATGCATGGATAATTGATTCAGGAGCTACAAATCATATGACTTTTGATAAATCCCAACTCATCTGCTTTGAACAATTTGTGGCTCCTAAGAAAGTCAAAGTTGCTAATGGTGACAGTATTGACATATTAGGATATGGAAATATTCACTTGACAGATAAACTTATTCTTAAACGTGTGCTCTATGTTCCCCGGATAGATTGCAATTTGATTTCAGTTAAAAAGCTTATGGATGATAATGATTGCTTGACTCTTTTTACACCATCTAAATGTTTCTTCCTTCCATCTTCTTCTTTCTTCCTTCAGGGGATTTCAACCAAGGAGAAGATGGTGGAGAAGAAGATTGGCAATGCTAGTCATTGCAAAGGGCTGTACTTTTTGGATAAAGTCAGATCTGACTCTTTTGAGGGATGTTCTAGTGTTTATTCTTGTAAGAACAATAGTGTTGTTCCTAGAATAGATAGACATGATTCTAGAATATCCCATATTTTGTTGTGGCATAAGAGGATGGGTCATCCCAACTTCTTATACATGAAGAAGGTCAAACCTGACCTGTTCACTGGTATTTCATTAGACTGTCTTCAATGTGAAACGTGCATCTTTGGAAAACTAAGTAGGGCACAATATCCTGCAAAGGAGTATAAAGAAAGTAAACCCTTTAATCTCATTCATTCAGACATCTGGGGTCCTTCAAGGGTATTAAATGTCAATGGTTGCAGGTGGTTTGTCATTTTTGTTGATGATCACACACGTGTGACTTGGGTCTATCTACTGAAGCATAAGTCTGAACTCTCATGTGTATTTAAAACTTTCATACACCTGATACAGAACCAGTTTAATACCACTGTGAAAACATTTAGATCCGATAATGGTAGCGAATACTTGGATAAAGATGTCAAGAGTTTCTTGGACAGTAAAGGCATTTATCATCAAACCTCTAATGTCTACACCCCTCAGCAAAATGGGGTGGCTGAAAGAAAGCATAGGCATATTCTTAGTGTTGCAAGGTCTCTCATGTTTGCAATGCACGTCCCTAAATTTCTTTGGGGTGAGGCTGTCCTTACAGCTACCTATTTGATTAACAGAATGCCTTCTAGAGTTCTAAATTTTCTCAGTCCAAAAGATAAGTTGCTTAGTTTTTTTCCTCACTGTCAATTAATGTCGTCTCTTCCCTTCAAAACTTTTGGGTGTGTTGTCTATGTGTATTTGCAGCCTCATCACAGGAGCAAATTGGATAGACGATCCATTAAGTGTATATTTCTGGGGTACTCTGGGTCCAACAAGGGCTACAAGTGTTTCTGCCCCCAAACACGAAAGTTTTATACCACTCTGGATGTCCATTTTGATGAACTCTCCTCATACTATTCTTCTAACTCTGTGGTGTGCAATGGTCATGAACAGAGGGATTTCTGGAGCATTATAGATATATCTACTGTTGATAATACTGTCACAGGTGACTCTATTGGACCAGGTTCAGCTAGTGATCATGGAGTTCAGCCCGGGGAGAACGAACCAACTGAACAGACTACTGGTCCTCAAATCATGCCTATAACAAGGGAACAGTTGCCTATCACACAGGTTTATTCTAGGAGACCTCCTGGACCCGGGACACATTCACAATCAGGTCAGTCCACCACTCTCCTGGAAACTGAAGGGGCCCAACCTGCGATGGATCTACCTATTGCAATAAGAAAAGGTACCAGAGAGTGTCTTAAGTACCACAAATTCTTGGGTAGTAATAAAGAGTGTTATTCTGTCTATCCACTTAACAGGTTTATATCATATGATAAGTTAAACACTAAGTTCAAATCTTTTACTGTTAGTTTAGACTCACAGTCATTACCTTCTTCTATAGAAGAAGCACTGAGTTACAAAGAATGGAAGCAAGCTGTCAATGATGAGATGTCTGCACTAATAAAAAACCGAACCTGGGAACTGGTTCCAGTACCCACTAATGCCCATCCTGTTGGTTGCAAATGGGTGTTTTCCCTTAAGTATAATTCGGATGGAACTATAAACAGGTATAAGGCAAGACTAGTTGCAAAAGGGTTTACACAAGCTTATGGCATTGACTATGTAGAAACATTTGCCCCAGTGGCAAAACTTAATACTGTTAGAATTCTTTTTTCAATAGCTGTAAATCTGGACTGGGAGTTAGCTCAGTTAGACATTAAAAATGCGTTTTTAAATGGTGAGTTAAAGGAGGATGTTTTCATGAAGATTCCTCCTGGCTTTGAGTCTGCAAAAACAGTAGGTAAAGTATGTAAGTTAAAAAGATCCATTTATGGTCTCAAGCAATCTCCAAGGGCTTGGTTTAGCAAATTTACTGAAGTTCTACTTATGTATGGTTTTAAACAAACCCAAAGTGATCATACATTGTTTGTGCATATTTCGGGCAGAACAGTTACTATCCTTATTGTGTATGTAGATGACATTATTTTAACAGGAAATAGTAGTTTAAGCATTTCTGCTGTTAAAAGATATTTGAGTACTGAATTTGAAGTTAAGGATCTTGGACCCTTACGCTACTTTTTGGGCATGGAAGTTGGAAGGAACAAGTCAGGTATGATAATTTCTCAAAGGAAGTATGTTTTGGACTTGCTTCAAGAGACAGGTATGTTAGGGTGCAAACCTGCTCCTACTCCCATGGAGACCGTAAGATCAACCAAGGTGCAAAATGGTGAGCTGTTATCTGATGTTTTATCATATCAAAAGTTGGTTGGTAAGTTGATTTATCTATCTCATACTAGACCCGACATCTGTTATGCCGTGAGTTATGTTAGTCAATTCATGCATTCTCCCACTTCTGTACATCTACAAGCAGTTATGCGAATTTTGAGATATCTAAAAGGCTCACCAGGACAAGGCTTATTTTTTGGTAAACATTCTTGTAGGAATATTCATGTTTATACAGATGCTGATTGGGGAGGTTCAAAATCAGACATGAAATCTACATCTGGGTATGGCACTTTTTTGTGGGGAAATCTGATAACATGGAGAAGTAAAAAACAATCAGTAGTGGCAAGAAGCAGCGCTGAAGCAGAGTTAAGAGCTTTGGCATTGGGCATCTGTGAAGGCATTTGGATAAAAAGGGTGCTAAAGGATCTCCATCAAGACACTGAACACTCAAAGATAACGGCATTCTGTGATAATATTTCAGCTATTAATATGGCAGAGAACCCGGTGCATCACGATAAGAGCAAACATGTGGAGATCGATAGACATTTTATTCGAGAGAAGATAGAAAGCAATTCTCTTAGTATTGAGTATATCCCTTCAGGAGAACAAATAGCTGATATTTACACCAAGTCTGTCTCCCCTAGTCAGTTTCATAAATTATTATCCAAGCTTGGCTGTTCAAATGTGTACACCAAGCTTGAGGGGGAGTGTAGAAAATAAGGAAGGATAGAATACATACTGTTTCACATACTGTGTATAGCCGTTATACATGTCAGTACTAGCCGTTGTAGGCACTCCAGCTTTCTTGTATATATATAGATGTTAGATGATGACTGTAAAAAAGGTTGAAGAAGCCAACTATTCAATAGTTCAATACATTGAAGTTTATTTCTCATTCCAATTAATTATTTCTACAACATCATTACTACCTTCCCATCTTGACAATCTAAAATGGTGGTGGGTAGCAAACTTTTTTACCAATTTTCTGCTGCAAAGAAAATCTCACACAAGTGTTAGCTGCAAGAATTTGACTAACGTTTCATTTCTTCTAGTTATGATTCACAGGATATCATGGTAGGGTCTTCCATTGTCCGTTGATTTCAAAGGGGAAATGTCGGATCACTTTCTGCATTCAATGCCCCATGATCATGATTCCGTAATAGTAATAAGATATTGAGTTGTAGTTCCTATATACCATCACCAATTTTGTGTGACTCCTGACAGATGTTAAGTTTGAACATCCTGGGCATAAAATTAGAAAAATGGGTCTGATTTCTCTTGTGGGATGTTTTCATGGATGCCATGATCATACCGGGGTATCGGGAGTCGGAACCCGGATCTGAAATTTCAGTGACAAGACTGTGGAATTGCAAATACGAGTGGGATCCTTGTTAAAGGAGGCACATATATTGAAGCCAGGATCATCAAAAAGACAACCGCAATAGGATTTACAAGAGTTACATGCCTGGTAAAGGTAGTAATGGAGGGGTGGTATGAGGAGCTTGCTGTATTACTATGATGAAACATGCCATCCTTATATCTGGAATCACGATACCGGATGCGACTTTTCTAGGATAGTGAAGCAGCAATTCATTAGTTTGGAAGACTCGAGAGACTGTTCAGGGATCAAGATCTTCAGAGACGATCAGAGAAAGGTTGCATATCGGGTTCGTAAGAAATCAAGATCAGACTTTTGTTAGGCAGTTCTGCCTTGTAAGTCATTACATTTGTTTAGAATGTATGTAATATGAAGTTACTGTCTGTCTTCCTTTTTCCTTAAAGACATCAGCTTTTCTCATGAACTAGACTTGAAGAATTGTAAAAGTTTATGAAATTGTAATATGCATTTCTAAGTTTCAAGTTTATGAACATGTCTCTTTGGCAGTGTATTTCTTGCAAGGAGTTCTTCATTGAGTGGCTGATGTTACTTGTTCAGTATTTTCCTTTTTCAATATATGGAAGGAGCATACTTCTTTCAAAACATATTATTAGGATCTGAAGGTACCCAAAATAAAAGAAGGAAAGAAAGAAAAAAGTGATGTTGTGGAAGAGTACTTACCATAGAAGTTAGGAAAGAAAGAGACAAATGAGCAGGTGCAAAACCCTGATGGGGTATGGCCACAAGAAGATGAACATGTTGGTGTCAAGACCATACCCTGGTCCTGAGGGCTTCTACTGCTCTAATCCCAAGGAACATTGTAGATGATATAAATAAGAAACTCAACGGCCTCTTGGGTTGGTGAAGACTTTTATGCAAGGACCCACACAAGGTGTCTCCCCCCAAACTAGGCCGAATTGAAACACCTACAATGTGTGTGTCCCTGGAATCGAACTCTTAACCTCTTGGTAGCAAATCTAACCGGAGTACGAATTGAATTATGCCATAGAGGGGATAAATATGTATTTTGTATTTTTGTGAAGATGTATCTAAGACTTACTGTTTCTTCAGGGACCATCCATTTTCTTGATTGTTCTGTTCGGTACCTTTCATGAATGCACTTATTTAAAGCTGTGACAATGCTCTTCATCTATCGAATATCTCTATTCTTTGAACAATAAGGAAATTAAAAAAAAAAATCCTCAAATCAAGTGAAAACATGTCTATGCGGGAAAAAGAAAAACATAAGTCCAGTAGTTGAGTATTATTTCTTCGATCTTAGGGTCTTGAATTCAAATCCCCTCAGTAATTTGACTTTAAACGTCTCCAAAGAAAATTAATTTGAAAAAAAAAAAGTGAAAACATGTATTTGCTTCCGTTATTGAAGACTGTTGCCTTTTTTATCAAGGTTCATATGTTGGTTCTCAGAATTTCACATACCTATGCAGATTTTATGAAATTAATCAAATTATGGCAGTAACAAATATCAGCTCAATCTATAAAATGTTTACTACAAAAAGGCACAAATGAAAGAGCTGTTTGTTAACCCCCAAAAATAAAATTGACGGTTAGAAATCATTACTGTAGTTTTATGCATTCTTCATTTAATCTTCAAAATGATAGGTTTTCAATACACATTCTAATATATTTCTGGAGTATCTTTTGTTTTTTTTTTCTATTTCCAATGGAGTCACTCTTCATTGCTTTTGGAATGTGATGGAATACAACAAAATGACTCACTAAATTGGCTGCGCTTCTTATATTGTGAAGCAGCAGTTGATCGACATAGCTTGACACAATTTTCATTATGGGTCATTGGAAAACAACCTCTGTGTGTTTTTAACACATGAGAATAATTGTGTACGTCTGACCCTCTATACTCCGCCATAGATTGGAGTAATGTTGGTGTGGTATCTTTTGTTGTATACGCAATTATGTTACGAGGGTTATAAAAGCATTTCCCACTTGAAACAATTCCCAATTTGCGTGAGAATATCAGCCACCTGAAAAACAAATACAGTGCACAATTAAGGAAAATGATATAACGTGAGAAGAAAGTTCATAATTTCAGCTCCCAAGCTAGTCTAATTGGTACTCGAGTTGGAATTTATTCATATGCTGTTAGGTCAAAGGTCTGATTTGTGGGGAGACACCTTATGTGGGTAACTGCGTAAGATCTCACCCAACCTAGGAGACCGTTGGACTCCTAATTTACATTCTCATTGAAGCTGGGACGGTAAGAATTTTGATCCAAGTTCAAAATTTCAGAAGTGATAAAAGGTCCATGTGAGAAAGTAGCAAATTACTAATTGTAGAAAAGGATTTGAATTTGACTATATAAGGTACTGGTGCATGTCTCTCAAAGTATTCATGCCAACTATTTGAATTTAAACACCTAAAATAATAGGTGGGAATAAATAATAATGTCACTTCCATATATGGACCTGCCTCTCATTTTCATCTTGCATTTTTAATACTTATTTATCCAAAGTTTTGAATTCAAACTTCTAACACACGTTAGCACCAATTAATTTGCATAATTAGCCAAGCTTCATATATAGTAAAAATAAATTAATCATTCTTTAATATTAATGTTAAGATCCCACATCCTGTATTATTTCTTTCCTAAATGTAAAGCTAAAAACAAGGTGAGAAAATTACAAAGATGTCACATTCAGATGGACCACCCCTCTCATGCTGCCATTGCCAATAACTTAACATCGTTAAAGATTCCTTATGATTTAAATATCTCAACCCTAATACCAACTCAATCATGTGATGAGGCTTCTTACGTATTTCTTTCTGTCTGCAAAGAAAATATCATCTAGCGAAGATATCATCTATTTCACTATTTCACTATTTCACTTCTTACGTACATCCCTATTTCACTTTTTACTTCAAAGAAAATATCATCTAGCGAAGATTATATTGTGAACATAACTTGTACCACAACTTCTTTACAGCAAGAGGCCCTACGGGCGTATGTCAGTTGATATTTGGGTTGAGAATTGATACCAAAAAGTCAATGGTTCGAATCGGAAAGACTCGCAGTGTGGATGCTCTAGTTCTGCTAGTCTGTAGGGGGCAATTGATCCACTTCTGCTAGTTTGTATGAGATATGTTGTATGAGTCCTCATGTGCAGCCTCACCAACTTAGGAGGCTGCTGGATACTTGATTTGCATCATCCACAAGCTATATACGACTGAAGTAGTGGGGCCTAGGAGGAGGGATTTCGCTTTTTGATACCAGAATTACCGTACATATCTAAGTGAATGCTTCCAAACCTGCATCCTTATCAAGGGTCATAACCATATACAACGGGCTTTATGATATGGCACTTCAAAATTGTTGTTATTCAGGCAACACAAAGGCCTACCTTGAATACAATAGACCTTGGTTCAACACAAAACTTGGCGTTTGTATAGTCCATGATTACACAATTGGAAAATATTATTAACACAGACAACAACAACAATCATACACAGTATATCTCAACAACAACAAAAGTTATCGCTCGGGTCTGGGAATGGTGAGAGACAGAAAAACAATTCCCTCTATTCTAAGGGATAGAGAGCTTGCTTCCAGTGAGACCATTGACTCCATATGTAACAAGATTACTAACATATAGAAAAGATGAAAAGACTGATTTATGTATTCAATCCATGTTGTAATGTTGTTATGTTGGTTTATTGAACAAATAAATATTTATAGTAAATATTTTGACGTTCGATATAATGTACGGAAAGTTTTTGTATTGAAACTTTTGTGAAATTACATGAATATGTACTTGTGGTTGTTGGTGTGTGAATCAATTAAAGGTGTTTTCGGTGCACTAGACTTCTGCATTTACACAGAGTCCGGAGAGAGGACTGATCGCTTCGTAATCTGATGTATGCAGCTTTACCCTACATTTTGTGCAAGAGGCTGATTCCGCAGATCAAATCTGTAACCTCAAGATCTGAAGAATTGTATATTTGATTCAATGGATAATCAGCTTTACAATGTATATGTATATATAGTCTATCTTACTAACCAATTACTCCTATAATAAAGAGATAGAGTATATCCACAAGTCTATCTACAAACAAGTCTATCTACAACCAAAGTATACAAACAAGTCTATCTACAACCAAAGTATCCAAACCAAACTATCGTAACAAATATCATATATCCCAATACTCCCCCTCAAGTTGGCGCATGAATGTTGAGAATGCCCAACTTGCTCAAAAATTGGCGAAACTTGTCAGGTCCAAGAGCTTTAGTGAAGCCGTCAGCCAATTGGAGGGCGCTTGGAACCTTGCAAGGACGAATGAGCCCCTTAAGATAATGTTGACGAACAAAATGACAGTCGATCTCAATGTGCTTGGTGCGCTCATGAAATACAGGATTGGCCACAATATGTAAAGCTGCTTGATTGTCACAGTGAAGACTAACGGGTTCGTGAACCGAAACGCCGAGATCACATAAAAGTTGACGCAGCCAGACAATCTCACTAGCAGCATAGGCCATGGCACGATACTCAGCTTCAGCCGAAGAACGAGAAACAACAGGTTGTTTCTTGGAACGCCAAGATATTAACGCAGAACCAAGGAAAACCATGTATGTAGTGGTAGAACGCCGCGTAAGAGAACACCCTGCCCAGTCAGCATCACAATAGGCTTGAAGACATAAAGATGATGCAGCAGGGAAGAAAAGACCTTGACCCGGGGCACGCTTGAGATAGCGCAACACATAGAAAACGGCATCCAAATGACACTTGCGTGGAGCATGCATATACTGACTGAGAGTATTAACAGCAAAACAAATATCTGGCCGGGTAACTGTAAGATAAAGTAAACGTCCAACAATACGACGATAAAAAGCTGGATCAGTTAAAAAAGGATCTGATTCTGAAAACGTACCCTTTTGATCCATCGGAGTGGTAGTAGGACGAATACCAAGAAGACCACACTCCTGGATAATGTCAAGAACATACTTACGCTGATTTAAGACCATTCCAGCAGGCGAACGAGCTACTTCAATCCCAAGAAAATATTTAAGTGGACCCAGATTTTTGATCTTAAATTTCTGATCAAGATAAGCTTTCAAAGCCGAGATACGATTAAGATCATTACCAGCAACAATGACATCATCAACATAAATCAAAACAAAAACGGAAGACGAGTCAGATAAAAGAAACAAGGACGGATCGGCATTAGACTGCGTATAACCCAGGCCAATGAGAGAAGTAGTAAATTTAGCATACCAATTTCGAGAAGCTTGACGCAAGTCATACAAGGACTTACATAACTTAAAAACATGATTCTCCCCCTGACGAGAAAAACCAGGTGGAATGCGTATGTAAACATCCTCAGTGAGATCACCATGCAAAAACGCATTATTCACATCCAACTGATGAACATGCCAACGACGCACCATTGCTACTGCTAACAAACACCGAACTGTCACAAGTTTGGCTACTGGAGCAAAAGTTTCATGAAAATCGACACCCTCAACCTGTGTATACCCACGCGCCACTAAGCGAGCTTTATAACGCTCAACAGAACCATCAGGATTGTACTTTATTTTGTAGACCCATTTGGAATCAATAGTACGTTTGCCTGGAGGCAAAGGCACAACTGTTCAAGTGTGATTGGCCTCAAGAGCTGCAATTTCACGTTGCATGGCTTCACGCCAATGAGGGTGTTTGACTGCCTGCTTAAAAGAAACCGGCTCATCGCCAGCAGTGATGGCCGCCACTAAACCATAGTAAGAAGATGATAAACGAGCATACGAAAGAAAATTGGATAAAGAAAATACCGTGGAGTTCGCTGTAGGAGAGGGTGGCACAGCAGATGGCACAAGAGAAGGAGGCAACTCAACATCAAAATCCGTAAGACGACGAGACAAATGACGAGACCGCAAACTACGCGAAGGTGGTAAAGCAGCAGGCAGAGGAACAACATCTGCGGGAGCCAACGGCGAAGGAGGTGCCGCTGGCGGAGGGTCAGCCGAAAGCTGAGTAGTCTCAGCCGAAGGCTGTGGAGCAGCACCCAAAGCATCTGCGGAAGGGACAGCTGGCTCCGCAACCTCCCAGCTGGACGGATCGGGCAGACACGAAGCAGCGGCTGGAGGTGCAACAAACCGAGTAGACATAGAAAAAGGAAAAATATGCTCATAGAAAATGACATCACGACTAACATAGACTTTACGACTAGATAAATCAAAAATCTTATATCCTTTCTGGGAATGCGCATAACCAAGAAAAATACCGGGCGCAGAACGTGGAGCAAACTTATCATGCATGCCATGATATGTGTAACCATAACACAAACAACCGAAGACACGAAGATGAACGTAAGAAGGTAAGTGTCCCATTAAAACTTCATATGGAGTTTTATGCTTAAGAATAGCAGCAGGCATACGATTAAGAAGATAAACAGTAGTGAGAACACATTCCCCCCAAAAGGTGACAGGCAGATTAGCATGAAAACGAAGGGCACGCGCAACCTGTAAAAGATGCCTATGTTTACGCTCAACGACACCATTTTGTTGCGGAGTATGAACACAAGAAGTCTGAGCATCAATCCCTTTTTCAGCATAATAACCAAGGACTGTAGCACTAGTGAATTCTAACCCATTGTCACTACGAACACGTTTGACAGGTTGCCCAAACTGTGTATGAACCCAACGAAGAAAATGCAACAAGAAACGACTAGTTCAGATTTAGCTTTCATCAAATATACCCAAGTACTGCGACTATAATCATCAACAATGGTTAGAAAATAACGTGCACCAGACAAACTAGGTGTTTTGTAAGGTCCCCAAATATCACAATGAATGAGATCAAAAGACTGCAGAGTTATGCTAGTACTAACAGGAAACGGTAAACGTGTTTGCTTTGCCCGACAACAAGCATCACAAAAGACTTCTTTATTAGGAACAACAATAGAGGGTATAAAACGAAACTTTGAGAGAGGAAGGTGACCCATACGACTGTGCCACACTGACTCATCACACTTTATTGCTGCAAGACTATGACTGACCGAATTTTGAACCAAATGGTAGAGACCACCATGCTGCCTACCCACTCCAATCAGCTTCCTCGATGGCATCTCCTGCACAATACAAAAATCCGGGCCAAAGATCAGTGTACATTTCAGATCTTGTACCAATCGACTGACAGAAATTAAGTTAAATGCAAACTCTGGTACTCCCAAAACATCACGCAGAACTAAAGAATCCGAGAGCCTGACTGTCCCAATAGCGCGAACGGATACATGTGTACCATCTGGGGTTTGTACCGTTGCAGCAATTTTGTCAGTAACAACATTAGTAAACAGTGACAGATCATTGACAATATGTGCATTGGCTCTGACGAGGTCGGATTGTCTCGCCAAGGTAAAAGTCAAAATATCCGGGGTCCAGGCCGTCACTTCTCCGTCAATTGTTCTCTTAGGAAGCCTGAGAAAGGAAAGAAAGCGTTAGGGGTCCCAGGGCGCTGTCCCGGGGAAACCCTCCGACGCTCAAGTCAGTTGTGAGCATTATAGTGTATGGATTTTACTGAAATAGAGGTTTGATGAAACCTGTTTTGAGGTCGGTTAGTGTATGTTGGCCGAGCTGAGATGAGAACAGCGGGTCTTTTATTCCAGATTTGGACATGGAGCTTCTTACTGTTGGAGAAGCTCTTTTATACTTGGTATGGTTGGGAGCTGAGTGTCCCAAAGAGATGAGACGAAGACGTCTGGCCAGCCTGCATGGTGGCCACGCAGCTATCAGGGATTGCTGTGCTGGTAACTTTCCTCCATATGATCAACATCTGGAAAGTTTAATATTGCATGTAGACCACGTAGCACACAGCACTGTGACTGTTGTAACCTGGACGAGGTTAGTAATCAAAGACCCGTGGTCAGATCAGATCCAAGGCCGAGATGTGTTCCTTAGGCCGAGATGGAACTGCGGACCGGGATGAGGCCTTGTGGCCGAGGTGGATTATTGGCACCTGGGAACGGACTGCATTCCTTTGACCGACCTAAGTGTCTAATCGAGGTCCTCAGTGGGGGTGCTAAATTGCTATGGCCGAGGTGCCATTTAGCCGTGATCCTGTGGCTGAGATGCCAATCTGTTATGGCCGACATGCCATTTTGAAGGGCAGAAATGCCGAGGCCTCGCAATAAAGTGCTTGAGCCGAAGTTCTCTGACCGAGCTATCCCTTAACTGAGACAAAGCTCTGAAGCCGAGACAAAACTCTTAGGCCGAGGTGAAACCCTTGAGCCGAGGTGAAACCCTTAGTTCCAGTAGTGTGCTGACCGTGTAGCCGAGATGACCAGGGGCCTCTGTGGCCAAGACAGAATATTCGTCCGCATATGACTTGGTCAGTCTTCAGGCCGACCTGCGGTACTTTGTCATTTCTATACTCTTGCTTTAGCATTGACTGTTATTGACTAACGGGTGAATTTCTTGGTATCATCATCTGCCCCCCAGATTAGACTGGCCGAGCTGAGCTGAGGGCTGGCTAATCTGATGATATCGTTGCCTCCAATCAAGTGTCACTCTTGAAGCCAATTACTCCATACCTATCAAGCGCGGTGTACGAAGCATCAGTTCGTAGCTGTACTGATTGGATCAAACTGACCAAACAAATGACCTTCCCGGGCACGTGTCCATCTCAGATTGGCTCGTCCTGCGCAATTATTGTCTACGCAGACCGAGGTGACGACAGTTCAGCTTTTATCATGTTGGTTCAGGATTCGATGTCAGTCTTGATGGGGGCGTGGGAATCGAGGTCGGCCTAACCCGAGGTGACCTTTGGAATGACTGATCCTTGCCTATAAATAGGGCTTCATTCCTCATTTTCACTCTTTACCTTCCTAAATTCGTTCAACCCTAGCTTTTGCTCTTCCCTGGTGTTAGCTTCTTTCCCGGCGTCAATCTCTGCTCCGACGTTCTCTGTACCTCGGCGATTCTCTTCTCTTCCGGCGAATTGCTTGTAAGTCTTATTCTAGCTTCCATGTCTTTCGCCTCTGATTCACAAAACCGCTCTGAGGGAGCTTCTTATATTGGTAATGAGGAAACCTTCAGCTCTTCATCAGAAAGGACGGTTATCTCTGAGAACCGTCTTCCAGCTCGGCCATCAAGTGGCGCTGGTGATGTTGCCGGCCCTAGTAGCCGAGCTGGAAAAAAGGAATGCTGACCTGGAGGAATGTTACAACCAGGTAATGGCGGAGTCTGGACAGAAGGATGCCGTAATCACATCTTTGCAGGAAAAACTGGAGCAGCAAGCATCAAATTTTTCTGCTCAATTTGCCACGGCCAAGTCTGAAGCAGTGGCCGAGTTCAAGAAGTCAGAGCTGTTTGAAGAAAATATGGTGCTGCTACAAGGCCCAGTTCTGCAGATGGGCCAGACAAGGGCCATTGATATCTGCGCCGAGTTCTGCTCCCAGCTGAATAAAGAGGATCCTCGGTTGGTTGAGCTTTATAATATCAATGCTGAGGCCGAGTTCGAAGCCCAGTTTCAGAAGTTCACTGATGGGGCAGACTTGCGAGAAGATGAAGAGCAGATATAGGCTCGTACTTAGATTAGAACTTAAGACGAATGTACTCTGTCATCAATGAAAGTTTCAGCCCCTTTTGATTTGCAATTCTCGTTTGTTTCCGAGTTTTTTGCATTTTTCAGTATTTTCTTCAAACTTTTTATTGCCGAGCTCACACATCGGACTTACTACTCGAACAAAATCTCTAAACACCATGTCCACAGACTAGCGTAATTGAACTTTTTAAGTTCATTATTGCCGAGATTGAATGTCGGTCTTATTAAACCTGCTCAACTTTAATAAAGGATTGACAAAATAAAAGTTACATTGTCCCGCTGAGCTTGAATAAAAGAATCTTGTGTTGCCTTGGCCGAGATCCCATCTAAAGGAATAATTCTGAGCATATCCGACGTATGCTAGCCGTGGTGAGATATAGAGATCTGCCCTGACCTTATCCAGATTTGCCAAGGTCATACAAGTTTCGAGCAAGTTGGTGTCCCGGGCTGGCCGAGATGCAACTTCAACCCTCAAGCGAGATCTTTCCCAAACCTGCTGAGAAAAAATCTTTAACCCTCTGGCGGGTTCTTTCCCCAGAACTTGCTGAGAAGAAAATTTTAACCCTCTGACGGGCTCTTTCCCCATAACCTGCTGAGGAGAAATTTTAACCCTCTGGCGGGCTCTTTCCCCAGAACCTGCTGAGGAGAAATTTTAACCCTCTGGCGGGCTCTTTCCCCAGAACCTGCTGAAGAGAAATTTTAATAAACTTCAGTTCCGCAAAGCTGTCCACAACATTGAGTTGAATGAACGCAAACTTTTTATTGCTGAGAAGTTTCATGCACCAAAAGGTGACTGCTGTACAGGCCAACTATAGGGCCGAACTGGGGGTTTTCGGATGTATACGAAAATTGATCCTCACTTTGAGCTCAGTTAACAGTCAAGGCAGCCTAACTTGCTGTTTTTCCAACTCAGAACTGCCACTCGGATTGGCGTCCACCTCGGGGATTGTCTAAGTCGGCTCTACTGCGCAAGTTCAATGTCGGATCGTGAAACTGCTGCAGATGGCCGAGCTCAATTTGGCGAACTATCTCTTTACCGAGTTTCCTACAGTCTTCTGTATCATGCCCTATATCATGATGATATAGGCAGTAGAGTTGTGGATCCCTCTTATGGAGTGGCCCTGCAAGGGGCTTAGGTTCCTTTGCCAAACTCTTCTTCCTCATATAGGAAAGGATGCGAGCTTTTGAAGCCAACAGAGAGGTCCTTTCTCTGCCCTGACCCCCCATCCGAACTTTAACAAATGCTCTTTCTCGCCGTGAGGCCTGGATATGTGTTCCAGAACTGGAAGGCCGAGATGAGGTCGAAAGGCCCTATATGGTCTGATAATCAGACCTCCGTGGTGAGTATCCGGCTTCAGTTATAGTCTCGGCTTGACGTTCAGAATGATACCCTGGCCGAGATGGAGAATACTCCAATAGCTGCTGAATACTGGTACTGCCAGGAGAGGGTCCACTGGTACCTTCTGCTAAGGTGTTCCCTCTTAACTCTAATACAGCTTGGAATGCTGCCGGATTCTGAGCCACATAATGTATAGCCCGCATATGTTCTTCATATGTGGGGATAATAGGAGTTGAAGACTCTTTGGGCTCCTTAGAACATGGAGCGGTTGGTTGCAAAGAAAACCTTTGATTGTCTTCTCTGCTCATCTTTCTCTCTATAGCTTCTGAGGTCTGCTAAGAGGAGTTGGAAATGACGATATTTCGAAAGTCAAGGGACTCGGAGGTTCAGGCCCTCCTTCTAGCGCCAAAATGACGAAGTCGGATTGTCTCGCCAAGGTAAAAGTCGAAATATCCGGGGTCCAGGCCGTCACTCCTCCGTCAATTGTTCTCTTAGGAAGCCTGAGAAAGGAAAGAAAGCGTTAGGGGTCCCAGGGCGCTGCCCCGGGGAAACCCTCCGACGCTCAAGTCAGTTGTGAGCATTATAGTGTATGGCTTTTACTGAAATAGAGGTTTGATGAAACCTGTTTTGAGGTCGGTTAGTGTATGTTGGCCGAGCTGAGATGAGAACAGCGGGTCTTTTATTCCAGATTTGGACCTGGAGCTTCTTACTGTTGGAGAAGCTCTTTTATACTTGGTGTGGTTGAGAGCTGAGTGTCCCAAAGAGATGAGACGAAGACGTCTGGCCAGCCTGCATGGTGGCCACGCAGCTATCAGGGATTGCTGTGCTGGTAACTTTCCTCCATATGACCGACATCTGGAAAGTTTAATATTCCATGTAGACCACGTAGCACACAGCACTGTGACTGTTGTAACCTGGACGAGGTTAGTAATCAAAGACCCGTGGTCAGATCAGATCCGAGGCCGAGATGTGTTCCTTAGGCCGAGATGGAACTGCGGACCGGGATGAGGCCTTGTGGCCGAGGTGGATTATTGGCACCTGGGAACGGATTGCATTCCTTTGACCGACCTAAGTGTCTAATCGAGGTCCTCAGTGGGGGTGCCAAATTGCTATGGCCGAGGTGCCATTTAGCCGTGATCCTGTGGCTGAGATGCCAATCTGTTATGGCCGAGATGCCATTTTGAAGGGCAGAAATGACGAGGCCTCGCAATAAAGTGCTTGAGCCGAAGTTCTCTGACCGAGCTATCCCTTAACTGAGACAAAGCTCTGAAGCCGAGACAAAACCCTTAGGCCGAGGTGAAACCCTTGAGCCGAGGTGAAACCCTTAGTTCCAGTAGTGTGCTGACCGTGTAGCCGAGATGACCAGGGGCCTCTGTGGCCGAGACGGAATATTCGTCCGCATATGACTTGGTCAGTCTTCAGGCCGACCTGCGGTACTTTGTCATTTCTATACTCTTGCTTTAGCGTTGACTGTTATTGACTAACGGGTGAATTTCTTGGTATCATCAGGCTCCACTATCAAAAAGCCAATAAGATGATAAGGAAGACTGAAAAGAAACAGTATCCGAACCTTTCTTTCCTGTCATTGGAACACTTGACCTAAAATTACCTCCGTTCAAATGGTCTGATGGATGCAGGTAATATGGCGACTTTGAATCAGTTGTGACTACCGTCTGATTGGCCATAAAATACCGTGGTATAATTGCAACCGTGAGAAAAGTGCAATTGAAATTGCAATCGCAATATGGAGACAAAGACAGCAGCGATTTGGAGACTACCAAAATCGAAACAAATAGCAGTGAACTGGAATCGCAATATAGCAATCGATCGTTTTGGTATAATGACCAAGAAAATACAAGCTGACAAAAGATTGCAAACTGACAAAAGAATGCTACTTGGGTTTGCAAAAAGAAACTAACGGCGCTGAATTTTGTTGAAGCCGCCGAAAGAGAAAAAACAGATATCGCAGGAACAGCGAGGAAACGATGAACAATTTGATGAATGGATCAACCTTGTTCTGATACCATGAAGAATTGTATATTTGATTCAATGGATAATCAGCTTTACAATGTATATGTATATATAGTCTATCTTACTAACCAACTACTCCTATAATAAAGAGATAGAGTATATCCACAAGTCTATCTACAAACAAGTCTATCTACAACCAAAGTATACAAACAAGTCTATCTACAACCAAAGTATCCAAACCAAACTATCGTAACAAATATCATATATCCCAATAAGATCACAAAGTATCAACCTTACCAATTATTCTAAGGTTCGTCTCCTGTGTGTGTGAATTAACTTTGGACCTCATATGCCATCGTGAGCCAACTTAAATGAGGAAACAAACGTATATGAAGTCATATGGAATTTGATTAGAACCATATTTAATACTGAAGGTGTCATCAATTTTGTATCTGACTATGTAGGTATAAGATGATGTAAAGGAGCACATGTTGCATGCAACACAAGCTCTTGAATACAACTCATACATTAGTGGAACAAAAAAATATTAAAATCCTTTACAATAACGTGGCTGCTACAGCTTCCAAGATATGGTTCTTCCTAACGGTCTTCCACCACCATCTAATCGTTCATCCATCCAACCTAAGTTACGACATTAGTCCCTAGGACATATTCGAATTGGAGATTGACAACAATAAGTTACGACAGTTGAAGGAAGTCAAGGTCGGATGTAATATGTTCAGCTCGAGTAGACTCTGTCAACCGTTATTACGTCCCAAAATAATCAAGATTGTCATTTATGTATTGTTTATCTGTCTTTCATCCTTCTTAGACTTTAACAATAGCTTTTGTTTTTGTTGGAATATTACTGGTTATGATTGTTGATGGAAACATCAATTCATGCAGCTTATTCGATAAAACATATCGATCTAGTGTAATACACGCATTCATCAGAATTTACAATATATTATATCTGAGATCGAATCTTATTTAAATATATGAAATGATTTTATTAGGAGAATTACATAAGAGGACAGTTGCGTAGATATAATGTCTCGCGGTTAGGGTTTGGCAGTTCATGAATACAGTAATTTACTCTACGTGGCTTAATACAGCTATGAACAAGTCAAATGTTCATATAGTAGGCCTGAAAATAGGTACTTGAATCACCCCTATTTACCTTATTAGTGAATTTAGAGGTTTAGTTTTTAACAATTTAAGGATTAAAAAATAAAAATCTAAAATATATTTATGTAATTAATACTATATATATACATATATTCTGAATTACGTCTATTCCTATTTAATAAATATTAAGCTAATAACTATTAAACATAGCTACAACATCTCAAATCGCAAATTTGAATGAATTCTATGTTATTTTCATTCAACCGCTACAAGATAAGCAATGCATATTGCGGACCTAAATTCCTTTTAAGGACCAAAACAATCAGAGGGAACCACAGATCCTCTTGAGGCAGAGTAACAAATGGTGCCTCCACATGTTGACATCCGATCGAACCTAGTAGTAAGCGATCCGCCAAAATCAACCAAAATATGAGTCTCATTTTGTGCTCAAGCATAGTTCTGGTGCAGAAAATGCACCTAATAATTAGTCCACTCTTTAGGGCATTATTGTACTTTTTGCCGTACTCTCCAAACTTGGAGTGCTCGTTCCAAGTTTAAAGTACCATTTGTACAAATAAGAATCCCCTTCGTTGTATATAGTAAACCAGTCACGTCTGTTTTTAACAGTTTAATTTTTTCAAAACCGAAACCAAACCAAATTATTCAGTCCGGTCAATTGTTCGGTTTTAAAATTTTGTGTACATCCTTAATAAAAGGCAAATGATTTAAAATTATTAAAGTTTTAGTTTTAATTTTGCATTTTATACGTTATATCTTGAAGGTTGAATTTCCAACTCAAGTGTTCTATTCCTTGTTAGAAAAGAATTGTGAATGATGTAAATCTAGACATTTATTCATCTCTAATATTTTAATCTGTTGTTTCTATTTCTAATTGAGTCAATGACACACTCTTCTTTGACTTTGAAATATGATGGAATAAAGTAAAATGACTCACTAAATTGGATGCGCTTCTTATAGTGTGAAGTAGCAGTTGATCGACATAGTTTGACGCATCATTATGGGTCATCAGGAAACAACCTCTGTTTGTTTCCAACACATGGGTATGGTTGCGTACATCCGACCCGCCATATCCCGCCATAGGCGGGAGCCTCTCAGACAATAAGGTAATGTTGTTGTTGTTATATTCTAATATGTTGTAAAAGTGGGGTGGGCTGCTAAGTTTAAGGCGTTCTTTTTTATCTTTTATTCTCTCGCAACATCTATTGATATAAGGCCATTTTAGCAATAAATATTTAAAAAGAAAATTATATGCAAGTATGCTTTTAAAAAACGTTTGAGAGTATGGTTACGTACCTCCGATCCTCCATACTCCGTTATAAATGGAAGTTTTTAAGAGAACGAGTAATGTTGTTGTTAAGGAACACTTGAATAGGAGTAAGAAGACCAGCCCTAGGGCATAGTCCAGTTGGTAATCGGGTTGAGATTTGCTTCAAGAGGTCAAGAGTTCGAATCCAGAGACACTCACAGTGTAGGTGTTCCTCTGCTGCTAGCCGAAGGCCTGGTTTGTGGCGGGACACCTTGTGTGGGTCACTGCGTAAGATCTCACGCAATCTAGGAGGCCGCTAGGCTCCTGATTTACATCATCCACACATGTTCCTAGGGGTTGGAACGGTGAGGACTCCCGGAGCGAGGGATTTCATCTTTGCTCCAAGAGTAAGAAGAGCAATCGGGTACGCCGCTATGTATCAAAAGTCTATTTTGAAAGCATAATATATAGGGTCATGGGGAACTGAATCATCATTAGAGATACTCAAAAAAGATGAACCCCAGAGAAAGTAAAAATACACAGCTGCAAGCAAAAGGTACATGTAGAATTCTATTTACAGATTCTAAATCCTGAACTTGTTTCATAACTTTAACCTTTTTAGTAAATGAGATAATTAAGTTCCCAATGTGGTAGATTTCGTGTAGGTGCAAAATGTGCAGGTATAATTAAGAGGGTCTAATGCTATACTGCTAGGCATGTGAATTATTTATCGATGAGCCTGCAATTTTAGTACGTAACTTTCCCTATCAAACTTCTCATGATGGATCAGTTGTCTAGTACTTGCAGACCACTCCCATGTGATTTCAATCTCAACAAGTTTTATGAATGATATAAATAACGTCACTCAGCGGCCTTCTGGGAGAGAGACCCAAAAATTGGTGTCTGCAAGATGCCTGAGCCTAAATCTTCTCCGATATAAGGAGTCTTCTGGGAGAGAGACCCAAAAATTGGTGTCTGCAAGATGTCTGAGCCTAAATCTTCTCCGATATAAGGAGCTGATTACAGGATCCAAACACCCAATCTGCAGCTGCCAAGAATTGAACCGGTAACCTTAGATGCAATCTATCATTTGAGTACCAACTGAGCTATGTCCTGAGGGCGGTTGCAATATAATCTTTGCTACTGATATGGCAATGTTGACATATTTAGCTCAGGCATTTCTTTTCTATAACCTCTGCCACAAAGTAATGAGGATAAAACTATCAGTTCAAAGAGTGACAAGTGTAACCAACCCAGCCCATTACAGTCAACATCATATGATCTTCATAAGAGCCCAAGTCACCTCGGATTCATGTTATCACTTGGGTCTAAATGCACAATCAAGGCGGTGCCGTACAGTGGATGCAGGACGCCCCTCGACGTCGACTAGGGTTCTTAGTAGCATTGACCCTTTCTCTACAGAGAGACATTAAAGGCTATAGTCACCTCAGCTTCAGTCATTCCCCTCAGCTATTGTCTCTGTCTTGGCAACAGCTATCATCTCGGTAACAGCGTGCACCTTGGTCACACTTAGCAAGTCAGCCACGGACCAGGTACCCAGTGCATCTTTGGTTAGATCAGCCCAAGCAGACTCCTCTCACGGTAGCAGCTTGGTTATGCAACTCAACATGTGGCATGACATTGTGACCATATGCAAGTAGAACCAGACATATGACACTCTTCTCGAACAACAAAAGGCATTTAACGTCAGAGGGTTTTCACTCTAGGTATTTAACGTCGTTGAATATCGCAAGATTTTTATAGCAATTACCGCTAGTTCCAATGCTAAGTTAGGTGAATGTCCGACTTCTCTAGTTCGTCGCTAGAAAAAGGTCTAACCAAGCCTACTCTTATCTTTTCTTGCTAAAGCCCACATAAAGTTACTTAAAAATTGGTAAAACACAGATTATAATAGTGAGCAATCTTCTCACTGTCGAATACATAGAGAGACGAATCGCCCATTATAGCAGGCCTTCAACGTGCAAGTTGACACTCAGAAGAGTAACGAATCACATATGAGGATCATACGCAAGCTGTGGAATATGTTGCTCAAAACTTGGGGTGTCTTTCAAGCTTTGGTTGAACATATTAAAGACAAATCCTAAGAGGCCACTCATAAGGTTAAAGACTTTTGTTACGGCTATCGAGAGAGCCAAAAATCTCATGAATGTTCCGCGAGACTGAGGAACAAATTTATGACGAATGTATGGAAAAAAGACAAAAAAAATTTGCATATTGAGTCTTTGCCACCCATGAAAAACCTCTAGGAGTTAAGTCGCGCAGTTTTAAGTAAGCAAATTGGACATCATTACCCCATTATATCCAAAAGCAGTTATGAGAATGAGTCATCTTTGGACTACCATGAGTATACCAAGGTGGTGCAGGAAAGTTTCTTTTCAGAATACATCACATAATATATAGCCGCATACAACTTTAAGGTGCCCCAAATAGAAACTTATGATGGCACGGCTTTGCCAAGGTCACGATAAGTGCTTGTAGGTGCTGAAACTTCAAAACTATCATTCTAAAAGAAGATCAAGCTATCACATGAGTTAACAAATGTGCATGAAGATCCAAACCCTAGGTCACAACAATGAAGGTTTCGTGATTGACATTCAAGTCATTCTCGCATCGGATAACAATGTGAAGTTACGACGAGTTTATGCTAACACAGGTAGCGCGACCAATATTATATATCACAACATCTTCCATGCAACTTGCTCGATATGACAACTCATTGTGTCTCGTATCAACTCCGTTATTTGGATTTTTTGGTACGCTAGTGCAACTTGCAGGCTTGGTAACATTGTTAATCATCTTTGGAGAACATCTTAAGTGCCGTCACTTACGAGTAGAATTTGTCATTGTTAAGGAGAGGTCAACTTATAGTATCCTCCTCGGTATGCTGGTCCTGATTGACTTAGAAACAATTGCATCTCCACTGCATGTCATCCTGAAGTTCCCATCCTAAGCCGGGGTAACAACCATACATAGAGATTTGCATATGTCTCAAAGCTGTTATGTTATGCGATAAAGATAAATGATCTGTGCAACAAGTCAACGCTAACGATATTATATTTCTAGTCGATGAGAGACTGAAGTCAGACAGTACGGTCTAAGATTTCACCTTATATCCTAATTAGCCAGAAAACATGACCAAGATCAGAACTTGGATGCCGACTGAGCTTCTGAGCCAACTCAAATTTATTTAGAGAGCTCGTAGTTATCTTTGCTTGGATAGCTGATGACATGCTAAGGATTCCACAGCTCTCATGGAGCACAAGCTTAACATTGATTCCAACATTAAGCATGTTTAACATACAAAAAGAAACTTCACTCCAGAGAGGATTACAGAAGTGATAATGCCTTGGCCCAGCTTCCTGATGATCCCCCAGTTGGCTGGCTGGCCGCTAAGGCCACCGTCTCAACATCGCAACTCAGAAAGCAACCCATTGCCTTTCTTATTTGCATATTTTTCGGTGCAGTTTCGGCAATCTTGTTTGAAGACACCGCTTCTGCAAACAGAAACAACATACATTAGTTACTGAACGCGCAAGGCAATAAAATCTAGCTAAGCTACTCAAGGTAGGTACCTACTTTGAAATATATTAAAGTCTTCTTCGCTCAGTCTGTTAAAGTTGGAACCCACCACCAAGTGGTCCAGGTCAGCCTTGTCAAGAACCAAGCCTTTCACCTTTAACCAATCAACAACAACGTCCACATCTTAAAGCATTTGCGTAGCCAAGCAAGATTGCTTGCTCGACTTAGTGTTGTTGGAATTGGCAGTACACCAGATGTCAGCGCCTGTTACACCAAGCTTTCTTTTGCAAAAGAACCGTCCCTTCCAATGCTTGGTAAAAGTCGGCATGTCCTCATCAAACCTAGACTCATTGATCAGAGTCCACTTTCTAAAGTACTACCAACTTTCAGAGGCTTAACTAGTGAAAAAAAACCTCTGAAAGCATGGATATCAAATCCGCCTTGGATGGATTTAAAGAAGAGAATGTAGCAAACTACGGTTCTAAGCTCGTCAGATATTAGTTGAGGAAGCAGGAGGTTGTAAAACTCCAGAGTTAACTTCAAAGGGTTGGGGACAACAAACCTAAACTAGCCTTGACGTACTCTTTGTAAATGGCCTCGTATCCTTTAGGAAGTTCGTAAACTATCCGACCAAATAGTGGGAGGATAGGGCCAAATTGGTTGCAATCCATTCTAAAGACTTCACAAATATGCGTCAGGTCGGCTGTACTCAGCATACAAAACAATCTAAGAACTAATCTATATGGGGAACCTATAGGAACCGAACAGAAGGAAAAGGTACACTGATCGACGACTCGTGGAATGTAAAATATGACAAGTTGCTGCTTAGAAGGGGATTCTCATAGCGACACCGGTGGCTCCACCACCGAAGCCGTACCACTAGGCCTAGCACCGTTGCTAGGCTCCACAAAATGAAGCAACACCATCCTCAACCTCCTGAGGGGGCAGGGTGGCTATCAGAGAGGAATAGTTCATGGTGAGAAAATGGTCAGACTCGAGAAGCAAGTGCAACATGATTTTTGCTTAAGGGAAACAAGAAAACAAGGAAGACGACGGTAAAAAAATGAAGCGGAAAGAGAAAAAGGAGACGAGATTTATCAAATTAACCCCAGTCAGGATTCTGCTCCTTGAAACTCAAAGCGCTGGTGAAACAAATAAAACGAAGGTTGAAACCATTCTAAAATTGGCGCTAAGGGAATCTTATCATTGTTGCCTCTCAGACAAGAACCAAAGCTTGGCACATTAAAGACATATAACAGTGGGGCAGTTAGAAGGTTTTGTACGTTTTTACAAGTTCAACTTTGTCATTTAAATTAATAAACTGACATGGGGACATCTAATGAGGACAAAACTATTAGCTTAAAAGGTGACAAGTGTAACTAACCGGCCATTACATTAAACACCATCTGACCCTCACAATAGCATATGTAACCTAGGGCTCACATCAGCTACTCGGGTCTAAATGCATAGGCAAGTCTGTGCAGCCTAGGGGACGCACAATGCTCCTTCAGCGCCAAATAGGATTTCAGGTTAGCATTGACCCTTCTCGTACAAAGACATTGAAGGCAAGTCACCTCAGTTTTAGTGTTATGCCCCGCACCCTCCGTAGAATAATTAAAAGATAATGAAGGAATTAAATGAGTTTAATGACGGTCAACGGTAATGAATTACGAATTAAGTACTAGGATTGATTGGCATTTAATGAAAGATTAAATATTAGAATAAATTCGTATTTAATTTTAGAATTGAATATTAGGAATTTATCCTTTAAGATAAATAAGAAAATAGGATATAATTTAGAAACTCCAAATTTTCCCCTTTCCATATAAAAAAACTAACAGAACGTCAGTTTTCTCTTCTACGTAGAGAGAAACCGCCGCCCCTATAGCCTTGAGCGACTTCTTTGCACCTTTGCAACCCTAGAGAAGAATCCTTCAAGAATTGCAATCCAATCTTCGTCCGTTCTTCATTTCTTCTTCGAATAATCAAAGACAAGTAATCCACTTATAAGTTCTTACGTTTTGTGAAAGAAAATGACCTATTTTGATATCAAATTGGATCACCATGCAGTAGCTTCTTTTCGTGAATATTCGTATGTGATTTATGTGTTTTGGTGTCGATGATTTGGCCATTATATGTTGAAATATTGTTGGTTGTTCGCTGTTTACGTGAGATCATGTAAATCCCCATCCCACGAATCCTACGTTGTTGATAATGGTGGTTGAAGGGAGGGGAGAGTGGAAAGATTAGGTTTTCGGTTTGATTTGATGAATGATTCGAGTTTTAGGGTTGAATCGTTGATGTTCGTATGAAGGATCTTGTCTGAGGGGATTAAGAATGGATTGATAGGGAAGATTAGGCTTGAAATGATGGGAAGAAAGTTAGAAAACGATTGGGATATAGATCTGCAGTTTCTGCAGAAATTGCAGGATGAAGATTCTGAAAAATGGTGACGTCGATCGATCGACGTGTAGCGGGTGAGGGGATGACGTATTTCAGATGGACATCGATCGATCGACGTAGGTTGAATGAGAGATCGATGTGCCTCAGATGGACATCGATCGATCGACGTAGATTGAATGAGAGTTTGACGTCCCTCAGATGGACGTCGATCGATCGACGTCAGGGTATGACGTACGTCGATCAATCTACGTCAGGGTATGACGTCCTGCAGTTTTGTGGGAAAATAAGGGAAGAAAGAGGGAAGCTAGGAGACCCTTTTGGGTGATCTTAGGGACTTCTTAGGACCTGATTGAGGTTAGTCTAGGTCTTGGGAACGTGACTTAAGATGGTGAATCAAATTTGGAGAGTGTGGAGGGTATTCGAATCTGATTTCAGTGTGAACAACCTAGGAGGGTTAGGAAATGAACGTATGAGGTCTTATAGAGTTCAATGAAGGAAAGGTAGGGGTTCTCACATTAGTTTGTGAATTTTAGAATCAAGGTTAAGTGTTGACGACCTAGCTTGAAGCATAAGCGTTGATATGTAAGTGTGGGGAATCTTGTGTGGTTGATTGATTATTGAATGTGAATTGCATATTGGAACGAAGAATGTGATTGAAATGAGGAGTCTTGCATCATGGCACTTGCATCTGCATATTGTTTTGAAAAGAGCTGTGCTTCGGCATACGTTTGCGAAAGTTGTCTGTAACGTTAATCGGGATGGAAATATAAGTCGAGGTGCGTTACAGGGTATAAAGTTGGTTGTCTGTAACGTTAATCGGGATGGAAATATAAGCCGAGGTGCGTTACAAGGTATAAAGTTGTCTGTAATGTTAATCGGGATGGAAATATAAGCCGAGATACATTACAGGGTATAAAGTTGTCTGTAACGTTACACGGGATGGAAATATAAGCCGTGGTGCATTACAGGGTATAAAGTTATGTTACCGGACATTGTGACATGCATTGCACTGCTTGAAAAGAAATTGCTTATGCATTTGTGACTGTGTAGTGTAGTGCATATTTTGTCATGCATCACGTGAGTCAGTTTGGGATGATTGTTATGTGACATGAATGATCGTTAACTGTTAATGATTATGGATTACTATTCTTATGTTCTTGTACTGCTAAACATATACGCTTGAAAGTATACAAGACATGTGCCCCATTACCCCTTGAATTATATATTACTCATGTTTTGCCATGTGTTGATCCTGTATGTCTTATAAGCGGGTTACTTGCTAGCGTTTTTCGCTAAGGGTACTATCTTATTTTGCAGATGAGCCTAGTTATGACATGATCTTCATAGAGGACGACGACGAGTGGGCCGAATGGGATGCCTAGAGACTGATTGGGAGATAGCTGGGACAGTAGTTATTTATGTCAGTTTCTTTCGTTCACTTGAGAATTTAGTTTGTTACTACCCTTTTGAGATTTTATTATCATTCGATGTACGAATTGATGGTTGAGATTCATTAGATACATGTTTCCGCACTTATTTCTCTTACGTCATTGATGATGTGTATTCGAGAGATGAGACATCTTGTAGTCTTCTCAGTAAGCTACGATGGGTGCACCGGTTCGGATTCCGCTGTCCGGGTCGGGGCGCTACAGGTGGTATCAGAGACTAGGCTTCAGATCTACCTCAGAGACCTAGGTTATATCATATAGAGTCTTAAGTTATGATCCTGACCTTAAGTTGATCTTTAGGTCTAAGTATGTGATCCTATATGTAAGTTTGATTGGGATGGGTGTGTGCGAACGCGATAAAAGTTAATCAACAAATGTTATTTTATTTTAGTGTACGAATTCCACCTTGTACAACGCATATGAGCCTTCAGTATTTACTTTTGGAATTGCTGAATGCTAATAAGCGTTGATTTTACAGAAAATGCCTCCCCGAAGAGATAACCAAGGCAATGGTGGCAATGGGAACAAGAACCCTCCACCACCACCCATGCTAGTACCACAAGCATTGATAGACGCTATCACAGTGATAGCGCAAGGAGTTGCCCAACAACAACAGCAACCTCCTCCTCCGCCGCCCTCTCAGCAAGGAATCAGATACTACATTGGGGAGATGCGGAAGATGCATGCCCTCAACTTTGAAGGGACCACCGACCCTGAGGTGGCCGGATTTTGGCTGGATGAAGTGGAGAAGTGCTTCAGGCTTGTGCAAGTTCCTGAAGAACTCAAGGTTGATGTGGCCACACCGTTGCTGATCGGCAGAGCCAACGCATAGTGGAATGGCATTCTGCCCAAGATGACTCCCCCTATTCTGTGGAGACAGTTCGTACAGGCTTACAAAGACTACTATGTGCCTGAAACTGCCATTTCGGAGAAGATGAGGCAGTTCGATAAGTTTGAACAAGGGAGGATGTCCGTTTCAGACTATGCGGATAGATTCCATGCCTTGGGAAAATTCACGCCCATGGTATTGGAAAACAACAGGATGAAAATGTTGAAATTTGAGGAAGGTCTAAACCCCCGCATGCGGACGGCTATAGCGGGGTCCAGCTTGAAAACTTTTGAGGAAATGTTGGATGCATGTTATCGCGTAGAGAGTGACATGCGTAGGTCACAGCCAAGAGAGGCTCGTGAAGATTCGAGCAAGAGGCCAAGGGAAGAGAGAAGTGGTGGTAGACCCGGACGTTGGGTCAAGATCCCTAGAAAAGGACAAGCAGGACCGGTTCAGAGGGCACCACAACAGATTCAGCCCGACCGTCAAGCACCCGCAGTATGCCCACACTGCCAGAAGAGACATGTGTGTGAATGTTAGAAAGTGACCGGAGCGTGCTTCAAGTGTGGGAAGACGGGCCATAGGATCAAATATTGCCCCGAGTGGAACCCAAAGCCTCAAGTAGGAGCAGGGCCGGCACAGCAGCAGAGAGGCAGGCCTAACGCGAGAGTCCACGCGATGACGGACGCTGAAGTCCAGAAGGACACTGACGTTGTGACAGGTACGGCTTAAGTTAAATAATAGTTGCTTAAGTTGAATTTTAGTTACTTACGTTGGAGATTAAACGTGCCTTACGAGAAAACCTTTATGTTTTACACTTTCGTGTTTAGGTGTGATCTTAGTTAATAAAGTACCTGCAAACGTATTGGTTGATAGCGGAGCTAGTCACTCTTTCATTTCTAAGCGATTCGCCAAAGGACTCGACTGCTTACCCGAATGGCTTGAGAACCCCTTCAGGGTGCAGGCAGCCGGCGAACAAGTGCTGGTATCCCACCACCAGTATAAAGATTTTGAGTTGGAGTTGGATGGAAAGTTGTTTTCGGTGACCTTAGTTCTAATTCCGATGAAGGACTTTAATGTAATATTGGGCATAGATTGGCTGACCAAGAATCATGCCAATATCGACTGTAAACTCAAGCAAGTGACCGTTAAGGACCCTGAAATGAATGAAATAATGGTACAAGGAAACATCAAGTTAACAAAAGCTCCAAAGAAGATATACTTGACGGCGATCAAGGCCTTTAAAGCTTTACAGAAAGGAGCAGAGGGATTTATGGTGTATGCAGTAGATGCGAAGCAAGATGTTCCCTTTATAGATCAAATACCGGTGATCAATGAATTCAAGGACGTATTTCTGGATGATTTACCGGGAGTCCCACCATCGAGAGAAGTGGAGTTTGAAATTAATTTGATTCCCGGAGCCGAGCCTATATCTAAGGCACCCTATAGAATGGCTCCAGCTGAACTTAAGGAGCTTAAAGGACAACTTCAAAAGTTGTTGGACAAGAAGTTGATTCGCCCCAGTGCATCACCTTGGAGGGCTCCAGTGTTGTTTGTAAAGAAGAAAGATGGCAGTATGAGGTTGTGTATTGATTACCGAGAGCTGAATAAGATTACCATCAAGAACAAATATGCCTTGCCAAGGATTGAGGATTTATTTGATCAGCTAAAGGGAGCTCGCTGGTTTTCAAAGAATGACCTTCGTCAGGAGTATCATCAGCTGCTTGTGAAAGCAGAAGACGTACCTAAAACGGCTTTTCGGACACGATACGGGCATTACGAATTCTTAGTGATGCCTTTTGGATTAACTAATGCCCCAGCAGCTTTCATGGATTTGATGAACACTGTATTCCGAAAACAGTTGGACCAATTCGTAGTAGTGTTCATCGATGACATCTTGGTCTACTTCCCCCGACGAGCAAGCTCATGCTGAACACTTAAGAGTGGTGTTGCAAATTCTGAGGCAACAAAAGCTCTATGCCAAATTCAGCAAGTGTGAATTTTGGCTAAGAAGTGTAGCCTTTCTCGGTCACGTGATTTCGGAGGATGGGATTTCTGTCGATCCTAAAAAGATAGAAGCCATCACGGAATGTCCAAGACCTACAAACGTGACTGAAGTGAGAAGCTTTCTAGGCTTGGCAGGCTACTACAGGAAGTTCGTTGAGGGATTCTCAACGATAGCAGTTCTATTGAGTTGACTTACGCAGAAGAAGACTAAGTTCGAATGGACTGCTGAATGCGAGCAGAGCTTTACCGAGCTCAAGAAGAGGTTGACCACAGCCCCGGTGTTGGCACAACCCTCCGGCACCGACGGTTTTTTGATCTATAGTGATGCGTCCAAGAAAGGACTAGGTTGTGTCTTGATGCAAAATGAACGTGTCATTTCGTACGCGTCAAGACAATTGAAACCATATGAACAGAACTACCCGACACAAGAATTGGAGCTCGCAGCTGTGGTATTTGCTCTTAAGATCTGGAGGCACTACTTATATGGAGAGAAATGTGCCGTCTTCACTGATCACAAGAGTTTGAAATACCTATTCTCGCAGAAAGAGCTAAATATGAGACAGATAAGATGGTTGGAGTTACTCAAGGATTACGACCTAACCATCAACTACCATCCGGGTAAGGCCAACAGAGTGGCGGACGCATTAAGCAGGAAGTCCGGCCATGCGAGACAGTCTCCGTTGGAAAGAGAAATCGAGGAGTTTGACCTCGAAGTAGTGGATTCACTGGCGAATGTTCTTACGGCTTTATCTATCAGCCCGGACTTAGTAGACAGAACTATAGAAGCGCAGTATGATGACCCAGTACTGAGAGAAATCCGTGACAAACTAGCTGCGGGACCAGTAAAAGATTTCCAGTTGCGAGGACATGGAAGTTTATGGTTTCAAAATAGGCTGTGTGTACCTAACAATGATGAGCTTCGAAAGGAGTTGCTACGCGAAGCTCATAATTCAAGGTTATCCATCCACCCCGGCAGCACCAAGATGTATAAGGACCTCAAAAGAAACTATTGGTGGATAGGGATGAAAAGATCTATAGCGGAATATGTTGAAAAGTGTTTGGTATGCCAACAAGTTAAAGCTGAACATCAACGACCTAGTTGTTTGATGATGCCACTGGAGATTCCAGAATGGAAGTGGAAGCACGTGACTATGGACTTCGTGATGGGATTACCCAAAACCAGAAATGGAAATGAGATGATTTGGGTAATTTTTGACCGCTTGACAAAAACAGCTCACTTCATAGCTATGTCGCATAGTACATCTTATGAGAAACTATCCAACACCTATGTGGATAGCATTGTGAGCTTGCATGGAGTCCCAGTCAGCATTGTGTCGGACCGCGATCCCAAGTTCACTTCTAAGTTTTGGAGAGCATTCCAGAAGGCAATGGGTACCGAGTTGAGAATGAGTACCGCATACCACCCTCAAACGGATGGACAATCCGAGAGAACTATCCAAACTTTGGAGGATATGTTGAGGGCATGCGCCTTGGACTTCAAGGGAAACTGGGATAGCATGCTGAAGTTGATAGAATTCTCATATAATAATAGCTATCACAGTGCAATTGGCATGGCGCTATTTGAAGCCTTATACGGACGCAAGTGCAGGTCACCGGTTTGTTGGAATGAAGTTGGGGAAAGGACAATCACTGCACCAGAATTGGTGGAGCAAACAATTGAGAAGGTGAAAGTGATAAGAGAGAGGCTAAGAGTGGCTCAATATCGCAATAAGAGTTAGGCCGATACTAAAAGACGACCCTTGGAGTTTGAGGAAGGTGAAAAGGTGTATCTACGAGTTTCACCCACCAAGGGAGTTGCAAGGTTCGGAATGAAGGGCAAGTTAAGCCCTAGATATATTGGCCCATACGAAGTGCTTGGCAAGGTTGGAGAAAGGGCATATCGGTTAGCCTTGCCTCCAAATTTGTCACAAGTCCACAACGTATTTCATGTGTCCCAACTAAGGAAATATGTATCGGACCCGAGCCATATCCTTGAAGCTCAACTATTGGATGTTAAAGAAGATGTCTCATATGAAGAACATCCAATGAAAGTTGTGGATATGAAGGATCAAGTCCTATGCAGACGCGTAATTCCGTATGTCAAAGTTCAATGGAGTAATCATACGGAGCGTGAAGCCACGTGAGAACTTGAGGAACAAATGAAGGAGCTATATCCACACCTTTTCTAATAAGGTACGCCAGTTTCGAGGACGAAACTTTTTGTAATGTAGCGCCCCGCTCTCGAGTCCTAGCATCGGGAACAGTGCACCCGCCGTAGCCTACTAAGAGGACTACAAAGCGTCGTTCAAACTTCTTTGCACGTCAGAACTGACGTAGAAATTTTTTTTCGCAGAAACGATAATAAAAATAAATAACTCAATTAAAATAAATCCATCAGTGTAGAAATTAAGTACAAGGGTTGACGAGACCCGCTAAGTCAAATATGAAATACTAAAATCAAATAATAAACTTAGGTGGAGGTCTATCTGACTATCCCAAGAAACAAGCTCCCGGTCAACAAAATCCCTTCTCGAGTCCAGCTCACTCGTCCCAGCTCGCGTAATCTGTCCTACCCTCGATAATCATATATACTCGTAGTCCTGCTCACCTGTGGAGAGGTGGTGGGGGGTGAGTGATGGGAGTCACTCGTAGGTTACCCGTCTCTCCCGAAAAGGGACTGTCACATACTGAGTCGGGTAAACACATAAAGCACGTAAAGCATGGAGCAGATAAATAAAGCAATAAAGCATCAACAGATAAGTAATAAAGCAAATAAAGCATAAATAAGGAAATAACACATACCCGACCCGATCCGTATCCCAAAACGTAGCGCTGAAACAACTTAATAACAAGACAAATAATCACAACAATAATAAATGCCATGCGCAAGTTCATGATGCATGCACTTCTATCTCCGTGTCACACGCAGTCATTTAATATCACACGTTATGCTCATTCTTTTCCATGTTATGCTATGCATGTCCCGGGTCCTATTAGGTGAAGGTAACCATTATTACCAACACCCATCACACGCCTCGTCAGGCCACACGGCTTATAGGCCAAATGCAATGCTCGTGCCATGAATGCGTCACGCTTTCACACTTCCGTTTCACCTATGTTGCATGCTCCGTTCTATGTTGCGTATTACCTATATTGCGTAGTTACCCTATGTTGCGTGGGGTTCATTACTGTATTTTATCTTCTACCGTTATTTTATCTTTCTAGACTTTATTTTAGGTTTCCACACTTTATTTTATTTTCCTAGGCTTTCAAGCACTTAGATATTTTATTTAAATATTTTTATTTTCCCCTACTATTTTTTTCCTTTTTATTTTAATTAATTTAGTGGGTTTCTAAATTCTCTTATTTATAAAACACGGTTAATGTTAAATTAATTGATTGTATATATTTATCCTTATTTTACTATTATTATCACTATTATTATTCTTTTGTCATTCTTTTACTAATTTTTACTTTTACTTTTTCTTTTTTTTCTTTTCTCTTTATGCGACTCACAGTACCCTCACCTTTTTCTTTATTATTATTATACATATGTATCTTATTATTATTATTATTATTATTATTATTATTATTATTATTATTATTATTATTATTATTATTATTATTATTTACTAAACCTTCTAAATTTATTGATATTATATTAATTAAAACAAAAACCGGAGCTCACATAGAATAAATCTGACATCATATAGATGTAAATTTACATAGAATAAACTTGAACACTTACACAATAAACTTGGTTTTGATAGCATGTAACAAAAACATCTGATGGTAGGCTTACGTGAATAAAAATACATATCCATCTAAAATCATTTGGTGATCATATAACATATTTATTTATTTTTTTCTAAGTCATTTAATTTGTTACAGATTCACAACGTCATTTTAGTTTGCTGCATTGCATTTGTTTCATTTTATGTATTTGGATATATAGATTTAAGGTTTCAGATATTGATAAACACTCCTATAATATTAACTTCTTAAATATTTCGTAAAGGAGATATTTCAAACTACATTTAGAGTAAATATAACTAATTGCTAAATTACATTTTAAACGCATTTATACTACATTCTAAAATACATTTAGGGTAAATATTACTAGTCGCTATTCTGCAAATTAATGTATTTTTAACGACAAACTACCATCTCCTTCATTTGATTCTTATGTAACGTCATTCTAAATGAATTAATCTTCACTTGATCTAAAACAACAAAAAACTTCTCCCTGTAAAGATAAACTCAAGAAAAATGTTCAAACCCAACCTATTTCCGTGCTACGTGATCTATATCTGAGGCCACTCATGCACTTTCCATACCAAAACATAAAGAATCCATAATAACCATGTAAAAGATAAACATACAATGATAATCAAATAATTTCCAAAACAGAATGCGAGGGAATCCAAAGCAATCCGACAGAGGGAAGGGTAACCTACCTCTTAAACAAAGAATTTGCTAAGCAACAAGGTTGAATTTGGTGAGAGTTGGATAACTTCCTCTTTCTCCTTCTCTCCTTTTCTTCTCTTCTCTCTCTTTTTCTCCAAAGTTTGCTTCACATTTTTTTTAACCTCTCTGCCTGGGTATCTGCCGAAAAATGGAGATGGAGGGAGGCTTGAGTGGGTTTTAACCTAGGGGAGGGGGAGAAATTAGTGGAGTCATGGGAGAGATTTGTGGGGGATTTAGAATAAATGTTAATAATTTTTTTTCTCCAGGCTTTATCCTTAGCAACCCTTTTTTATGTTGTATTTATTATTTAATTCCTTTCTCCATTATCTTTTATTAATTTTATGATTGTTATTTTTCGCTACATAACATTCTACCCCCTTACAAAAAGTTTCGTCTTCGAAACTTGTGTCTTTTCTTATCAGTCATTTTCTTAGTTGATACTAACATCTTGATAACGTGAAACATATTCTATATATTCGCTATCACCTATTTGTTGTCGTATCACATAGTAGTATCGTTTGATCTTCACTTGCAACTAGTTGTATCTCAAATTATATGTATAACATTAAACCTACATCTCAATCGTAACTCAGAATGTTATGCCCCGCACCCTCCGTAGAATAATTAAAAGATAATGAAGGAATTAAATGAGTTTAATGATGGTCAACGGTAATGAATTACGAATTAAGTACTAGGATTGATTGGCATTTAATGAAAGATTAAATATTAGAATTAATTTGTATTTAATTTTAGAATTGAATATGAGGAATGTATCCTTTAAGATAAATAAGAAAACAGGATATAATTTAGAAACTCCAAATTTTCCCCTTTCCATATAAAAAAACTAACAGAACGTCAGTTTTCTCTTCTACGCAGAGAGAAATCGCCGCCCGATTATCCAACACCAACTAAGGGTAGAAGGAAAATTGCACGTAAAATAAAATTATTCACTTCTAATATCAAAGTTAATGGCAAGTTCAAGTTTTTAATATTAGGATTGTATGGCTATATTCTTGAAAAAGAAAAAGGAAGCGATTTTCTTAACCCTTTAGTATGTTTATAGATGTGCAAATGAATGAAACGGTCGAGTTCGATTTGACTTTTTATTCTACTAGTTCGTTTCAATAAAGTCCGGGATGAAACTCGGCTCGATTTGAATATTTAGCAAGTCATCGTTGAACATATTGATGTTCGAATCATAGCTCATAAGCATGTTAGAATTTATCATATATGCATGATTTAATGCTATATTAGTAGCATATTTGTTTGACACAAATAGTAAATTAAACATGATGACATCAATTATTGTAATGATAAGAATTTCTTATGCAAAAAACTAATAACGTTTCAACGATGTTAACTAAAAATTGTATGCTTCTATCTGATACATGCAAATTCCAACTAAAAAATCTATATTTATTTTTGTTCGAATAGGATTGACATCCGCATAGTGATAAATCTGCGAAGATGAAGGAGAAACACCAAAGTTGGAAGCCGAGCCGACGTAAAGCTGGCAATAAAGTACTACTAATTGCAATTTTTTTCATACACACGTTTATGACTATTTTAATATCAGAAGCTTTCTATTTGTATTTACTGAATTTTCTCACTAACACACTAGCACATTATACTCATATTATTGTTTCATTTATGAAGGTACATATAGAGCCGGATGTCTTACTGGAAGCAAACTCTCTATCCTTTAGAGTAGATGTATTGTTTGTCTGACTCATCCTCTTCAGACCTCAACGATAGATTTTGTTGTTGTTGAGATATATTGGATATGATTGGTTGATTGATAAGAGCAATACTAGATTTACGATCATCCATACTTATCGTTTTGATAATATAATCATGACAGCTCCTTCATGAAAAACAAACTTTCATGATTATGTTAACACGACTTAAAATATTGGATAAATACGTTATATGTCATCAAATAATGTACATTTTCTTTTATATAATAAATACTAACATTAATTACCAGAAAAGTTACGGTAGAAAGATAGAATGCATTTTTACACGACAGAGATATCAGTATACTGTAACAACAATACCCAGTACATCTATCTTAAAAGGATAGAGAATTTGATTCTATTGAGACCATCGGTTCTATATATACATGCATAGATAACACAATAATAAAAACATAGTGTGTTAGTGAAAGAATTTAGTGAATACAAATAGATTTCTTCTGATATTAAAATAGACATGTATATACACAAATAATGAAAGACAACGACAAACCAAAAAAAAGTACAAAGTCAACGTAAAATATAAAGATTATCTATCCAACACAAAACAGAGATATCGGTACGTAATCTTGCAAATCTTTTAGCATTTTCATGTTATACAGGTCAAGCTAGAAAGATAAATAAACACATCATGTTTCCACTGCATAACTTTCAAGATGCTATTAAATCAGTTAAAAGATCATGTCCTAAAATAAAGATTTGTATTTCTAAAATTGCTATAAGAAGAAAAAACATGCACTGAGAGAGCTCGTGGAGTTCAATACAAACACATGAATTTTTTTAAAACTACCCTACACGAGGTGGCATTATTGTTTAGATTTATGCACTTTCAAAGTTAAAAGGCAAAGAATATTATAAATGAAGACACCCTATAGCTCTTAATAAAGAAATAATAAGAGAAGATAGCCCTCTAGGTCCATTTGCCCTTTTCTTGTGCCTTCTTCCTATTATTTCGGCCTCAATAAATTTTGTAAAAGATATAAATCAAACTATTTAACAGTATAAAGCTTTTTAATTGATAGGTCTACGCTTTTAAGTAATAGGTTAAAAGATGTAAATAAGATATAAAGCAGAAACCTTTTAATTAATAGGTTGAATCTAAATTCATTTCAACATAAAAAGATGATAGCAGAGTTGAAAGAACTATTGAAAGAACTATACTACGACGGCCTAGTTACTCCTAATGGCTCCTCTCGTTCTCAATACATGGTCCAACGATTTCGGTGTCAAAGTTTGAAGAGTTGGAAGTGTTCGATTCTTATCACAAATAAGATTTTTGACACTCTTTGCAGGTAAGCGCATGATATTGGAGCTCCACTTGCAGTGGGCTCCTTGCGTAGCTGCTTGAACGGTCTAAACTCTGTCATAGCGGTCTTTGTATACCTGACTTTCATTCATATCGCGCCGTGCAGTGGCGGAGCCAGGAGTCCCTTCTTGGAGGGTCACTGACAAGCTTCGTAATAGGAATACCACGGGTCACCGTTTCGGACCGAGAAAACCAACAAAATCTTCTAAACATATTTTTGTATTATAACATAAAATACGTGAAAGAAAACACATCTACCAACCAATGTACAAAAAAAATAAACAATACACAACAAACAACATGCGGATCATAATTATTAAATGAATATAGTAATATACATCAATACATACCTTTTATTTGCCTATTGCAAAACGAGAAGGATTTGACAAGGGATGCAAAAAGGTTCTCCAAGATGACATTGATTGAAATCGTTGCATAATATCTTCATCTTCAATGGTGCTAAAAATTTCATGCTCAAAGTAACACAATAAACAATCCGATAGTACGTCACCTCCAAACCGGTTGCGTAGATCAGTCTTGATGATATTCATTGCAGAAAAATTAGAAACAAACAACTGTCACAAAAGCTAGTGTTTAACAATGAGCATTTGGAAAAGCATATTACCTTTTACAGTTTACTGTCTGGATGCTGCATTAATGAACCAATCATATACGACGTACATAGTTGCCTAGAAATTGTAAAATAGTTTTCACACCACCAACAACCAACACTAAGGATTTAAATGCAACCTAAATGTATGTGTAGCTCTAAACTTTGAAACGACTTTAGAGCAACCAAATAAAATCACAAAAAGCTGTGTAATTGTAGCATCTTCTCCAACGAAGTGGCACAACCGTATGTCGTTTTTAAATTAATATATATTCAACTACCGAGCATCAGCCCTCACAGGATTCGTAAGATTAGCAACCAATTAAAAAAAAAAAGAAACTTTCATTTTCATAAGCAAACTAATGCAAAAAAAAGTCTACTAGTTTTCAACGATTACCTTACATGCAAAAAAGACTACTAGTTTTCCAAATCTTGAATTTTTTAACATATTTAAGAGACCGAACTTCCGGTAAGTTTTAGACATGTTTTAATCACTTAGCAGAGAATTGCCGAATGCTAAACATTATGTGACCACGTAACAGAGGGTTAGTGTTCTGTCAAGCAAAGGGACACTTTGAACTGAATGACCAAAAATACAAATACACCTACTTATCTATAGGATTTTTCCATCGACGTTGGGGGCACGTGCCCCTCAGGCCCCCCTTTCCTCCGCCCCTGGTGCCGTGTGACAGACTGATAGAAGTCCGGTTTGGATTTCCCATCATAAACATTTTTTCCTAATGGCTTCTCTCCCCACCCCCCCCATCCCACACGCCCCCGCCCCAAACTCCTAACACCGTCTCTGAAATACAGGGAGCTGAAACTCACAGAGTAATAAGTTCTAATGTCCAACCACCGCCTGAGTTTTCTCTTTCTCTTTCTCTTTCTCTTACATAACAAAAGTCAGAAAAAGTCCAGACCTTGTTAAAAGTCTCTTGAAAGTTTCTTTAAATCAGCGCATTTCAGGGCCATTTTGTTTCTTTCCTCTCATTTTATACCTCTTCTTTGTCTTTAAGTTTTTTTTGCTACTCCTTTCCAGAAAGTTCATTTCTTTCTGAGAGTTTGGGATTGCCTAGTTCACCATCCCCTTACCTAGCCCCACTTTGTTTTTACTGTTTTAGATCTGCCTCCAAACTACCTTTCTTGAAAGCCCCTGTTTTAATTTCACTTGCATTTGCTTATTTCTTCTTCTGGTGGTGAGGTCAAGATGAGTAAAGAAGAGTTCTTGAAGATCCAGGTATGTACTTGAATGCTTATTGGTGCTCTAATTGGGTTCGATTTCTATTCTCAATGTTCAGTGTTCCTTTTTCTTTTCTCTAAAAAAGGGGTGGGGGTGGGGGTGGGGGTAAGAGGGATGGAGTTGCTTGAATTGAACTCAATTTCTATTGAAGCTGTTCTCCAGTTGCAATCTTTCTTTTCACTGTGTAAGCAGAGTACAGCTGAAATTATTTTCTTTTTTGTTCTGAACTTGGACTGTATTTTTGGTTTATTAGAGGAGTGGGTTTAGTGTTTCAGCTTTTGTACTCGTGTTTATGTGTGTCATTTTCCTGCCATTGGGCGGACATTTGATAAAGTTTGCAACTTCATTCTGCTATGTGCTTCCCCCTTTCCTTGTGCATGCAGACTTGTGTGCTCAAAGTCAACATCCACTGTGATGGCTGCAAGCGAAATGTTAAAAAGATCTTGCAGAAGATTGATGGTACGTGTTGTTTCAAGACCCTTGATTATATTCTTTATTCCTTTAACAGTAGTAATAACTAATGTGTAGCTGTATTCTTACTGTATCTAATCTTGGCAATCTGAAAAAAAAAACTATTTATGAACTTGCAGACTGAGCCAAAGTTATCTAGAAATAATTAATCTGTTGGCTTTTTGGACTTCAAAAGATTTAGTAATTTTTGATCCCCCCTCACCCCACCTTTTTTCTTTAAATTGTCCGCAGGAGTTTATACCACCAATGTTGATTCAGAGCAAGGGAAGGTGACAGTTTCAGGTAATATTGACCCAGACACACTGATTAAGAAGCTAGCAAAGAGTGGGAAACTTGCAGAAATATGGGGAGCTCCAAAGAGTAAACAAAATAAGCTGAACAGTGATTTCAAGAATTTACAAATTGACAATGGAAAAGGTGGAAATAACAAAGGTCAGAGTGGTCAAAAGGGTGGGAACAATAAACCAAAAGGTGGAGAAATTGGTCAAGGATTGAACCCACATCACCTGCAGCAGTTAAAAGCCCTTCAAGATATGCAGCTGCCTCAAATGAAAGACTTTAAGATTCCCCCTTTCAATCCCAAAGATCAGAATCAGAAGTCTGTCAAGTTTAATTTGCCTGAGGATGATGACTTAAGTGATGATGAGTATGATGAGTATGATGATGATGAGGATGATGAATTTGATGATGATGAATTGGATGATGATATGGAAGATCTGCCTCCTAACAAGATGAAGCCACTTATGGGGAATCCCCAAAGGATGCCTAATATGATGATGAATGGGCAGCACCCTGGACTCATGAAGGGGGCTCCTATTAGTGGAGGAGGAAATGGTAAAAAAGGTGGAGGTGGAAATATTCCTGTCCAAGTGAACATGAATGTCGGAAACAATGATGGAAAAGGTGGTGGTGGTAAGAAAGGGGGCAACGGAAACAGCCCGAACGGTGGCGGTTCAGCCCAAAAAGGCAGCAAGGGTGGCGGTGGACAGCCCCAAGAGAATAAAAATGGAGGTGGTGCTAATGGTGGAGGTGGAGGTCAGAGACCAAATGGGAACCATGGGGGTGGAAGTAATGGCCTTGCGAACATTAATGGCAATGGAGCCAAAAAAGGGGGTGGAATGAATGATGTGATACATGGGATGCCTAACATGATGTCTATGAATGCTGGGGGTAACATGGGACCAATGAGGGACATGCCAATGGGCCAAATGGGCAATCTTTCTGCAGTCCAAGGCCTACCTGCACCACCTGCCATGAACGGTGCAAACATGGGTGGAGGTGGTGGCTACTTCCAAGGCGGTGGTGGTGCTGCTGCCCCTGAGATGATGCCTAATAATTCATACTATCAGCAACAACTAGCTGCTATGATGATGAATCAACAAAGGGCTAATGGGAATGAAAGGTTTCAGCCAATGATGTACGCCCGGCCCCCACCTGCGGTTAATTACTTGCCGCCTTACCCCTCCTACGGGTACCCTCCTCCCGGCGAACCTTATCAACATGCTTTTGATGATGAAAACACTTCAAGCTGTAATGTAATGTGAACCAGCTGCTGATGATGAGGATCTTATGTTGGAGAATTGAGGAATTGAGACTGAATTTTGCTTGCTTGCTTGCTTGCTTCACTAATAGTGCATTGGTGGCATAGTTACATGTTAATGTCATTTTTACTATGACATGAACTGTTCATTTTATATCCGTTCCTGTCCTTTGATTTTGATGGGAAGTTCTTAATGAAGGGACCAAAGTAGATAGTGCTAGTATATTGAAAAGTTTAGGAAGGATGCAGAGATGTAATGTAGTGGGCTTGGATGATGATCATGATAAGATGCTTATATATGTTTGTGTTGAAATTGGTAAGCCTGCTGTTTTATAAACTAGATTTTGCAGGTTCGAGCTGTAGAAACAGCTTCTTACACAAAGTGTAGGGTAAGGCTGCGTACGTCGTCAGATCGCAAAGCGATCTGATCTTTTCTCGGACTCTGTGCAAACGCGGGAACCTAAGTCTAGTGCACTGAGAACGACTTTTTTTTTTAATATGTTTGTGTTAGAAAACAGAACAAAGAGAATGAGATTGGAGTTGGAGTAAAGAAATTCCCCCTGTAGGTAAAAGTTCTTTGATCTTGTCCTTGTTGAAATCCAACCATGACAGTGAACTAGAATGAGAAGTGGGAGAAGATCCATCAAAATTATCCATGTTTTATTGTTGTGTCTATTATTTCTATGCTTTGTTCCTTTCAATGTCAAACTTGTGTGTGTGTGGAGAAATATATGAATGAAAGGGGCGGGGGGCTGTATTCGTCAACATACGTCAGGGAAGTGGGAACAAAAGCGCAAGTAAAATTAGCAGTAGAAACAAACTCCCAACTGTTGGAGTAAGGTGGCATTAGTTGGAAGAGAGGATATAAAATTTTATGGAGTTATTGTTTCCAATTATGAAAGTGTCACATGAATAGATGTTGGTATGAATATTTTACCATTTCTGCGTGTTAGCTTTTTAAATTAAAATTTTCCAAAATGGACGTAGATAGAAATTAATAATTCGTTTTGAAAATTATATGATTTAATGAAATAATTGACCTAATTCCCGGAAAAATGATACTCTTTATGTCTTGCAAATATTGTCATATTTCTATTTTGATTTTCCTTAACATACATTTTTACAGTGTAAAATATATTATTAGTCAAAGTTTGTATATAACTATTTCAATTAATATTTACATGATTTGTTTATTTTATATCAGTTAAATAACTAAAGATATAATAGCAATAATAATTTAAATAATTTAATTTTTTAAGTATTCTTAAATGAGACGAACACAATGTTTTAAGAAAGAGGATAAATGTTAGAGGTCTGGTTGCCTGACCACACTTCCAACAACTGTACTCATATACGGAGGACACATGTTAGGATCTCAGTAATCCCATTGCATTGATAATCAGTTGGATACCCCTTAATGTATGAAATGAATTGTGGGTGTCAAACAGATCGTATTTTGTGTTTTATGTTTTTCGAGTTTCGTGTATCAAATTACCAGACCCATATCTTATCTGTTTGCTTCGCATGTATGGATATACATATCCAAACCTATACATGTCAGGTCTCGTGTCGTGTATTGGGTATACCACGAACTTGACAAGTACAAATATTTTAAGTAGTGTACGGGCTAGCCCTTGCACAATTCCATCTGAGTCAAGGTTGGGTCCTCCTGGGTCTTCCAAACACAAGCAGTCAATAAATTACTAGGTTCTTAAAAAATGTGGTTTATAAAATAATAAAAATAGAAAGTTCATAAAATGAATCTTTTCTTCCTAGTGTCACTGAAATCTGAATGAAAGCTTCTATAGTTCTCATTGAGCTTCGCACTTTGCAGGTCCTCTTCTGTGTTTACTTAGCTAAACTTGAATTTTATTGTGCAGAACTTTTGCCACTTTCTTATTATACAACATCAATCAACAGACAAAGAAAACAATAAAATCCTCTCTTTAAAGTGCATTTTCCCAGCAAAAAAATTCAAACATAGTGCAGTTATAATACCATACAAGAGTATTCACTTGGTAGCAGCAGCAAGTCAACAGGATGATAGATTAATGGGGGCTAGCAGCATCGCAGGTCAGCGATCGGGATAGGGGGATGGAAGAAGAAGAACTAAGGAGGAAGGGGGCGGCGTGACAGAAGGTAGGGAAATGGAAATGGGAATGGAGAATGAAGAATGGAGGAATTAGCTGATATTATGTTAGGTTTTTTTTAGGTGAAAGTTTTTTTACTTTATTAATTTAAAATATATTTTTAAAAAATCGGGTATGGCCGGTATAACTGGGTAACCCGCAGATACATTCGGACATGACCCGCTCTTAGCGGGTAACTTTCACGTCTTATCCGATTTATACACGAAACCGGCCAAGGCCATACACATACCCGCGAAGAACGTGTCAGGTTCAGGTTGTGTTTTCGTGTCGTGTCTCAGATTGTCACCCCTAAAATGAACCATCTTGCTGGAAAAAGTTTTTTGTGTTTGTAATTCAATAGGTTAACGCAATGCAGTTTATTGTTTAAAGAAGTATACATAAATACATGATAAAGGTCCTAATGTAGATTTTAGTTTTAACGCAATAATTAAGTCAGTGGACAAAAAATTAATAATGGTACTCTCTTTTTGACGAGCACATTATCTTACTTTCATGCGTAAATAATAATTTGAATTACAGTAATTTTGTACAAATAACGTTGTTATTCCGATGATACATTGTATCTAAGGTTGTCAGTTCGAATTTTAAAACCGCACCGTCGGTGTTTTAACTCTACCGTCAGCTTTTTTACCATAACGAGTATGGACTCAGAGACCTTATCGACACCAAGTCTTGAACCTCTCAACTAAGAAACCGATGGATGACGTGATTTATATATTTTACAAAACTTATTGAAGCTGAAACGGTAAAATCATGAAACTCAAACTATCATCTTTTACATTCAATCACATAATATTTTTATAAAGAAAAAACGTGATGCATATCAACACGATGTATCTTCTTAAATTTCGAAGCAGTTTTCCCAGAAAGAATCATTTTCGAGTGTGGCGGCGGGAAGGCTGATGAGTTCGGGCTTTAGCAGATGGTGGATTTGAAAATGTATATTTTTTGACAAGACCCACGGTGTGGCCTTTAGAATCAGCAATCAAGAACTATGACATTTTGTAAATCACATTTTCCTCTGTACCAGGATGATGACGATGCATTTAGTTTATTTGTTCATAAAAACTGTGCAAATTTTTTTTTAAAAAGAAGAAAAATTTTACACTTTTGCCGAAGGTTGCATTTGACTTACCGAATCAAGAGATATGCTACATGAGATTTGCTTTATTTGTATAAAGAGAGAGATTTTCGGCTATACGAAGTTGTTGGACTTATGTGATTTACAGACCCTAATTTTTTTTATATGAATGAAAATTTGCTTGCTATGTGTCAGGTGACAAAATTACAAGTGCTAAAAAAAATAATATTTGTGGTACTTTAGAGAGAATAGTGGATTTGGTGGTAAAAAGAAACATGTGACAAAGACAAGCTAACAACTCTCGGACGAGATCTTAAGAGGTTAAAAGTAAAACAAAATATGAGGTCATTAATCACGCATCGCCACATGTACAAAATCAGTTTTTTTTGAAAAAAATTGCAGCATCCTATTGCTTTTGTATACATGGCGACACGTGATTAGAGATCTCATATTTTGCCTCACTTTTAGACTCCTAGGATCTCATCCCGTGTCCATGAGTGTTTACGTGTTTCTTCTTTAGCAGAACGATGCCAATTATTTTTAATCCGCTCATTGTATTTCACGAGTTTTTAAATAAAGAATATACATATATAAGTTGAATGCAGTAAAATATAAAAGACTTTATCATGATATTTTTAATGTAGTACGTAGTTCTTGAATTTAACATACATTGATGTTGTTGCGGTCGCTATCATGATATTTTTAATGTAGTAAGTAGTTCTTGAATTTGACATATAGTGATGTTATAGCGATTCGACCGCAAGTAAGGGTGTTAACGAACCGAGCCGAACTGAATACTAAGTTTTCGAATTTGGATTCATTTAGCTAAACAGTTCAGCCCGGTTTGTTTAGCCAAACGAACTTTAAAATTGATTCGAATTTGGCTCTATAACTTTATAACTGTTTAAACGAGCTGAATATTTTACGAGCAGTTCGGCTCGTTTAACTAAACGTACCCTAATACCTGTTTGCATTTAGCTCGTTAATAAGTAATTACCAAACGAATACGAACCGAACACGATGAGAGATCAATTTTTTTTCTTTTTGATAATAGACATTTATTTATGAGCATTTCGGGAATATTGCTTTGAAGGACTTAAAGATATGCAAATTATACTAACATAAAAAATCAACTTATACAATATTTTTTATTAGCACAAAGGGAATATAAATTGTCTAACAAGGACCTTCATCTTTTGAATATGCCAAAAGCTTTTTCTATGAAAAATATATAGAAAGATTGGTAGAGATTGTGTAAGAATGGAAACTGATCAATGCAAGCATGTTGCATTGGCTTGTAAGTTGCAATTGGGAAGCATAGTCTAGAGCCATGCATGGGGTACTCATCCAAGAGATTCACGCCGAGGAAAATCGCTTGGACTCCAAGCAACCAAAGGAAGCTTATGTCACGAGCATATTCTTGTTCGCCATGCTATATCTTTTCTAGATAAACAAACAACAACTATATTCAGTATATCACAATAATTTTCAAGATATGATGATTACTTTGGATAGATGTTTTCTAATATATATTTCCGATGGACGAACAGGAAAAGGGTACGATTTGAACGCCTAATCGTCCACCCTTTATCTGTGGATCAAGGCCAAGTATGGTTCCTTTGTATTTCATTGTTCCCAAAATGATTGCAGTGCCAAATGCTTCATGAAGAATGATTGGATTGATGGTAGACTTAAATCTCCTTTTTTGTGTTGAAGGACTGAGGGCATATGTCTTATTATGCTAACAAGTGCGCCATCCATATTCAGTACATGTGAAAGAGCAATTGCTGTAACGGCATATATGATTGATTATAGATTGGTATTTACTTTGTTTCTTTTCATGGGATAGGTTAATATATGTGCATTATAGTAGATGGAATAAATCAATACATGAAATATAATTACCGTATTAGATGGGAAAACTATAAGTACATATAAATATAAACCATATGCATTTATCACGCCGAATGTGAAGTTTTTGGTGTATACAAGTGTTTTTATTAGAACGTTAATACTGTTGGAATGCTTAATATATGTCCATTACTTGCTAAAAAGAATCTTGTCTGTATGGATAAAGATGGCTTGTTAGGCTATATAAAAAATACTAAAATCTAGAACTGTATGGTGTTTCAATCTAGTTCCAACAATACATCTTTTAGACCGAGTGAATCTATCGCCACCGTAGCAATGATATACAACTTAGAACCTAACCGCCAGCTTAGTAACTTTCGGAACGGGGATCCTCGTTGTTTAAGATGAGGGAAAAAACTCTCGACTTGAGATGAGATCTCTTCACCCTCAATCTCCTCACCTCATTCATGACCACTCGACACGTGGCAGCAAAGAAGGATGGTGATGCTAGATGCAGATGACCCTCATCTAGCCTCACCACCCCCTATTGCTGTCACGTGTCGTACGGTGACGCATGAGGTGAGAGAAAATGGGTGAGAGGATCCTATTCACGAACCCCAAGACGGAGGATATTTATTTTGTTTATTTCCTTAACACTGTTGCAAGAAAAGTGCGTTTACCAAATTCATAACTCGGTGGGGAAAATTAAAGGGAAAAAGGGTGTTGCCCCGCAATTATTTTAAACGCTTTTCATTTGGAAAAGATTAAAAGCAATGATACACGTAGGTGTTATTTATTTCTTAATTGGCCATATTCTTTGGTGATTAGCTAGTCAAACTCCAAGACTTGAAAACTAAGAAAATTGAATGCTACGTCAATATGATCGACAAATCGATACGTCCAACATCATAAAAGACAAATTTTATAATTACCAATGTTGTCATTGTTGATCTTTTTTCCTTATAGTTTACTTTAAACTGTAGAAAAAATTTATGATGAAAATATTACAAAGAATATAAAGCCCACAATGAAAACCATGCAGGGTAGGTTACATAATATTTTGAATGAGTATTCTAGTTTCTCAAATCTATACCTCTACTATGTCCTTTACGTTCGCTACCACTTGAAACCATATTTCAACAATGATTTAAATCATATGAAATTGTGTTTGAATTCATTTAATCCAAATTATCTGCATCAAATATCAATAAATCTATTTTATAAATAAATAGAATAAAATATTTGATATAATACTCATTTAAATCTTTATAACCTTTAATATAAACTAATCAATTACATATAATGTCATCACTTTTGTATAAAAGTATTTTTTTTTTGCATAATAACAAAACCATAAGAAAAAAATGAGTTAAAACTTTATTATATGACACGAAAAGTTAAGAACCATTATTATAGTGATGGTGTTATCAAATTTAGCTGTGACCGCCGTTCTTGACCGCACCCTCGACTTACGTCGATAACTATTTTCTAAATTAGTTAGTAAAAAACTCTCGGGATGGAGTTATTGTTTATCTGCATTTCACTCCTGACTCTAGTAATAGCTTTTGTTGTTATTGTGATATACTGGATATGATTAGGGATGTTAATCGAATCGAACAGTTCGTGAACTGTTCGAGTTCGATTCGCATTAGGCTCGAGTTCGTTTGTTAATTTTACTTAAACGGGGCAAATCCGAACACCTATTTGGGTTCGTTTAGTTAAACAAGTCGAACTGTTCGTCTTGATTAAATAGTTATAATGTTATCGAACAAAACTCGAACCAATTTTAAATCTCATTTAGTTAAACAAACCGAGTCAAACAATTCGTTTAGCTTAACGAATTCAAATTCGAAAAACTAGTATTCGGCTCGGTTCGGTTTGTTAACACCTCTAGATATATTGTTGTTGTAATAATTAATAGAAGTTAAAGAAGATGTGTGATTATCAGAAAGATGCATGATGGATCTAAAAGATAAAGATCACAAAAGCCAATCCGGATGTGAAGTGTTCATTTCGGGACTTTTAAGATGTTGATAGGTTCATTCACATGGCTTTATAATTAATCATAGTGTCCCGTCCAGTTGGTATTTGAGTTGAGATTTGTTTCAAGAGGTCAAGAGTTCGATTCCAAAGGCGCATACAGTTTCCCTGCTGCTAGACCGAAGTGTTGGACCGTGCACCTGCAATAAACACCACTAGAGGGGGGTGAATAGTGGTTAGCGGAAATTACACTACAACCCTTTGTTAAAATCCCCTTTGAAACAGAATCTGAAACAACCTCAGATTCAGAACCCGTTTTTCAAAAATTCACAAATAATTGTACACAACTCCAAAAATTATGAAACTTTTCAGAATTTAACTTCAATGAGTTAAAAAGACTCTATCCAAAAATCAGACAAAAATAAGATCGTTTGACCTTTCAAATAAATAAAAAGATTCAGATGGTCAATCTGGACAGAATTGGACAGAATGTTGCTGATTTTGCAAAACGTGTTTCTCTTTGAATACTCAACCAAAAGGTTGATCTTTATATCAAAACACTCCTTAGGATGTGTAGATGAAGTTTCCAAAAGGCCCTGACCTTAACCAACTCTTGAAAAATACAGAATTTAAGTTTTCTCAAAACTGGTCAGATTGCATCCAGATTGGAGCAGTTATCTTGCAAAGACTGAAAGACTAATTTTTCCTTGCTCAAATCAAGTGATTCTTGTTGCAAATGAAAGCTAACAGTCTGAAGTATAACTCCACCAAAAATCACAAATTTTGAAAATGTTTAGCTATTTTTTTAAATTGTGAGAAATTGTGTGAAAACTGCAGTCAAAAACGGGGCAGAAAATAGAAATAAAGAAACAAGAGAAGAACACCGAGAATTTATCTTGGTTCGGTCAATGTGACCTACTCCAGTCCCAAGGAACAGCTTTCCTTGGATTTCACTATCGAATGAACACCTTACAACAAGAGCCAAGCTTGATCCTTGGGTTATACACCAACCCTATTCAAGACTTGGATAATCACTTCTATGCAACTCTTGGTTACAACACCTCTACCACCTATTGATGTAGCCTTATAAATTTGGCTAATCAATCATACAAATCCAACTCAAGAAGGTGTGTATAGTGTAGCTGGACAACAAAAAAAATTGGAACACCTTAGCTACACAAAGTATGAACGAAAATATGAGAAGAGAATAGCAAGACAACAATCTTCAATTTTGCTTTCAAGTGTGTGTCTTCTCTTCTTCACCTTGCCTCCTATTTATAGTGTGAATAGATGACATATTCTCTCCAACTTTTAGACCATGTGATGGCTGAGAATTTTGAATTAAAGCACCTCCATAATCATCTCCAACAACCTTGTCTCCATTACATTCAAATTTGAAATTTCAAGTTGGCAACTTTTGCCAACTAGCTTGCTTTTGGTTTGTCTTCTTGTCTCCAACTCATAAAATGAGAAAAACATCATCTCCACCTGTATAATCACGTTTTGGAGGCTGTGTATATATATACCAACTCAGATTTTTGAGGAGAAATCAACAAATAATAGTTGACAAGGTTATGTCAACATATAATATCAAAATTCCTATTTCTCCTTGACATATTGTGATGAATCTTGCACCAAGGACACCTTGTAATCTCTGAAAGATGATGATTAAGAACCTCCAATAACATATATATAAGAGTCTTCAAGAGAAAATAGAACGTGACATCGAATACCGTCACATATCCCGCTACCGTCGATAAAATCATCAAATGAGAGAATAAAATAGAAAACCACCAAATAATCTTCAAGAATATACTAAATGAACTCCAGAATGGATATAATAAGATACTCAAGAGATTCCTTGAGTAAAAATACCGAAACTGTCTTCGGGGGTAAAATGACCAAAATGCCCCTAGTGAGATAAAACTCCAGAAATGACCCCGATGGTCAGAATTAAATATAATAACACCTTCTTGATAATAAATAAGATGATAATATCTTCTTGAATCATATTCACCATGTCGAGTACCTACAAAACTCAAAATACCACTTTTGCCCTTTTTGGTAAGTTGTAGAAACTTCGAGGGCATATTAGTCACAAGATATTATCATCATAAAAATCACATAATCACAACATGATAAACATATATAAATCATGTAAAAATAAAAACAACTATTTTATCACATTTTAGAAAAATATTTCTAACAACTCTAGACATCGTGTTATTTTTCTTCATTTATTCAACTCTTTCATTTATAACATCATATGTGACATTTTTAAGTATTCATCACTTAAAATCATGACTTTGAAAATTATCCAAACATATTTCTCAACATTCTCCCCCTTTTGGATGATTTTCAAAATAACCTAACATGATTTTAATGTCACAACTTATAACCAAAAGTTTAACCAAATGTTTTCAACTATGTTTTTAACTTTTAAATAGTATGCCGCTCCCCCGCAACTCATACTCTCCCCCTTAACCTATGCTCCAAAATTTATACCAATAAAAACTCAGCATATGATTCATTATGACTTACCAACTAAAACATCACTTACCAACTAAAATCATGTTCTTATTCTATCTCCCCCTTTATTTTGCAAATCATGCAAAAGATAGAACTATACAATGGTATCGTAAGTCATCATTCCTAATTTGGCTCGTAAGTTTTCAAAAGTGGCTTGATTAAGGGGTTTGGTGAAGATGTCAGCGATTTGATGATCAGTTCTTATGTGGTTTATCACTATATCCTCATTTTGAACATGATCACGAAGAAAGTGATATCGCACCTCAATGTGTTTGGCCTTAGAATGAAGCACCGGATTCCGTGAAAGATTGATTGCACTTGTGCTATCGCAAAAAATTGGAATCTTATTCATTTTAATGCCAAAATCACTAAGTTGCTGTTTAAGCCAAAGTATTTGGGTAGTACATAAACTCAAAGCGATATACTCGGCTTCAGTGGTAGAAAGAGCTACACTAGCTTGCTTTTTAGAAAACCAAGAAATCAAGTTGGTTCCTATGAATTGACAAGTACTGCTAGTGGATTTTCTATCTAATTTGCAACCACCATAATCAGCATCACTATATGCGTGTAATTCCAACTTAGCGTTTCTATCATACCACAGTCCTAAGTGAGGTGTATGCTTAAGATATCTAAAGATCTTTTTAACTGCATTGTAATGTGATACCTTAGGACAAGATTGAAACCTAGCACACATACACACACTAAACATGATATCAGGTCTTGATGCAGTTAAGTATAATAGTGATCCAATCATAGACCTATAGAGTGTGTCATCAAAAGTTTTACCATTTTCATCCTTGTCTAGTTTGGTGCTAACACTCATGGGGGTAGGTGTTGGCTTTAATTCTTCAAAGCCAAACTTCTTAATCATATCATTGACATACTTAAGTTGGCTAATGTGAATTCCTTGAGGGGTTTGTTTGATTTGAAGTCCTAAGAAATAATTCAACTCTCCTACCATTGACATTTCAAATTCTGACTTCATACATTTTTCGAAGTCTTTTACTAAGGTAGGGTTTGTTGAACCAAAGATTATATCATCTACATAGATTTGAACTATTAACAAATCATTATCTTTTCGTCTTAGAAATAATGTGTTGTCTATTGTTCCCCTTTGATAATTATTTGCAATAAGAAAGTTCGCAAATCTATCATACCAAGCTCTTGGAGCTTGTTTCAAACCATATAGAGCTTTCTTAAGCTTGTAAACATGGTTAGGATTCTTTGGATCTTCGAATCCAGGGGGGTTGTTTGACAAACACCTATTCTTGAATGTATCCATTCAAGAATGCACTCTTGACATCCATTTGGAAGAGCTTAATATTGCTTAGACTTGCAATCGCAAGTAACAATCTAATTGCTTCTAGTCGTGCAACGGGTGCAAAGGTTTCTTCATAATCTATACCTTCTTGTTGATTATAACCTTGTGCGACTAGTCTAGCTTTATTTCTTGTGATGTTTCCTTGTTCATCCATTTTGTTTCTAAATATCCATTTTGTTCCTATTATAGATTAATTTTCAGGTTTAGGCACTAAGTCTCATACATTATTTCGGATAAATTGGTTTAACTCCTCATTCATGGCATCTATCCATGATAAATCGCCTAAGGCTTCCTTAATATTTTTAGGTTCTAAGTGTGATATTAAGATATGTCCTTCATGTTGACTTATATTTCTACGTGTTCTAACCCCAACACTTGGATCCCCAACGATTAGTTCTCTAGGGTGCCACCAATTTCTAGATTGACTAGGTTCACCCTCATCTTGTTCAAATGTTTCATTAGTGTGAACGTTATCATATGTAATTGGATCATTAGTTGTATCTTCTAATTGCAGAGTCTCTTGATTTATTTCATCTAAGGGTTCATGTTAGTCTTGTTCAGGGAGAGTTGGTTCTAGATGATCAAGTACAGGGTCAAGTAATACATCATCATCAAACATATTTTCAACATTTGTTTCTTGTTTATGTTGATGTTTATCACTAACTTTAAAGCATGCATTTTCATTGAATTTCACATGTATGGATTCAATTATTTTTCTAGATGCAGGATTATAACACCTATATGCTCTTGAGTTAGTTGAATACCCAACAAATATGCATTCAATAGACTTTTGTTCAAATTTATCTAGATTATCCTTAGTGTTCAGCACAAAACATTTACATCCAAATACTTTAAGATAATCTATCTTGGGTTGTCTATTGTTTAGCAATTCATAAGGCGTTTTATTTAATTTCTTTCTAATAGTGAGCCTATTAATAATATAGCATGCACAACTAACAGCTTCAACCCATAAATATTTAGGTAATTTATTTTCACACAGCATTGTCCTAGCAACTTCTTGAATCGTTCTATTTTTACGTTCAACAACTCCATTGAGTTGTGGTGTTCTAGGTGGTGAGAATTCATGTTTGATTCCATATAGTTTGCAAAATTTAATTACGTCTTTGTTTTTAAATTCTCCACCTCTATCGCTTCTAATTCTTTTAACATTTTCTTCATAAATGTTTTCAAGTTGCTTAATAAGGGTTTCGATTGCTAATGGAGCATCGTCTTTGTGTGTTAAGAACAATGTCCATGTGTAGCGTGAGTAATCATCTACTATGACACACACATAGTAGTGTCCACCTAGACTTCTTGTCCTACTTGGACCAAATAAGTCTAAGTGAAGCAATTCTAGTACATGACTAGTACTCACTTCATGTTTCGGTTTCAAGGTTTCTTTAATGTGTTTTCCCTTAATACATGTTTCACACATTTGAAAATTATCTAAGTCTAACCTAGGCATTCCTCTAATTAAATTCTTCTTAGACAATTTCTTAATAGTTGAAATTTCTATATGGCCTAATCTTGTATGCCATAAATTTACATCTAAGTCATGTGATATTAGACACTTAACCTTAGCATCTAACATGTTATCTAAGGTAAGAGTATAAATATTTCCATCTCTATTTTCTTTTAAAACCGTTACTCCTTTTTCATTTATTATATCGCAAGAATTAGGAAGAAAGGAGACATTATAACCACAATCTATAAGTTGAGAAATACTAAGTAAATTATAAGATAGATTGCTTACTAATAACACATTTCGTATTTGATAGGTTCATTCACATGGCTTTATAATTAATCATAGTGTCCCGTCCAGTTGGTATTTGAGTTGAGATTTGTTTCAAGAGGTCAAGAGTTCGATTTCAAAGGCGCGTACAGTTTCTCTGCTGCTAGACCAAAGTGTTGGACCGTGCACCTGCAATAAACACCACTAGAGGGGGGTGAATAGTGGTTAGCGGAAATTACACTACAACCCTTTGTTAAAATCCCCTTTGAAACAGAATCTGAAACAACCTCAGATTCAGAACCCGTATTTCAAAAATTCAAAAATAATTGTACACAACTCCAAAAATTATGAAACTTTCCAGAATTTAACTTCAATGAGTTAACAAGACTCTATCCAAAAATCAGATAAAAATAAGATCGTTTGACCTTTCAAATAAATAAAAAGATTCAGATGGTCAATCTGGACAGAATTGGACAGAATGTTGCTGATTTTGCAAAACATGTTTCTCTTTGAATACTCAACCAAAAAGGTTGATCTTTATATCAAAACACTCCTTAGGATGTGTAGATGAAGTTTCCAAAAGGCTCTGACCTTAACCAACTCTTGAAAAATACAGAATTTAAGTTTTCTTAAAACTGGTCAGATTGCATCCAGATTGGAGCAGTTATCTTGCAAAGACTGAAAGACTAATTTTCCCTTGCTCAAATCAAGTGATTCTTGTTGCAAATGAAAGCTAACAGTCTGAAGTATAACTCCACCAAAAATCACAAATTTTGAAAATGTTTAGCTATTTTTTTAAATTGTGAGAAATTGTGTGAAAACTGCAGTCAAAAACGGGGCAGAAAATAGAAATAAAGAAACAAGAGAAGAACACCGAGAATTTATCTTGGTTCGGTCAATGTGACCTACTCCAGTCCCAAGGAACAGCTTTCCTTGGATTTCACTATCGAATGAACACCTTACAACAAGAGCCAAGCTTGATCCTTGGGTTATACACCAACCCTATTCAAGACTTGGATAATCACTTCTATGCAACTCTTGGTTACAACACCTCTACCACCTATTGATGTAGCCTTATAAATTTGGCTAATCAATCATACAAATCCAACTCAAGAAGGTGTGTATAGTGTAGCTGGACAACAAAGAAAATTGGAACACCTTAGCTACACAAAGTATGAACGAAAATATGAGAAGAGAATAGCAAGACAACAATCTTCAATTTTGCTTTCAAGTGTGTGTCTTTTCTTCTTCACCTTGCCTCCTATTTATAGTGTGAATAGATGGCATATTCTCTCCAACTTTTAGACCATGTGATGGCTGAGAATTTTGAATTAAAGCACCTCCATAATCATCTCCAACAACCTTGTCTCCATTACATTCAAATTTGAAATTTCAAGTTGGCAACTTTTGTCAACTAGCTTGCTTTTGGTTTGTCTTCTTGTCTCCAACTCATAAAATGAGAAAAACATCATCTTCACCTGTATAATCACGTTTTGGAGGCTGTGTATATGTATACGAACTCAGATTTTTGAGGAGAAATCAACAAATAAGAGTTGATAAGATTATGTCAACATATATATCAAAATTCCTATTTCTCCTTGACATATTGTGATGAATCTTGCACCAAGGACACCTTGTAATCTCTGAAAGATGATGATTAAGAACCTCTAATAACATATATATAAGAGTCTTCAAGAGAAAATAGAACGTGACATCGAATACCGTCACATATCCCGCTACCGTCGATAAAATCATCAAATGAGAGAATAAAATAGAAAACCACCAAATAATCTTCAAGAATATACTAAATGAACTCCAGAATGGATATAATAAGATACTCAAGAGATAAAATGACCAAAATGCCCCTAGTGAGATAAAACTCCAGAAATGACCCCGATGGTCAGAATTAAATATAATAACACCTTCTTGATAATAAATAAGATGATAATATCTTCTTGAATCATATTCACCATGTCGAGTACCTACAAAACTCAAAATACCACTTTTGCCCTTTTTGGTAAGTTGTAGAAACTTCGGGGCATATTAGTCACAAAATATTATCATCATAAAAATCACATAATCACAACATGATAAACATATATAAATCATGTAAAAATAAAAACAACTATTTTATCACATTTTAGAAAAATATTTCTAACAACCCTAGACATCGTGTCATTTTTCTTCACTTGTTCAACTCTTTCATTTATAACACCATATGTGACATTTTTAAGTATTCATCACTTAAAATCATGACTTTGAAAATTATCCAAACATATTTCTCAACACGAAGGGGGACATCTTGTATGAGTAACTGCGTAAAATCTCAGCTAACCTAGGAGGCTGCTAGTCTCTTGATTTACATCCTCCACACATACTTTTTGGGGCTAGGAAAGTGGAGACTCTCACCTAACCTAGGAGGCTGCTAGTCTCTTGATTTACATCCTCTACATATACTTTTTGGGGCTAGGAAAGTGGAGACTCCCGGGACGAGAGATTTAAGCTTTGCCACAAGCTCCAATTCACATGGCTTTATAATTAATCATACTGCGTGACAATGATTACTTTAATAAAGAAAAGCATGCTTAAAGGTGATCATGCTGTCACCTTTGTTTGAATAAAGAATCCATCACTGCATGCCTCTTGGAAGCTTCACATCTCATGTTACTCTGAAGCTAAGCATGTTCCCTCACTCCATCTTCCAGGTACTCCTAGGATTACATAAAGCTTGTGGCATCAATTAGTATTAGAATTAGAGCACTCACGTGCGTGCGCGTGTGTGTATATATATATATACATATGTACGATCTTAGAGCTTAAGTTAAATTATATCCTTTCAACTTGTTTAGTTTTATTCTATCTCATGTCAAAGTTGCGATTAAATTACAATTTTTGAAAAATCAACTATGACGATATTTTTTATAAAAAAATTAAAAAAGGTACGGAGTCGCCTGTTAAATTTTAAAGCAGTACGTAAATTGAAAATGAAGAAGGGGGAAGGGGTTGGAAATAAGGCTTACTGGGAAACTTTATGGATTGGCAATTGAGCCACTCATTTTTTTGAGAGAATTGGGATCACCCTCATCTAGCCTCATCACCCCCTCTTACTGCCACGTATCGCGTGGTCACAAAGGGCTGATGAAAGTTAGGGTGAGGAAATTCCAACCCCAATTAGCTAGTGATTACCCAATTTTTCAGCACTTAGTATTGCCCCAGTTGACAATTATTGTTCTGTTCCTACATCACTTATCTTCCACCATACAAGCTATACAAGAACAACAATCATGTCTAATATATCTCAACGACAACAAAAAATACCGTTAGAATTGGGGATGCATGCTATACAGATAATCTAAATTAATCATGTTCATATCCATAATTGGCTACAACTTCTTTTGCTTATTTTATAATTTATTTCTTGAAAGTAGCATTTGCATCCCTAAATTATAGGTTGAGATCTACTCACCTCCACTTTCCTTACTCCTTTTGTGACCACGCGACATGTGGCATCAAGAGGAGGGTGGTGAGGCTAGAGGTGATAATGCTTGTCCTGTCCTCATATCTTCTGCTTCCTGTAATCAGTCTATTTGTTATAATTTTTAAAAGAGAATTAGAACTTCATATTCAAAATAAAAGTGATTTATTTATTTATCCTATTACTTATAAGTTCACATGTTAATCTTATATTTGATTGATCTAGTCTACGATTTGGACATACCTATTGGTCTTATTTACCTTCTCGGTGTTCCAATTATTGGGCTAGCTTTAGTATGATGTGTACATAATTATTTATTTTATTTTTTTTGTTCGACTGCAGTACAACATTGACCATATAAAAAGACGTTCTCGATGCACTAGGATCCTCTGTTTGCACAGAGTCTGAAGAGGTGCCAGATTTCAAAGGCATTCTCTGTGCACTAGGCTCCCGTGTTTGCTTAGAGTCCGAGGAAGAACTGGATCGCTTTGTGATCTGATGTACACAATCTTACCCTATATTTTTTAGGCAAGAAAATGTTTCCGCTGCTCAAACATGTGATATCAACGTCATAAAAACAACCCTATGATGACTAATTTTTGACTACTTATAATAGTAAAGATGACAGCCACTCCTGTCTTGTCCATAAAACCCGGATGAGATCTGAGGAGGCAAAATATGAGAAAAAATATAAGGCCTCTACTCACGCGACGCCACGTGTATAAAAGAGTTTTTTTTTAAAAGGAAAAAAAAAGTAAATAGTGGGTCATTTTGTACACGTGTCGTCGCGTGATTAGAAGCCTTATATTTTGCCTCATATTTTGTATCCTCAGATCTCATCCGCGTAAAACCATAACTAAGATGAGTTGGTGTTCACATGATAACGGGTTAACACATCAACGTCCGATTTCTCATTTTAGGAATTACTAAGTTACTTCTTGGCACTACAATTATGACAAAATTCTTACAGTCTACAAACTTCTCAACAAAATTGTTTAACTTTCTTTAAAAAAAAATTTAATGCGATTTTTTTTTTTTGCATAATATAACGACATACTTTGTTAAGATATATATTTTTATATTAAAGAACATGCTACGAGGATTAAAATAAATATTATATTAGATATTTTATAGCATTTATATTAATATTAATGTGTTAATTTTTTGAGTCCCAAAATTAATATCAAATGAAGCCAAACATAATTATAGTAAAAAGTTAGACATTTATCATTACAATATGGTTACAAATTAACTAAGGGATAATCCATATAAATTGAACCTCTAACATCAGAGGATTTCTTTAACGAATAGTATATGTTATTAACATGAAGGTGAAGATTTCTGTCTAGATATGAACCTCATATGAACTATAAATAGACTATTTTTGATACAACTTAAATGCAAATCGATAGATGTGATTTAAAAAGTTAGAACATGCTCTTACCCTAGTTGTATTTCAATAGTAAAAACTTTTTCATTGTACATTCCATACACAAAGAGACTTCAAACTATCAGAGATCAAATTTTCATCATTAAAAAAAGATTTATTATTTGAAGATACTATAAATGTGATAAGTGAAGCATGTCCCTAAGCTGAATATGATTCCCTCTCAAACATTATCTTTGTCTTATCTAACTTGCTTTATTAAAAAATTTGTTGGTTTCTTGTATCTATCACTTTGGGAATTTATAAAGCACATTTAAAAATATTGTCTTAGTTTTAATTTTAGATTGTCTTAAAATATTGACTTAATTTCTATTTTGATTTGTACGAAAAATATTATAAAACAAATTTACTCCTTCTATTCTAAAAAGTAAGAATACGTTAGTAGTTGAAGTTTTATACTATCTTTTTAATTAGCATTTATGTTATTTCTCTATTTTTTAATTAACTCAAAAATATTTTCATATTTTGACTTGAGACTACGTACAATTCAAATTATGACAATATGTTAATGATTGAGTGAATACTTTTTAAACAAAAGCTGTAAAATTTCATCTAACTGTAAGTGATCGAAGTATATATCACGTACATATGGTACTGCCTAGCCAACTCTCAGCAAAGTGATGAGGTACGTGTGCCAGGCATCAAGAAAGTTGAGGTAAGTTGAGGTCCAATGACAAGAAGTATGGCAAAAGGTTTGAGCCAAGAAGTTGATGCATTCTTGTTCAGACATATGCAAGACGAGCATATGAACCAAGAGGATCGTTAAGTTCACCTACTTGAGTCCAATCTTTGAGTTTTTATGTGTTTGTGACATATGTGAGTAATTTTATTATTCCTTTTATTGCTTAAATCATTTGTTTAAATTTTCTTGTTTGTAAACATTGTTGTTTCGGTCTTGTATGACCAGACCTTGAGTCTTTTAGCTTGTTAGGTATGTAGAGTTTGTTTCGTATGTGTCTATGTTTATTAGAGTTGTTTTAAGGTCATGTAGGGTTGTTGAAGACGTTTGAAGACCAAAGGAGTTGAAGAGAAGCAAGTCCATTTCAGAATGTGATTTTCCAATAGGACCAATTTTCGTAAAACGGTCGTACCTCTCCAACTATAAAGTCAAATCAGATGCTTCAAGTTTCGTTGGACATATAAGACAAAGATATTAAACTTTCATGTTTTGCACTTTTCCAACATAAATCGTCTTGATGGTCAAAAAGAGCATTGAAATTTAAGTATTGTTTCTACTGAATTCTGTGACACATTTTCAGTATTTTGGACTTATCTCTTCTATGGTGGGGCTAAATTGAGAGAACTTCATATGGTTGTTTTTCTACACATAATGAGCTAAAATTCTCTAAGAAGAGTCAATGCCTAGCTTGAGCTGCAAGTTATCCAAAAATAGGCCACAAGACAGACAAGATTTCAGGAGCACGTACTTAAAACATTCTGGCCATCCAAACTTTGGAGGCCATATCTAACTCATCCCAAGTCCAAATGAGGTGATCCAAAAGCCCACATTAAATCTCAAATCATGGTGTATAATTTTCAAGAAAGAATCAAGACCAAAATTGGCTTCTAGAAGGGCCAAACTATTTGCCAACAGATTACATATTTCTAGTTTTTTTATAGACTTTTGACTTGCCTTTTCTTTAACAATTTAGACTAGAAATTTTTGGACTTTTTAGCCCTATTTAAAGGATACCATACCGGCATGAAAACACACTTGAATTTTGAGAATTGATCAAAAGAATTCTTAGACAAAAACAACATATTTTCTCTTCACAAACACTTGTGAATTTTGCTTTGATTGTCTTAAGAACAACTTGAGCGCTTTCTATGTTTGAAGATCAAAGTTAGATTCCAATGAAGGTGTGAGCAACCTTATAGAGGATATCCAAGATCAAATGTGTGACCGTCCAAGAGGGTGCAAACTTGCTTGGGAAACGGATAACTTTTGAAGGATGAATGCTCAAACAAAATCTTGGTGATTAACGGCTAGGAAGGAATTATACTTTTGCCTACAACTATTAAAGATCCAAATGTTACATGAGACAATTCCTACGAAGCGTGACAATCACGTATCACAAAGCTCATTCAGATAATGAGACAGTTTAAGAGAAAAAGTAATTTAAAAATGGCGAAAAATACTTACTAGTCAAACCTTTGGTAAAGGAAATTGGAGAAAATGTTAGCAAAATTATATTCCGTGCTAATGGTTGAAATTAAATACTATGACTAGTATTTAATCTACCAAAATTAATTACAACAGTATTTGATTAATATAATCGAAGGCAGTAGCAAAACGAAGTTAAACGTGATGAATCAACATATATATATAAACGAAATATAGTATATAAATATACTTACAATCCGGGACGAGTCTAAGATTCTATACTTTAGACGAATTGATCCAGTGTACACTACACAATCAGATAATAAGTAAACATTTTCTAGGATACAACATGTACCTGTTCAAGCAAACCGCACTGCTCCGAATGAACTTCAGCTAAATGTAAAGTGTTTAGACTTCTCCGCAAATGACAACAAAGAAGGATCAAAATGCCGAAAAGAAGACAGAATTCGTGGAAGAAGAGAAGTATGTGTGCATAATGACCATCAGCTGGAATTCGCCATAAAAAATTACCAAAAGAAAAAAAAAACAGCTGAAATTTCAGCTTATCCATAGTAAAGAGGAGCAGGCAGACGGGTTGTGCCTCGGGTCAGGGCCAACTCGCGTACAAGGGAGGAGACAGGCTCCCTAGATTGGGCCGCACCTAGAGAAGCAATGGGCTGCACAGAAAAATGGGCCGAAGCCTTCTTATAGCAAAAATTATTTGTATCCTTTGGCAAGAATAATTATATAAAAGACAAGTCTTGCACAAGCCACGAGACCTTCTGGTTCAAAGGGATGAGATCTCTTTACCCTCCTCCCCACCGTCCGCCTTGTGGTAACAATCTCCCTCTCATCTAATGTCTCCACTTCTGATGTCACGTGGCGACTGATGGAAAGAGGGTGAGGGTTTTGGGAGGTGAGGAGATCCAATCCCTTGGTCGAACCCATTGCATCCTTCGTCATCCTCTTCTTGATTGCCACCATGGCCAAAGATCCTGAATCCGTAAGAACCTATCTTCTTCTTGTTGTGGTAGTGTTGGCTTGTGTCTTCTATATTGTGTTGTAAACCACATGTAGAATTTAAAGTCAGATAGTTCTTGGTATAAAATCTACAGTGTTCGAGATGCTAGTTGTTCCCACACTGACCTAGGTGGCAAATTTTCAAATGCACGTATGAATGTGCGTCTTCATCATCATTCATGGCTTGCTTTTACACTCCATTCATGGTAGCGTGTAATTAACTAAGCGCGTAAAGTTGATAGTCAAACAAGTCAAGATTGTAGGCTAACACTTTAAATTGTGAAACAACTTCTATATGTTTCTAACACAAGTGTATGGTTGTGTACATCTAACCCCGTATATCTTGTTATAGGCTAGACGCGAACATCTAAGGCAATGAGATAATGTTGTTGTTGTTGTGTACTTGATACAAATCCTTCTACTCCAGTGTGCAATATATGCACTCCTAATTTTAACTTGGAAGGTTTCTGTACTATCAAAATGCGATGAAGCAAAACTTCCTATATTCTGACTATTGAAAAATCTTATATATGGGGCCTGATTTAGTGAACATTTTAAATACTTTTGCCATATGTCATTAATCTGAGATTGTCAATGATGACGTTGCGAAAAAGTTAACTATGAATGCACATTCTATTAACTGAAATCATCTGTTTTAATGTTCTGTGGGTCATGGGTAAACAACGTCTACGTGTTTATAACATATAGGTATGGTTACGTACATCCGACTCCTCATATTTTGTCATAGACAGAAGCTATAAGGTAATAGGGTAATATTGTTGTTATTGTCTATGTTCTAATACTCAATTTTATGATAAGTAGACAGCCCAATTGTCTGCATTTGTAGCTGGAGTTGCTATTGGCTTTGGAGTCCTTATCACTGGGTAACATTTCTTTTTTCCTTTTTATTTCAAGTACTAATAACTTCAAGTACATTTCAACCGGATGCTTCACAGTGACCACTGTTGGTCATAATCAATCCTGTACCAAGACGCAGTCGTACACTGTGTGCATATGAAACAACAAAATAAATCAAATCCGGAGCGAGTCGAGGACTCTGTCCTTAAAACGTATTGCTCCGGTATACTGTGCCCAACCGGTATGAGCAATCGTCTCCCAGGATACAACGGGTACCTATTCAGTTGAGCGGCACTGCTGAACTTGAACTCCTTCGAACGCTAGAGTGTCCTGACTTCTCCCGGACGATATGCAAGACTCACGTGCTACGAATGCCAAATGCTTTAATGCTTGAATTGTGTTGTAAGTGGTGTGTAAAGAGTGCACCCTTAGCCCTCTTTATATAGGGGAGTCGGAGGTACCGTAACCGTTAGATCAAAACCGAAGTTTAATTTAAGCCGTTGGATTAAAACCTCCTATCCAGATTAGGATGGTTTAATCTCAGCCTTTAGATCAAAGATATATTAACATGTTTAAACCTGGAGCATTGGATGGAAACCATATTCGGTTAAGCGGTTAAGACAGTTTAAATCTCGGCCGTTAGATTCAAGCTGCTTTTCTCATTACCGTTAGATCATAACAGATGATCTTATCTGAAATGGAGGAGGATAGAGTTTGATTCATTTTTTGAATCAAACCTGCCCAAACCATTTCAAAAAAAAAAAAACCTGCCCAAACAGAACAAATCTGCCTGCTGTCAGACTTCGATCGATCACATCGATCGATCGAAGTGACATCGATCGATCGATGTGATCGACTGATGTCTGACTGAGCACTTCATTCGATCAATTTGATCGATCTAAGTGACATCGATCGATCGAAGTGATCGATCGATGTCCTCTGATTGACTTAGATCGATCTGCCAAGAGATCGAAGGCCTCTGATCCACTTCGATCGATGACATCGATCGATCGATGTCATCGATCGATGTCCGTCAGATGCTTTTTACCGCCACATGGACACTTCCAACGTGGCATTCCTCCATATGGGTGACACCTTACCCATCCACAACATTTCCATCTACTTTGAGCATTAATTTCACATTCACACAATCTCAAAATTGAGTGATTCCACATCCTAACATTAACTACTCGTGACGTAGATAATTAAGGATTCATTAGTTTTCGATTTCATTATCGGAAACTCATTAAGCTCAAAGTACGTTGCTCAATCAAATTTAGCAACACTCATTAACGGGCCAAAGCCTAAATCTTCAATCTCCAACAACGGGCCAAAGCCCAACTTTAAATTCTCCAACAATCCCCCACATGAATGGAAATTAATGCAAATGCATATGCAGACTTTGAGGAGAAGTCAGACAAGAAAATATTGCATCAGAAGAGGTAGCTTCTGGCTTTGAACCTTTCTTAGTGATGTATCATCGGATCCACTCGGCTAAGTAGTGACTTGATGTCTTGAACTAGTCAGCCTTTGTTGTGAACCAAGACAATGATACTCACACAATATTTCCTTTAACACCCTTTTGGTTCTCATGGTTGTGTTCGTTTTGGCCATGAACAACCTGATTTCAGAAAGTGTTTTAGAGAAATCTTGCCACCTAGACTTTCTCATAGAAGCGGCCACACTTCACACTTACATAGGTGATTCCTATCAAGAGTATTCTGCCATACTCCACTTGACGCATCAAGATATAGGACATCATTAAAAGCCTTAGCTTACCCTAAATTCTCTGCAGATAGCACTTTTATCAGACGGAGTGAGCAAGTGCTAACTGAACCTTCATAACTTAGTTGTCCCATTGAACCAAGATTCTGGGATCTCCAGTCAACAAGGTTGGGTTACCATTACAAAGATTCATGCATTATGGGCTTAAGTCCCATTCCGCTTGTCAATCTTGACATCTGATCTCTAGGCAAGCCTTTTGTAAGCGGATCCGCAAGATTCTCCATTGATTTCACATAATCAATGGAAATCACGCCATTAGAGATCAACTGTTTAATGGTGTTATGTCTTCGACGTATATGTCGTGACTTACCATTATAGATGCTGCTTTGAGCACGTCCTATAGCTGACTGACTATCACAATGTATGCCAATAGGAGCGATTGGCTTAGGCCAGCACGGAATATCTTCCAGGAAATTCCGAAGCCACTCAGCCTCTTCCCCAGCTTTGTCCAACGCTATGAATTCAGCTTCCATAGTGGACCTAGCTATGCATGTTTGTTTCGTGGATTTCCACGACACAGCAGGACCACCAACAGTGAACACATATCCACTGATGGACTTTGAGTCCTTACTGTCTGATATCCAATTTGCATCGCAGTATCCTTCCAACACCGCTGGATATCTCGTGTAATGTAATCCATGATACATTGTGTATTTTAGATACCTCATCACTCTGTTAAGAGCTTTCCAATGATCATCACTTGGATTACTGGTAAACCTGCTCAACTTGTTTACTGAACAAGCTAAGTCTGGTCTTGTACAATTCGTTATGTACATCAGACTCCCGATTACCTGAGAGTATTTTAACTGGGCAACAGGCTCGCCTTGATTTTTCCTTAAGTGCATACTTAAGTCGAGTGGGGTCTTTACCGGTTTCACATCATCCATATTGAACCGTTTCAGAACTGATTCAATATAGTGAGTTTGTGACAGTACGAGTCCCTCAGTCACCCTAGAAATCTTAATTCCTAGAATGACATTGGCAACTCCCATGTCCTTCATATCAAAGTTTCGTGTTAACATCTTCTTTGTACTTAAGATGATGTCACGAGTACTGCCCATGATAAGCATGTCGTCTACATAGAGACATACTATCACAAATGCATTCTGTGTGCTCTTAATGTACACACACTTGTCGCATTCATTGATCTTGAAGTCATTTGACATCATTACCTGATCAAACTTTAAATGCCATTGCTTGGGTGCTTGTTTAAGTCCATACAAGGACTTAACAAGTCTACAAACTTTTCTTTCTTGTCCTGGAACGACAAACCCCTCGGGTTGTTCCATATAAATTTCTTCCTCTAACTCACCATTCAGAAAGGCAGTCTTTACATCCATTTGATGGATTTCCAAATCATAGACTGCAGCAATGGCTACTAGCATCCTTATGGAAGTGATCCTAGTCACTGGTGAGTAGGTGTCAAAAAAGTCAAAGCCTTCTTTCTGTCTATAGCCCTTGGCTACTAACCTGGCTTTATACTTCCCAATAGACCCATCCTCTTTAAGTTTCTTCTTAAAAACCCACTTACAACCAAGTGGTTTACTTCCAGGTGGAAGGTCAACCAACTCCCAAGTGTGATTTTGAAGAATTGATTCTATCTCACTGTTAATTGCCTCTTTCCAGAATGGAGCTTCTGGAGTTGACATAGCCTCGGAAAAGTTCCTTGGCTCATTTTCTACCATATAGGTTAGAAAATCTGGTCCAAACGAAGTTGACATTCTGGCTCGTTTGTTTTGACGAGGTTCCTCAGTTTCTTGAGGAGTCGTCTCACGCACTCGCTTACTTGTGCCAGCTTCTTCACTGTCTTTACCTTTCTTCGGAAAGATATTTTCAAAGAACACTGCATTCCTTGATTCCATGACAACATTTTCATGTATCTCGGGAATGTCCGATTTGTGCACTAAGAAACGATATGCACTACTGTTCGTTGCATAACCAATGAATATGCAATCAATCGTTTTAGGCCCAATTTTGACTTGTCTTGGTTTAGGTATTGCAACCTTCGTCAGACACCCCCACACTTTCAAGTATTTGTAACTAGGCTTATAGCCTTTCCACAATTCATATGGGGTCTTATCCGTCTTCTTGGACGGAATCCTGTTTAAAATGACGTTGGCTGAGAGGATTGCTTCCCCCCACAAGTTCTGAGGTAAACCCGAACTTATCAACATAGCATTCATCATCTCTTTTAGAGTACGGTTTTTGCGCTCAGCAATACCATTTGATTGAGGTGAATATGGCGCAGTCGTTTGATGAATAATGCCATGTTCTAAACAAAATTCATTAAACGGTGTATCATATTCGCCACCTCTATCACTACGAATTGTTTTAATTCGTTTGCTAAGTTGATTCTCGACTTCATTTTTATAATCCTTGAAAGCATCAAGGGCCTCATCTTTGCTACTTAGCAAATATACATAACAGTATCGTGTGCAATCGTCGATAAAAGTTACAAAATACTTTTTACCACCTCTTGTTTGCACAAACTTTAAATCACATAAATCTGTGTGAATTAAATCAAACGATTCAGTGTTTCGTTCTGTTGAAGGAAATGGCGCTTTTGTTAATTTCGCTTCAACACATATTTGACATTTTTCTTTATTACTAAAGTCCAGTTTGGGCAACAAGTCAAGATTAATCATTCGTTGTATTGACTTATAATTAACATATCCCAACCGAAAATGCCATAAACAGGAAGATTCAAGCATGTAAGCAGAAGAGGAAACAATTTTATTAGCCTCAGTGGGCGTAACATTCTTGGGTACAATTGTCATAACATTCAATTTGAACATGTTATCTGAAAGATACCATTTCCCCAAATACACCCCATTCTTAGAAAGTGTAAATTTGTTTGCCTCGAAAACAAGCTTGAATCCATGCGTGACTAGCAGCGCGCCAGAAACCAGATTCTTCCTTATGTCAGGAACATGCAGCACATTCTGCAGAGTCAACTCCCTTCCTGAAGTCAGTTTCAGGATTACCTTGCCCGATCATTCGATCTTCGAGCTGTTGGAGTTCCCCATAAAAAATTGCTCATTGTTTGACGTGGGCACGTACTCTCTGAACATTGCCCTGTTCGCACACACATGTCGAGTGGCTCCTGTGTCCACCCACCATTCCCGTGGGTTTCCCATTGCGTTGCACTCGGTCACCACCGCGCAAAGGTTCAAATCATCCATTGCGTCGACCAGATTTGCTTTCGCTTTATTCTGATTCTGATTCATTTTGGGCTTCCCGCACTCACTGCTTCTATGCCCTGGTTTACCACAGTTATAACACTTACCTGTGAACTTCTTCGCAATTTCCTTGCCCTTGGAGTTCACACTCAAAGTGTTATGCTTCTTCTTGTTCTTTGCCTCAGCAACATGAGCTTTGGCTTGACCAGAAGACATGAATGGCTTTCTTTCGGAGCGACGGTTGTCTTCCTCAATGCGAAGACGGACTATCAAGTCCTCCATCTTCATCTCCTTTCGCTTGTGTTTGAGATAGCTCTTGAATTCCCCCCACGAAGGAGGCAGCTTCTCAATCACAGCCGCAACTAGGAAAGATTCACTGAGCGTCATGCCCTCCTCTTCCATTTCAGAAACCAACATCTGTATTTCTTCCACCTGCGAAATTACAGTTTTGGAATCTAACATTTTATAGTCGAGAAATTTCCCAACTATCAACTTTTTAGTACCCGCATCTTCTGTGCGATACTTTTTATCTAAAGCCAACCACAAAGCCTTCGCAGTTTTAAAAGTACAAAACACGCCATAGAGAGTATTATCTAGGCAACCAAGAATCAAATTCAAACAACAGAAGTTTGTATATGCCCAGGCCTCAGCACCCAAGGCGTTCTCCATATTCTGTTGTTGATCCTCCACAGGCTCAACCACGGGTGGATCCTCGCTGAGCATTCTGGCCAGCCCCAATGCAGTGAGGTAAAATAGCATCTTCTGCTGCCACCTCTTGAAGAAGCTAACAGCAAACTTCTCCGGCTTCTCCACCTGAGCAGCAGTGGCAGCCGGATTCATTTGAGGCCCATCGATTGGTGCCAACGGAACCGCATTGAATTGTGGTCCGGTAGCAGCATTGTTTGCCCCTTCTGGTGCGGACAAGGAGTGAGCACCATTAAAGCCGTGAACAGAGTTCGAGCTCTCGTTCTCCATTCCTGTTCAGTTTGATCAAAACGCAAAGATCAGAACAGTCACAGGTTCAAGAATGAGTAGAAAGAGACTGCAAAACAGTACGAAACTGCCTTTGCGTAAATAAACAAAAAGGTACAGAATGTAATTGAATTGGAATACGTCTTAAGATTGTTGGTCACAATCAATCCTGTACCAAGACGCAGTCGTACACTGTGTGCATATGAAACAACAAAATAAATCAAACCCGGGGCGAGTCGAGGACTCTGTCCTTAAGACGTATTGCTCCGGTATACTGTGCCCAACCGGTATGAGCAATCGTCTCCCAGGATACAATGGGTACCTGTTCAGTTGAGCGGCACTTCTGAACTTGAACTCCTTCGAACGCTAGAGTGTCCTGACTTCTCCCGGACGATAAGACTCACGTGCTACGAATGCCAAATGCTTTAATGCTTGAATTGTGTTGTAAGTGGTGTGTAAAGAGTGCACCCTTAGCCCTCTTTATATAGGGGAGTCGGAGGTACCGTAACCGTTGGATCAAAACCGAAGTTTAATTTAAGTCGTTGGATTAAAACCTCCTATCCAGATTAGGATGGTTTAATCTCAGCCTTTAGATCAAAGATAGATTAACAGGTTTAAACCTGGAGCGTTAGATGGAAACCATATTCGGTTAAGCGGTTAAGACAGTTTAAATCTCGGTCGTTAGATTCAAGCTGCTTTTCTCATTACCGTTAGATCATAACAGATGATCTTATCTGAAATGGAGGAGGATAGAGTTTGATTCATTTTTTGAATCAAACCTGCCCAAACAGAACAAATCTGCCTGCTGTCAGACTTCGATCGATCACATCGATCGATCGAAGTGACATCGATCGATCGATGTGATCGACTGATGTCTGACTGAGCACTTCATTCGATCAATTTGATCGATCTAAGTGACATCGATCGATCGAAGTGATCGATCGATGTCCTCTGATTGACTTAGATCGATCTGCCAAGAGATCGAAGGCCTCTGATCCACTTCGATCGATGACATCGATCGATCGAAGTGACATCGATCGATCGATGTCATCGATCGATGTCCGTCAGATGCTTTTTACCGCCACATGGACACTTCCAACGTGGCATTCCTCCATACGGGTGACACCTTACCCATCCACAACATTTCCATTTACTTTGAGCATTAATTTCACATTCACACAATCTCAAAATTGAGTGATTCCACATCCTAACATTAACTACTCGTGACGTAGATAATTAAGGATTCATTAGTTTTCGATTTCATTATCGGAAACTCATTAAGCTCAAAGTACGTTGCTCAATCAAATTTAGCAACACTCATTAACGGGCCAAAGCCCAAATCTTCAATCTCCAACAACGGGCCAAAGCCCAACCTTAAATTCTCCAACAACCACTACTTTGTAGGCCTGTTTCTGGAGGTTCAATGAACCCTGCAAGATCAGATCACTAGCTTTTATGGGACTTCAATTTGTTGATGATATATATTGTCGCCCCGATATTCGGATCCATTTGTGGCGGCCTATTGTATCGGATCTTACGGCTTGAAGGCTGGTCTTGCACATAAACCAGCCCATCGTCATGAACCACTGGTTCTCATATAGGTCATAGTACATTTGTATTAGCTCTTGGGCTTGTTAGGCCTCTATCTATATATTTGAAAGCAGCACACTACAAAAATACAGATCTTTGCCTTATTATTCTTCTATAGTTTCCTGTCTAAAAGAACTTCAAGATGGAAAGATTTCTAGTGCTAGAAGGCAATTTACAAGTACAAAGTGGTGGCTCTCATATTGTATTCAGGTGTGTCTTAGATGTTTCTTAAATGAGAATGTGTTTTTAGATGAATAGAGAGACTAGATAGTCCCCCCCTCCCCTCCAAAATATAGACTAGATAGTTAAGTTGTGCAATATCGTCCCAGGACATATCTCAATGGTTCTAGGTAGGGGGTTCAAACCTTGTCGAAGGTAAGAATGTTTGAGTCCCTTCCAGGCTAGCTGCATAGTGTGGGAGTCCTATTGGCCCGTGGAATGACCTGATAGGCTGACAGGCCAGCCCGTCGATTGTTCCTTTGATGTCAATGGGCTCCTTGTGCTGTCTCTATGCTATGACAAACTTCTACTAGTAGGTCTTGGGAACCTCATTTACATCACTACACACCTTGTGAGATCACAGGTGACAAGAACTATTACTGGTTGGGGTTCAACCTTTTAAGTTGTGCAATACCTTTAGATTAGTGGTCGAAGTTCAGGGTTCAATGATGGGCTCTCCAGTTCAAAAATCATATGAACCAATTCTCTATAAGAAAATCATGTTACAATAAAAATAAGGCTTGGGTTAGCGGTCAAAGCTGATGTATCTAAGATGAGAGGTCCTCTAGTATATCTCTTCACGGTAGGCTTTCTCTACTTCTATAGTGTCAACTATTCTCCACTTCAACTAAGGATTATGTATATTATAAGTTTATAAATAAAGTTACTTTATAATAAAAAGAGTTACAAAATTAATCCTCAATGTCGGCTCAGGCACATAATAGTATAAATGTGTTATCATCAGCACAAGCGTACTGATGGCCATCCAGTCTCACTCACGACCCTGTGCAAACGCCGGAGTCTAGTGCAACGGAAACGCCTCATCACATATTGTATGCAGTAAATGAAGAATTGGCTCTCAGGGCATAACCCAGTTGATAGTTGGGTGGATTTGCTCCAAGAGATATACGGTTCGATTCCAGTGACATGCATAATGTGAGTGTTTCGCAGCTGCTGGGCCAACATCCCAGTTTATAGTGGATACCTTGTGTGAGTTTCTTGTATTAGACTTTACCAACCTAATAGGCCGCCGAGCTTCTTGTGTTAGACATTATCAACCTAATAGGCCGCTGAACTCTTAATTTGCGTAATTTATAATGCTCTTTGGAGCTGATACCGTGGAATACTTCATGACCATAGATTTGGCCTTTGCTCTAAGTAAGTGAAGAATTGATGTGATCTTCGAGCGACATGATTACCAGGAGGAAATAATAGTGGATAAAGGACCCAAATGGTCTCCTATTTCGACATCACAAGCCAATCCTTACAGAGAAAGCAAACAAAAGTCAAAGGAAATGGGAAGAATATGTGGCTATTACTTAATCAACCATATCTTCCTTGGATTTTTATGCAAGAATTATGTGTGTTGGGATCTATTCACCTCCACTTTCCTCACCTCTTTGTGACCGCGCGACACGTGGTAGCAAGGGAGGGTGGTAAGGCTAGATGAGGGTCACCTGCATCTAGCCTTACCACCTCCCCTTGCTGCCGCGTGTCGCGCGGTCACACGTCACCGCATCCTCTTGTGGTGAGAGGATCGTATCCCGAATTATGTATGGTAGTTGAGGTTTTATTTAGCCCACTCCACCTTCATAAAGGTTGATTTAACATTCTTGATGTCTTCATCCACAAAAATCCCACCAATCAAGATTCTTGCATCTTTAGGTGAACCTCCACCGGAAGGTTCAACAATGATACACAAAACAAGAAAAGAGTTTAAGAGAGGTCACATGTCAAGATTAATTCTAATTGAAGGAAAATCGTTGCATGGTTTTCTATTAGTAAGTTTTAAGTATACGAGATTTAGAACATAATAACATACGGTCATAGTTGACTTTTCAACATAGTTTATATTTGCGCTAGGTTGAAGAGTCAACTATAACAATAATTTTAAGACAAAAGTAGTAGTTGTTTTTAGAGTTAATTGCACCTGGTATCCATATTTGTACACGAAATTTTAAGTAGCATCCAATGTTTCATGAAACACACTTGCCATCCAGACTTATAGGGTTAATAGACACCTGGCATCCATGCTGACGTCACAAAGGCAATTTTCATTTATTTTTTAAAAGTTTATAGAAAAAATAATTCAAAAATAAAAAGAAAAACCCCACCCCCACCCCCACCCCCACCCCAGCCATCGACCTCCCTCCCTCATCTTCCTCCATCTTCATCTTCTTCCTCCATCTTCATCCTTTCATATGGTACCTTCCTCCTCGAATTTACTCTAGTGCCTCTCCTCTTTCCCCTTCTATGGTTTTGGCTACAGGATTTTTTTGCATACCTTGGTAGCCGACGCCGCCGAAGGCGAAAAATATAGTAATTTTCCAGCGAACGTATCTGGAATTTTTCTGGATTTCAGAGCCATATTCGGCAACGGCAGTGGCGGCGGTGACGTCATGGGCTTCGTGGTCGGAGGTGGTGGTGGACGTTTTCAGTCTTTTGGATTCTGGCTTTCGTTATTCTTAAGGTTCAGAGGGAGGGGTAGGAGATGGTGGTGAGCTTTGGGGTTCAGTTTCCATTGTCAATGTGGATAGGAGTTGGAACGGCATGAAGCCTCTCAAGAATCTAATTCCGCCAGCGAATACTTGTTCCCAAGCTTTTTTCTTTTCCTTTCCCCCTTAATTACTACTACTAATCTTTTATGTGGGGTGATTTTCAATTCCCTTTTGGATGCAAAGGCTGCTAAAGCCGCAAAAAGATTTCTTGAAGCTACAAACTTTGCGCCATAGCCAAGTAAATTGGAGTTTTATGCTGAATGTCTTTCCGAAGGTGGGTTATTTGAAGAAGCTTTAAGTTTGTTTGATCATTTGAGGGTATTGGACTATTACCCTGTATTGAAGACATGGAATGCTGCAATATCAAGTGCACTTAAGGGAGGACGAAGCGATGTTGTTTGGAAATTGTATGGGTATATGGTGGAATCTGGTGTTGTGGCAGATATAGACACCACTGGAATTTGATTCAAGCGTTTTGTACAGAAAATAATATTTTCAAAGGTTATGAACTTATTCGTCAAGTTTCGGAAGTTTGAGGTTCGGCGGAGAAGGAAAATTGGAAGAGATTGAAGAAGAAGATTATCCATGTGAAGAGATGAAGAAGATGAAGATGAATATGGAGGATGAAGATGAAGGAGGGAGGTCGATTGTGGGGTGGGTGTGGGTTGGGGTTGGGGTGGGGGTGGGGTTTTTCTTTTTATTTTTGAATTATTTTTTCTATAAACTTTTAAAAAATAAATGAAAATTGCTTTTATGACGTCAGCATGGATGCCAGGTGTCTATTAACCCTATAAGTCTTGATGGCAAGTGTGTTTCATGAAACATTGGATGCTACTTAAAATTTCGTGTACAAATATGGATACCAGGTGCAATTAACTCGTTGTTTTTATTTAGAGCTATTTTCTCTATAATGACATGTATTTATTTTAATGCCAAATCAAGAGAGTGGTAACTTTCTAAATTTAAATTTTCTCTACATGACAAACAACCAACTATTTTCTCTACATCTTATTCTTTTCATTTCCAATGTAGTCAATGACACACTCTTCCTTAACTTTGGAATATGATGGAATAAAGTAAAACAGCTCACTAAACTGGTTGCGCTTCTTATATTGTGAAGTAGCAGTTGATCGGTAAAGCTTAGTGCAATTTTCATTATGGGTCATCTAGAAACAAATTCTCTGTATTTCTAGCATATGGATATGGTTGCGTACATTTGATCCTCTCATACATCGCGATAGACAGAGGCCTCTATAGGAATGGGGTAATGTTATTGTTGTTTTTCTCTACATCTTACCGTAGTCTTTGCTCCTTTTACATTGATTTGGACTTTCCTATATGTCCCAAATGTTTGAAAAAATAATAAATTTTTTAAAGTTTAATTTGATACGTTTTGTGTAGATTCACCGTGAAGTCTGTTGATCTTGAATGTCAAATCTTAAAATTTGCGTTACGTTAAGGCCTCGTGAATGTCTAACTTTTCTTTTTGAATCCTGTGAATGTCTAAGTTAGTTTGGAATATTGTCATAAAATACTTTATGTTCTTACCGGTGTCGAGTAAAAAAGGGGGAAAACTGAAGACGTATCAAATTATCCGTCAAGTAACTTCATCATTAATCCATTTTCTTACCACTTAATTTTATACCTCTCAGTGTTAACGAGTTAAAACTTCACCATCAAACGTACTTAATTAGTAAAAATGTTAAATCAATCATTTAATCACTAGAAGCAACATATTCTCAGCCATTTGTCCGGCATGACATTGTTGGGAGGAATAGACATCCATACTATGTAACCATGCGGTTAGACTGTCTTTACTAGAACAAAAATATTCCTTTTTATTCCTCCAAAAAGAAAAAGAAAATGTTGGTAAATAATCCTAAATATAGAGAGAGAAAATGACTCACTAAATTGGTTGCGCTTCTTATATTGTAAAGTAACTATTAATCGACATAGCTTGACACATCATTATGGGTCCTCGAAAAACAACATTTGTGTGTTTTTAACAAATGGATATGGTTGCGTACATACGACCCTCATGCCCCGCTATGGATAGGAGCCTTTATGACAATAGTATAATGTTGTTGTTGTTCTATAGAGAGCAAAAAGAGTGGCCTGGGATTTAAATTAATCATGGTTTGAATCTAAAAGGTTAATGCTTTGTAACCTTGAGTTAACGGGTTCGAGTTACATAAATAATCTCTTGCACAAAGTGTAGAATAAGACTGTATACATCAAATCGTGAAATGATCTGGACTCTCTTTCAACCCTGTGCAAACGCGAAAGTCTAATGCACCAGAAATACTCTTTTATGGTTTGAGACTAAAAAGGGTGTTTAGTTGGGACTCAATATCCACCACAATAATATGATTTTTCACTTTTGTTTTTTCTTTCTTAGACACGATTTTTTCGAACTTTGGTCAACAAATCAGAGAAGAATATGAGCATTCGGCCTTCGTCTTTCCTCATCTCTCATTATATCTGGAAATAACGCACTTTATCTTAAGTTCTTTCTTGAACAAACAAATGATGCACTTTGATTTCTTATTCATATATTGACGAATTTTCTCAATATATTAATTTTGAAATGGGTAAGCTAACAAACCTGATGAGGCCGAGATGGTCATCATGAGGGTCAGAGATGACCTGGTAGGTGAGCCGTTTATCTTCCGTCTGAATCCTTCAACGGAGCCTGAGAAAGAAGAAAAATGTTAGAGGTCCCGGGGCAAAACCCTCCGACGCTTAAGTCAGTTATGGTCATATCTCACTGAGATTATAATTTAGATGATGAGTTTAGAATTTCTCACAGTATGGGCCGAAGAGCAAAGCGTATGAACTTGCTTTAGGGTGTGAATGTTTGAATCCCAGATCCCCTTCTTTGTCTTGGTTGGCTTGCTTTTGTAGACCTTTTCCCGTCTTTGGCTTCTGATAGTGGATAAGACGTTTGCTTGAGGCAGAAAGCATAGGACGATGTAGGTCTGCTGATGTGATCAGTAGTCTGACTGATGTGACTAATAGGTCGGCCTGGTTGATGTAACTAGTAGGCCGGCTGTTGTGACCTTGGCGTGTTCAGAAAGAATTATCCAACTGTAGTCACTACATTCGAATTGCACTTCTGTTGGATGGTCCCACAAGGTAATATCGTACTTGGTTTCTTTGCTGAAGTGCACAACTGAACTCTGCCGAAGTGCAAGATCAAGCCTTGCCGAAGTGCATGACTAAGCCTTGACCAGCTGAGGTGGTCTGAAGTGCTTTGATGACAAGAGTATGACCGAAGTGTAACTTGGCCGAGCATGAGAAATTTTGTGCGGACCTGCTGGACTTTTTAACACTTTAATGCCCAAAGTCTACCATTGACTGTTGTTGACTAACATGTAGTATATTTTCGTTCATCATTTTCCCCCAGATTAGTTTGGACGAGCTGACCTGAGAGGGCATACTAATCAATTCAGAATCTTTAATGAGTCGTCCTTTCAGTGGCGACGTGTCAACCTCTGATTGGACTGCTCTGCACATTTACTGGCTGCACCGAGTACGAAACGTCGATTGCGTATCTGGCCGAGCTGATCAGAGAAAGCAAGCTACTCGGTTCAGTCATAATTACACCGTCTTTTTAGCACGTGTCCATCTCTGACTGGTCTGTTCTGCGCATTTACTGTTTGCGCAGAGCACGAAGCGTCAGTTACGCAGCCTTCCGTATTTGGCCGTTACAGAGATCGAGGATGGTTATACCAAGGTGACCTTTGGGCTGCCGAGATGAATCCTATAAATAGGGCTTTCCTCAGTCATTTGAAACTTTTATTCACTCCTGCCTCCTGTTCCTGCGTTCTGCTTTAGCTTTTTCCTCTCCGGCGTCTTATTCATCTTTTCCGGTTGTCTTCTCCGACCTTCTCAGTCCACTTCATCTTTTTCCTCTGTAAGTTTTTCCTTACACCTTATTTTTCACAATGTCTTCTTCCAACGATTCCCGTGATTCTCAAAATCCCTCTGAGGGTGCCTCTTACGCCGCCAGTGGTGGAGACAACTCCGGCTCTCCATCACTGTCCGTTAGATCAGCCTCTGCTGATGACCTTCCCATCAGCAATTTAGGTCGAACCATCGCCCAATCCAGCAGAGCCATCACCGTGTTCAGTTCTTCGCCAAAACGAGCAAGGATTGCTCCTGCTCGGCATCTTTAGATCCCCCTGCCCCACTGAGGGACCCATCTCTGTTTTCAGGGGTCATTGAGAGAGGTCTACCCTCTCCCCTTGTCCAGGAGTCTTTCTCTACCCTCTCTGAGGCCGATCTGGACAGGATTTGTAAATTCTATAAAATTGATAAAAATCGGTTCAGTCCGATCCAGCCAAGGTGAAATATAGAGAAATCTGCTCCCAGATGTTGAGACTTGCTCAACCTTCTCACACCTGACGAGGTGAAATATAGGGAAATCTGCCCCCAGATGTTGAGACTTGCTCAACCATCTCAGACCCGTCGAAGTGAAATATAGGGAAATCTGCCCCCAGATGTTGAGACTTGCTCAACCTTCTCAGACCTGCCGAGGTGAAATATAGGGAAATCTGCCCCCAGATGTTGAGACTTGCTTAACCTTCTCAGACATGCCGAGGTGAAATATATGGAAATCTGCCCCCAGATGTTGAGACTTGCTCAACCTTCTCAGACATGCCGAGGTGAAATATAGGGAAATCTGCCCCCCGATGTTGAGACTTGCTCAACCTTCTCAGACATGCCGAGGTGAAATATAGGAAAATCTGCCACCAGATGTTAAGACTTGCTCAACCTTCTCAGACCTGCCGAGGTGAAATATAGGGGAATCTGCTCCCAGATGTTGAGACTTGCTCAACCTTCTCAGACCTGCCGAGGTGAAATATAGGGAAATCTGCCCCCAGATGTTGAGACTTGCTCAACCTTCTCAGACATGCCAAGGTGAAATATAGGAAAATCTGCCACCAGATGTTGAGACTTGCTCAACCTTCTCAGACCTGCCGAGGTGAAATATAGGGAAATCTGCTCCCATTGTATGCGAGGTTTTATTTGCTCTATTTTCATAGTTTGCAAACATTTGATCTTCTGCACTGCGAAGTTCCATTTTCATTTGCTTTATGCAAATATTTGTCTTCAACTTGCTCTATGTCAATAGTTTGCAAACATCTCTCTTCTGCAGGCACTGCGAAGTTTTGTTTGCTCTATTTCAATAGATATGCAAGTATTTGTCTTCAACTTGCTTTATGTAAATAGCTTGCAAACATCTCTCTTCTGCAGGTACTGCGAAGTTTTGTTTGCTCTATTTCAATAGATATGCAAGTATTTGTCTTCAACTTGCTTTATGTAAATAATTTGCAAACATCCCTCTTCTGCAAGTACTGCGAAGTTTTGTTTTCATTTGCTTTATGCAAATATTTGTCTTCAACTTGCTCTATGTCAATAGTTTGCAAACATCTCTCTTCTGCAATGCGAAGTTTTGTTTGCTCTATTTCGATAGTTATGCAAGTATTTGTCTTCGACTTGCTCTATGTCAATAGTTTGCAAACATCTCTCTTCAGCAATGTGAAGTTTTGTTTGCTCTATTTCGTTAGTTATGCAAGTATTTGTCTTCGACTTGCTCTATGTTAGTAGTTTGCAAACATCTCTCTTATGCAATGCGAAGTTTTGTTTTCATTTGCTTTATGCAAATATTTGTCTTCAACTTGCTCTATATCAATAGTTTGCAAACATCTCTCTTCTTCAATGCGAAGTTTTGTTTGCTCTATTTCGATAGTTATGCAAGTATTTGTTTTCGACTTGCTCTATGTCAATAGTTTGCAAACATCTCTCTTCAGCAATGCGAAGTTTTGTTTGCTCTATTTCGATAGTTATGCGAGTATTTGTCTTCGACTTGCTCTATGTTAATAGTTTGCAAACATCTCTCTTCTGCAATGCGAATTTTTGTTTGCTCTATTTCGATAGTTATGCGAGTATTTGTCTTCGACTTGCTCTATGTTAATAGTTTGCAAACATCTCTCTTCTGCAATGCGAAGTTTTGTTTGCTCTATTTCGATAGTTATGCAAGTATTTGTCTTCGACTTGCTCTATGTCAATAGTTTGCAAACATCTCTCTTCAGCAATGCGAAGTTTTGTTTGCTCTATTTCGATAGTTATGCAAGTATTTGTCTTCGACTTGCTCTATGTTAATAGTTTGCAAACATCTCTCTTCTGCAATGCGAAGTTTTGTTTGCTCTATTTCGATAGTTATGCAAGTATTTGTCTTCGACTTGCTCTATGTCAATAGTTTGCAAACATCTCTCTTCAGCAATGCGAAGTTTTGTTTGCTCTATTTCGATAGTTATGCAAGTATTTGTCTTCGACTTGCTCTATGTTAATAGTTTGCAAACATCTCTCTTCTGCAATGCGAAGTTTTGTTTGCTCTATTTCGATAGTTATGCAAGTATTTGTCTTCGACTTGCTCTATGTCAATAGTTTGCAAACATCTCTCTTCAGCAATGCGAAGTTTTGTTTGCTCTATTTCGATAGTTATGCAAGTATTTGTCTTCGACTTGTTCTATGTTAATAGTTTGCAAACATCTCTCTTCTGCAATGCGATGTTTTGTTTGCTCTATTTCGATAGTTATGCAAGTATTTGTCTTCGACTTGCTCTATGTTAATAGTTTGCAAATATCTCTCTTCTGCAATGCAAAGTTTTGTTTGCTCTATTTCGATAGTTATGCAAGTATTTGTCTTCGACTTGCTCTATGTTAGTAGTTTGCAAACATCTCTCTTATGCAATGCGAAGTTTTGTTTTCATTTGCTTTATGCAAATATTTGTCTTCAACTTGCTCTATGTCAATAGTTTGCAAACATATCTCTTCTGCAATGCGAAGTTTTGTTTGCTCTATTTCGATAGTTATGCAAGTATTTGATCTTCAGTTTGAGAGACTCAGAAAGAGGCCCTCCTTCTAGCGCCAAATGATGAGGCCGAGATGGTCATCATGAGGGTCAGAGATGACCCGGTGGGTGAGCCGTTTATCTTCCGTCTGAATCCTTCAACGGAGCCTGAGAAAGAAGAAAAACGTTAGAGGTCCCATGGCGTTGCCCCGGAAAAACCCTCCGACGCTTGAGTCAGTTATGGCCATATCTCACTGAGATTATAATTTTGATGATGAGTTTAGAATTTCTCACAGTATGGGCCAAAGAGCAAAGTGTATGAACTTTCTTTAGGGTGTGAATGTTTGAATCCCGGATCCCCTTCTTTGTCTTGGTTGGCTTGCTTTTGTAGACCTTTTCACGCCTTTGGCTTGTGATAGTGGATAAGACGTTTGCTTGGGGCAGAAAGCCTAGGACGCTGTAGGTCTGCTGATGTGATCAGTAGTCTGACTGATGTGACTAATAGGTCGGCCTGGTTGATGTAACTAGTAGGCCGGCTGTTGTGACCTTGGCGTGTTCAGAAAGAATTATCCAACTGTAGTCACTACATTCGAATTGCACTTCTGTTGGATGGTCCCACAAGGTAATATCGTACTTGGTTCCTTTGCTGAAATGCACAATTGAACTCTGCCAAAGTGCAAGATCAAACCTTGCCGAAGTGCATGACTAAGCATTGCCCAGCTGAGGTGGTCTGAAGTGCTTTGATGACAAGAGTATGACCAAAGTGTAACTTGGCCGAGCAAGAGAACTTTTGTGCGGACCTGCGGGACTTTTTAACACTTTAATGCCCAAAGTCTACCGTTGATTGTTGTTGACTAACATGTAGTATATTTTGGTTCATCAAAACCCATCCTTAAAAATGTAACCATGTTTAATGCATTTGGTCGATAAATACTCATGAAGTAATGGTAAAACGGAAGAAAAAGAAAAGTAAAAAAAAAAATGCCCACGTGAAAAAATATTTCGGAAATACAAATGAGAACATTGATATTATATTTACATGGGACAAATTTAAAAAGAGGCGTAAAACAGTAAATAGCAAAAAGAAAGAAAGTAAGAAACTAATATAGTAAAAAGAGGGCAGAAATTTTATTGTGGTCATTGATCAACTACTGACACAATAAAATAATGACAAACAAATTTTATCTACATGCAAGTAAAGGGGTGATTGTCTAAAACAAGGGGCCCATAAATTTTCTACCTATTTCATTGGTCAATGATCAACTAATCATACTTGGGTATTGATCATGGTAAAATTTGTGGAAAGAGGAGTCCGCAAAGCCTGACTTATAGGTAGAAACAAGAAAAGGGGCAGGGGGTAGGTAGATGGGGAAATGGTCAGAGAGGGAGAAGAAAAACGGAATCACGCTGATTGTTTCGAGTAATCACTGATTAATTAAAGTTTTAGGTTTATTTCATCTTTTATAGTTCATATTTTTTTGTAAAATCGTCTGTTGAAAATTTGTGTTAGATAAAGGACGTTCACGATATAATAGAGTTCCGCGTTTAGGCACTTTTATCCTATTGTTTAGATTGTCGGAGAATAATGGAGGAATGATAAAGGGCTGACACACAAGTGTATGAGAATCTTGGTAAGTTTACAATGTCAATGACATTTTTTTTTTGTGATTTCTGATGATATTTTATGTTTTATTGCATTTGGGGGTGATGAGCCAAAAAATATTCAGTTAGTCAACTAATGGTCAACGTAGTTTAGATGCCGCTACTTGACTTAGTGGCCTCGACTAGAAAACTTAGGTCTCGACCACTATTAGTTAAGTAAATTTCAAGTGCAACTCTTGGTCAGCTCGGCCTTACACTTAAGTCAGGTTGGCTCCTATTCAACATGGTCATAAGTAAATAAAGAATGTACCAAGTCTTCAGAGATCAACTTAGGGACGGCCTATTACACCTCGGCTCGGCTATGCCCTAATCAAAGTCACTGCTTATAGTCAACCTCAGCGAATAAAAGGAATCAACAGTGTACAACTTTCATAGAAGTATACTCATCTCGGCCTCGGTACAGTTCTGACCTCAGCTTCATATTAACATCAGGCTCAGATCTCGGCCCTGATCTCACAAACCCTTAGTCACTTGAAGAAGATCAAAAAAGACCTTATTAACTGCCATATGGGACCCACCAAGATAGCTCTGCAGAACACTGTCCATGTGTCAAGCAACGGCTGATTTAGTACAAAGTCATTATTACAGGCCGGCCTACACGTCCTAGAGTCCGCCACTGACACAGCTGCAATCACAGGCATTTGTCACATCAGACTACGTCCCTGTAGCGGACAAGACAGCCATCTCAGACGCATCACAACCCCATCATTTGACGGAGGGTCAGACCTCCTCAACCTGAAGTATAAATATCCCACATTTCATACGGGAAGAGGATGATGCAATTTTACACAAGCTTCAACTACAACTACATCATCTCGGCTGACTCTTAAAGAGCTGAATTCTCAATGAGAAACTGACCCAGCTTCATTCTAAACCTGTGTTCCAGCATAAATACCTACCTAAAATATTCATAACTGACTTAAGCGTCAGAGGGTTATCCCAGAGCAGCGCTCTGGACCTCTAACGTTTTTCTTTTTTCTCATGTTTTGTTCTTGAGTTCAAACGGAAAGTTAACGACCAGCTACCAGGATCACCTCTGATCCATTGGGTGAAGATCTCTGCTTCATCAGTGGGTATGGTATCCAGACACTTTGTTGAACTTCCAGGAAGTAAACTTTTAAAGTTCTATATTTACTGGAGTTTATTTGTATCTTCAATCAGACTGGTCGATGTTCGGAGAGGCAAGTCTAAGCACTTGACATAGTTAGCTGATGTTTGCACCTAATGCTATGTAATTGCTATGCTGATGTGAGATTTGCTGCTTTAGTGATGGATATGGGGTTTATTTAGGTGGAGTTTTATGTCTATAATGTGCACGAACAAGGTTAATTATAAAGAATAACATAAAGGGTCATCGACCCGATTGTTCTGTGTTTACTCGAATTAGGAGAATGAAATTCCAACAACAGTTATATAGGTAGTATGTATGATTGGGAATAGTCAACGATAACAAATTGGGTAATATCAAACTAGATTGAGTGGACTTTTTTTTTTCTGGAAAATTGAGAAGGTGCACGATGAAATTCCCATCCAATATAGTATGGTATCAGGTAGATTCTCCAACATATCATATGATTTCGAAAACGCTTTTGACCGGGTTAGGACTACTAACCGCAAACCTCTCACCCTACACGTCACTGCACGACACGTGGCAGTAGAGGTGTGTGGTGAGGCTAGATGAAGGTCACCTACATCTAGCTTCACCACTCATCCCCTGCTGCCATGTATCGTCCAGTGACGCATGGGGTGAGGAGAATGAGGGGCAGGAGATCCCATCCCCTTTTGACCATCATAGTAGAAGGTGTGCAGTAAACTCTAGCCTTCAATAGCTTATTAGTAATTTCAAGTAGACTCTCAACCACCATAGCTTATGGTTTCAATTGGACTCTAAACCATCATAGGAGAGAGTTTGGAGTGGATTCTCGACTCACATAGTTTGGTAGTGATTTCGAGTGCACTCTCAATCATAGCACATGGTTTCTAGTAGACTCTCAACCATTGTAGTAAAGGGTTTAGAGTAGACTCTCGACCTCCATAATTTAGTAGTTATTTAGAGTGGACTCTTAACCACCGTAGCACATAATTTCGGATGGTCTCTTAACCATCACATTAAAGGGTTTTGAGTAGACTCTCAACCATCATAGCAGCGGGTTCGGAGTGGATTCTCGACCCTCATGCTTAATCAGTGGTTTCGAATGGACTCTTAAGCATCATTGCATAAAATTTTAAATGGACTTTCAGCCATCACAGAAAGGAGTTTTGAGTAGACTCTCGACTCCTGTAGCTTAGTATTGGTTATATATCATATGTAAAAGGGTGGGTTGGTTAAGTAATACATGAAAAAGTAAAAGAAAAGTATATGAAATGAAATGTGCGTATGGAAACAATATCATTGATGTGTGTTCTACGTCCATGTATTATGTGGAAAGTGAATATGTTGGATAGGATAACTCTAACTTCTTCATTAATACGTTGTGTATGTTGTGTTGAGGTAGTCAAAAGGGTCAAGATTACATAGCATAGTTATACTTTGTAACTGAACATGTTTTATTTTTTTATCTTCTTCTTAATTGTGTTGTATTACAGTATAGATTGGGGAAAATGAAGGATAAGACTGCGTACATCAGATCGCAAAGCGATTCAGTCTTTCTTCAAATCTTGCGCAAATACGAAAGTCTAGTTCACCGAAAACATTATAGAGGAAGAGAAAGTTAGGAAACGAATTTCACGATGGCTAAGTACCAAAGTGGTCGACCGGTTAACGGACACCAAAGCTGAAGGAAACTTTTATGAAGAGGCAGAAAAAGGCCGATGGGTTCATTTGTTGGGTTCATCTCAGGTGAAAAATCGGTTCATGATAAGAGCTGTTGAACGAACCGAACAGTTCACGAACTGTTCAAGTTCGGTTCGTGTTCGTTCCGTAATTATTGTTAACGAGCCGAATTTTAATATGTATTTGGGTTTAACGAGTCAAACTGTTCGCGAACTGTTCGGATCGTTTAAACATTAATAAGGTTATCGAGCCAAACTCGAAACAATTTTAAAGTTCATTTAGCTAAACGAACCGAGCCAAACAGTTCGTTTAGCTCAACGAATTCGAATTTGAAAACCTATTATTCGGTTCTATTCGTTTCGTTAACACCCCTATTCATGACAGTTTAGTATCATAGCCTAAGTTATGAACCATGGGCCATATCAAAGGAAGTGTTCCTTTAGGAAATGAATGTCACTGGTGGAGATAAAGTAGATTAACTTAAAGGAAAGATGGGTTCACGGTTTTAGTCGTCGTCATCATCCGAACCCAGTATATCCCAACGACAGCAAAAGTTATCGTTAAGGTCTGGAGAGAGTAAATGGTAGGCAGACAATAACTATTTTTCTTTGGTTCATCTACTTCCATATATGCAAAACCGTAAAGAGATATATAGTTTACCTAATCCTTCTGTAACTTATATATATATATATATATATATATATATATATATATATATATATATATATATATATATATTCAGATCAACCAATTTGAAACAATAATTGTCAACACACATTCTCATCGAGCAAACATATCTACACACACACACACATTTATGCAAAATGATAATAGTTTGACCCATGCGTTGGTACATTTTCACATCTTGTCATCCCTCAGGGAAAAAAAACAGAGCATTACTCAGTTGTTATTCGGATTAGAAAACCGTAAAGAGATATATCCGACACAATTAAATTAAAAAGTTTGCTAGCCTAGTTTGTAGTGGACTTGTGTGGGTTGTCTGCTAAAAGTCTTAATATTATAACAGGGCACTGGACTTTTGATTTATATTATCTACTAAGTTTTTAATGGATGAGATAGTAAAGACATTAGTGAATACATTCGGAAACAGCGTATGACTTTTTGTAATTAGGGGGAAAAAAAAGAGGGAGGAGTGGAAGAGAAGGTAGAACACACCACACACGTACACATCTTCACAGCTTTTCTACACATATCTCCACATATTCCTTTTCGAACCCCACTTATGACCACACGACACGTGCCAGCAAGGTGAGCTGGTGAGGCTAGATGCGGGTGACCCTCATCTAACCTAATCACCTCCTCTTGCTGTCACGTGTGGTGCGGTGACGCATAGAATGAGGAAAAATAGGTGAGAGTCCTATCCCAACATAACATAAATACTCATGCCCATACACATTAGTCAGCAAGTGGGCCCTCATGTCACCATATCTTTGATTTTTCGGTTTTTACTAGCATTATTATAATATAAAGTAAATATCCTACTCTTTATCCTCCAGCGAAATAATAATAATAATATCTGCATCACCATATCTAACAACATCCTAATTGTTCTATTCAATATTATCTTCACAGCCATACTCAACGTCAAACAAGAAAACAGAATAATTCTCCCCTCTCAAAAGTATTATCCTGGTTTACAATTTGGTTTGTTTTGGAAATATTTTAGGTTAGCAATTATATAACTAAAAAAAAGCAAAATTATTTGTATGAATGCGATAAAGCCCGGAAGAAATTTTTCTCACTGTACTAAAAGACACGTAAATATAAATACAGCTTTTTTTTCCCTTCATCTAATACAAGGGACGACTCTATATAATTGAACTTTTACAGATCCTCTGGTTGGGGTTTAGAAATGGAGTATATAATTGAACCTTTAGAGGTCGTCTGGTTGGGATTTAGAAATGAAAGAATGTATTATTTGAATGATACTCATTGTTTGTCTCTATTTGTGGGATATGGAAATAATTTTATGGTTATTATTACACCTCAAATTCTTAGACTCCATAACGGAGTTAAACCGTGTGTATCAAAACTCATTCTAGCAGGTAACAAAACTCATTCCAGCCACCGTCGCACCAAAGCATGACACCATCGTGCCACCGCATGCCGCTACTGTGTCACAGTGTCCCATCACCGTTCCACCATCGCGTGCTACCATAACGTCACCGCCACACCCCACCACCACTCCGCCACCATTGCGTCACCACAGCACTGCCACCTCGCCACCACTACACCACCTCCACGCATGTATCTATGTGTGTGTGTATATATCTGTGTGCGTGTGCTCGCTCGCTTGTGGGCCTTTTTAATTCGTATTCCGATGTGTTCCAACCAGTAATTTATATTCATCCAAGCTTCTATATGAAACGTATATGAGTCTAAAATTCACACATATTCTAGTTCCAGTATTTATCATTCTCATTCTGATGTCTATACCAAAGTTCAAACCAAACGGTCTCTTAGTTAATTTCTTGGAGATTAATCTGTGGGTTCTGTATTAAAAAGAGAATCGAAAAAATGGAAAAGCAATCATTTAGGGTTATATTGATGCGACAAATCAAAATCTTATGGTGCAGAGTATCTCTGCCATTTGTGTACAGAATCGAACGAGACCCCGCGAGAAGTCGCCTTATACGTGTGGAGGGGGATAATACAGCAAGACTTCTTTTAGCCATAGCCTTATCATTTTATTTGTTCATGTCTTCGTTTTTATATGAAATGATTGGTTGAATCACTATATAATGATCCCAACCTTTAATTCAATTAGAATGGCAACAATGGTATTTTTCTTTATTAAATTAAATGAGGTGTCGATGATTATTAGAATTGCTTTTACCAGGAGAAACCGGATGCCATTTATCCCCCTTTAAAACGAATGATAGTCTTCTTCAGGAAACCGAATATACACACACACACATACATACATACATATACATATATATATATGTGTGTATGTATGTATATATAGACGATGCATACCATCCAGTATCAAATTGGAAAGAGCAATCAAAAGTTTGGAGATGCCTTTGGACAGTGGCGGACGCAGCGCCTACATTTTAGGGGGGCAAAATTCACACTATGGGATCACCGTCTACCTTTTCGGACTCAATAGACATTCCATCAAAAATCCGACAAAAGCTCCCTTACAATATAGATATATGCAAATATTATAACATAAAATCTAAACCAACACATCCACTAATCAAAAAGCAACAATAATAAGTAACCATCAACAATATCCAACAAAAGTTATTCATAAGCAACATTAACAAGCAACAATATCCAATAAAAGTTATTAATTTGACGTTCGACATACCTTTTATTTACGAAATGAAGGACGGGCATATCTTTTCATTAAACAAAGGTCAAATCATAAATTACAAAAATTTCAGGGGCATGTGAAGAAACCAACTACAAAGAATTGATTATTTGATGATATGCATTGACAATACAAGAATTCCTCTTCTCAGGAATTGCTGTCACAAAAAAATATCCATCTTCTCAAATCGAACATAAAAAAGAATTCAAAAATAAAGCATCAAATCCAAACCGGTGGAAAACAGAAAAGAATCGACCAAAAATAAAGAATTCAAAAAATAAAGAATCAATTGCAAACCGGTGGAGGAATTGAGCAGAGCTACAGAAATAGGGCGGTTTAAACTTGAAGTCTTGAGAGGAGATTGCAGAAGCTTCAAGCCGTCGACAGAGAGCGGCTACGTTTTTTTTAGCGAAGATTGAGCGCCGCAGTGTTGGGGGGAAAGGAATTGATCGAAAAGAAAATGTCAAATGTCAATTGGGTTGGGGGTAATGACGGAAAAATGGGAAAAATATTAAATTAAAGTTTTTTTTAATCATGGAAATAGGAAGGTAAAAGGTGTAATATTTATTGGTTTTTTATTTTCAAAAACCAGTTTGTTTTTTATACAATATATTTTTTAGTTAGTTAAAAAATACAAACGTGTATATCTGATATCTACTAATCAAAATTTCCCCCTAGTTCCTAGTAACACACATATATCACATATCATGAGATAGTTTTTGGATTAAAAAACAGATACCTTAAATTTAGATAATCAAAAATACAACTGTATCTACCTACTACCTAAATTTTTTCTCCGAGTTTGGGGGGCGGCTGCCCCCCGTGCCCCCCTTGTGAATGCCCCTGCCTTTGGAATTAGAGTGACAAGAAGATCATGATAATAGTAAGAGTTCTGAATTTCTTTTTCTTTTAGGATTTATGTTTGTAGAGATGTTGATATTCAGCTGTAGAGGTAATTGATTTTTTAGCATTAGTGTCATTATTATTATTATATTAGGATAAGTATGAGGGGAAAAAACTAAGTCAAAAAATTATGTTAAAGAATGTGAAAGATTATAATAAATGATTCTAATCATATTTATTATAATCCTGAACAAACAAAACTGGTTAAGTTACTGGAATGAAACAAGAGATTGCAGAATTTTGCTACTAAATTAAGATAAGGATATAATTTTATATCAAGTGTTAATGACATGTTTATGTTGTTAGGAAATCAGACAAGATCACTGCTAAAACACGCAGCGGAAAATAAAACTTGATCTCTGATTTCCTACCAAGGATCCATGTTGTTCGTTTAATTCGATAAAAGAAATCAAAACGTTATCTCTGTAGATTCGAAATTCGCAGACGTAGAAGGTGCGAACGTAGGAGGTGCGATGACACGAACACTCTCTGTCGGCATCCACACGAATGCTTCCGTCCAGAGTGCTAGCTCTTGAACGACGCGGCTGAGAGAACTCGTTTCTCTCCAAAAACAGCTCTAGGATTTTTCTGTTGTGTGTTCTCTAATACGAGATACACCAGGATATATATACATGTATATAGACATCAAAATCTGATTCCAGATCGGATTAGTTAATGTCAATCATAATCCGTATCAAATACGGAATCTGTTAGGATTAGATAAGACCAATCAAAATCCATATCAGATATGGATTCTATTGTTATTATCCGATGATACATAGAAGTATATATAAAAAACGAAAATAACAATAATAATAATAATAATTAATATCTAATATTAATATTATTAATATCAGCCCATACACATTCTTGTGTGTGACTCGATAGGCCCATATTAATTGGCAGTCGGTTAAATCTCTATTAAACCAACAAGTTGTAATTGGTCTCTAGCAAGACATTACGACTACCCAATTAATACGAGTACAGTCCAACTTGCCTAATAATAGCACATGCATTAATCCCTTTGTCGCACGATATCTAGTTTGAACATAAGTCATGGTCAGCGTCATACTTATATTGTTCAAACGTATGATTACTCGATCTCTAAGTAGACTGATAAAACAAATGATACTGATAACACTATTAATTCATTTGAGCACGCCACTAATCGAGGGGTCCAAAGATATCTCTCTCAAAAGAGAGGGACAAATTCTATCTTGATTGTTCAATATCCTCTACATAATTCCTATCATACTCAATCATGACCTTTATTATTATCCAGTTATGGATAACGTTAGATCATGTCAAAATATAATAGTTCTTATGTTGGAAACTATGATAATCTCAAGTCTAATGATTAAAACATGACTATCATGAGATTTACTTATGACGCTAATCCATGTAGTAATCTCATGATGGGTCTATCCAATACAATGTTCTCTAACAAGTATCTATGATATTGATTTGTATCACCATACACATAATCATCTCATGATTATCAAATCAATACTCATACTGGTTATAAATTATTTTATCTCTATAACAATAATGAACCAGGAACATATATCATAATTGTGTAACATACTAACCAACAATAATGATAATAAAACCTCTTTATTAATAATAAATGTATAACATAAAACATCCAAAGCATGGCCTAGGGCACATACACTAACATATGTAACTTTTGGAAAAGTATCGACGTCAACTTCGTTTAGAGTGAAATAAAGCAAAATGACTCACTAAATTAGCTGCGTTTCTTATATGGTGAAGTAGCAGTTGATCGACATAGCTTGAAACAATTTTTATTATAGGTCATCAGAAAACAACTTCTGTGTGTTTGTAACACATAAGTATGGTTGCATACATCCGATCCTCCTATATCCTGTCATAGGCGAGAGCCTCTAAGGGATTGGGATAATGTTGTTGTTATTGCTGCATAATACAAATAAAAACATGAATGACTATTCAATCATACTAAAATAGACCTGCAACATTCTCCACATAGCCTCGTCATGTCATCCCCAACAAGGAGCCACACGGAGCAGGTTTCTTGCAGCTTGTTAATCAACAGGACAAACTCATCCAATTCAGAAAATAGACTAAGATTAGAAACAATTCTATCAAAGGAGTGCACAACATCACAAACCTTCTCAACTCGGACAAAGGAAATAAGCAAGACAAATTTCTAACGTGATAGTAGAACATGTTTCCTAACTTAAAATATAGTGTAATAAACATCCAACGGAGGTCATCTTGGCCTCCAGTGGAGGTCATCTCTTCAACATCAAGCAGCTTTTGACGAAACCTCCAGTAAAGGTCATCTCGGCTTCGAGTAGAGGTCGTCTCTTTAAATTCAAGCAGGTCTTAAGGAAGCATCCAACAGATGTCATCCCGATCTCAAGTGAATGTCATCTCTTTAAAGTCAGGCAGGTCTTCACAAATTCTCTAAAGGAGGTCATCTCAGCCTCGAATGGAGTTCATCTCTTTTAAAGTCAAGCAGGTCTTGACGAAGACTCCAGAGGATGTTATCTCGGCATCGAGGGGTGGTGTCTCTTTAAAGTCAAATAGATCTTGATAAAACCTCTAACGAAGGTTATCTCGGCCTTGAGTGGAGGTTATCTCTATAAAGCCAACCATGTCTTGACGAAGCCTCCAATGGGTGTCGTATCAGCCTCGAGTGGAGGTCATCTCTTCAACTTCTACGTCAAACAGGTCTTGGCGAAGCCTTCATGGAATGTCATCTCGATCTCGAGTGGAGGTCATCTCTTTCAGCATCAAGCAGATCTTGACGAAGCCTCCAGCAGAGGTCATCTTAGTCTCAAGTGAAAGTCATCTATTTATAGTCAAACAGGTCTTGACAACTAGAGGAGGTCATCTCAGCCTCCAGAGGAGATCCTCTTCGAAGTCGAGCAGGTCTTGACGAAACCTCCAGCGGAGGTCATCTCGGCCTCCAGTGGAGGTCACCTCTTCAAAGTCAAGCACGTCTTGACGAAACGTCCAATGGAGGTCATCTCTGCCTTGATTTGAGGTCATCTTATCAAAGTCAAACAAGTCTTAATGAAGCTTCCAAAGGAGGTCTCGACCTCGAGTGGCAGTTACCTCTTCAAAGTCAAGCATGTCTTGTTGAAACCTCCAATGGAGGTCATCTTAGTCTCTAGCGGATGTCATCTCTCCAAAGTCAAGCAAGTCTCGATGAAACCTCCAACGACGTCATCTTGGCCTCTATTGAAGGTCATCACAACAAAATCAAGCAAGTATTGATGAAAGGTCATCACATCAAAGTCAAGCAAATATTGATGAAACCTATAGCAAAGGTCATCTCATCCTTGATTGGAGGCCATGTCATCAAAGTCAAGTAAGTCTTGAGGAAACCTCCAGCAGAGGTCATCTCGACCGAGATTAGAGGTCATCTCATCATTGTCAAGTAGGTCTTGATCACAAAAAGTCACAATCATCTTCTAGTACAAGCAATCCCAGCGAAATGTAGCTTCCATAACGATTTAGAGAACAAGAAGATATGTCTTACCATTCAAATTGCTACTGCGGATCTTGATGCATCTGATGAGGTGAAAATCGACACACTAAAGAATCGACAAGTGTAATCAAGTCGTCCCCTCACATATTCAACACAAATTGATCCCATAAAGACGCAAGTTGTTAAATTAGCTACGCACGGCCTTGTTCACTAGAAACAGCTCGACTAAGGCAACATTCGCCATGCAGACAGCTTTGTATGGTGTTATGACACATGGCGTCTGTTTACTGACACTCCGGCAACATGCACATGCGGGACAAAACACGTGGCAATGCTTGGCAGTCCCAAACATGCACTAGCCCCAATCAAATAGTACAAAAAATATTTTGCCGGCTGACATAAGACAAGTGGAAACAAATATTCAAACAAAACAAAGGACATTCTTGTAAAAACACGCAAAATTCTTTCAGAAAGACATGTTTCTTTATATTTCAGTATATACAAAAAGCTTAAATCTGAGGTCGAAAGATTTTTTCTACAATAACAACTTTATGACCTCTAACATTGCTAGCAGATTATTGCATGTTTCAATAGGAGATTCACTATTCTTTTATATGGATAAACCTTTTGATCTGCGTGACAAAATCAGGTTGGCCAATATATACTCCAATGGAATCACGAAGGTACAGATTCGACTAAATTTAGTAATTTTTAGAAATGTGATAGACAACATTTAGTAACTTTTAGCAACGTGTCGATTGGCAATCAACTCCAAGACTGATCACATAATGAAGAAGAAATCATATTAGCTAAGGGTAAACACTTACCTCACGGGGCATTTTGAGATCATAAATTCACAGATTACAAGTTGATCTCATGCCATAACAGTTAAAAGATAATATAACTCAGTTTGGATGATTTTCTATATTACTTCCTTTTTTTTGGGTATGTGTTACTTGGTCTCCCCTAAATTGGTATATCTAGCTCCAAAAAAATTGGTATATCCATGACAGCACGTGGACACCACATAGTACGTCCCTAGAGTACACGTGGGCATGTTATAAAAGGCAACCAACAATGAAAGGATTGTAAACTATTATTGTAGAAAAGGGAAATAAAAAACCAAAAAGGGAAACTATACATTGATGTGGCAGCTAAGCAAGAAACTGCATTTGACAGAATTTTAACTAGTACAATTAGTCGGTTGTTTTTATGTAAGTAAAGGTTATACATCACAAATACCTTTTATAATTAACTCTCATGTTACAAAATATTTCCGTAAACTCTTTTATAGTCATTTTGCCCTTTATTGACTATTATAACTACGGAGAAAATAGAAGGTATTTGCAAGTTTGGTTATTTCCATTATGAATTTTCCCAAATGCCCTTTAGAGTATTTTGATTAGTAATTGGTGGTATCCTAAATAATAATTCCATTATTATTATTATTAGTGTTATTGTTAGGAAATCAATGATATCCTGCCAGGTCTGCAGTATGCACTAATGGAAGTTTGAATACATTTATGACATGAATGTTGGAGAAAAATTTGTAAATGAGTTTGTCCAAAGTTAGTGAGCAACATACTTTGAGCTTAATTAAGATCAGTTTTCGTTAATCAAAAAAATGAAAACTAATGAATCCTAAATTATCTACGTGATGAGTAGATGATTTTAGGTTTTTGAATCACTCAATTTCGATATCGGATGAATGAGAAATTAATGCTCAAAGTAGGAATAAAAATTGATTGCAAATTGGAAAATTGGTGATGTGACTTCAAGAGAAGAAGACACATCACCTTTTTGCAAATATACCACATTGGCAAATTGAAGGAAAAATGCCACCAAATATAGTGCTAGGAGAGGGAGAGGCACTTTAGATGTGCCCTAAGGGCATGAGAAAGTTTTTGACCGGAGGGAAGACCTAGAAAGTGCCACACGCGCCCGCCCGGTTCTTATCTTTTTGGACAAACTTTCTTCAGATTGAGCTGACAGTTTCAGCTGACTGATTCCTACCAGTCGTAGGTTAATGGCCGATCAGAGTCAGTCGTGGGGTGCGTGGTGAACGTGGGGGTTATTGACCGATCAGTGCGGTCGTGGGTTGCCGTAACCTCCGAGATTTCCCTCTATAAATAGAGGCAGTGCACTGCTTCTGAAAGACACAGAAATTTTTCTTCTCTTCTCCTACTACATACAAGCATTCTGCATAATCTATTGCTGCATAATGCATAAACTGTTGCTGCATTTCATCCATTTGAGGAAGTCAGAACATTTGTCAGGTTCGTGGAGTTCTTACGTAGTAGTGCCACTCGTTTGAACTGTTAACCGTTGTATCCTAGGAGACGTTTGCAAATTTCGGTTGGGCACAGTATACCGGAGCAATTCGTCTTAAGGACAGAGTCCTGGACTCGCCTCGGTCCCTATGTTGAGCTCATCCCTGTGTTGAGCTCATCTCTGTGTTGAGCTCATCTCTGTGTTGAGCTCATCCCTATGTTGAGCTCATGTCTGTTCGGCCCTCTGTTCGGCTCATCACTGTGATGACCTCGCCCTCTCTGTTCGGCTCTCGGTTCGGCTCATCACTGTGATGACCTCGGCCTCTCTGTTCGGTCCTCTGTTCGGCTCATCACTGTGATGACCTCGACCTCTCTGTTCGGCCCTCTGTTCGGCTCATCACTGTGATGACCTCGGTCTCTCTGTTCGGCCCTCTGTTCGGCTCATCACTGTGATGACCTCTGCCTCTCGGTTCGGCTCATCACTGTGATGACATCGGCCTCTCTGTTCGTCTCATCAGTTCGGCTCATCCATGTGCTGAGCCCCACTCTTTCTTATGCTGTTCAGAATGTCAATTTCGTTCTCTAATAAATCTGAGTTCGTATATGGCCGAGGTCATCACAGTGATGAGCCGAACCGAGAGGCTGAGGTCATTACAGTGATGAGCCGAACAGAGGGCCGAACAGAGAGGCCGAGGTCATCCCTGTGCTGAGCCCCGCTCTTTCTTGTGCTGTTCAGAATGTCAATTTCGTTCTCTAATAAATCTGAGTTCGTATATAGGAATACAATGAACAATAACATATATCAATTATATGTCAACGACATCAAAAACTATCCGTAGATGATGAAGAAAATAATCTCGCCTCCTTCCATAATTTTTGCAACAGCTGCAAAGTGACGAGTCACGGGAGAGCCAATCTGTTTACCTTTTTTTGGTATCCATTTGAACTCCCACGGTTGCAGTGAAGCAAGCTCCATCCTTGCATCTTGGTACACGGGGATCCCAAACACGATAAGCAAGCTTCCCTTTTTAATCGAAACGAACATATATTGAAACTAAAAATGTTAAAGCTCGGTTCGAAATCATTTAAGCATGAAATTAAACGTTCGAGATCAGTTCGAAATAGTTTTAGAAATGCTTGAGTTCAGTTTGTCAATGTTCGAATAATTTCAAAGGCATTCAAATTCGAACTTAATTTCAAACTACTCATTGGTTTGAAACATATTTACATATAAAATTCAAATTTGACTCATTAAATATTCATATTTAAAGAAAAACACACTATTAACTATGTCTTTACAATGCATAATTAATAATGTAATAAAAATTAGATAGAAATGGATATATATTTTTTATTTATATGTTCGATGACACTCAGTAAAAGGTCGAGTCAAACTACAACATACTCATGTTCGACTCATTTTTCTTGATGAGCTGCTCGAGCTTAGCTCGAGATCGTTTATTTCCTTTTCAAACGAGCTATTTTACAAGGTGAACACAAACAACTCGTAAGCTACTTTGTCTATTTGCGCCTCTTATTTATGACTATTACAGTAGATATATATATACATGAATATAGATATATGAAACAAAAAAGAAAATAAGGTAAATGAGCAAATGGAGTGTAGCTAAACAGTCTGCATGTGTTTTTATACAGCACAAACATGTTCATGTCGGTTCACATCTTCTATTTCATATATTATTTTTTAAGATAAGTCATGTGTAACGTATACGTGTGTATCTATACACACATATACGTATATGTGTATATATATGTGTTTGTTGTGTGTATATGTGTGTGTGTATATACACACGAGTCAGAGGCTGGTTGAGATTGGAGAAACTTCCAGAGACGTGTAGTGAAGCATGTGTAATCTTTGCCCATTGTTTCTAAAAGCAAAAGAATTTCTTTTTGATACCCATGCCCATTGTTTCCCAAAACTAAGCTGATCATTGAACCTTAAATTAGATTCCTTTTGGTCAGCCATTCGATATCATATCTGTTAATACAAATCACATATTAATATCCTCTTAGAGTATTAATACTCACTATATTCCTATTATTGTGTCATATATACAGGTATATACAGAGTCGGGGAGGTCTCATTAGAAGCAAACTTTCTATCCCTTGGGATGGAGGTATTGTTTGTCTGTCCTCTCATCCTCCACATACCCTAACGATAGCTTTTAGTATCGTTAAAATATACTGGATTTGATTGTTGTAGTATTAATGCAGCAGATTTTTGTTCTTTTATGTTACCTATATGTTTATCATTTCACCTATATCATTATGTTTACTGTATTCAAAAAAGAGTATTATTGGCAAAGTAATTGTGATATTATTTGTTTCGATCAAACTATTTAGTAACTTACGTGATCCAATTGCTCAGATCATTGATAAATCTAAAAGGAGAAAAGGGACTAATTATCATGCCCGTTGCCCGTATTTTTGAAAACTCAAAAATAATTATTGACTCGAAAAAAGGTGTATAAAGTTGTTTACTTTATCAATCACGGTTCAGATCAGTAGAGACAGAAATTGATGTAAAATATGAGTTCTCCAATCACCGCTGCTGTCACGTGTACAAAAATAGAAGAGGTTTAATTTTTTTTTAAAAAAAAAAGAGTTCTTTGTACACGTGGCAACGCGTGATTAGAGACCTCATATTTTGGCTCATTTTCTGTCTTTCCTGATCTGAACTTCATCAATGAAGCCATAAGTTCCGAATATATATCCATCTAAAAGTTTATGCTTTTCTTTCCATGCATATAACAAGGAAAAAACAAGGAAACCAAGATACCAAAAAAAATAGTCAGAATGTTTTTTTTGGTTATAAATAAATAAAAATACTGATTATGACTAATACCATTTTACAAGCTGATAGGTATGCAATAAACACAAATTAAACAAATATATGTCTCATGTACTAATCTTCTAATCAATGTACTAAAAACATGTCATGGTGCATTTTATTCTTTCTGAATTTTTGTATGTAGCATATGATCTTATTAAATTAGTCAAGAAATAATACAAACATTCCAATGTAACTTATCCTTTCGGAGCTAATGTAAAAAAAAACTACACGAGCTTCCCAACGAAATCAAGGCCCGGGAACAGATTCACCTCCGTATGATGACCGGCGATTACAATATTCGAAAGAATAAAACTAAAAATCAATTATAATCATAATGATCACGCACCAAGCAATAGATTCAATTATTACCCCCAAAGCAATATGTATTTCTAAGTTAAATTAACAAGATGAGAACAAAAATAGATCTTTTGTAAATCAAAATTTGACTAGTAAACATAAGTAATATTTGATGCAGCACAAGTGTACAAGTCTATATTGTTGTCCTAACCTAGTAAATGACCAAGTTGCCCTGGGATTCTTTTTACATCCAAGAAAATGACCAAGTTTTCCACTAATCTCTCCGCGGGACCCACCATTCCAACTTGCGCCCATAGAAATCACCGTTCCATCCTCTGGCCCCACTTCACATGCTCCCTCGCACTTGGGAATCTAAGGTACAAACAAGAAATTAAAAGAGGCCCCATGGGTAGGGCTGTAAATGAACAGAGCCGCTCGGTATGTTCGGCTCGTTCGGCTCGAGCTCGGCTCGAGCCCGGTTCGGTTAAACGGTTAATGAACCGAGCTTGAACCAATTTTTTTTGTTCGAGCTCGGTAAAGACACCGTTCGTTTAGGGTGTTCGGCTCGTTAATGTTGTTCGTTAGTTAAACGAACATAGCTTGAACAATTAAATATGTTCGTTTAAATAAACGAACAAGCTCGGCTCGTTTGCTAAGATAAACGAACCGAGCTTGAACAAGGCGAAGCTCGGCTCGTTCGGTTCGTTTACAGCCCTACCCATGGGCATAGTCCAGTAGTAAGTGGGACTAGAACTCCGACGTCTCGAGTTTGAGTTCGTGTGGAAACAATCCTTGTTGAAATATTATAAGGGTTGCCTCTGGGCTGGCTGAGTCTCGAGTGTCCTCTCCTTGGACTGTCGGTGGAGCACATCCCTCGATTTACATCACACCTGACTAAGGGGTCTCTGGTACAGGTAGGGGAGAACTCACTCCCTACTCAAAGAAATTAAAAGAGGAAAAAAAAGTGATAAACAAAGATAGAAGAAAATAACTTGTTATCCATTTCCTATGAATTACCGAAAGTGCCCTCTATATTCCTCTATATATCACATCCTTGATCACCTTCCCACTCTATCTTCTTACTACTTACATTTCCTGCTAATTTTAGAGCGAGAGAAATTCGCTTAGTTGCAATTATTTAGAAATATTTGTTAGGATTTTAATATGTTGGGAGTATTTAGCAGCGCAATAGTGTCTCCACCGGAGGAGCTGGTGGCCGCCGGCAGCCGGACACCGTCACCGAGGATCACTGCCGATGCTCTGATCTATCGGTTTTTGAAGAACAATTCCTCCGCCGTGTCCGTTCAAGTCGGAGACGATGTCCAGTTGGCTTTCACTCACAGCAATGAATCAGCTTCTCAACCCAGGTAATTTGGATATTGATCGAATTAATTGAATTATTTGTTCAATAACTGAAAATTAATTAGGCAAAACAGTCGAAGATATTAAGGTACGAAAAGATGAACTGCAAGGAGAAACTTATTTGACGATCAGCGGCTTGATTGTCCGATCATGAAAATTTTATATATGTGGATTGAACCTTATCTTATTTGCTGATGATCGATGATTCTGGTTCTGATTGATTTCTTTGGGTTAACCTTTCAACTAAGCGTCACCGTGTGACACGTAGCAGCAGGATTGAGTGGTGAGTCTATATGCACATGACACTCATCTAAGCCTTTAACACCTACCTCTGCTGTGACATGTGACGCAATGACGTGTTTGGTGAGGAAAAGTGGATGAGATGAACTGCTCTTGATTTCTTTGATGATGTAATAATATATTTAGAAAGAATATTGTGGAATATGATGATGAATAATTAAACCGACCGTAATAAGCTAAAAGGATATCTTTAGATACATGCCTTAAATTCATTGAAAGATGGCCATATTTTATCTTAAATTCACCAGTTTCTTTTTTTCTTTTTTGCTTTATTTGTCTTAAATGCACCAGTTACTTTTATCTTCATCTTTTTGCATTCTTTTTTAAGTTTTTAGTTTTTATTTGAAGAAATTTGGATATTGTTTCAGTTAAATGAAAAGGACAAAAGATATGTGGCTTTTGTTCTTCCGCTTTCTGGAGGAATTATGAAACTTATCTTTAGTTAATGCTAGTTAAGAAAGTGCGCATTAAAGTTCAATTCCGACCATTGTTTTTTTTTTTTTTGGGTACATGACCAATTATTTTCATTTTTGTCCAAAAAAGCATCCTAGCGATCATTTCCTAATTTCGAGAAAACATCTTTAGCGAAGGTTTAAAGACTTTGATTAATAAATCGGTTAAAAGACGTTGAGTAATAACCTATAAATTAAAGAGCTATAAGAGGTTGTGTTGACTATTAAGGCCTAAATACACATAAAATCAAAAAGGACCGGACTTGGAGCATTGACTTTGAGGTCTCTATTAAATAATAAAGTATAGAATAAAACTGCATAGGATAACGATTCGGTATCTATAATAGAATTCTTCGAGTAGTAATAAGATAGAAATATCGTGTCTTTATCACGATGAACCAACTAGATGAAAGTAAATAGTACCAACAATAAGTGGTGTTTTGGTCACTAACGTGACAGTCTATTTATGAACGTAAATAAAATCCAAATATTATAAAAAAGAAGGCTTATAGTATTTGTCATTCTCCATTGATAATAATACGCCATGTCATTATCAGTTAACATCATATGTCATACGTCACACTTCATCTCATTGATAATAATACGCCATGTCATTATCAAGTTTCATTATTCTTCATTAAGTCAAATTCTCGAGTGTTGGTTAACTTCTTTGCAGTAAAATATGCCCAATATAAGCCAGATCACTTTCTTTTTTAAGGAATAAAAAAAATTCTCAAAGTCTTCTTTCGTTTATTTCTTTCAATCCAACTCCACACACGTATGCTTTCAAGTTTACAAATCGAGATGTTCAAAGGATGTTTTCTCAGTCAGAGTTCGGAGAGGAGCCGGATCGATCTAGTAGAGGGTATCTTGTTATCGTAGATTTTGCACAAATCTTAGCAGGATGTCTCTACGGGACTTTCAATTTTAACAATATAGGACTTTACATTTTACCAATACAGGACACAGAAGACTAAATTCAGTTATATTTTGCCTCTTAAAATAGTTATGTTTCTATTGTTGATTGTTCATATCTTTAATCATGTTTGCAGCTTACAATATAATTGGTCAAAATGACAAGCTAATTTACGTGACCGAATTAGTTTACATAGAAAATTGAACTTTAAAATTTTTGTTTTATGCGGTGTTGCACTCTTTTAATATCAAGTATTGATTTCTTTATCTTATGAAGAGTCTGGATGAAAGAATTATTACAAGCCAAAGATGTACTAAATAATGATTGAGGTTGGTAACTTTGATGTCACGGGTTTAAGCAGTAGAAATAGCCTCTTGCATAAATTGTATGGTAAGGTTGTATACATCAGATCGCAAAGCGATCCGGACCTTCTTTAGACCTTACACAAACGCGGAAGCTTAGTACACCCGGAACAACCTTAATATCATATGTTAGGTTTAAATGCTTGAGAATTTATAAAAACGGTCATATTCCTCAAAAAGTAACGAATCATCCTAATTAGGAACTTCGCCGATTACGTATTCTAAGTACTTTAAGCTAGCTGAAGTAGTTATAACTGTCTATAGGAGAGGTTTTAATACCTAGAGGTTCTGAGTTTAATATAATGATACGTCTTTATGTTTTATGTAGTATGTTATTCATGTATTTGCCATGTAATACACCATATCTGAATAAAAAAAGAAAAGAAAAACATGATACCATATTCACAATGAACCTAAAAAGAGAACGTAGTTTACAGGGTTCTTTCCTAAGACGACTATAGTTATGATTTGAATTATATTTTGATTAATTTGATTAAATTTACCTGACTTAATAAATGCTGATATTAAAAATTATTATAGACAATATAAATTGTTTAAACGTGTCACAAGGACTCATGGGTTACCCCAAATTTGGAATTCGGATGTTAATTTCGAACTCAGTCCACCAACTAGGATTTTGTTGAACTAAAATAAGTGTTTCTGGTACATTAGGGTCCCACGTTTGCGTAGGATGTGGAGACTGTATCGTAGTTTTTTTTTTCTGTTTTTTGAAACGACACAATCATATTTTTTATAGTCACGAATAGTAGGATGGGTTTGTTTTTTTAGCAAAACTACACCGTTTTGTCACTGGATTGGACACAGGAGATTTGGTGGTACTTTAATTTTTGGAACCTTAATTGTACGAGTTCTTGGCAGAACCTTAATTTTTGGAAAAGGGAAAACTGAAAATTCTCATTGGCTATTGTGTGGTCCCATTTCTTTGTTCCGTTGAGTATTTTTTTTTTTTTAAATAACAAACTTGTTGCTGGTGATGCATGTTGACTAACTGATCCATCCTTTAAATATTTAAACTCTGCAAGAATTCGAATTTCGTCTGCATTATGCTTGTCTCTAAAGCATGAATCGAATTTTGAGTTCTTTTCGCTTTAAATTTTGCTCTGAGCCAATTGGAACCTCAAGAATTCCATTTTTGGCCAGCTTAAAAATGACTTACTCAGGTCACTTTAATCATGTAGTCATATACAACAACAACGCCATTATCCTATTGACTTAAAGACTTCATCTATGGCGAGGTATGGAGGGTAGGATGTACGTAATCATACTAATGTATTAGAAACACATAGGTTGTTCTAATCATATAGTCATATCTGAAAGAGAATCTAGCATTCACTTTAACACTGGAAGGGCTGACCAGTTTGAATAAAACTCCAGATCTTTTGCCGCCAAGGATGATATATATTGCTTGTTTGAGGGAGCACTTAGCAATTTAGGGAGTCTAAAGCAGCAGTATGGCCTAGGCAAGTCTGCAAATGAGGTGGTTCTGATGATTGAAGCTTACAAGGCGCTACGCGACCGGGCGCCTTACCCTGCAAGCCATGTCGTTGGCCATCTTGAGGGAAATTTTTCTTTCATAATCTTTGATAAGGCGACCTCCACTTTGTTTGTAGCTACAGTGAGTACTCCCACCTACCTTTCAATCTACCTCACTATTTCAAGCATTTAGGTGTCCCTGAATTCTCATGGTTGTTGATGATGGCATGACAGGATCAAATAGCTAAGGTACCTCTTTATTGGGGAATCACTGCTGATGGATACGTAGCGTTTGCTAATGATGCTGACTTGCTTAAGGGTGCTTGTGGCAAATCACTTGCATCTTTCCCTCAAGGTTGGTTAGAAACTTAGAATAACAATGCCTGTGTTCTTGGTCATACAATGACAGTAAATTTGTATTTTGGTTGGTTACCTTAATGGCTTGAACTAAACTGACCAAGTTTTCCTTGTACATGATCTTTCAGGATGCTTCTTTTCCACAGCTTTTGGCGAAATCAGAAGCTATGAGAATCCAAAGAATAAGATCACTGCTGTTCCAGCTAAGGAAGAGGAAATATGGGGAGCAAAATTTATGGTACGTAGAGTGTTGCTTTTTTACTCTTTAACAACAAATGTCACACCATGTCTTTAGAATGTAACAACTTAATGTTGGAAATTCAACCTGCATATTTACCCGTGACACTCACTATAAGGTAGATATTTAACATAAGAAAGTGGTTGAAGTACCTAATATAAGTTGAGTTTGATTGGTTCCTTATGTAATGAGTGAAATGGCTGAAGCAATAACTACATTTAAAATAAACTTATGAATGCCCTTCCAGGAGTGTAACGAGTGTTAATGAAGAACAATATCCACTTTATATTAAAGGGCAACTGCACGTGGATGGATAGGATCATATGAAGATGTTAAAGGGCAATATTTCCAAATTAAGCATCCATAACAATACTTTAAAAATTCATTTCCTTATAAATCCATGAAATGGTGTGATGTCCCTACCTTTTCATTGTTAGAGATGATGTAAATTGGACAATTATTGGAGACTTCAAGATAAAGTTTCTCATTCTGAGAAGTTCAACTCAGGAATCATTCACTGATTTGGACCCACAAGAGTGTTCCATATGCTTTTATTATTTTTTCATGCCACGGGCTATAGTTTCATTAGTCTGTCACATTACTTTCCGGTTGAGAATATTGTTTTACATTGACCACTTTGGAAAAAAAATATATGGGTATATGATGATGAGGTATCGTCACCTCTTGCCTTAAGGTTTTGAGTGTGTATGTACCTCACTTCATTTAAGCTCAAGTTTCAACATGGTACCAGAGCCAGTTTAGTGGGTTCACACCTTACCTGCCCATGGTTGGACATTTATTGTCTTCCCTCACCCTACTCCAGATGTTCATGTCTAACTTGTGGTTTGTGATTAAAGACGGATTCTAAGCGTGTGTATGTCAAGTCATGTTGTCACGTGAGGGCTGGTGTTGAGAATATTATCTAACATTGGTCACTTTGAGAAAAATATATAAGTTATATGAGGATGAGATATCATCATCTGTAACATTAAGGTTTTGATTGTATATGGGTCTTAACTACATGCTATGATGTATATTTCCGCTTCTATTTACAGTCTTGTTGATCTCTTTACTGGACAATAATTTCACCCATATGATTGGTTTTAGATCTCCATGTATTCCAACTTGTTACCTAGTTTTCAGTGATTCAAAAAGAAACATAAACACGAAATATACCAATTTATTTAAAAGAGATCAAATACATCCCACCCATCCGACCCCAATTTCTTTTTTTTTTTTTTTGGGGGGGGGGGGGGGGGTGGGCGATGCTGATTGATCTGCTGCTTAAAGAAGTATATTCAATGTTCTTGGAATGCAAAGTATTCCATTGTATAAGAGAAAAACAAAATAACTTTGAATGGTTGTGTTGATGGTGTTTTTTAGGTGGAAGTACCAGCAGTTTTTGCATCCTCAAAATGACAGAAATTGCAGTGAGCCAAGGAAGAGAAAGGTGGTGGTTTTTCTTGGGTTTGGAAAGTTAAAATGGTGGGCATTTGAAGTCCATTAAGTCTATGTAAATTAGTTATGTGTTGGTCGCTTGCCGCTGTTAAAGAAAGTAGCTATATGTGCTTTTGAGTTTGTTCTTTTCTTTTACTTTTGTTTTTCCTTAAAACTTTGTTCCTTTAGGTTTTTCGAGAATAATTTGTCTCATCTATTGTACAGTTGCCTTTCTGCGTTATTCACTTGGCCTAAGTTTGTGTTTCCCATCTTCTCAGTTTCCTCCACTTCTTAGCATTCTTAGTTCTCATCGTTCAGTAGTGCCTTCTTTTTCCCTTTCTTTTTCACTTTCTGGACGAGGCATATCATTTGTACGCACGCGCACACGTGTCTCTCTGTGTGTGTGTATATATATATATATATATATATATATATATATATATATATATATATATATATGTTGGAGAATTAAGGTTGGGCTTGACCCATCGTTGGATATTGAAGATTGGGCCTTGGCCCGTTATGAAGTTGCAAGACTTGTGCAACGTACTATGAGCTTAATGAATCCTTAACGTGTAGTTGATGTTAGGATGTGATCTCACTCAATTATGTGTTGTGTGAATGTGAAATTAATGCTCAAAGTGGATGGAAAATGTTGTGGATGGGTGACGTGTCATCCTTATGGAGGAATATCACGTTGGATGTGTCCATGTGGTGTAAAAGAGCTTCTGACGGACATCGATCGATGACATCGATCGATCGATGTCACTTCGATCGATCGATGTCATCGATCGAAGTTGATCAGAGAGCTTCGATGTTTCTGTCTCACATCAGTCGATCACTTCGATCGATCGATGTTGACTTCGATCGATCGATGTATCGATCGAAGTTGGACAGAAAGGTGAGGAACGATTCTGACGTACATCGATCGATACATCGATCGATCGATGTATACATCGATCGATCGATGTGATCGGTCGATGTCGAACAGCGTGCAGAATCTCTTCAGTTTGAGTGGTTATGTTTCAAATCTGAAACTAACACTATCCTCCTGTTTAAATGAGATCAACTTGTTTTGATCTAACGGTGGTGGGGAGGCAGCTTTGGTCTAACGGCCGAGATTTAAACTGTCTTAACCGCTTAACCGAATATGGTTTCCATCTAACGCTCCAGGTTTAAACCTGCTTATCTATCTTCGATCTAAAGGCTGAGATTAAACCTTCCTAATCTAGATAGGAGGTTTTAATCCAACGGCCTAAATCAAACTTCGGTTTTGATCCAACGATCACGGTTCCTTGTTCTTCAACCGACTCCCCTATATAAAGAGGGCTAAGGGTGTTCATTAGAGACACACCAAGCTCTAAGCATTTCATAAGCATTCTGCATTCGTAGCACGTGAGTCTTGCATATTGTCCGGGAGAAGTCAGGACACTCTAGCGTTCGAAGGAGTTCAAGTTCAGCAGTGCCGCTCAACTGAACAGGTACCCGTTGTATCCTGGGAGACGATTGCTCACACCGGTTGGGCACAGTATACCGGAGCAATACGTCTTAAGGACAGAGTCCTCGACTCGCCCCGGGTTTGATTTATTTTATTGTTTCATATGCACACGTTGTACGACTGCGTCTTGGTACAGGATTGATTGGTTCCAACAATCTTAAGACGTATTCCTTTCAATTACATTCTGTACCTTTTTGTTTATTTACGCAAAGGCAGTTTCGTACTGTTTTGCAGTCTCTTTCTACTCATTCTTAAACCTGTGATAGTTCTGATCTCTACGTTTTGATCAAACTGAACAGGAATGGAGAACGAGAGCTCAAACTCTGTTCACGGCTTCAATGGTGCTCACTCTGTGTCTGCACCTGAAGGGGCTCACAATGTTGCTGCCGGGCCGCAGATCAATACGGTCCCGTTGGCACCAACTGGAGAGCCACAAATGAATCCGGCTGCCACTGCTGCTCAGGTGGAAAAGCCGGAGAAGTTTGCTGGAAGCTTTTTCAAGAGGTGGCAGCAAAAGATGTTGTTCTACCTCACGGCGTTGGGGTTGGCCAGAATGCTGTCCGAGGATCCACCCGTGGTTGAGCCTGTGGAGGATCAACAACAAAATATGCAGAACGCCTTGGGTGCTGAGGCCTGGGCGTATACAAATTTTTGTTGTTTGAATTTGATTCTGGGTTGCCTAGATAATTCTCTCTATGGCGTGTTTTGTACATTTAAAACTGCAAAGGCTTTATGGTTGGCTTTAGATAAAAAGTATCGCACAGAAGATGCGGGTACTAAAAAGTTGATAGTTGGGAAATTTCTCGACTATAAAATGTTAGATTCCAAAACTGTAATTTCGCAGGTGGAAGAAATACATATGTTGGTTTCTGAAATGGAAGAGGAGGGCATGACGCTCAGTGAATCTTTCCTAGTTGCGGCTGTGATTGAGAAGCTGCCTCCTTCGTGGAGGGAATTCAGGAGCTATCTCAAACACAAACGAAAGGAGATGAAGATGGAGGATTTGATAGTCCGTCTTCGTATTGAGGAGGACAATCGTCGCTCCGAAAGAAAGCCGTCCATATCTTCTGGTCAAGCCAAGGCTCATGTTGCTGAGGCAAAGAACAAGAAGAAACATAACACTTTGAGTGTGAACTCCAAGGGCAAGGAAATTGCAAAGAAGTTCACAGGTAAGTGTTATAATTGTGGTAAACCAGGGCATCGAAGCAGTGAATGCAGGAAGCCCAAAAAGAATCAGAATCAGAATAAAGCGAAAGCAAATCTGGTCGATGCAATGGATGATTTGAACCTTTGCGCGGTGGTGACCGAGTGCAATGCAGTGGGAAACCCACGAGAATGGTGGGTGGACACAGGAGCCACTCGACATGTTTGTGCGAACAGGGCAATGTTCAGAGAGTACGTGCCCACGACAAACAATGAGCAATTGTTCATGGGAAACTCCAACAGCTCGAAAATTGAAGGATCGGGCAAGGTAATCCTGAAGCTGACCTCAGGAAGGGAGTTGACTCTGCAGAATGTGCTGCATGTTCCCGACATAAGGAAGAATCTGGTGTCTGGCGCGCTGCTAGTCACGCATGGGTTCAAGCTTGTATTTGAGGCAAACAAATTTACACTTTCTAAGAATGGGGTGTATCTGGGGAAAGGGTATCTTTCGGATAACATGTTTAAGTTAAATGTTATGACCATTGTACCCAAAAATGTTGCGCCCATTGAGGCTAATAAAATTGTTTCCTCTTCTGCTTACATGCTTGAGTCTTCCTGTTTATGGCATTTTCGTTTGGGACATGTAAATTATAAGTCAATACAACGTATGATTAACCTTGACTTATTGCCCAAACTGGACTTTAGTAATAAAGGAAAATGCCAAATATGTGTTGAAGCGAAATTAACAAAAGCGCCTTTTCCTTCAACAGAACGAAACACTGAATTGTTGGATTTAATTCACACAGATTTGTGTGACTTAAAGTTTGTGCAAACAAGAGGTGGTAAAAAGTATTTCGTAACTTTTATCGACGATTGCACACGATACTGTTATGTATATTTGCTAAGTAGCAAAGACGAGGCCCTTGATGCTTTCAAGGATTATAAAAATGAAGTTGAGAATCAACTTAGCAAACGAATTAAAACAATTCGTAGTGATAGAGGTGGCGAATATGATACACCGTTTAATGAATTCTGTTCAGAAAGTGGCATTATTCATCAAACGACTGCACCATATTCACCTCAATCAAATGGTATTGCTGAACGCAAAAACCGTACTCTGAAAGAAATGATGAATGCTATGTTGATAAGTTCGGGTTTACCTCAGAACTTGTGGGGGGAAGCAATCCTCTCAGCCAACGTCATTTTGAACAGGATTCCGTCCAAGAAGACGGATAAGACCCCATATGAATTATGGAAAGGCTATAAGCCTAGTTACAAATACTTGAAAGTGTGGGGGTGTCTGGCAAAGGTTGCTATACCTAAGCCAAGACAAGTTAAAATCGGGCCTAAAACGATTGATTGCATATTCATTGGTTATGCAACGAACAGTAGTGCATATCGTTTCTTAGTGCACAAATCAGACGTTCCTGAGATACATGAAAATGTTGTCATGGAATCAAGGAACGCAGTATTTTTTGAAAATATCTTTCCAAAGAAAGACAAAGAAAGTGAAGAAGCTGGCTCAAGTAAGCGAGTGCGTGAGACGACTCCTCAAGATACTGAGGAAATACGTCAAAGCAAACGAGCCAAAATGCCGACGTCTTTTGGACCAGATTTTCTAACCTATATGGTAGAAAATGAGCCAAGGAATTTCTCCGAGGCTATGTCAACTCCAGAAGCTCCATTCTGGAAGGAGGCAGTTAACAGTGAGATAGACTCAATTCTTCAAAATCACACTTGGGAGTTGGTTGACCTTCCACCTGGAAGCAAACCACTTGGTTGTAAGTGGGTTTTTAAGAAGAAACTTAAAGAGGATGGGTCTATTGGGAAGTATAAAGCCAGGTTAGTAGCCAAGGGCTATAGACAGAAAGAAGGCTTTGACTTCTTTGACACCTACTCACCAGTGACTAGGATCACTTCAATAAGGGTGCTAGTAGCCATTGCTGCAGTCTATGATCTGGAAATCCATCAAATGGATGTAAAGACTGCCTTTCTGAATGGTGAGTTAGAGGAAGAGATTTACATGGAACAGCCCGAGGGGTTTGTCGTTCCAGGACAAGAAAGGAAAGTATGTAGACTTGTTAAGTCTTTGTACGGACTTAAACAAGCACCCAAGCAATGGCACTTAAAATTTGATCAGGTAATGATGTCAAATGACTTCAAGATCAATGAATGCGACAAGTGTGTGTACTTTAAGAGCACACAGGATGCATTTGTGATAGTGTGTCTCTATGTAGATGACATGCTTATCATGGGCAATACTCGTGATATCATCTTGAATACAAAGAAGATGTTAACACGAAACTTCGATATGAAGGACATGGGAGTTGCCAATGTTATTCTAGGAATTAAGATTTCTAGGGTGGCTGAGGGACTCATACTCTCACAAACTCACTATATTGAATCAGTTCTGAAACGGTTCAATATGGATGATGTGAAACCGGTAAAGACCCCGCTCGACTTAAGTATACACTTAAGAAAGAATCGAGGCGAACCTGTTGCCCAGCTAAAATATTCTCAGGTAATCGGGAGTCTGATGTACATAACGAATTGTACAAGACCAGACTTAGCTTGTTCAGTAAACAAGTTGAGCAGATTTACGAGTAATCCAAGTGATGATCATTGGAAAGCTCTTAACAGAGTAATGAGGTATTTGAAATACACAATGAATCTTGGATTACATTACACGAGATATCCAGCAGTATTAGAAGGATACTGTGATGCAAATTGGATATCAGATAGTAAGGACTCGAAATCCACCAGTGGATACGTGTTCACTGTTGGTGGTGCTGCTGTGTCGTGGAAATCCACGAAACAAACATGCATAGCTAGGTCCACTATGGAAGCTGAGTTCATAGCGTTGGACAAAGCTGGGGAAGAGGCTGAGTGGCTTCGGAATTTCTTGGAAGATATTCCGTGCTGGCCTAAGCCAATCGCTCCTATTAGCATACACTGTGATAGTCAGTCAGCTATAGGACGTGCTCAAAGTAGCATCTATAATGGTAAGTCACGACACATACGTCGGAGACATAACACCATTAAACAGTTGATCTCTAATGGCGTGATTTCCATAGATTATATAAAATCAATGGAGAATCTTGCGGATCCGCTTACAAAAGGCTTGCCTAGAGATCAGATGTCAAGATTGACAAGCGGAATGGGACTGAAGCCCATAAATGCATGAATCTTTGTAATGGTAACCCAACCTTGTTGACTGGAGATCCCAGAATCTTGGTTCAATGGGACAACTAAGTTATGAAGGTTCAGTTAGCACTTACTCATTCCGTCTGATAAAAGTGCTGTCTGCAGAGAATGTAGGGTAAGCTAAGGCTTTTAATGATGTCCTATATCTTGATACGTCAAGTGGAGTATGGCAGAATACTCTTGATAGGGATCACCTATGTAAGTGTGAAGTAGGGCCGCTTCTATGAGAAAGTCTAGGTGGCAAGATTTCTCTAAAACACTTTCTGAAACCAGGTTGTTCATGGCCAAAACGAACACAACCATGAGAACCAAAAGGGTGTTAAAGGAAATATTGTGTGAGTATCATTGTCTTGGTTCACAACAAAGGCTGACTAGTTCAAGACATCAAGTCACTACTTAGCCGAGTGAATCCGATGGTACATCACTATGAAAGGTTCAAAGCCAGAAGCTACCTCTTCTGATGCAATATTTTCTTGTCTGACTTCTCCTCAGAGTCTGCATTTGCGTCTGCATTAATTTACATTCATGTGGGGGATTGTTGGAGAATTAAGGTTGGGCTTGACCCATCGTTGGATATTGAAGATTGGGCCTTGGCCCGTTATGAAGTTGCAAGACTTGTGCAACGTACTATGAGCTTAATGAATCCTTAACGTGTAGTTGATGTTAGGATGTGATCTCACTCAATTATGTGTTGTGTGAATGTGAAATTAATGCTCAAAGTGGATGGAAAATGTTGTGGATGGGTGACGTGTCATCCTTATGGAGGAATATCACGTTGGATGTGTCCATGTGGTGTAAAAGAGCTTCTGACGGACATCGATCGATGACATCGATCGATCGATGTCACTTCGATCGATCGATGTCATCGATCGAAGTTGATCAGAGAGCTTCGATGTTTCTGTCTCACATCAGTCGATCACTTCGATCGATCGATGTTGACTTCGATCGATCGATGTATCGATCGAAGTTGGACAGAAAGGTGAGGAACGATTCTGACGTACATCGATCGATACATCGATCGATCGATGTCGAACAGCGTGCAGAATCTCTTCAGTTTGAGTGGTTATGTTTCAAATCTGAAACTAACACTATCCTCCTGTTTAAATGAGATCAACTTGTTTTGATCTAACGGTGGTGGGGAGGCAGCTTTGGTCTAACGGCCGAGATTTAAACTGTCTTAACCGCTTAACCGAATATGGTTTCCATCTAACGCTCCAGGTTTAAACCTGCTTATCTATCTTCGATCTAAAGGCTGAGATTAAACCTTCCTAATCTAGATAGGAGGTTTTAATCCAACGGCCTAAATCAAACTTCGGTTTTGATCCAACGATCACGGTTCCTTGTTCTTCAACCGACTCCCCTATATAAAGAGGGCTAAGGGTGTTCATTAGAGACACACCAAGCTCTAAGCATTTCATAAGCATTCTGCATTCGTAGCACGTGAGTCTTGCATATTGTCCGGGAGAAGTCAGGACACTCTAGCGTTCGAAGGAGTTCAAGTTCAGCAGTGCCGCTCAACTGAACAGGTACCCGTTGTATCCTGGGAGACGATTGCTCACACCGGTTGGGCACAGTATACCGGAGCAATACGTCTTAAGGACAGAGTCCTCGACTCGCCCCGGGTTTGATTTATTTTATTGTTTCATATGCACACGTTGTACGACTGCGTCTTGGTACAGGATTGATTGGTTCCAACAATATATACCCAGACAACGGATCCGAACCGGTGCACCGGTCGTAGCTTACTGAGAAGACTACAAGACGTCTCATCTCTCGAATACACATCATCAATGACGTGAGAGAAATAAGCGCGGAAACATGTATAAAATAAAATCTAAAACCATTAACTTTGTATTCCCAAAAACATAAGTAATTAAAATTGGTTCTGGAAGCGGCCATCTACATCCTCAATGCACGAAAGAGAGCCAAGGTAATAAGAAACATCTAAAACAAATCCCCAGATAAGCGCTAAACGTCTCATTCAGCCCACTCGCCGTCGTCTTCTATGAAAATCATGTTATAACTAGGCTCGTCTGCAAAACAAAGGTAATATCCTTAGCGAAAACGCTAGCAAGTAACCTGCTTATAAGACATACGAGATCAAGACATGGCAAGACATGAGTAATATTTAAATCAAGGGGTGATGAGGCACATGTCTTGTATAACTTCAAGAATATAGATTAGTAGCATAACAGAACAAGAACAGTAATTCATAAACATTTAATAGTTCAATAACAATCAAGTTACAAATCAATCATACCATAGCGACTCACGTGATGCATGACAAAATATGCACTACACTACACAATCACAAATGCTTATGCAATTCATTTCAAAACAGTGCAATGCATGTCACAATGTCCGGTCACATAACTTTATACCCTGTGGTGGGCCACAGCTTGTCTTTATACCCTGTGACGTACCACAGCTCATTTCGCAAACTTTATATCCTGTGCCGAGGCACAGCTCTTATCAAAACATTATGTAAATGCAAGTGCCATAATGCAAGAATGCAAGACTTCTCATATCAATCACGTTCTTCAATCACATACTTCAAATCACATTCTCACTTGCATCGTATCTTGACAAGCTTAAACCTACTTCACATAAGCTTTCACACTAAGGATACGAGGAATGAAGTAATTCTTCTCACACGTTCCATTTGAACCCTATCGAAGCTTCAAATGTTCATTCTTAACCCCTTAGATCATACACCTTAAAGTCCGATTCAAATACATTACAAAGTCTCCCCCGTTGATTCACCATCCTAACTCGTGTTCCCAAGCCTTAAACTAGCCTCAATCAGGTCCTAGGAAGTCACTAGGGTCACCCCAAAGGATCCCCTAACTTCTCTCTTTCTTCTCTTAATTTTCCACAAAACAGGTGGACGTCATACCCTGACGTCGATCGATCGACGTACGTCATACCCTGACGTCAATCGATCGACGTCCATCTGAGGGACGTCGATCTGTCACTCAACCTACGTCGATATATATATATATCATCATTATAATACCAAAAAAATATAAACTTCAAGGTAAAAATAGTAGAAATGTAAAAAGAAATAGTGACAATAGCCTCTTGTGAGTTACTTTTGGACTCTAATTAAATAACATCATCATCAACAATAACCATATCCAATATATTCCAACAACAACAAAAGTTATCAATAAGGTGTGGAAATAACAACATCAATAAAATAAAATAAACAAAATTTTAATATCAATCAGTGAAATTAACAATCAAACATCAGTAAATTAATACCAAAGCGAGATCTTAAAACGAGCTTGATCCCGAGGCCAAAAAAAAAAAAAAAAAGAATCGAGCTTCAACAAAACTTCACTGATAGTAATTTTAAGGTAGTGCAGGTGGCGATGGTCATTCTACCTGCAGTAGAAATTAGGATTCAATTTTTATTTTTAGTGCCTATGTGTAAAACAAATTAGTGCTACTTTATAGAGCAAAAGGCCAAAACCTCCGCTCTGTGAGTTCGTACTGTTCTAGTCCTAATAAACTCTGTGAAGGATGGACATCACTAGCTCATCGGCTTTCTAAGTTGGTAAGATATGTGTTCTGTAAACTGAGTCAGCAATTCTCTATCTCAATTAGGCCAGATACAATAACATAGTCAGCCCAGACGGCAGTAAAGCATCCACGCTGCACATATTCTGGTTTGAACCTGCGTCTTTCTAAGAGCAATTTCTCAACTCGAGTATCAACTGAGATATGCTCTAGAGTTAAATTAGTGCTACTTTGTTTCCTCCTAGGTTTGTTTCCATATTTTTTGCACTTATGAGTTAGAAAAAATTCACAATTTTACCCTTTATGGTTTGCTTATATTACAGCGAGACCTCTATTTTGAATTTCGATATTAACACCTTTGTAATTCTGAATTAAAGTGAAACATAATTATCAACTCTAATTAATTGTGTCTTTTCTAACATGAGTCGATCATTAACCGGAAAATACCTGTTTCGCCAAAATTATGTTTTTCTTAAAAAAAAAAAGGGACGCTAAATTTTATATATAAAATACTGCTATATCGTTTCTGTGTCTCCATCTCTTCCGTCCAGCCTCTTCATATCTCTATTGATGCCCCTTCCCACCGGCAATTTCGTCAAATCACAAAGATAGATAAAACAAGTTAGGAAAAACTACGTCCAATTATAGATTTATTCAGATGAAATTGTTCGCATTAAGCTTCAAATTATAATTCGTCTTATACGATTTTGTCAAATATATATATATATATATATATATATATATATATAAATTTTTTTTTGGAAAATATCTTTATTTTTACCACAGAGATCTTGATATATGCATTCAAAAATGTTTTTCTGGGTCACTTAAACATCGAGATCTCTATAACAATATATGGAAATGCCAGTGATAGACTCGTGGTGGTCTATCAGAATCATGGTGATAGAGTAAGGTCTTCCGGATAACCTATAGCGGAATGCCGCTAGAATATCTATTAAGTTTTGTTTGTTAATCTCTTTTTCTTTCGTATCTATAGTCTTATGGCTCTATTCCCTCAAGTGATTCTCCTTTTTCCCATCACTATTCCATTGTGAGTTTTCTATAAATTTCCCATCACTATTCCATTGTGAGTTTTCTATAAATTTCCCATCACTATTCCATTGTGAGTTTTTTTTTATAGAATGTAACGCCTCGTCTCAAACTCGTTGTATTCTACTAAAAGAAATACAGACGTCGAAACAAATCGCATAGAGAAATACATACGTCAAAACAAATCGTGTACACATCAACAATGTGAGGTAGACTGATACAACGGAAACGTCATAAAACGAAAAAAATTGAAATAATTCTCAGAACATAAGTCATATAAGTCTATCTAAATTCAAGAAACATAAGTTGTAAACGTAAAAGCTATCTTCAAGACTCATAAATCAAATCTCAGATCTACATAATAAATGTCTCAAAAATAAATCTCATAAATAAATCCTCTGGCATGATCCTCTAGCTCATCAGTATCCCCACTCTGCTCATCCTAAACAAACACGGGATCATACCCCTGATTCTCTTCAAAATATTAGCAAATGGTAGGAGGGACAAAACATCGTCCATTAAGTAGTCTGTCTGTATCCACTATAGGATCATACACGGGAAAACAAGTATAACAACATAATTAACTCTTTTATGAAAGTATTGCGTTCCTCATTTGCAAATAAATTGACTATAATACTCTTACATTCAAATACCAAAGTCAACAAAGTCAAACATACACAACATCCACCAAATTACCAATCAAATGCCCATCAAAGTCGAGATGATGCAAAGTTCCAAAACCGATGCAATGCAAAGTTTCAAAGTCCAAGGTCAAAGTCAAAGTTCAAAATCCAAATCCGATTCCAAACCAGTCCAAAGTTCCAAAAAAAGTTCAATGCAATGACTATAGCACTTTCCTTACAAGCGATTGATACTGTAAGACTTACGAATTGATCACCCTAATAGATTTCCAGACACCCTATCAAAATAGTCAATATGCTTGGACGCCCTAATTGGAGGTCAATATGTCCGAACGTCCTATTCAATAGTCAATATGCTCGGACGTCCAGTTTGTTTGGGATCGATTTCGCTTAACGATATATTTCACCTTATAAGGTGAATTTTGCAAAATGTACAATGCATAAGTCAAAATAATCTAAATACCAAGAATATCCCTAACTCCCGTCACATACATGCGCATATACACGTACATCCCTCGAACACTCCCTTAATCCCCTTACCTAGCCTCCCTCGGCCTAACAGGCCACTCCCCCTTCTCCGGCCCAAACCCACAACCCCCTCTTTCTTCCTTTTTTTCTTTCCTTCTCCCTTCTTGGCCCAGCGACCCAAACCCCTCTTCTTCCTCTTTTTTCCCTTTCCTTTCTTTCTTTCCACATAGCCCAAGGCCCATTTTCCCCTCTTTTTTTTCTCCCCCTCACCTGAATTCCCCTTGCCCAAATCCCCTCCCCGACCCGCTCTCCCCCTGACACAGACCCAATTCCCTCTCCATCACCAGAACCCGACCCAGCCTCAGAACCCGGCCCCCTCTCCCGCACCAAGCCCACAACAAGCCCTCACTCCCCACTCACTCAACCCCTCGGCCTACCAGCACACACGCACACCTTCACCGCCCACGCGCCACCCATTCGCCGGCACATGAGGCACATGCGCCGCCCACGATGCCCCCCTCCAACACCAAACACTATCCCCAATCCAATTTTCAATCTTATCTAACCTCAGTTCATACAAAATCATAATTCTCACCCACTATAAGGAATCTTACCTCTACCACATTCATACATATATGCATACGGAATTCACACAAAATTAACACGTACATATATATAAAAACAGTATAAATTTCATAGTTATATATATATATATATATGAAGATTACACATGATCCTTACACATATATACACACACGGCCGAATACATACATACACACATACATGCAAATATATACATGCACACACATAGACACATATATATATTCCATTTTCATATATATACAATACAAAAATTTGGCATTTTCGTATATACATATATATATGTATATGTGTGTGTATATATATGTATATATATATAACGTACGACAACATACATGTATGAACACCCATCTATGCAACCACTTATACATATGCATGATCCTCAAGTTTGTACAAAAATAAAATTATAATTTTCGCAATGACATAATGAATACAGGAAGGATATTTATTTGTACGTGGACTAGACTATACAATCGAACAATCCTCGGGTTGGCTCTAAAGGAAGGCTCCCTTTCTTCTTTCTCTCTCGTAGCACACAAGAGCTCATTCTTGTCTTTCTTATAGGGGTGGCCGAATGGTAGGGTTGGGTAGGGTTTTGGTGGTTTTGGCTAGATTAAATAGATATGATAGGTATCTTGATGAATAAAAGAGAATATGCTATATTCAAAACCAAATAGTTAGGATTTTATCCCTTTTGTTTGTAGGACCTCAGGCGTTACCAACTCTCTCAAAACCAATTGGTGATAGGAGATGCGCATACCCTAGCCTTATAGTGCGTTCAGCGCACACAAGCGTCTGCGACATTTTACTGTGACTTGGCCCACACGGCCTACGCACCACGGGACAATTGCTGCACCCAATAATCTCTCCCTCAGCAATTGCTCCTGCTGGGAATCGAACCCGTGACCTTGGCTCTGGTACCACTTATAGGACCTCAGACGCTACCAACTCTCCCAAAACCAATTGGTGATAGGAGATGCGCATACCTTAGCCTTATAGTGCATTCAGCACACACAAGCGCCACGACATTCGACTGTGACTTGGTCCACACGGCCTACGCGCCACGGGACAATTGTTGCATCCAACATTGTTATCCACACTATCCGAAAATTATCTAAATAACAATTATCTTATTTTTTTTCATTTCAAAATTTGCGGGCGTAACATAGAATGATGAAGGGGCAGCTGACACTCATAGTGGAGGGCCATGACGTGAAGAAGAAGGGAGAAAAGAGACTTGGATTTTCCTTGTTGTGCCCATCCATGCTTTTACTTTCGTAACCTACCTTTTTTGTTTTTGAGGAATATAGCTATTCATTCATTTGGCATATCTGCAAAAGCAGCAGCTTAAACAGAAGGTGGGGGATATGTACCCCAGTCCTTAGGCATACAAGAGTTGAGGCCTAAATGCGCTAATTCGTGTGCTGGCTTGTTACCAGTACGCTTTACAAAAGAGAATTTGACAGAGGAAAAACTGAGAGCTATATGCTTAATTCTAGATACAATATCTCCATGGGAAGAAAGATCTTCATCGATGGAAAGTAGACGTTGATAGCCTACTAAGCAGTCAGTTTCAACTTCAACCTTGTCAAATTCGTAGGTCAACAATTTCTGCAAACCCAATAGAATGGCATTTAGCTCCAATAGTTCAACGTCTAGGACTTGTAGATGTGGGGCAGAAAAAGCTTGCAAAATTCTTCCATCATGGTCGCGGAAGATTACCCCAACAACGTACATGCCTTCATGGATTGAGGCATCTACATTTACCTTTATGAAGGTAAAATCAGGAGGTCTCCACTTGATGTCCCAATGGGGTGTGGAAGAAGAGGAAAGCAGGGACTCCAATGCAGATATATACTCCTTGGCCTGAGTGTCCGTAGCAGAGATGAGGGTGTGGACTCGGGCCTCTTTGCCGTTGAATACAAAGGAACATCTCGCTTTCCATAGTTGCCAAAGAAGGTTACAAAAGTGGCTAAAGCCGAATTCACCTTCAGAGACGTGAATAGAGTAGAGAAGATGCTGAAGATTCAGAACATTGAAATTCAACCAGCGTGTGCTATCCGAATTTGCCAAAGCAAGAGCTCTTGGAATAATACATTGGCTAAAAGTGTGGGATAATGTTTCAGATTCAATACCACATAGCTGGCAGATTTGGGAAGCAACACCTCGCTTCTGCAAATTCTCCCCAGTGGGCAGGCAATCGTGGAGGCTCCGCCAGATAAAATGTTTGATTCTTGGTTGCAAAGGTGCAGATCAGAGAATTTTCCAGAGCTTAGAGGTTATTGATTCACTACCGGATAGACCAGGAGAGGATGTGAACTGTTGGCGGCTTTCAAGGGCAAGATGATATCCTGACTTGACAGTATATTGGCCCTTTGGATGGTAGTGCCAAATTAATTGGTCATTTTCGTTCCAGCCAGTTCTAGGAATGCCAAGGATTTTCACACTTTCAAAATCCCAGAAAGTCCTCCTAACAAGAAAATCGTCCCATTGCCCATTATTGAGGAGTACTTCTGAAACCATAATTGGCATTGCCAAATTTATTGGGATAGGCTTGAAACCTGCGGTCGAAGGGATCCACGGGTCCTCAAATATTCTGATATTCTGTCCGTTGCCCACTTTCCATCTGATGCACAAATTCAATAAATTTCTTCCCGTGAGGATGCTCTTCCACAGAAAGGAGGCACGATTAGTATTCAAAGCGTTCAAGAATGACGAATTTTGAAAATATTTTGCCTTCAAAATTTGCCCCACCATTGAGTTCGGTTGTCTTAACAATCGCCAAGCTTGTTTGGCTAACAAGGCTTAACATATATATTGGTTGGCAACAAATTTCCCAAGCTTTTCAATGAATTTTCCTTTCATTATCCTTGGCCCCCCAAAAGAATCTTCGTATCATTTTCTCAATTTCATTCACCAAGGATTTATGGAGAGCAAAGCATTTCATTATATATGTTGGGATGGCCTGAATGACTGCTTTGATCAAGGTCTCTTTGCCTGCGAAAGATAGAAACCTTTCTTTCCAACCACTTAACTTCTTCCAAACCTTGTCCCTAACATAAGAGAAAACGACTTTTTTGATCTCCATGTCATGTAAGGGAGGCCGAGGTGGCGACCTTTCCCGTCTCCCCGCAAGATGCCCATGTTATGGATTAAGAGAGTTTGTAGCTCTTGAGGAATCCTCTTGCTAAAGTGGAGGTAAGATTTTCCTTTGTTGATCTGTTGCCCTGAGGCAAGTTCATAATCTTGCAACACCTTTTTTGAAATGATCACAGTTTGAGGAGGAAGCTTCAACAAAAATAAGGCTATCATCCGTAAATAAGAGATGTGTGAGCATGGGCCCGGTTGACCCGAACTGAATTCCTCGAAGATGGCCAAGATTAACTGCATTTTGAATCATTGCAGAGAGGCCCTCGGCGCAAATAATGAAGAGGAACGGAGAGAGGGGGTCCCCCTGCCGAAGCCCACGTGTGGGCTTTATGGGAGATGACGGGGTATCGTTCACTAGAACTTGATAGACAACCGTGGAAATACAACGCATAGTAAGGTCGATCAAAAGGCAGAGGGAAATTCATGCGCTTCATGACTCCATTTGTTGATTAGTGGAGCGGGTCGGCAAATCGTACGGCAGGCGGTACATGAGATTATTTTTGGTGGCAGAAATTTTTTAGTAGTGTTAGAGACAATGATGTTATATAAGATTTAGTTACATAAAAACCAAAAAATGATTTATAAATATCTTAGATTAGTCAGAATAAATAATCATATTTGATCCGCAACTATTTTAAAATTTGCCTTTCGGTGGATATGTCAAGACAAGAATCCTTCACTTTCACCCTTACAATATTCAGATCAGAACAAATCAGGGAACATGAAAAATAATTGCCTATGCATAGTAATACCGACATTATTATGCACAAGTAACAAAAGGTATACGGTTCCTATCTAACTTCTATAATCTTTCTTGTTTGTTTAAAAGTTTAAATGTTTGTGAAATACATGTACAATTGGTTTGAAGTGTCGTATTCGGATGCATTATTTGTCTCAATTTTCATTATGAGTCATCGAAAAACACATGTATAATTGGTCATCAAGAAACAACTTCTGTGTGTTTCTAAAACATGGATATGGTTGTATACATCTGACTCTTCCATACCCCATTTATACCTCTAAGACAATAAAGTAATGTTGTTGTATTTGTCGCAACTACTAAAAAAAGCTTATTGCTAGAATTTGTTCAATTTTCATTATTAATTAGATATATATCTTTTTTTCTTCTTCTTTTGAGTGTAAATATAACATTCTCACACATAAATCTAAGCTAGAGACTCGCAAAGTAAACACCTGTGTTAGAATACATATATTGTCACATACTTCTATTCATGTCAAACTCACATATATTAGTCATTATAATAGTTGTCCCTTAGTTGCAGCTTGGGACCAAAATTATAATCTTCAATTATAATCTATCACAAATTCCGATATAGTTTTCATTCAGGTTTTTTTCTGTTATATTTTTTGCCTTGGTCAAAAACAAATTCTGTATAAAATATTGACACTATTTGTAAAAACCGACTAGCTTATATTAAAGAACGTGTTTTAGAGATTGAAATGAGTACCATATTTAATATTTCGTAATATGTATAAAGTGAAAACGACACCAATTATATAAAGAAAAAAAGTGAAACAAAACAATCTTTTACCTTATTATCATATTTCTTCATATTTAAATTTCAACTTACAACTATAAATTTGGTCCCAAATGGTATCTTAGAGTTACCATTAACTCCTTGTCCGTTTTTATTTTTTACTCTATAAAATCTTAAAAAAAAAATTTATTACAAAAAACAACAACCGTTTGGTGGAAGCGACCAGCATACACTCGTTAAATAGATAGAATTCAAATTTTAAAAGATTATAGCTAAAGCATTAGGTGTCTTTTGTATGAAAAATTCTAATAATATTATAATATTAATAAAAAAATTTCACAAATAAGCTACGTTCTGGATAAATTCAAAAAACAGATCATGCGAAATTCTGTATGACGCTTTAGATCTCTAAGGATCCATTCAAAATGGCGCCTTAGAGACACTCCTAAGATGCCATTCAGAATGACGACTTAAGACAAAACCACGTTACACGTGAAAAACCATCCATCTAAGACGCCATTCTGAATGAGGCCTTAGATGATTTAGGGGCCATTCTGAATGGCACCTTAGGTGCCTCAGGCGAGCGCTTATTTCTCCCTCATTTCAATCACCTCATATGTTTGTTTCTCTTCTAATCTCCCATAAAAATCAAAATATTTTTGTATTTTATTCACATCGGTGGGTTGAAGAGCATCACAACTTGATACACACATGGTCTACGACAAGAAGCGATCGAACAAACTAGTAAGAGTTTATAATTTTATTAGTTTTAAATTTGATATTTACATTTTGTCACTATTATTATGTTATTGCTATTGTTAATACGTTGTTGTTACGTTACTTATTACTATTGATGATACGTTGTTGTTATGCTATTATCAATACGTTATTATTATTAGTACATTGTTGTTATATTATTTATTATGTTATTCATATTATTTATTGCATGACAAATGTGATGCTTTGTCTGTTGTCTAGTCAATTGTATAACTAACTCTAGCCATAATCAAAACCCTGACCTTAACTCAAATCTTAACTCTAACCCTATTCATAACCATATTCATAATCATATCCTAATCCTAGCCCTAACTCTAATATTTTTATTATTTTTATTATCATTTTTATTAAGTCATTCTTATTGACTTAACTGTTGTTGTTGTTGTTGTTGACTTAAATGTGGTAAATTGATATCCTTTTAACATGTAATTATATTTTGTGACTCTACACATGGGTGTAATTATGGCAACTCATATTAGTGGTGGTAGTAGTAGTGATTGTGATATTGGTGATGATGCAATGCGGATAGAGGAGCTGATACATAAATTTGATGATTTGTTGACCCTTCAACACCTGAGATTGATGATGTAGTACTGATAAAGGAGATGAGACCTGAGCTGAGACTAAAGTCGCTTGGTGCGACACGACCGCATCATCAGGATGATGAGGCAGAGTCATCTTATATCCCGTCATAGATAGTATATATGCCGACATCCTTACGACTCAGATTTACCAAAGCTCCCAGGTGTCAACAACGGCCCACCGGATCTCCCAAACGTAGAGCACAGATTACGCATGATCCACCGTGCAGTATGGGTCAACATCGGGACGAGCAACATTAGATTATTCGTAATCATTGTAATTATTTTTGTATTTTGTGTGTACTATATGTAATTGATTTCAGAAGTGGTTTCGTTGTTCATATTATTGTAACGAATTTTGTATTTTTTGTAATATATCTATCTCATTGTTGATCATTTGTTGTTTAATATTTACGTATAGTGGTTACGATATTTGTACTATTTCTTTCAACACAGTCTGAAAATCATATTTTTTACACCACCAGCAAAATTTACGCCATTTAATCAACAACTTCGTAATACAAAGAAAATTGCTAGAACGAAATTAAAGCTAATATTTACTGTGTAAAAATTATGAAACAAAATTCAAAATAATCTTTTAATGCGTTATCGTCGCGATTAGGTAGAGTATGATTAATAGATTACATAACACATGATTATTACAAAAATGGCTCGGCAAAACCGCTTTTGGCCTAAAACGTAACTTAGAATGGCTTAAAGCCAAAAATGGTTTTTCCTTAAGATATCATTAAGAATATTGTCTTAAAGGTGCGTCTCAAGACACCATTCGAAATGGCCTGAGGTGCCATTGAATTCTCCCATAACGTAATCTATTTATAAAATTACTCATTAAATCTATAATATTTTACAAATTTTCCCAAAGTCTTTTATTGCATGGCGTTTTTCCGTTGTATATTTTTGTTTATATTTGTTGAGTTGTGAGGTGTGAGTCGTGACAGCATAGGAGTGTTGGACTAAGCTGCTCACTTTTCTCTGTTCTTTCGTTCCGCCTTTCGGTCCGCTTCCTCCCAACTCCAAAACCCAGGTTTGTTTCTACGATATTATGCGTTTCTACACCTGTGTTTTTATTTAACATCCTTATTTTGTTGTTATCTTAAATTTTATTGCACGATTTGGAGCCAATCTTTTTATTTCTATTTTCATTTACATAATTTCAAGAACTGGTTTTTTCTTGTCCTTCTTTCTGTGTTCAGAGCAATTGATCATCAAGCTTAGTTGAGTTTGGAAGTAAAAGATTCTCCTGAAGGTATATTTTGCTATATGTTTCTTTTTTCCCCCTTCATAGGCCTGGAAAGATTGTTCCTTTTTCTGTTTTTATTCCTCCCCCTCAAATCACTGCGCCCCCTCTTTATAAGTAGTCTTTTTTTTTCTTTGGTGGGTTGGAACCGCTTTATGGATGATTTTGATGTTTGAGTGGTTCTGTTTTGTGTACTGTGGGTATGTTTCATGTAACAACCCGTTTCTAACACGTTATGGTTGCGTACATCGCACCCCATAGTCCGACCCCGTACCCGCTGTAGTCGGGAGTCAGCAATGGGGTAACGTTTTTGTTGTTGTTGTTGGGTATGTTTCACGTGTGCGCGTGGGTTTAGTATTTGTTCTTTTTCTTGTTTACTGTTTTCTTCTTTTTGCCTTGTTTGTTTTAACGCTACGGAATCAAGTCGGCATTTGATACTGCTGCGATTTAAATCTAGAACTTCTGTTTCATAAGTCTTTTATGCAAATTTGATAATATTGAGACTCAGAAGCTCTAACTTTGGTCCCCAATACCTCAGGTTTGGATTTGGATTGAGATTCATCAGTTGTTAGTTTGTCTCTTTGTCTTACTTTAATTTGTTAATGATTCTTCTGTTTGTTCTTGGTTTGAGATGTTGCTTTATGGATAATTCTTCTTCGTGGTTGGATAAGTTATTGGTTTTGATTTGAACAGAAGAGAGTTAGTGTCAAATTTTTGGTGAAATCGATTGCTACATTATCGAGGAGTTATGTATGTGATTTATAGTTATTTCTTGGATGTCTTTCATGGACTTTTCTGATTTACTGTGATAAGTTGCTAGCTTATTCTTTGTGGGATCTTTCATTCTGTATCTTTTCCCCTATCGTCTTAGTGAGTTCTTGTTATAGGCTCTGGTTTGGCTACTATGTATTTGTTGAGAAGCATGATACTTTGGTCATCATGTGCATCCTCGTAAGTTTATTTTGCTTGTGTGATTAAGCTGTGGTGGAGTTCAATTGTTAGCTTTCTAGAAAAGATTGTCTTTGCCATTTCTGGTCACAAAAAGGTTTCATTATTCTGCTTTGCTTGTTTATTCCTTCAGCTTTATATTTTTCAGTATTGTCAAATTTGAAAAGGAAATTGTTTTTACTCATCCTGGTTCTTCATAGCATGCTGGCTTAGAGCCTGTGATGTTGTGATATTCTGATCGTGAGTTTCATTCGTTAATAGTATGCTTTCAACTCTGGAAATAACTTAGGAAGTGTAGGTAAGCCCTTGTGGCATCTGAGGTCTTTGCTTTCTTATCCCGCATTTGGCATCTTTGTGGATAGTGTCCTGTTCTTTTCATTGTTTGGTTTGGTGAAATCGATCTCCTATTGGGATAAATCTACTTAAATGATTTTTTGATGCTGCATTTTGATGCTAGGTTGCGGATTTGTTGACATGAAAAGGTGTGCTGTTATCTTCAACCTCCTTTATCCAGAGTTGTGCTGATTTTTAGGTGTCTTAAGAACCCTTTGGGGTCATTCTAGATTCTAATTGTTTTATCTACTTTCAGTGTTGGATTCTGATTGGTTTTTTAGGTCTGTTAACAATTTACCACTTGTGCAAATTGATGACATAGTACTTTGGCAGCTACTCTGCAGTCTAACTTAACATAATCCCGAATTTACAAAGCTTGGGAAATGGATCATCAAGCGAACGGACAACCACCAGGTACATATCTCTGGTTTTTTTGTGCGCTATTGCATCATGTGAAACTGACCAATTTGCCTGCTCGTTTTCACCTGCATCAGCTGGTCCAGTTCAAGCTCTACAGGGAGTTCCTCCCTCAGCCGGGCAGATGGCACAACACCAGCTGGATTATCAGCATATTTACCAGCAACAGCTACAGCAATTGCAGCAACATCTGCAGAATTTTTGGACGAACCAATGCCAAGAAATCGCGCAGGTTACTGATTTTAAAAACCATAGTCTGCCATTGGCTAGGATCAAGAAAATAATGAAAGCGGACGAGGATGTTAGAATGATATCTGCAGAAGTACCTGTTCTATTTGCTCGCGCCTGTGAGATGTTTATCCTTGAGTTGGCCCTGCGTTCGTGGAACCACACAGAGGAAAATAAGAGGAGGACACTTCAGAAGAACGACATTGCAGCTGCCATCACAAGGACTGACATATTTGATTTCTTGGTTGACATTGTACCAAGAGAAGACTTGAAAGATGAGATGCTTGCATCGATCCCTAGGGGTACTCTTCCTGTGGGAGGTCCTGCAGAAGGTGTTCCTTACTATTACGTGCCAGCACAGCCAGCTCCACCGGTTGCAGCTCCGGGAATGTTCATGGGTAAGCCGGTGGATCAAGCCCTATACGCTCAGCAAGCTCATCCATATATGGGTCAGCAGATGTGGCCACACCAACAGCCACCAGCTTCAGATTCTTAATCTGGACTAGAACAAAGTGATTAATTTGTTATGGCCTGGTTTCTCTTCATTTTGTCATACTGCGTCACATGACTTATGCTGCTTTCCTAGTAGTGTTTTTTGATCTGAGCGTTTTCTACTTTTACACAAGCATGTTTCAAGAAAATTGATGGCTTCCTCTTGCAAGTGTGTATTTATGTCGTGGGTTCAATCACTTATGCAGGCTATATATAAATAAACTAAGCTCAAAGTGGCTCGACCATTTCACGAGCCATGGGTATGCTTGGTGCATCAGGCGGCCCTTTTCATCAATTTTGCCTCATGATGAAGTGATGATACTGGTTTTTCCCTGATTAATGTATGACAAGACGAATAGCTTTAAAGGGGCTTCTGGAATAATGACATTTTATTTATAAATTGTTGGCTTTAACCAAACTATAGTAAACTCAATTGCTCCATAATTCACTTTCTTTTCATTTTCATGCGCACCTTTTTACTGAAGGAATGAATTTTCGGTCATTTCTTTGGACTTCGTTATGCTTCATCTTCTTGATAGTGTTATTTTCGTTTTTCTGTTTTTGCAGATTAATTTCTTGGTACCATTTATTAGGGCCCAACTTATTTAACATGTTGCTACCGCTTGACACATCTGATAAGATGGTCTTTGCAGAATTCTGGAGTGATGTGAACTTTGAACTATGGGATAGAAGACGAAAATGAGGGATGATAGCACGTGAATTCCAAGATGTGCAAATATTTTCAGCAGCAGCAGTTCTTAGGTTTGGTTGTCTGGCGAACCATGAAGTTAAAAAAAGTGAGTCTTGGAGTTATTGACTTGCATGTATATTTGATATTAGAGGTTTCCTAGAAAGCAAACGGTAGTTACCAAGGTTATTTTGTAAACTCATGTTGCTCATATTCCTTATTGGATTGCTTGTTTTTTTTTTTTTCCCTTCTTTTTTTAACCCCTGGACCATACAGTTGATGGTTCAATTAGTATGCACTGTCTAAATGGTATTTAAGTGTACTCCTTATCAATCTCTTTTGCAATGAAGATCCCTTCATCGTATGAATTGTTGTAGATGTTATTTATTTTACATCAGCCGGGTTTATCCGAGTTGGTCAAGGCCGGCCTTTTTTTGACAAAGGTAATGGTTATGGTTTGAATGTCATGACCGGCGATTTACTTTTGCAGGTCTGTTTCAGTATGATTGAATAGTCATTCATGTGTTTATTTGTATTATGATGATGTGTTATAGACCTGTGAGTTTGTGGGCTCTCGAGCTACTGAGTTGTTTCCCTTTTTCTTGGCTCAACTATCTTTTCCTTCTTCTTTCTACCTTATTAAAGCTATCTAAACAGCTACTGAAACTCCTACTTATCTCCTCAACCCCGTCTTATCGATTTTAAGTTGTAGTTGTTGGCAGCAATGGCGTGATTTCTGTCTGGTTCCTCCAACTGACATGATCCTTCAGTTCCCCTGCTAGTACTAAAGTTGGTTAGAGTTGACATATTTCCATATAAAGTTTTTAAGCTGTGACGAATTTCTACACGAATATAAACTCGGGTTGCCTGACCTGTAGTTGCGACTTTTGCCTTTCAACAGCCTAGCCTGAACCATTTTCTTCGTTTTGAATCTAATTTGCTTAAGCTCAACCCAGATCCTGGTTAGATCACGTCTCACGGGGAGTAGTAGTTCATGATCCTTGCTCTGGCAATGTGACTCATGGTTTAACTTCAACGTGTGGAAAACTATACGCACAGCTCTTTAACAACAAGATGCATGATGAAAACAAATGCAAGTGACAGTAAGGTTGAACTCACTATCTGCTAAACATAAGCTCCTTAGTCTTCTGGGTTCTACCAAGGATTTAGTTGTTTTTAAATGGAATGCTACAATGACAAGTGGGATAAGAATACTTGTAAGCCTTATTTAATCACGTCGCCGCACCAAATTGACAGATACTATGTAGCTGTATGGTCATCGGAAAATAACCTCCGTGTATTTCTAACACATGAGTACAGTTGCGTACATCCGACCTCCCATACCTCGCCATAGGCGGGAGCCTCTAAAACAATGGAGTAATGTTGTTGTTGTGGAGATGATGACTATTTAATGGAAACAAGAAATTTTTAGAACTTTGACTACCAACAAATACATTTTTGTCTATAGAGAGTGGAGTACATGCCATGGACTATCTCAATTCCATACTTGGAAAGAGGACAAATCATGAAAGCAGGTAGATGATGCGTTGGGAAATTTCCTTGGCTCAGAACAAAGGAAACTTTCATGCTGAGTGAAGCACCACGAAGCCAAGGTTAGAGTAACCTTCTTCCTACGCAGTCAGACTCTGATGAACTAGTAATGAATCTTCCTCCATCGCAACTTGTGTGCATCCAAGGTTGAAGGAAAATGGAGGCCCCTAGCTGCTAGCTCAGCCGCCTCTACGCTTTGCAAACCAGTTGAAACCTTTTGCAGCAACACAACGAATTGCTCCTCTACGGGTTTTGGAATACCATATCTACTACCAATAACATTGCATTTGACATAGCCTATAGCAGGTTTATGCCACTTCCCGATTCGGGTCGGTTTAGCCACAGGTAGTGATACTGATGAGAGCGTGTCGAGGTGATTGGAGTGCTGGTCTCAGGCCGTCCAGGAAATCAATTAGCGAAGGTGCACGCCTGGAGAATCACCAAGAGCATATATCAGCATTTTGCGCACCAGCTTTGCGAATGTGACATTGGAAGAAACAGTGGCTTATCCCTTTCCATCACAGCAAAATCCACATGTCACTCCTGTAAGTCTTCTGTTGGTCAAACTGCATAAGGCAATGGAAAATGAATTTCAACACAAAATGATGAATCTTTGGCTGGAGAGGGGGCAGAAAGTAGTGGTTTCCACAATTTGTATGTCACCGATGGACCATACGAGTTCAAGATGGAACATACTTCAGGTTTTTCAGAGGCATGGCAAGCTAGTGTCCATCCTTTACATGTATCTTCGCCTACAGTGATAGTGTCACATCAGTTAAGAATTTACCACAACTATACCCGATAATATTCGAACGTCGGCTAAGAATTGTTATCCTCAAAGTCACAAAGATGTCAACAAACAAGATCCTTATTCCACACCTGAGCTCCTGATGGAATCAAGTCCTTGACAATGGTGTCATAGGACATACTACATCATCATCATTCGTACCCAGTATATGCCAACGACAGAAAAAGCCATCGCTAGAGTCTGGGGAGGGTAAGTGGCAGGCAAACAATAGCTCTGTCCCAAGGGATATAGAGTTTGATTCTAGTGAGACCCCCGGCTCTATATGTATCTGCATAAATGACACAATAATAGAGACATGATGTGCTAGTGTATTAGTGAGGGAATTCATGAAATACAAAGAGGAGACTGTCAATATTAAAATACACATAACATGTATATGTACATATAATGCAAAACAACGGCAAAATATAAACAAACAAGTGCAAAGTCAACCTAAAGCGTCTACGCCTATCTACGTCCCTAAATATAATCTAAGGTGCCCCTATATATGACTTATACCTCATTAACCTTAATCTTATGTCTCCATGAACTCCTATCCTGGACCATGTCCTCAGAGAGGTGCAAATCTAGTAGGTCGTGCCTAATATGCTCATCTCAAGTCAGTTTGGGCATGCCTTTACTCCTGTTTCCCTTTATAATGAGGCTTTCAATTGCTCTAACCGACGCCGTTGTCTGTCTCCGCTTGACATGCCCAAACCATTTCATTCTTCACTCTCTTATCTTATCTGTTATACTAGCAACCCCTAACCTTTCTCGAAACACCTCGTTTCTGATCTGGTCTAACCTTGTATGCCCACACATCCGCCTCAACATCCTTATCTCTGCCACTTTTATCTTCTGCAATTGTGACCTCTTGACGGCCCATCATTCTGTCTCATATAGCATTTCCGGTCACACTATCACCCTATAAAATATTTCCTTTAATTTAGTTGGTAAATTCTTGTCACACAGCACCTCTGAGGCCGCCCTCCATCTACACGAGCATGCTTGAACTCGATGTGCTACATCATTATCTATGTCCCCATTCTGCTGTACAAGTGATCCTAGGTACTTGAACTTACTTACATGTGGTACCACTTGACCATCGATGATGAGCTGGCTATTCTCACCGTCGTCTACGCCGCTGAAGTCGCAATGCAGATACTCGGTGTTAGAACGGCTAATCCTTAAGCATTTTCTCTTCAAAACACCTCTCCACTGCTCTAGTTTCATACTCAGGGTCTACCCTCTGCAACTTCATAGGACATAATTCGATTCACATAAATGCTGCCATCGATGGAAGTTATGTTCGAATAATTATTTGAACCATGATGGAATCAAGTCCTGACAATTGTGTCAAAGGACATACTCCGATTCGCATACTTGATGCCATCCATAGAAGTTATGTTCAAACAATTATTAGAACTACACATCATTTTGATAATCTCCATTAAATTTTGATCAAACATGATGGTTTTTTACCATGAAGATGTTGGAAAATATGTAGATGGCACAGGAAAAACCAAACAATAAAGACAATGAAAGCCGAGACGAGTTTCGGGATAACTCTGTCCTTAAAGTAATTTAGCCTCTACCGGTGAGCAAGGTAGACTGCAATGGCTAATGCTTCCCAAGATATAACGGCTTACTCTCTTTAGTTTGCTCTACTAGAAAGAGTTTTAACTTGATGGTAGAAGAGATTGATAATAGAGAGAATGAGAGAAGAAAGTACTGCTGAAAATTTCACAAGTTTTCAAGAGTTTTTCATGTATATGTTGAAGATAGCAAAGCTCAATATATATAGGCTTTTGGTTTTCAAAACACAGGTTTAAAAGACCATTTTCTGCAGTTTTCCCCCTAGGATCGGCCATGAACGTTCAATATGAAAGGAGATGTCATTTGGAGGAGAAGATGCATCTTTTATGAATAGTCGGGGCACATTAGGCGCCTCATGTCACTTCGAACGACTGTACAAAATGACATCGAACCACTGTACAAAATGACATAGGAGCTTCATGTGACATCGAACGACTGTACAAAATGACATTAGGCGCTTCATGTGACATTGAACGACTGTACAAAATCACATTAGGCGCTTCACGTGACATTGAACGCCTATAGGCGTTCGAAGTGTTCTGGATGTGTTCCCAAACACTTCGAACGCCTACATGAGGCGCTTCAAGTGTTCTGGAAGTGTTCCAGAACACTTCAAACGCCTACATTAGGCGCTTAAAGTGTTTGGAACACCCCCATTTCCTTCCATTGTTCATAAAACACTCCAAACTTCATCCAATCTCCTATAATAGGTTACATAACATTATACAAGGTTGGATCACAAGATTTAAAGTACTTTTAAGTATTTTTTCCAACAATCCCCCACATGATCCAATCTTGTATAGTCATAAACGAACGACCATAAACCAACCTTTCTACTATCAACCAAAGATAATGATACATAACGGATACGATGACTTGTGGTCTTGAATCGCCGGTAGTACAACTTGAGTTATATAAACGGAAGTAAGATGAACTTTGTCCTGAATCTTACTCCACTATTGTTTATGTGAACAACAAGAAGACATATCATTATCTACTTCTTCAAGTTCGCGGTTTTGGTGCGATATCAGCCATGCACCTATCTCGGGATTCATAAGCTCTCTAGAGAGTTTTCAAATCTCTCACAGGAAGCAGCACCACTTCCAAGCTTATATAGGTGAAATTCATCAAGTGTGCACTGTTCACACCAACATACAACATGGCTATGAATTTTCATTAAGAGATTCTCGAAATCTCACCCTCGAATTTTTACAGTGAGCACTATCGACAACAACACCTTAGGGAGGAACACTTTGATAGTGCAACATAGAACTCTTTCATGACTTGTTTTTACCACATTGAACCCCGTTTGTAAGATCTCTACTAATAGTGGGTTGGGTTCCCGTCATGAAGAATTCTCTACAGATGGAATAAGTCCCATCCCCCTCGATGTTTCATAGACTAACTTCTTATTTAGTCCTTTAGTTAAGAGGTCAGCAAGGTTAAACTTGGTTCTTACAAACTCCAAGTTTACCACCCCTGAACTTATCAACTCACACACAATATTGTGCCTTAGACGGATATGCCGGCTCTTTCCATTATAAATCTTATTCTTTGCACGTGCGATCGCAGCCTGTGAATCACAATGAATAGACACAGAAGGCATAGGTTTAGACCATAAAGGAATATCAACAAGTAAATTCCTTAACCATTCAGCTTCTGTGCTAGCAAGTTCTAAAGCAATAAATTCAGATTCCATTGTAGATTTAACACTACAAGATTGTTTACATGATTTCCAAGAAATAGCTCCACCACCCAATGTAAACACATATCCACTAGTGGAGTTTATCTCATCACTATCAGTCACCCAAAAGATTTCTCAATTCTTTGCCTCTTACTTCTTCTAGGTAGATCATTCTCTTGATTGACTACAAACATACTAGACTCGCCTATTTCAAATCTGGAAACAATTTCGGATTGTCTTTTCAAAGGAAAGATATGTTCAAAAAATTCAGCATCTTTAGATTCTAATATAGAACTATTATCTATAGCCATGAATCTATATGCTGCACTATTTTGAGCATATCCGATGAACACACAATCCCTTGTCTTAGATCCGATTTTAATTCTCTTAAAATCAGGAATAGCAACTTTGGCTAAACCCCCACACTTTCAAGTAACTTAGGTTGGGAGCGTAGCCTTTACATAACTCATATGACATTTTATCTAACTTCTTATGTGGTATCCTATTTAATATATGACATGCAGTCAAGATTGCCTCACCCCACATATTGTCTGGCAATCCTGAACTGACTAACATCGCATTCATCATATTTTTGAGTGTTCTATTCTTTCTTTCGGCTACTCCGTTGGACTGAGGTGTATACGGTGGTGTGACCTCATGAATAATGCCATTTTTTCACGAAATCTTTGTAAAGAATCTGTACTATATTCACCACCTCTATCAGTCCTAAGCCTTTTGATCTTTAAATCTAATTGATTTTCAACTTCATTTTTGTAACATATAAACATAGACTCAGTCTCATCCTTATGACTTAACAGATATACCTTCGCATATCTAGAGTAATCATCAATAAAAGTAACATAATACCTTTTACCACCTTTACTCATATGATTCTTGAAATCACCTAAGTCACTGTGAATTAGACCAAGTTTTTGTGAAACTCTTTCAACTTTCTTAAATGATTTCTTATGATGTTTAGCCTCAACACAATGTTCACATTTATCAAAATTCTCATCACCATATGAAATCATATTCATGTTTTTGAGTTTCTTAATGACTCCTATGTTTGCATGTCCTAATCTAGCATGCCACATATCAAGAGACTCAGCAAAGTAAACAGAACTGGATGCTACTTTATTATTAGGCAAACAAATAGCGTCAAGAACAAGCAGTCCTCCATTACAAAATCCCTTACCAACAAACTCCCCATTTCTAGATAAGACAAGTTTATCAGACTCAAGAACAAGTTTAATGTTAGCATTGTTCAGCAGCACTCCGGAGATCAAGTTCCTACGCATGGCAGGAACGTGCAATACATTGCTTAACTCCAGTTTCTTCCCAGAGGTCAACTTGAGAAGCACCCTACCCTTTCCAAGAACTTGGGTACCATGTGCATCTCCCAAGAAGACTTGTTCACCGTTTCCTATTTCTTGATAATCAAAAAATAGGTCCTTACTGGTAGCAATATGTCTGGTAGCCCCTGTGTCTACCATCCATTCCGTTGTACTACTGACAAGGTTTACCTCCGTTAGGACGACTGCTGCAATGACATCATCTGCTGCGCCTGAATCCTCCACAAGATTTCTCCATCTTGAGCACGTATGAAACAGAGAGCATCTCGAGAAAAACAACACCTTGACCGCCCATCTCTTGTAGAACTCGCCATCAAATGGCTCTAACTTTGTCATATCCAGAAGAGCTTGTTTGGTTGCCATAGTAAATTGCTTTAAGATTGTTGGAAAATATGTAGATGGCACAGGAAAAACCAAACAATAAAGACAATGAAAGCCGAGACGAGTTTCGGGATAACTCTGTCCTTAAAGCAATTTAGCCGCTACGGTGAGCAAGGTAGACTGCAATGGCTAATGCTTCCCAAGATATAACGGCTTACTCTCTTTAGTTTGCTCTACTAGAGAGAGTTTTAACTTGATGGTAGAAGAGATTGATAGTAGAGAGAATGAGAGAAGAAAGTACTGCTGAAAATTTCACAAGTTTTCAAGAGTTTTTCATGTATATGTTGAAGATAGCAAAGCCCAATATATATAGGCGTTTGGTTTTCAAAACACAGGTTTAAAAGACCATTTTCTGCAGTTTTCCCCCTTAGGATCGGCCATGAACGTTCAATATGAAAGGAGATGTCATTTGGAGGAGAAGATGCATCTTTTATGAACAGTCGGGGCACATTAGACGCCTCATGTCACTTCGAACGACTGTACAAAATGACATCGAACGACTGTACAAAATGACATAGGAGCTTCATGTGACATCGAACGACTGTACAAAATGACATTAGGCGCTTCATGTGACATTGAACGACTGTACAAAATCACATTAGGCGCTTCATGTGACATTGAACGCCTATAGGCGTTCGAAGTGTTCTGGAAGTGTTCCCGAACACTTCGAACGCCTACATGAGGCGCTTCAAGTGTTCTGGAAGTGTTCCAGAACACTTCGAACGCCTACATTAGGTGCTTAAAGTGTTTGGAACACCCCCATTTCCTTCCATTGTTCATAAAACACTCCAAACTTCATCCAATCTCCTATCAATAGGTTACATAACATTATACAAGGTTGAATCACAAGATTTAAAGTACTTTTAAGTATTTTTTCCAACAGAAGATTCAAAAGTAACACAACTATCAAAATAGCTCAATTAAAGGTGATAAAATCATTGCATAAAATGGGTACTACATATATTTCCTCATAAATTTTACTCACTTCCCATACTTTAGGAACTACTTATTCATGTCTACTAGTTGAACAACCAACTTAATTCTGATGCGTGGCTAGTCGTCCATACTTTAGGAACAACTTATTACATGTCTACTACTAGTTGAACAATCAGGCTGAATTCTGACATGCGGTTGAAAGAGCAACCTTCTTTGCATAGTCGCATATACTCATTCAACCGATTGTAACACTGTCAACAACATCATTTCTCACATGTCATTTCCTTATACACGAACCTTTTTCCTCTTGGCGAAAGGTTGAACTTCAACCCAAAGGGCCCCCACTGCTCCAGTCTCAAGGTGCTCCAGTCTCAAGGAGCTGCATAGAAGATGTAAATTAGGAGTTTAGCGGCCTCCTAGATTGGATGAGATCTTACACAGTTATCCACACAAGGTGCCCCACAAACCAGGCCTTTGGTCTGGCAGCAGAGGAACACCCACACTGTGCGCGTTCCTGGATTCAAACTCATGACCTCTTGTTGGCAATCCCCAACCCAAGTACCAATTGGACTATGTCCTGAGGCCACAAACCTTTTTCCTTCTTTAACGTTATTCCCCCCCCCCCCCCCCCCCCCTCAAATAGAATGTCCACTTTTCTATTTTGGGGTGTTCCGAAATTTTTGTTCACATTCCATAAATGGTAAACAAAATGGTCAAATGGTTAAAATGTCCTTATTAGTTGTTCGTGTTTTGTAAAACTAAAAGTTACTTTTGACTGTATATTGGGAAGTATGTGTATTAATTAATGCTCCAACAAATTTTTATAAAACTGTGTACAATCAAACACGGACAAAAGAAATTGGAACACTACCTAATTACACTGTCCGAAATTTGAAAACAACGAAGTTGATGGAGTTAGAAGGTGGACCAGCAATGGCAGAGATTATAGAAGTCAAGGTCCATTCCAATTCCTCAAATTGAATGTAGTTTTATAGTAATAAAGGTTGACCCTAAACCAGTATGGCCTCAACTACTTCACTGTGTACTCTACAACAATATTCTACCTAGGGTTGTAAACAGGCCGAATGAGTCGAGCATCGCGTTGTTTAAATTTGGTTCATTTAATTTAGCAAACGAGCCGAGCTCGCTCGTTTATTTAAACGAACATATTTAATTGTTTAAGCTCGGTTCGTTTAACTCACGAACAACATTAATGAGCCGAACAACTTAAACGAAAGGTGTCATTTACCGAGTTCAAACAGAAAAAATAGTTCAAGCTCGGTTCATTAACCCTTTAGCCGAACCGAGATCGAGCTAACGAACCGAACATATTGAACGACTCGGTTACAATGCTATACTTCTGCTTCACTTTTGGAACGTGGAAAATATTTGAGAATTAATGATTTTTTCGTGTGTGTCCGTATAATTGGTTATGTGATGTAACATCAGGAATTAAAGCTTGTGATGTAAATGGTGCAACAAGGCCACACATTATTTTTGGGGGCAAAGAACTCTCTACCATATCCATGCTTATTAAAATGGAGAATATCACATGGCAATATGGTCCTAATTGATTTCAACAACGTTAATGTCCAAACGGAATCAAATTCATTCTGTAATGTTGCCTATGGGCTGAATAAAATTGAACTCAAATAGCTTTGCTTCCATCTCGTATTTCATGTAAGGCTCGAGAGTAAGGGTCGCCTAAACTGTTTAAAATAGACCTTTTTTTAAGCAAAATATTATAAATAGACCAAATCGGCTTATGTACAAAAGGAGTTGCAAACTATGGCAACTAGTGCTTAACAAGAGCCAAAACCAAAAGATAAATGGCTCACAAAATGCAACTAATGCTAACGTTTACAAAATTTGCCTTCAAGGACAATGAGAGTAAACCTTTACATTTAAGCACATTTGGCGTATTAATGCTAATATTAACATATCTTTTATCACACTACATGAAATTATGTTACGTGTATTTAGATAATGTCAAACTTGTACATATGACATGATCTCACTTGATGTGATACAAAATAAGACAAAAGATCTTTCTAGAAGAGAATTGTACAAAAAAAAAATTTCAGAACTAGTAACAAATCAACAACAACAATATTACTCAATTATTTTAGACAACGCCGTCTATGACGAAGTATAGTGGAGTATAAGAGATTAAAGATGGTAATGACAAACTGAATACGCCTAAATATCCTATTCTGTAACGTGGGCATATGTGATGTGTCCAATTTCCAGGACATTCGGTTCCTTTTACGTACGTTCCTATAACATAATTAGGTAAAATTTTGTTGTTTTAAAACTGTTACTGTGATATCAAAGAATTCGCTTGGGACATTGTAGGTCTGTATGTATCATGTGCGACAGCATAGGGTTCGACCGAGGAATTCATTGGTTCCTGTCAAAGAATGTTACTGCAGAAAATCTAATGTTATTTTTTTTGTACAATATGTTAACCTACGATATGACATTTCACGCCACAGTTCATTAAGCTTTGCGGGCGGAACCAAAGGTATTGTTTTAACTTTTTCTTAATGAAACCTTTAAATAGAAGTTTTCGGTATATTAGATTACTGCGTTTACGTTGGGTCTGAAAAGAGAGCGGATCGCGAATTTACACAGCCTTATCTACACTTTGTGCAAAAAGTTGTTTTTGTAGTTCGAACTATTGATCTCAAAGCTATAAAACAACAACCTTATCAATTGATCTAATTTTTACAAAATTAAAAATAAGACCCAATAATAAAACATAAAATTAACAGCGGCAGCCGGCTCCGTCTTTTTTTCCCTCCCCCGGTAAATATAACGAACCGAGATTCAGAAAGACTCTCCAACCATGGCGCTAAATCTCCTCTTCCTCCTCTTCCTCTTCTCCCCATTATTCATCCTCATTCTCCTCTCCGTCATAGTCCGCCCAGAACCCACAAAAATCCCACTAAAAAACCGCCACATATTCATCACTGGCGGCTCCAGCGGAATCGGCTTAGCTCTAGCCCACCAAGCCGTCATTGAAGGAGCCAATGTCTCCATCCTAGCTCGAAATTACACCAAGCTCGAAGAAGCCAAGGAATCGATCAAGCTCGCCACTGGCCGTGATGTGGCCATCTTCAGCGCTGACGTTAGAGACTATGTATCTCTGGAGAAGGCTGTCAGGGATGCTGGCCCAATTGATGTTTTGGTTTGTAATCAAGGTGTATTTGTTCCTGGGGAGCTTGAGAAGCAATCTTTGGAGGAGATGAAGTTCATGATTGATGTGAATTTGATGGGAACTTTCCATTTGATTAAGGCGGCTTTGCCCGGAATGAAGAATCGGGCAGGAGGTGGACCGGCTTCCATTGCCATAATGTCATCACAAGCTGGCCAGGTTTATAAAATTACGTCCAATTTCATAATTTTTTTTAGTTTTGTTTATGAGGTAGAATCGTAGATGGTATGCATTTGTTTAATGTGTTGTTTTTTGGATGTTTACAAAGAATTATAGTGAAATTTATTTACTTTGACTCCTAGTTATATTGTACTGATGCAATTAATGATATTGAACCTTAATCGGTGAAATTTTAATCTCTTGACCTTCAAAAGATTTTGTTTCTTTCTTGAAAAGAAACAGGAAAAAGAAAATTAATTTCATTCAAATAGGGTAGTACTTTAACTACTATTTGTCTTCTCTCTTAATTCTTTCCCTTAAGCTTAAATTCATAGCCTTTGACTTAATGGTAGATTAGATCCGAATTCAGTATAGAAAGGTCAGGAAGTTTTCTGCAGAGCAGTGTATTTATGCACAATACGAATCGAGAAGTTACATGTACGTCCCTTTTTGATTCAATGTTAGTCTTTTTTGCAGAAGTAATGTTGCATTCTGTTTGTGTTTTTTTTTCTAGGTTGGTATATATGGTTATACGGCTTATTCAGCTAGTAAGTTTGGGCTCAGGGGCATGGCTGAAGCCTTGCAACAGGAAGTTATTGGAGATGATATTCATGTTTCTCTTATATTCCCCCCTGATACAGAGACTCCCGGGTTTGCAGAAGGTTAGAGTCGGTCTTGTTTCCCCATGTTTTTACTTCCAGATGCTCCTCCTGTTCTAACTACCTTCTGTTTGAGTGGAAGTGTAAATTCATCCTGCTGGTTCTTTCCAGTTTTGAGTTGAATGTGATAAAATTGACATAGCAAAATAATGCATGAGCCTAGGGACCAAGTTGTTGCTTATTTATACCGTGGAACACTTATTCCATTGTTATTCTGCGTGTTGTGTCCTTATGCAAATTCAGTTACTTGCATTCTGGCTTTTCTGTGGGACTTTTAAAGTATGAGTCAGAAAGATCTATGCCTATTATACCAAATGGCTATCTTCTCTTACCTAATTGGTGAATTTCAGCTAATATTCTTTGTTAAGTTTTGAAAATGCATTTAGACAAAAAAGACTAGATATAGCAAACCCTTAGTTTTCAAGATGCATTTGGATATTTCTGGGAAGGTTATGAACCTATTTTGGTTGAGCAATTGAAGTTTGAAGTGGCAAAGCAAACCCATAGTTTTCCTTTTGTTCTTTTTTTCTAGTATCCAGACATCGGCTGCCCCAGAATTTCTATTGCAGACTTTTATTGTGTGCGCATATGTACCTACATGACGTACTTTTTTACATAAATACGCGCACTCACATATATACGCACAGACACTCTCACATGCACACACAACAAAAGACCCGTAACCTTGTAGCCTAGGGCACACGAATTATCTAAGTGACCTTGGGTCTTTAAGCTTGAGATTTGGTGAATGTGGAATTTTTTTCTTTCTACTTAAATGGGGACTAGACCATTCCCTACAAACTCCCTGCTTCACTAAGGGTGCAAATTTTATTCACTTTTGGCTAATACTTCTTCTTTTGTTTGAGAAATTCTTAATTTACCTTCTAGAGGGACTGTTATTCGACAATTGGCAGGAAATTTCCCCCCTGTCCTCTTCCCCATGCTCTGTAAATGTTACTAGACTTATTTTACATTGCAGAACACAAAAAGCGGCCACAGCTCACTAGCATAATTGCAGCTTCTTCTGGGGCAATGAAAGCTGAAGAAGTTGCTAAGAAAACTTTGAGAGGCATCCAGTCTGGTAGTTTCTTTGTGTCATGCAATTTTGAGGGGTTTTTACTAGCCCTTGCAACTTCTGGCCTATCCCCTCAGAGATCAACCATAATGGCATTCGTTGAGGTAGCTGCTGCTAGTGTGCTACGTATTGCTGCCCTCTGTTTCCAATGGAACTGGTATACAAGCATAGAGAAGTGGCAGACAAAAAAGAATTAGTAAGTATTTTTGTTAAACGTGATAATTTCTCATTTACGTCGCGTCCCATGTTAATGATGGTAGCAATGTTGCTCTATCAACCTGTAGTTTCAATACCTGATGGGATTTTGTTGGTTTTAAAGTATCTATATGCAAATGTGAGTTTCTGTCTCCAATTGCTGTGCAAACAGGAGCTGTCTTCTTATTTGATTAGGCGTGTAATTCTGTTTACCAGTTGTTTTTGCTATTGCCTCCAAAGCATGTCAATACTCTTACTGTCTTGCCACTTTGTGGATTTAGACCTGCGCTTCATGACTTGACGGTTGGCTCAACCTCCACATAAAACTGCGCTATAATTGGTAGTACACGATACAACAACACATCCCCAGTCTATCCCAACGACAGCAAAAGCTATCGCTAAGGTCTGGGGAGGGTTAGAGGCAGCAAACAGTACTTCCATCCAAAAGATAGAAAGTTTACTTCTAGCGAGACTCCCGGTTCTAATTGGTAGTACACGATGTCAGTCTTAAGTGCGATATGGCAAGTATGACCTTGGTTGCTTACATTTTGCAATTTTCTCTTTTTCTCTAGAAGACATTATACATGTCTTGCTGTTGCAGGATTCTGCAGCATAGCATGAGAATACTTCCTTTTACTCTCCTGGCATTCAATTCTTGCTGGTTGAAGATTCCTTGAAGATGATCGTGTAATGGGCACACTTGCATCTTTAACAACAAAACGTGGTTTTAGTGACACTGGGCTGTAGGAGAATCGAACCTTTAACCAACTATTCGAGGTCAATTCGTTAATGACTTGGTTTGAGTTCGGTTTCAGCGAATTCGAATTCGAATTTTGAATTCGAACCATGGTTTTTGTTCAAAATATTTTATGATTCGAATTCAAACTTAATGTTATTCGGCTTGAATGTTCGACGAAGCTTTGACAAAATAAGCTTAGATTCATAGACTAGATTCGCATGACTATAATTTACATGAAAATAATCAATTTTGAGTCAAAAAATCAAACTTGAGTTCACGGGCCAATCTAAGTTTGCAAATCAAATAATGTTCACGAATCATAATCGAGCTTTCGAGCCAAACCAAACTTTTCCTAAAACTTATTGAATTCAAATACGAGCTTAATTTTAGGTTTGTTATGAATGCGAACTCAAATTCAAACCTCATTAAATATATTTAAATCGAACTTAATTTTTTAATTATTCGCTAAGATTCGGTTCGTTTGTACCGCTAGTGACAATGACGATGTAGTTTTATGGATAAAAGGGATATTTTATTGGGTTTGTTCTGGGATAATGCTGTAGAAACTTAGATACACATTATTACCATGGCTCTTTATCGTTTAATTAGCTATATTCTCTGTACCATTATCTTTTCCTCTGTCTGCGTATTGCTGATGGTCTAGTGAATTAGTGTAGCAACTTTCAGATTCTAACATACGAGTATCGTTACGTGCATTTGATTCTCTCATACTCTATTATAAGCGGAAGCCTCTAAGATAATGGAATAATGGTGTTGTTGAAGGTAACTCTGTGCTCATTTACTTTCAAGAAAAGAAGAAAATATATGTGTTCTCTCTAAAGAAGATCAGATAAACAATCGGTATTATGAAAACTACTTGGTAACGCGTGCTATGTACAGAAAAGTATTAAAAGAAATGTAATGCATACGGGGGTATATATTTACTTAAAACGGCAAATCTAATGATAAACTAATATGTTGTATAAAAGTATTTTATATTATAAATGTGAAATTAAATAATTAAAATTCTTTAAGGCAACTTAAATAAATCACATGTTGATGATAATATAAAAACGTTTGATTGTTATTAGCGAATGCAAAAGACGGGGATAAGTACTATTACTAATTTATGCAAGATAGAATGGAAAAAAGAGTTTAAAAAAAACCATTCATCTTAAGTATGATCATTACCCATTAATCTTAGCTAATGCTGACATATTAATACAAAAGTTTGATTCTAAATAAATAGACCATTCTACTAGTCTCACACACACACAAATATATATATATATATATATATATATATATATATATTCTTTTCTTTAAAAAAAATTGGGGAGGATAATCGAACTCGAGACCCGGGAATGGGATATATATATTTCCTAAACAAAAGGGTCTAATGAAGAAAGGGAAAAAAAGTAAATCAACAAAGTGTAACATACTTAACCTATTTCTTTTATTTGGTGAAACTGATTGAAGAGACGTATGCGTTTTCATAAATTAGCTGTATACAATATAAAGAATAATTTAGATATTTTTGAAAGTTAGATACTATATTGGAATTTTACAACATTCTTGTAAGGGATATTTACTAATAAAAAATTAGTTAACCTACTGATATAAAATTGGGGTTCATGTGGTAGCAATATGATTCATAAACATAATAAAATCGAAATTAAAACAACCTATGCAAAGGATTTGAATTTTCTTTTAAAATGAAATATATTTCTTCACTATTTTGTGCTTTTATGCCAGGTAAAGAAAGTACATCATATGTCAAAAATTGGTCAAGAATGATATACTCCTACAAAGTAAAACAAATAACTGGACATAACATTACATTTGATTATGTACCCAGTATACAGTCGTCTTCAAACCCCCCCAACCCCCCCCCCCCCCACTCGGTCCTCGATGGCCAGCGGGGGATTCGTTATAGCAGCTCAAGTTCGTTTGCGCTGCGCGTTCCCGTAAGACCTTTTAGCGATTGAATTTTTTTTTTGTTTCTGAAAAATCTCGTCTTTGAGTGTCTATGTATCCACCGTAAGCCTCGGGGCCAAATTCGAAAGTTTAGCAAACTTGTCCTCACCCCTCTTCCATGGTACAACAATAATTCATAGCATAATGCAGTATGAAACTTCTTTGCATCAGTGCATGCAAAACAAGATGTAGAAATTAGATTGCTTTCCCTATGTATTTTCCTATGACAATTTGCCAAATTTTTGTGGTAAAATTTCATCTCGTATAAAAGTGTTTTGATGCAAAGTTTTGCGGAGGGGTGTGAAAATAATAGAGATATTGTTTCATTGGTCAGCCTAACTTGCGTAGCCAATTAGAGTTTTTGTTGCTTGCATCGCTTAGTGTGCGTCTCATATAACAACATATATAACAAAATATTTGAACTGCCGCTCAACTCTTGATTTGCATTCTCTATACATGTTGTTTGGAGTTGGAACAGTGGAGACCCAGGAGTGAGAAATTTCACCTTTTCTCTATACATGTTGTTGTTGGAAAATTGCAGAGAATAATGGCAACTCAAAAGTATAGAATAGCCGAGACGTGACGGATTGTCACTGTCCTTAAAGCAATTTTGCATATACCGAAGAGCAAGGTATACTTCTAGCAAATGCTTCACAGGATATAACGTCTTACTTTCTTTTTATTGCTCTTAGAGAGAAAGTATTGAACTTGGTTAGTAGAAGAGAATGATAGTGAAGGATAGAAGAAGAATGCTGCAGAATTTTTCAATTGAAGAGTTTTTCAAGTGTTTTTCATGTATATGTTGAAGATAGCAAATCCTACTATTTATAGGCTTTGAGTTCACAAACTACAAGTTCAAAAGATCCCTTTTCTGCAGATTTCCCCCTTGGATCGGTTATGGACGTTCAATATGAAAGGAGATGTTATTTGGTGCTAGAGTTGCATCTTTTATGAACAGTTGGGGCACTTTAGGCGCCTTATGTCACTTCGAACGCCTACATTAGGCGCTTCATGTGACATCGAACTCGAAGTGACATCGAACGCCTATACAAAGGCGCTCGAATTGTTCTAGAAATGTTCCAGAACACTTCAAACGCCTACATTAGGCGCTTCAAGTGTTCTGGAAATATTTCAGAACACTTCGAACGCCTACATTAGGCACTTCAAGTGTCCTGAAATGTTCAAGAACACTTAGAATGCATACATTAGGCGCTTAAAGTGTTTGGAACGCCCCCATTTCCTTCTATTGTTCATAAAACACTCCAAACTTCATCCAATCTCCTATCAATAGGTCACATAACACTATACAAGGTTGGATCACAAGATTTAAAGTACTTTTAAGTACTTTTCCAACAAACCCCCACATGATCCAAGCTTGTATAGTTTCAATCGAACGAACATAAACCAATCTTTTTACTATCAAACGAAGATAATGACACATTACGGAGCAGTGACAAACGTCTTGAACTGGTCGGTAGTACAATTTGTAGTTATATAAACGGAAATAGGGTGACAACCGTCTTGAACCACATATTTCACTACTCTTTATATGAACACACAAATGACATGCCATTATGTAACTTCTTACAAGTTCGCGATGTGGTGCATTAAAGGCCCTGCACCCAATCCCAGGATTCATAAGTGCTGTAGAGAGTTTTCCAGGCTCTCATAGGAAGCGGCCCCACTTCCACACTTATATAGATGATATTCATCAAGTGTGTACTGCAACACACCACCATCTTTGATGGCTATGAATTGTCTATTAAGAGATTTACATCTCACACTCAAACATGCATTGCATACTATCCTCGAACATCAACATAGGAAGGGACATGTGTGATAGTACTTAACAGAACTCTTCTATGATGTGTTTTTCCCACATTGAACTCCGTTTGTAGGATCTCTACTAATAGTGAGTTGGGTTTCTGTCATAGAGAGTTCACATAAAATGGAATTAGTCTCATTCCTCTTGATGTTTTCTGAATCATCTTACGATTCAAACCTTTAGTTAAGGGGTCTGCAAGATTCAACTCGGTCCTTACGTACTCCAAGTTGACCACCCCAGAACTAATCAAATCACGCACAATATTGTGCCTCAAACGGATGTGCCGGTTCTTCTCATTGTATATTTTATTCTTTGCTCGAGCGATCGCTGCCTGTGAGTCACAATGAATAAACACAGAAGGCATAGGTTTAGTCCACAAAAGAATATCAACAAGTAAATTCCTTAACAATTCCGCTTCTGTAAATGCTAGTTCTAAAGCAACAAATTCTGACTCCATTATTGATTTTAGAAGATTTCCACGAAATAGCACCACCATCCAAAGTAAAAACATAACCACTAGTGGAGTTTATTTCATCATTATTTGTTACCCAATTGGCATCACAATAACCTTCTAAAACAGCAGGACATCCAGTAAAAGTAAGTCCTAAATCCATAGTTTCTCTTAGATATCTCAACAATCGTTTCAAAGCATCCCAATGCTCTTTACTAGGATTATGAGTATATTTTGCCAACCTATTTACAGAATATGCAATATCTGGCCTAGTGCAATTCATGAGATACATGACACTACCAATAATCCTAGCATTTTCACATTGAGAAACACCGTCATTCTTATTCTTTTCTAATCTTGTATATGAATCATATGGAGTGCTAACAGGTTTAACATCAAAGTGATTAAATTTTCTCAAAATCTTTTCAACATAGTGAGATTGGGAGAGCATATACCCCCCACATTTCTCTACTAATCTAAGACCAAGTATTAAATCTGCTTTACCAATGTCTTTCATTCAAAAAACAGAAGACAAGAAAGATTTAGTACCATTCACAACCTCGATGTTTGTTCCAAAAATCAACAAATCATCCACATAAAGACAAATGATCACACAATCGAGATTATTATACTTGCTGTAAATGTATCTATCACTTTCATTTACAACATATCCATTAGCCAACATGGCATTGTCAAACTTCTCATGCCATTGCTTAGGTGCTTATTTTAAACCATACAAAGATTTCTTTAATCTACAAACCTTATGTTCTTGGCCCTTAGCTATCATTCTTTCCGGTTGTTTCATATAAATTTCTTCTTCTAAATCTCCATTTAAAAATGTTGTTTTAACATCCATTTGATGTACAACTAATTTATAAATGGAGGCTAATGCTACTAACACCCTTATAGATGTTATTCTAGCAACTGGCGAATATGTGTCAAAGAAATCTATTCCTTCTTGTTGTGTGAAACCCTTAGCAATAAGCCTAGCCTTAAACTTATCAATCGTCCCATCCGTCTTTAGTTTCTTTCTAAAGACCCATTTGCAACTGATAGGTTTGCAGTCCCTAGGCAAATCAACAAGTTCTCAAGTATTGTTGCTAAGGTTGGATTCTAATTCGCTATTGATTGTCTCCTTCAGAACTTAGAATCTATAGATTTAATCGCTTCTTGATAAGTTTTCGGATCGTCTTCCAAAATGAAGACAGTAGCAAAATCATCTCTGAATGATTTTTCTACTCTTTTCCGTTTACTTCTCCTAGGTGAGTTATTATCATTTTGGACAACCTTACTAGACTCACCCTTTTCATATCCCGAATTCATTGTTACTTCTTTTTTTCATAGGAAAAATATGCTCAAAAAATTATGCATTCTTGGACTCAATAATGGAATCATTATCTAAAGACAAGAATATGTAAGCAGCACTATTTTGAGCATAACCAATGAAAGCACAATCGTTGGTTTTCGAGCCTATTTTACTCCTTTTGAAGTATGGAATTCCAACCTTGGCTAAACACCCCCACACTTTGAAGTAATCTAAGTTGGGAGCATAGCCTTTCCAGAGTTCATATGGAGTCTTACTGCTTTTGTTCAAGATATGACATGCTGATAAGATTGCTTCTCCCCACAAATTGTTAGGCAAGCCAGAACTTATGAGCATGGCATTTATTATATCCTTAAGAGTTCTATTTTTTCTTTCAACAACTCCATTGGATTGAGGGGTGTAAGTTGGCGTAAATTCGTGAATAATACCATTGTCCTCACAAAACTTTTGTAAAGACAATATACTATACTCACCACCTCTATCTGTTCTTACCCTTTTGATTTTTCTGTCTAACTGATTTTCAACTTCGTTTTTATATTTAATGAACATCTTTTCAGCCTCATCTTTGTGAACCAACAGATAGACTCTAATGTATCTAGAAAAATCATCTATGAACATGATGTAATAATTCTTACCACCTTTACTTATGTAACCTCTAAAGTCACCAAGATCACTATGTATGAGTTCCAACTTATCAGTTGTTCTTTCAACAGATTTAAATGACTTCTTATGATGTTTTACTTCTACACAAAATTCACACTTTCCAAAGTCATATTCGCATGCATAGGATATCAAGTTAGTAAACTTTAATCTTTTTAGGACGTCTTTATTAACGTGACCTAGTCTTGCATGCCAAATATCAAAAAAAGTCAACAATGTAAGCAGAACTAGATGGATTCTTATTCACCTGACAAACAGCATCTAAAACAAGTAGACCCCCAGAACAGAAACCCTACCCAACAAATTCCTCATTTTTAGACAATACAAGTTTATCTGACTCAAGGACAAGTTTCATATTTGTCTTGTTCAGCAGTACTCTGGAAATCAAGTTTCTACGCATGGCAGGTACATATAGCACATTGCTCAACTCCATTCTTTTGCCCGAAGTCAACTTGAGAAGCACATTTCCTTTTCTAAGAACTTGGATTCCATGTGCATCTCCCAAGAAGACTTGTTCACCATCACCTATTTCTTGATAATCAAAACATAGATCCTCACTGGTAGCAATGTGCTTGGTAGCCTCTGTGTCTACCACCCATTCCGAAGCACCACTGACAAGGTTTACCTCAGATAAGATGACTGCAACAATAACTTCTTCATCCTCTGTTTTCTTCTCCACGAGATGTACTTGATTACTTGGTTGGCCTTTCCGTTGGTTGCACTTGGCTGCTCTGTGTCCAAGCATTCCGCCGCACACCCAGCAGGATCCTTTCATCTTCTTTTGTCCTTGTCCCCGCATGAAAGTCTTACCTTTGCCATTGTGTTGAACCTTTTGCCTTTTAGGCTTGTGCTCCACCACATTGGCATGAGATCGCCCTTCATCATGTCCTTTGTCATCAAGTCTGTTGTTTTCTTCAATCCGGATGTGCTTGATGACTCCTCCATAGTTAGCTTGGCATCATCATCCTTCCCTCTCTTCTTTTATTTGTTCTAAGAAGATGGAAGCTTCTCTAGCAAGGAGGCTGCTTGAAAGGTTTCGTCAACTTTGATGCCTTCTTGCTCCAGATTATCCACCAATTGTTGATATTGGTGAATTTGATCATTGATTATATGTGGTCCACCATTTGAAATTTCAGAAACTCGTTGACCATATATTTTCTTTTGCCAACATCTTCAGAACCATATTTGTTCTGAAGTACTGTCCATATCTCCTTTGCTGACGAGAATTTGACATAAATGTCAAATAGAGAATTGGAGAGGAAGTGCAAGATGTGTCCTCTACAAATTGTATTGTCAGCATCTATTTGATACTTTCAGTTTCATCCATTGGCTTCTCTTTGGTTAGCACATATGAAATTGAGAGCATCTCAAGGAAGAAAAGCACCTTGGCCGCCCATCGCTTGAAGAACTTGCCATCGAATGACTCCACCTTTGACATTTCGGGAATTGATGCTTGTCTAGTTGCCATTTTCAATCGCAAAATTGCTTTGGAATTGTTGGAAAATTGCAGAGAATAATGGCAACTCAAAAGTATAGAACAACCGAGACGTGACGGATTGTCACTGTCCTTAAAGCAATTTTGCCTATATCGAAGAGCAAGGTATACTTCTAGCAAATGCTTCACAAGATATAACGGCTTACTTTCTTTCTATTGCTATTAGAGAGAAAGTATTGAACTTGTTTAGTAGAAGAAAATGATAGTGAAGGATAGTAGAAGAATGCTGCAGAATTTTTCGATTGAAGAGTTTTTCAAGTGTTTTTCATGTATATGTTGAAGATAGCAAATACTACTATTTATAGGCTTTGAGTTCACGAACTACAAGTTCAAAAGATCCCTTTTCTGCAGATTTTCCCCCTTAGATCGGTTATGGACGTTCAATATGAAAGGAGATGTCATTTGGTGCAAGAGTTGCATCTTTTATGAATAGTCAGGGCACTTTAGGCGCCTTACGTCACTTCGAACGCCTACATTAGGCGCTTCATATGACATCGAACGCCTATACAAAGGCGTTCGAAGTGTTCTAGAAATGTTCCAGAACACTTCGCCTACATTAGGCGCTTCAAGTGTCCTGAAATGTTCCAGAACACTTAGAATGCATACATTAGGCGCTTTAAGTGTTTGGAACGCCCTCATTTCCTTCCATTGTTCATAAAACACTCCAAACTTCATCCAATCTTCTATCAATAGGTCACATAACACTATACAAGGTTGGATCACAAGATTTGAAGTACTTTTCCAACAGTTGTTTGGATTTGGAGCATTGGAGACCCCCAGAAGTGAGAAATTTTACCTTTTGCTCCAAGATATTTGAACCGAATTCACAACAGCTATGATAAGAAATAAAGATGATTATTTCGATATGCGATCCGATCGGTAAAGTACTAATTGCTACCGGATGGATTGGATGGTTAAACGAAACATAAATTATTATTGCTGTTGTTATGATTAATATTATCTTTTGTTTTTGTTCTTTTGTCATTGTTATTACTGTTGAGGAGGGTGAGAGTCAGACGAATAATACATTCATCACAAAAGATAGAAATTTTTTTATGTTGTTGAGATATATTGAATATGGTTATTGTTATCGTTTTCATTGTTATTACTGCTACAGCATGAGTTAAGTTTACTTTGACCTTCATAATCCAAAAAGGAAAACGAAAAGTATATAAAGAATGAGCCAAGGAAATGTTAACTAGGTGGGTTAACAAAAACTAGGTTTATGTATATTCAGTGGTTTTCTTTTCTTTTCTTTTCTTCTACTTTGAAGAAAATTGTCTTAATTTATACCCGTTGGTCTTTGCTAAAATGATGTTTAATGCTTTTCTTTCGTCATATTAATTAGCCATTGGTTAACAAAAAAGAAAAAAAAACAGACATGCAAATATGAACTATCTTGAAATCCACTATTAATCATAACACTCTTGCCGATAAAATACTCTTTTCTTCTGTTTTAATTTATTGGAAAAATACCATGACTCTTTGAGTTAAACGTATGATCTATGTGTGTGTGTATATATATATTCTGTGTTTCACTCTCAATTGTGCTTTATCTAAATTACAGATATTATTGGTTGTCGTTAAAAGAGTGTAACGATGATACCATACCAAAATTTGGCTCTAGCATGGTACACCAGCTATACAAAGTAGGATTGTTCAACGAACCGAATAATTCGCGAACTGTTCGTGTTCGGTTCGTATTTATCTGGTAATTATTCGTAAATGAGCCGAATTCAAACAGCTGTTTGGGTTCGTTTACTAAAACGAACCAAACTATTCACGAACTGTTTGGCTCGTTTAAACAGTTATAGTGTTATCGAGCTGAACCCGAACCAATTTTAAAGTTTGTTAAGCTAAACGAATCCGAATTCTAAAACCTAGTATTCGGTTCGGATTGGTTCGTTAACACCCAAAAGCATCAAAAGCATCAATTAAAATATGCAACTATAAACTACAATTAACCAAGTTCTTTGTCAACTCTCGCTTGAAACAAACTCTCTATCTCTTGGAATGAATGTATTGTTTGTCTGGTTTTCATACTCTTCAGACCCTAACGATAATTTTTACTGTCGTTGGAATATACTTGGTATGATTGTTGTTGTCGTGTTTGCCAAACGAATATATCAGTGGAAAAAAACTTACCAAAAAAAGTGGAGAAAAAAATGATGCAACATAGTTATTTCCAAACTACAAGGGCTAAACTGTCAATAAAAGTTAAGTTGGGTTTTTTTCGTAAATTTCATAACATCCGCCCTAGTTAAATAAAATCGGGTCAATTCCCACCATAACCAAAGCCCGAAACTATCCGGGGAAAAAAAAAGACAAAAATAACTTCGCCGCAGGAAATATCGATCACCGGATCGGAGTACATAAAAGCCGTCTCCTTTGCCTCTATTTTTTTCAAATTTCATCAAAAATAAAATTAACGGTCTGATTCTATTCGCGCCAGCGTGCTCGAGGAGCGCTCGACCGACCAATGGCGGCTCAGGTGGAGACCACCAGCACCACCGCCACCGCTCAATTAGCCGGTGGCGCAGGAGGAGGAGGAGATGGAGAGGTATCTCTCTCAGCTGCTGACCAAAGCTCAAGTGAAAATAACTGTACTAGTAGCAATTCTTCTGAAACTGGAGATGTGGAGAAGACTAGAACCTTAATTTGTGCCCTTAATTTTCTGTCTCGTAATCTTCCGCTTCCTCAAGATGTTTACGACGCCGTTTCCTCTATCTACCATGAGACTCCCGATGTTGATGAGGTCGGTGATGGCGGTGAGTGTGAAGGTGAGGGTGAAGCCGAGGCTGGTTCTGGATCAGATGAGGCGGCTGCGGAAAAACCTTCAGCAAAAGTGAGTAGTTTTTTGTATTTTTATTGATGTTGTGAAGTGTTATTTTGAGGCGTTTAATTACAGCTTGAAAACGCACTAAAATTCATTCCATGACCTTCAATTTTACTATTTCCAGAGTATTTGTGATTGCTATCTTATTTTGGATCATGTTTAGGAGGGCTATATTGCGTACTGTGGTCTATTTTGACACAGAGATTTTGGTTTCTCATCCATTTTCCTTCCCCCCCTCGATGTGATTCTGTATGTTGAACTCTATCACCGAACTTTGGAAGAAAATAAATAAATTTTTCTGGGTAAGTTTGGTATGCTTTGCGGTGTAGTTTTTATTTCTATTAGAGTTAAGAACACACTTTTCTTTGACTTTGGAATACGACGAAATAAAGCAAAATGATTCATTAAATTGACTACACTTCGTGTATTATGAAGTAGCAGCCGATCTATAGAACTTGATGTAGATTTCATTATAGGTCATTCGGAAACAACCTCTGTGTGTTTTCAGCACTTGATAAGGTTGTGTACATCCGAACCCCTCTTACCCCGCCATGAGCGGAAGCCTCTAAAGCAATGAGGTAATGTTGTTGTTTTTTGTGCTTTGCAGTGTAAGTTGAACAGCGTGGTGATCTATTTTCTAGATCCTCCTCTATTTTCCTTTCTTTTGACCGGAATGGGGATTTTGTGTGTTGAAATGTCTTTGGAAGTAAATAAGAATTGGTATTCAAGTAGATGATCAAAAGATAAAACTGGAGAAGAAAGCTGGTAACGCGTATGCTATCTGCTCTGAAAATGAGACATTCATTCTTTTGTTCTTCTGCCTAATTGTGGCTTTAACTGATATGATTCCTCTTATTAGATTGAGTGGATTTTAGTTGATATCCACCGTTTTGAGATATTTGTGATGTATGCATAGCCAGCATTATACAGAATGTTCAAAATTGTTTGTGTATGATGTTTGTGTTAGTGTGTTTTTCTCCCCCTTTCTGACTTTATCTTTCTGGTTTGAATCTCTATTCTGGGTCCTGTAGAAAAGTTTTCTATTGGTTGGAATCAAAGGGCATCCAGTAGTGTTCAGCTAGAAGGGTAACATTGTTTATTGCTGATTTGTACTAGCCATTAGTTTTGAATATATATGAAATATATTTGATTGCAGGATGGATCTGGAATTTCAAGTTATGGAGATTTGATGGCAGACTTTGAGGTAGCATTGTTGAAGCAACGAGAGAGTTGCATGTCGGGCAATGCATTAGAAGAATTGAAACATAATCGTTTGAGAAGCCAAATCCAGCATCGTTTGGCAGAACTTGAAGGTAACAAGAAGTTAAAAAAGCAGTACTTCATGAGCACCAAACTGCTGTCATCCCAGAGAAATGTTGCTTTTTTCTTGTTCTCATGAGCCATTGTTGTCTTCTACTAGACAAATCCAAGATTTCAGAGTGCGTCTGGGCTTTTGTGGACTTAAGAAAAAATAGGCTAAATCTTGTTGAGTTTACTTTAAGGAGTATAAAAACCTTTTCTGTTCAAAGTAAAATCAAATGAACTTTTTTTTTTGGTAAGTAAATCAAATGAACTTCATTCAGATTGTTTTGGATTTACGGACTTGGATAACTGTGTCCATGTCTTAAGTAGCTCATTACTTGATCGATTGCACAGATTTTTATTTTTCTGTTTAATTTCGTTTCTTTTTTTTTTCTGGTCCTTTTTTTTGAGGGGGGGGGGGGGGGGGGGGAGGAGGAGGGGAGGTTGTCTTTAGTCAGGTGTACATATAATAACTAGATCTCTTGTTATTGGTTTACCTATTTACTCAACTTTCAAAAATGCAAATACTTGATTTGAAATTCCACTTCAATCCATGGATTTCTTGAATGCAGATAGCCTGCATCTGTTATATGGGTCTGTCTCTTGTAAACTTCTATCAAATAGATTGAAAATGCTTTTATTTGAAACAGAGCTTCCAGCAAGCAGAGGTGACGACTTGCAGTCGAAGTGCTTGATCGAACTCTATGGTCTGAAGGTAGATTTGTGCCTTATACATAATCAAAATTTAAAATATACTATCATCACACAATCACAAAGTGCCGCATTTGTATGCTTATTGATTACTAACTCCAGGAAAACATTTTAGATCATATATCGAACATATTAGCTGAACTTATGTATAATGAAATTATTAAGAGTTGTCTGAGAAGTACTCAGGGTTAAATGAAGTTGATGTTCCATTTCTAGTTCCTGGCAACTTCTCTGCACAGTTTGAAATGTGTCGACTTGATTGTAATCTTAACAAGGCATGTGAAATTGTTTCTATTCCCGGGTTTTTCTGAGTTCATTGAACTTATCTCTAGTATTTAAAAGATTTAGATTGCCTGCTATCCTCGTACAATGACAAGAGATTAACAAGGAGACTTTCTCCATGATGCTTTCATAAAGGCATTCATGTGTTGTCTTTCTGTGAAATTATGGTCCAAGATATTGAAGAGCATGTTTCTTTCTGAAATGATGTGTTATGTGGCAGTTAGCAGACTTGCAGGCAAAAGTCCGGTCAGAGGTGAGTGCAGAATATTGGCTTAGACTGCACTGTGCAAATCCTGAAAAGCAGTTGTTTGACTGGGGCATGATGCGATTGCGTCGTCCTTTATATGGAATTGGTGATGCCTTTGCTGTCGATACTGAAGATCCCCTGAAAAAGAAACGTGACGCTGAGGTGAAAGTGCTTTTTTGAAGTCATTCTTGTTTAGCTTGCTTTTTTTTAAGTCATGTGACTTATATTTTGTGGACCTTTCTATGAAATATACAACTGCTTGCTGTAAATGGAAGAATGCAGACACTTTGAACAAGGGTGAGGGTGGTTGGCATTTGCCAACAACGGGTTGTCCTTTAGATGGCTGACTGGTGTAACCCGAGTGTACCCTATAAAACAAATTGTTAGCTTATGAGATCATTTTGCTGGTGTTTAACTGCTAATATATGTGTTTATGTACAACAGCGGTTATCAAGGTTAGAGGAAGAAGAAAAGAATCGCATTGAAACTAGAAAGCGGATGTTCTTTACAGACTTACTAAATGCTGCACGTGATCTCCAATTGCAAGTACAGGCTGCTCAAAAACGGCGGAAGCAACGTAATGATGGTGTCCAGGTAATGTCTTTTTTTGGTGACTATAAGTTGGATAAACCTTTTGATGATTAAAGCAATGTAACCACAAATATAGATTTCACAGTGGATGTAATCAGAGATATAGAGTTTTTGCTAGAAGTTGGATATATTCAAATTCACTCAGACCTTTGGTTGGTCTAGAGGGAAACAATTGCCCCTTTTATCCTGGTGGCTGATCCAATGACTCTTTACTTTATATAAAGGAGATCAGAGGACATATTATGTGCGGATAATTCTTTTTCTTAGCAGCAAAAAGTACTATGATCCGAGGAATACCTTTTTTTTTTGCCATGTAAAAGAAAATCATAAATGCGTTTATGCATTATAATAAGAAGCTTGGTCATGGTGGCAGTTCTAAACTATGGGCTTTCTCTAAGCAGGCATGGCATGGAAGGCAAAGGCAACGAGCAACAAGGGCAGAGAAACTGCGATTCCAAGCTCTCAAAGCTGATGATCAAGAAGCTTACATGAAAATGGTTGAGGAGAGCAAGAATGAAAGGTTGACCATGCTTCTTGGGAAAACTAATGAGCTCCTAGTTCGTCTGGGAGCTGCTGTTCAGCGCCAAAAAGATGCCGAGCATGTCAGCGCGGAAACCTTCGAAGGTTCAGATGCTGATGTACCAGAGTTGTCTGCTGCAAAGGTGGAAACTCTGGAGCAATCTCCCCCTGAGGAAGATGATGACGTTGACACTAAATCTGATCACCAAACGAAGAGTGATTTACTTGAAGGTCAGAGGCAGTATAACTCAGTGGTGCACTCAATCCAAGAGAAGGCAAGTTGCTTTGTAACATTTGTCTGTGCATTTCTTGCTTTTTAGCCATGCTCATCTTGGATTTGTGTTTGGCTTCATGCGACCTTGTTTTCTAGGGTATTATTTTGAGAAAATGTGGACACCTGTTTACTGGATGTTTTTAAGAAATTAGAGTGGGCTTTCTCAGTATGCTTGTATACTTGGTTTTGGATAGTGGCTTCCTTTGATCAATGTAGTTGACTCAAATGCAAACAAAAGTAGACATTTTGACTTGAGGGTTTTGATCTTCCCCTAAATTATAGTTTTTCCTGTCCGAAAGCAATGAAGTGACTTTTACTTCTCTCACTCCGACTAAAATAAACATGGTCCCTGTTTCTGAAAGGCATTGTGCTTGTAAGTTAAATATGGGCTTCCTGAGTTCTCGGCATCAGCTCTCAAAAATCTTCTAATCTCTTAAATTCATTTGCTATCTCTCCTTCCTTGAGGTAATGTAATCTTCTAATTACGAATTTCAGAACAGTCCCGCTATTTGCATAACTTGGTTTCTCTTGTCTATCGTTATGCTCCTGCGCAACAGGCAACAGAATTGAGCTTCTCTTGGAAGCATTAGCTGATTGTCCATGTATACCTTTCTCATCTTCCTTTTAGCATCAATGGGAATTTTCTGCATGATCTAATGTCAGATGTTTGAATTACAAAAACGCCTCCTGAAGACATAAACTGTGTGTACTCCACCTGATCCTTGGACCCTGCTCATGTGATGCTTTTGTGGATCAGGCTGCCATAGTTTTACATTAGCTTTATTGGTTTTCACTCATTGTTACCAAACAAAAGGTTTTCTTTTTTGCAAGTTGTAATTATTTTTTTTTGCAAGCAAAAAAAAAAGGTTTCTACTCGTTATCCTAACATATTTCAGTTGCCGAAAATATATTATTGGTTGCCTTGTTTTTGCAAGTTCATACTTGAACCTTTGCTTTCTGCCACACCTCCCAAGAATGTGCATTGAGATAGAAACTTCTGTTCTGTTGATTTTTTGGTGTACAGTTAAATGGAAACTAATTTGCAGCTGATCTCTGCAGGTGACTGAGCAACCTGCCATGCTTCAAGGTGGAGAATTAAGACCTTACCAGTTAGAAGGGCTTCAGTGGATGCTGTCTTTGTTTAATAATAATTTGAATGGTATTTTAGCCGATGAAATGGGTTTGGGAAAGACTATTCAAACCATATCTTTGATTGCTTATCTTATGGAAAACAAGGAGGTTAGTGGTCCACACTTAATTGTGGCTCCAAAAGCTGTGTTACCAAACTGGATTCAAGAATTCACAACTTGGGCTCCAAGGTATCTGAAAAAACTGAAAGTTGTGACTATTATCCGCCTTTTCGGCCTCCTAGTGCGGCTTCAATATTTATCAAGTATCATTATTCTGACAATGCTTTCTGTTTTGGTCAGCATTATAGCAGTGGTTTATGATGGGCGACTAGAGGAAAGGAAGGCAATGAGAGAAGAATATGGAGGAGAAGGGAAATTTAATGTGTTGATCACCCATTATGATCTTATTATTCGAGATAAAGCATTCTTGAAGAAATTTCACTGGCACTATATGGTTGTTGATGAAGGACATCGATTGAAAAATCATGATTGTGTTCTTGCACGGACTCTTGTAACTGGGTAGGTCACACGCCGTGTGAATTATGGTTTTCTTTATCGTGTAACTTATAACCTACATTACATTGTTAAACTGGCGTGTCTGATTCTCTCAGAACGTTAGCTTTTGCTTGATATCATGATTCGTTTGTTTCCATTTAACTCATCTGGTAAGCCACATATACAACATTACTCCATTGCCTTGGAGGCTCCTGCCTATGGCGAGGTATGGACGGGTCGGATATAAACAACCATACGCATGTGTTAAAAACACACGGAGGTTGTTTCCCGATGCTCTTTGCATATTTAGCAATCAAACTTCTTTCTTTTGTAATTTTCTGAGGTCTTTTTCTCTGGCATGAGCTGGTTTGAAAAGTCGCTTCATTTTGGTTTTGCTGTAAATATATTTTTACTAACCGACCTCACATAGTGAGAAAAGACTTGAGTGTTGTTGTTGTAAATATATTTTTACTGATTTAGTTATATTCCGTGCAGATATCGCATAAGAAGAAGACTTCTATTAACGGGTACTCCAATTCAGAACAGCTTGCAGGAATTGTGGTCCCTGCTTAATTTTCTTCTTCCACAAATTTTCAATTCAGTTGAGAACTTCGAAGAGTGGTTCAATGCCCCATTTGCAGATAAATGTGATGTTAGTCTAACTGATGAAGAAGAGTTACTAGTTATAAGGCGCCTTCACCATGTACCGTCTTAACTTTTTAAAATCTTTTCTGAAATGTTTTATCTGATGCCACTTCTGATATGACTGCTCTTTTGAATGTTGCCTCTTGGATGTAAAGGTTATTAGGCCATTCATATTGAGGAGGAAGAAGGATGAGGTAGAAAGGTTTCTTCCTGGGAAGACACAAGTTATTCTTAAATGCGACTTGTCATCATGGCAGAAAGTTTACTATCAGCAAGTTACAGATGTTGGTAGGGTGGGATTGGGTAATGGTGAGCGAACTTTTCCTGTCTTATTTTCTCCTTTTTATTCTTTCTGTTCTCCCCCCCCCCCCTCTCTTCTCTCTATTCTATGTTCTGTTTACTATCAGCAAGTTTAAATACAACATCATCTTGTAGTGTTGGATGTCCGTATCCAATACAGAACATTGACTAAACAAAAGGTTATAGAACTCAAGATAGAATGGTAGAACTTAAAGGAAGCTAAGCAAGCATAGTTTAGATCAGTGGTGCTAGAGCAAGAAGTCCTAAGAAATTCAAGTGGTGATGCAAATGAAGTATATGAGGATGTGGCAGTAAAGATAAACAAAATAGCGAGAAAGTTACTTGGCGAGTCAAAAGGTCGAGCACCTGTAAATTAGGAATTTTGGTGGTGGAAAGGAGAAGTGCAAGTCAAAGTAAAAGATAAGAGAACTAGTATTTAGGCACTTCAATGTTGCAGAAATCAAGAGAATTAGAAAAAATATAGGCTGGCCAAGAGCCAAATCAAAGGCGTTCAAAAATTTTATAAATGGTTGGACACGTAAGAAGGTGAAAGAGATGTGTATAAAATTGCTAGAGTGAGAGAAAAGAAGACAGGAGATTTGACTCAAGTTAATTGCATTAAAGATGATGATAGCAATATCTTAGTAGAGGAAAAGACAATATAAGATAGATAGAGAATATAGTTTGAGAAACTTTTTGATGAATCAGTGGGAGATGAACTTGTGAAGATGATAGAAATTTAACATATAGTAGGAGAATCCGATTGCTAGAGGTAGAAATGCTTTGAAAAGGATGATAAATGTTAAAGCGATTGGACTTGGACGGTATTCCAATCAAGCCATGAAAATGCCTTGGGAAAGGAGGTATTATGTGGGTCGCATATCTTTTCAACAAAATTGTGAATGCCAGTAAGATGTCTGACCAGTTGAGGAAAAACACTTTAGTACCTTTATATAAAAACAAAAGAGATACAAGATTGTGCAAATTATAGAGGAATGATTGAGAAAAGACTTCGCAAAGAGACTAGTGCAATGTCAACAATGGAGGTTATTCATCTCTTGAGAAGATTAATAGAGAGATATAAAGAGAAGAAACAAGATTTGGATATGGTTTTTATTGACTTGGAAAAGGCATATGATAAAATCCCACAAGAGATCCTTTGGAGAATGCTTAAAAAGAAATGTGTTAAGAGTATTATATATGAAAATTATTGAAGACATGTATGAGAACGCAATGACAAACGTAAGGACTCTAGGATGACTAAGCACAGAGTTCCTCATTATAGTGGGTTTACACCAGAGATCGGTATTAAGTCCATACTTATTTGCTTTAGTTATAGATGAGCTTCAAGACAGAGTTCCATGAAGCATTTTATATGCAAATGACATTGTGCTGGTGTAATCAATACTAAGCTGAATGTTGACGAGAGACACTAGAGGAAAAGAGCTTCAAATTGAATCGAAAGAAGCCAGAGTATATGAAATTTAATTTTAGCAACAAATAAATGACCTTGGAACCTTGTATCGAACTAGAGACCAAATGATTCACGTAGTGAGAGTTTTGGGTATTTAGGATCTATACTACAGTAAGATGGATGAATTGACAAGGATGTGAATCATAGGGTACAGATAGGATGGTTAAAGTGGAGAAGTGCATCAAGTTTTCTTTGGATAAGAAAGTACATTTAAAGCTTAAAAGAAAGTTTTACAGGACAATAGTAAGACTTGCACTACTGTATGTGTCTGAATGTTGGGCAGCAATTATGAGCATGAACAAAAAATTCAAGTTGCGTAAATGAGAATGCTAAGATGACTGCGTGTGGATATTCAAGGAATGATAAAATAAGAAATGAATATATAAGGAGAAAGGTTAGGATGGCTCCTGGAAGAGAAGATGAGAGAGTCAAGGTTATGATGGTATGAGCATGTGGAAGGCGTCTTGTTGATGCACCTATTAATGGTGCAGAAATGAATGTGGTGCATGCTAAACGTGAGAGAGGGAGACCAAAGAAGACATGGAGAGATAATAAGGAATGATATGACTTATATGACAATTGAGGAGCATATGGTCAGTGATAAACACAGTAGAGACAGTTGATTCATGTAGCCGATGTCATGTAGATGGTATAAAAATTAAGTGAGAATTTCAGGTACTCAGGCGGAACACGGTTAAGATGATATGATATTTTGATATAGGAGTATTCTAAAGACGTATTTTATGCATTAGATACTAGAAAACATAAAAAGAAGGTAGGATTTAGGCTACAATTAAAAAAATAAATAAGTAAATAAAGAATGCGCTAGAGAAATGATCAACCCATATATCCGACCCCAATGAGGGAAAAAAAGGCTTGAGTGTTGTTGTGTTAGTGGTGGGGTTTGGTATTGTTTCGGCTAAGGGAGGGCTATATCAGTTGTTTTTGTAACTTGTCTTATATTTGACACCATAAATAGATATGCGATGTATAATGAGGATCGTCATGATACTGAGTAGTTTACTTTTAAGCCTTCATAGTTTCATACCTTTCAAATTTTTTATTTTTATCTATTTATTTATTTTTTGCCTTGGATGTTATGCTGATATGGTGTTGTCTACTTTCACTATCTTCTGAAGTTGCATGTCAGATTTGGTTTTAAGATATACCATTTTCGGTTCTCTCTCTCTCTCTCTCTCTCTCTCTCTCTCTCTCTCTCTCTCTCTCTCTCTCTCTCTCTTTTGGGTCTTGGTGCCTGGGGGGAAATTGCCGATGTCAACTTATGACATAATGTATTGGTGTTAGTATTGGAGTGATCTTGAACTGTTAACCTCCTCCCTCCATTTGTATTGAACATAAAACTTGATGATTTACAATGTATCTTGGACTTTCTAATTATGTGAATCTTTTAGGGAGTGGAAAATCAAAGAGTTTGCAGAACCTGACCATGCAGCTTAGAAAATGCTGTAATCACCCGTATCTATTTGTTGGTAGTGAGTATAATATGTGGCGCACGGAGGAAATTGTTCGAGCTTCTGGAAAATTTGAGCTACTTGACCGTCTTCTCCCTAAACTGCAAAGAGCTGGGCACAGAGTCCTCCTTTTCTCTCAAATGACACGGCTTATTGACATTCTTGAGATTTATTTGCAACTTCACGATTTTAAATATGTTAGACTTGATGGCTCAACAAAGACAGAGGAACGAGGTTCTTTACTCAGGAAATTTAATGCTCCTGATTCTCCATTCTTCATGTTCCTTCTTAGCACACGTGCTGGAGGACTTGGGTTGAATCTGCAGACTGCAGATACTGTGATTATCTTTGACAGTGACTGGAATCCGCAGATGGACCAACAGGCTGAGGATCGAGCCCACCGAATTGGGCAAAAGAAGGAAGTGAGAGTTTTTGTGTTGGTGAGTGTTGGATCAATTGAAGAAGTAATCCTGGAGCGAGCGAAACAGAAGATGGGAATAGATGCCAAGGTTATCCAGGCAGGGCTATTCAATACAACTTCCACAGGTTTGCCACTTTTTTAAATATGAATGTTATACTCTTGGACGAGTTTTTTTTTTTTTTTTTCCTTCTGTCAGCGGTTTCCTCTATAAGATCATGTATGGAAATAGTTCTGTGTTTATGCTGCGCTTCTTTTTTCCTTAAAAAAAGTTAGAAATCAAATAATAAATATGACGTCTGGGTCAAAGAATCCATCGGTAGTACTGAACTGGATAGGCCAGTCCAAAAAACAAAAGAACTGCGCATATCTTTGTACCCTACCTGTGCAAAAACAATTACTGGGTTATCTGGCAAACAAGTTGAACTCTTTTAACTTGGCCATTAACCACTTCCTGCCTCTCCTATCGTATTATTAAAATGTCGGATGAACTTGACACAGTCTGTAACTGTGTATACAGCTCAAGATAGAAGGGAGATGCTGGAAGAACTAATGCGCAAGGGTACTAGTTCACTTGGAACAGATGTGCCTAGTGAGAGAGAAATCAATCGTCTTGCTGCTCGGTCAGAGGAGGAGTTTCGGATGTTTGAGAAGATGGATGAAGAAAGAAGACGCAAAGAGAGTTACAGATCCCGTCTTATGGAGGAACACGAGGTGCCTGATTGGGCTTACACAGCAGCTGATGCTAAGGAGCTTCAACGCAAGAAGGGGTTTGATTATGATTCTGCCAACATTACTGGGAAACGGCGTAGAAAAGAGGTGGTATATGCTGATACCTTGAGCGAATTCGAGTGGACAAAGGCAGTTGAAAACGGAAACTTGGGTAAGCAATCAGCAAAAGGGAAGAAGAAGATACATCTTCCTACTATGTCCAATGAACTGCCTAACCACAATGCTTCAGATGAAAGCTCACATGGCCTCGATAATGACAGAATGAATCGGGCTAACGAGCAGGCAAGTAATGTGTCTTTTGGATCAAACCCAAAAACAACGAAGTCCGCGGATTCAACTCATCAAAGACACGATCATTCGGCTTGCACTGATGGTTTCCCTGTTGGTTGGAAAGCACCTAAGAGAAAGAGGTCAAGCTTGGTACCGTGAGTTGATTCTTACTTATAAATATCAGATTATATTAATCCTAGCCCACTATATATTGGTAACACGAGATGGTAACGCTTCTTTTGTGCCATCTATAGGGCCAAAGATTTACTGGTAGCTGTCGCTAGACTAGCTTAGGACCAATATTACAATAACTAAAGACAAAATTGGCCAGATTATGTACCAGATTGAGGAAATAAATCTGGGCCATTTCGAGTCGTAGCGTAGTCTGTGGCTCCCAAGGTATACCCTGGTGCAAGTAGGGTTTGCTGTGTTGTATAATAGTACCTCGTAAATCTTTGGGCATCGGATGTGGAAGTTTTTGGGTTTCATTGTTGATCTTTGATAGATCTAATAGGTAGATATATTCTATCATATCAGGTTGTTTTTTTAGTGTGGAACATAAGTATCATGTTGTATTTGTGATATAATGGTTGCAGATTCCCTCATTGTCCAACTCCAAAGCAGCAAGCTCTATGTGCCAGATTCTCAATGCTTGGAATTTCTTTAATTCAGAATCTATTATTATATGTAGTCCCACTCCCAAGCAGGGGGTTGGGGGGGGGGGGATATAAATTACTGGTGTGTTACTCCTTACAGTTGTACTTCTCAAAGTTCAAAAAGGATGTCAATCACAACCCATTATTTGTAAAGAAAATACAAGCCGGTTTGAATCACTTGTTCAACCACCCTATTGTCTCTGTTCGTAGAGTTTTGTGGATGATATAAATTGAAAGATGTGATCCAATGAACATATAACAACTACTCTACTCGTAGAGTTTTGTGGATGATATAAATTGAAAGATGTGATCCAATGAACATATTACCACTGCTTGTTTTACTTGGCAAGTCTATAAGGGATTCAAACTACTATATGTGTAGTTTTAAATGATATCAAACCTCGTATCGAATACCTTATCTGCGACGACTACATCTTGATATATATATATATACACATACACAAACACATACATATATTCTCTAAGCTACATGTATACGATAAGCTTCCATTTGTTCGTTGATAACTCCAAAGTAGCAAGCTCTATGGATCACCTTCTCAATGACTGGAATATCTTTAATTCAGTCTATTATACGTAGCCTCTCTCCCAAGAGGGGTGGGGGAGGGGGAGTATAAATTACTGCTGTGTTACTTTTTGATTGTGCTGTTCAAAATGTTCAGAAAGGAACACCACAACCAATTATTTGTAAAGGAAATGCAAGCCGAGATTGAAATTGTCTGAAGAAAAGTCATAACGGCTGTTTTATTACAATCACTTATCAATGTTGAATAACTTGACGATAACATATTTCTTTAATTCAAGCCAACTAAAAGCATGGTTCCAAATCTTAGAGGGACATCTACTCTCTTATATACTCTTTTCGTCTAGAAAATATTGTTACGATTGTCTTTTTAACGTAGTACATATTATATTGAAAAGTCAACTATAACAATTTTTTAGACGAAACAACACTATTTTGAAAAGTCAATCATGACAATCACGGAGGACCTTTTCTCTTGTTGATTCATTTTAAATTATTCTTACTGTAATGTATGTCATTTAGCTATACAGATTTACATGACTAATTTCAATTTCTTTATTCACGTTCTCATAGTCATCTCCATCCACTGTTTCTATTCTTTTGTAACCTAGCTACCCATAGTTTAATGTAAAATATACAAAGAATATCAATATAAAAATAAATTGCTAATGTGATTTCTCTTACTAATAACAATTGTTACACCCTTACCGAATTTTACTTGGCACGCATCACACAATCAATTGGTACTATGTTTAGAACATTACAACTAAAATGACTCAGATTCGAATACGCATAGCTTAGACGCAATATTGCTACTATAGATCAATAATAGTTTATGTCATAGTATCCGACCTAATTATATGGAATTTGACTTTTTTTAATCCGAAATTATCAACTATTGAAATATATTAATTTCATAAAAATTTGTGTCATTCTTAAACAACACACGTGTCATTGACAAGCCTAGCCAGCAAATCGAGCATGACGAGGCAACACAAACATCCTTTGACAACACACCACCACATCACCTCCTTGTTTTCTGCTCAACTTCTTAATTCCCAACTTGCCCAGAAGGAGAGTTAACATACACCCACCAAGAAATGTTAACAACTTCAAGATTGATCAAAAATCCATCTTCAATCACAACAGCAATCCCATTTGCTTCATCATTCAATTTCCTCAACCAAAAAGCCACTTCAATAAAGTTCCACCAATCAGCATCAAGAAAGAATCCCCAAGAACCCATAGAGAAGATGGAGAAACCACCGGCGGAGAAAGTGAAAGAGGAAGGGATGGCGTCTTTTGGAGAAGCGTATGTTACTAGATCAGATGAAGAAGGGTTTGGAGGAGTTTATGGGGGGAACCAAGAGGAACCTGAGACAGAAGAAGAAGCTAAGCTTGGTTTTGTGAGTAAAGATGAGTATGATGATGGCCAAGGAAGTGAAGTGAAGGAGACGGAAAAAGGTAGGAATAAAAGAGATTAGTGAAGAGGAGGAGTGGGACGTGGTAGATCGTACCTTTAACTTCACTTCAGGTTGTTTCGTGTTTTTGTTTCGGTTGTTTTTGTTTTGTAATAAAAGAAGTTATTAGTATATTAATATCTTGCTTTCTTTCTTTGTTGTGTTGGTTTATTTATAGCTTCAATGCCATCTTCTGAAATAACAAGCAAGTGGGAATAACTAATCAACAACAACATTATCTATGGCCTTTGCCTTAGAGGTTATGAACCATAATAAGAATTGTGTTAATGGGAATAACTAATCAACAACAACATTATCTATGGCCTTTGCCTTAGAGGTTATGAACCATAATAAGAATTGTGTTAACCCATAATGAAAATGGTGTCAAACTATGTCGATTAACTGTTACTTTACTTTACTTCACAATATTAGAAGTGAAAATTAATTTAGTGGCGTTTTGTTTGAAATAATTGTAGGAGTGAAAATGACTTGCCTGACTTCTTGAGAGACCTGTTTGGCGTGCTAAAATGTGTTTATCCACGTCACTTGGGTACCTGTAAATGATCATGAGAAACTACCATTTCAGTAATTCTTTTGACATGAATAATTAATTAGTCACATTTCCAGTCTATTTTTATGAACATTGTAAGGAGCTGGCATAAATAATAAGAGAGAAGTTAAGATAAAAGAGACATGAGTTCAATTATACAAACTGCAGATAAAGAAAATGTTACTTTAAACAAACACAAAATCCCATATATTTTTTCTTCACAGCTTCCAAGACTCTCATTGGTAAACCTTCAATTAGGGTATTAAACTTCTGAATTTCACTCTGAATCATTGCACATTGGAGGTTATGACCCATAATAAGAATTGTGTCAATCGATTAACTGTTACTTCACAATATTAGAAGTGCAGCTAATTTAATAAGTCTTTCAAAAGTCATCCATCATATTTCAAAGTCAAAAAAATATCATTCGTTCTATTTAGTAACTAATCAACACAGTTACTGAAATAGCTATTCAGGCTTTTACTTATCTCCTTGTTGATAACTAAACTATATATCATCCTTTCTCATTACCACAAACTTATATTTATCAACTTGTTAATAACACCAAGTTACATGCCTCTTTCATTCGAATTCACTACGGGTGTTATAAGTGTTGGAGGAAATGGAAAGATAGTGTAATTAGGCCAAGTTGCAAACTGTGTGTAGCAACGCACTTTGAGCTAATATTACGATTAGTTTCACTAGTGGAAAGTGGAAACTAATGAGTCCTTGATTATCTACACGATGAGTAGATAACTTTAGGCTTTTGAATCACTCGATTACGATACCGGGTGAATGAGAAATTAATGCTCAAAGTAAAAGGAAAAGTCAGCTCGGCTCGGACCTAGGAGTGGGCCTAGGTAGCAGACTGAGCTGTGTAGGATCTGCAAGGCACCACTAAAAGGGGGGGGGGGGGGGTTGAATAGTGGGTGCAGAAAATGTGATTTTTAAAATTAGTTTGAACAAAAAACCCAACTTCTGAAAACAGTTTCTGTTTTCAGGACTAGTTTTGAAACATTTTGAAAACTAGGTTTCAGGTCTTCCAAAATTCTGAAATTTTGAGAGAACTTAGACTCAGATGTTATGAGTATCTCCTAAAAAATTCAGATTAAAATTCAACCTCTAACCCCTTGAAAAATCGTTTGTGGTCAAATTTTGCAAATCTGCCAGAACCGATACACTGATTTGAAAAATTAATTTCTATTTGTACACAACTCCAAATGCTCTGAAAATTTAACCACTAACCCCTTATATGTTATATTTAAATGGGTTGAAACAGTTTTGAAAAATTCTTTTGGGAAGTTATTCAAATACGATCAAAGTCTCAACTTTTGCAAGCCTGAAAATCAGACTGCACTAGTCTCAGAACTTTGGACGTTTGAATGACTTATACTTGTCCAAAAGGGTTGAAACTTGCGCCAAAAGAACCCTAGAACGTGTGGTTATATTTTCTGAAAGTTTTGTTATTTTTGAAATTCGTTTACTATTTTTACAAACGTGATTAAAAACAGTAAACAGTGCTGAAACAAAAAATCAGTGCTGAAAGTAAATGACACCAAGAATTTTATACTGGTTCGGTTATCAAAAACCTACTCCAGTCTTCAAGGAACACCTTCCTTGGTTCACACTAGTCACACAACACAAATACACCTTACCACAGGGTTGATAGAGTTACACACCAACTCCAACCCTTTACAAACCTTGTACGTGAATACAATTGCGCACGAACACCACCGCCTTGTACGATTGAAGATTGATCACACCTTGATTAATCTTTTACAAAGATAAAGAGTATGTGGTGGTTTAATACAAGTCTATTCAAGAATAAGAATATAAGTACAATAGGCTTTCAAGAAGAAGAAAGAAAGAGAGAGTAGAAGAGAAGGCTAGAACACGTTTTGATCTTTGAATTTGCAACTCTTGTTCTTGTTGTTGTTTTGCTCTTCTTCCTTCCTTTTTAATCATCATGGCCGCCCCCTTGGTGTTCTCCCCCTCTTGAAAATTGTCTTCTAAGTCCTTGGGAGAATGTGTGGCATCATTGTGACATGATCTTGCTTACTTAGCATGTTCTCATTGGATGATCATTTAAGCTTTGCTTACTTGGCACTTCATGATAGGTTGAATGTTGTCATCACTTGATGACTAGGAAAATCTAAGAATAACACTTAAAATATGTGCCAAAATCATCACAAAATAATTACCATAATTCATAAGATTATCACATAAAGTTAAGCAAGATAATATCTCACAAAATAGGTACAAAAATTCGGCCACAATGATTTTGTACATGCTGAAATTTCAGCATGTGTTACATACACTTTTTGTTCAAAATATTTCCTATTTTGCATTGTTTTAATTCAAGAAATCCATCTCCATTTAATACAAGACATCTTCCTCAATTTTGGAATAAAACTTAGACATTAACAAGGCCACAAAATCAGCCTAGGTACATTACACACAAGCTGAAATTTTCAGCATGTGTGATATTCAAGAATATCACTTTCTTTATTCCATAAAATATTTAAAACACTTTCAAATTGTCTTCTAATTAATCCATCTTAATCAAGACACAAAATATGACCCATATTGATGTAAAAATCGGCCAACCAATTAGCACATGCTGAAATTTTCAGCATGTGTCACAATTGTGACAAAATTTGAAATCTTACCATTTGTAGCTTCTCTCTTTAATTCATCAACATTGTATGATTGATTCTTGACCAATCAATATGCCAACAAGGCTCCAAACAAGCTCCATCTCAGCTGTGACATGCGTGTATGATGTATATACATGTGCTGAAAATTATTTTTGCTAACTTTGTAAAATAGTGCACATTTAATAATACACACATGTTATATTCCAATAGCCCTTAATTTAATTTTTTAGAACACTTTAAGATGTATGACATATGTAAAAAGTGTCTAGATACGTGTCGTATGATGTACAAAAAACGTTCCATGTGTTGTGTGCGTAGAAAACCGAATTTTCGATATTTATCGATTACCCGATTTTTCTCTAATTAAATTCCAACTTCTTGCACATGTTATATATATTATGTTACAAATAATATATATAATATATACTTTAAATCTCAGCACTTGGCTGGTCTAAAGTAGCGCCATTAACATGTGACAAAATTAAAATTGGAATCTTCACATTTTGGCCTTAATGTGGGGTGATTTGTGTGTGCCAACATGGAAAGTATTTTTGGCTGAAAATATTCTCAAACCCACGAAATTTTTGATGATTTTTGAGATGTAGGGGCTGGCCATCTATTTATGGCAAGTACGTGACACGTTGGCGAAGTTTCGGTATTCGCCCGATACGACAATTTTCGGTTTAGAACCTTTTAACGTGTCGTATTTAATTTATCATCACCATGACTTATATCATATGATATAAGACCTGAATATACTCATTAATATGAGTTAATTATGATGGTGTGACGTTAACGTACGTACGTAAAATATATAACGTGTCGGTAGTACGTTGGAATACATGTGTATGTGCCTTTTTCAGAAAATCTGAAAATATATATATTTATATATGTATGTAGGTGTGTATATGAGTGATAAATGAGGAGGAGGAGACTTTCCTTTCTTAGCCTTGTTGACTTTGTGCCTTTTCCAAATGTAGCTTCCTTTAATGAACTACTTAGTTTAATTAACTAAGTACTTCACTTAATGAACTAGTTTAGTTCATTAATGGTGGCACCTGAAAATAGTATAAACACAACAAATGTTTGCCATTTGATGTAAGCTTTGTAGCTTCATGGCTCGTTAGTACGGGAACATAATATATGAACTATATAAGGCAAGTAATAAGCAATATATCATGCACATTTATCTTATGCTCTGCATATTTAAATCATGTATTTGAAAATCACTCAAACCCCTTTTTCTCTACAATCTCCCCCTTTTGATGAATTTCAAAATAACCTATGCACATGATTTAAATCCTATCGCTCCCCCTTCAATCATGCATAAATTCAAAAACCGCTCCCCCTTGATTTATGCAATCAGTATCTCTCTCCCCCTTAAATCATGCTATCTCTCCCCCTTTATTTTGGAAATTAAATCAAAAGATGCCTGTAAAGATGAAGAAGAAAAAAATCATGCATTTTGAATAATCTCAAAGGTGCGTTCTTAAGGGTTATTTATTCAACCCTTTGAAAATGTCCCTTTTGGTACCCAAATTTGGGTGACCTTTCTAGGTCTTCCAAAAGGTGAGAAAGGTGATGAGAACGCAACATAATATACATTACGTGCAGATGTGTTTGGCCTTTGGCCAAGAATCCCATCATGCGTATAATGTGGTTTTCGTTTTTGATATGTATTTCGGTTTACATGCACGGGGCGTGATCTAGACGCATTTGTATGATATGAATGTCGCACATGCATCAGTGGCTTTCTATATGGCACATGATTACTCTTTGTATAAGATGAAGAAGAGATATGACGAGATGTGGGGAGAGGGGGTGTTTGCGTTATTTTAGGCGCTACGTATGCCTTTGATGTGTCTACTTTCGTAGACAAAACAAACTTGGATGGTTTAGATGATGCTTCGTTTGTCTCACTGTATCCTAATCCAGTTTTATCACTGTCATGTTTTTGTGATAAAATATTATGCGATCTAGCATGTTGGATCCCGTATCAAATTGTTTCATCATTTTCTCTAAATCAGTATTCCTTGATTTCAAACTTGAAATCTCGGATTTCATTTCATTATTTTGCGTGGTCAATGATGAAATCTCTGTCTTTAATGCATTGATGATGCATGATGACTCTTCTTTAGAATCGTTTAATTGAGCGACAAGATTTTCGTTAGAAGATTCTAACATCTTCTTGTCTTCAATTAATCGCTTCTTTTGTTTTGCAAGAGTTCTAGCAAACTTATGTAATTCAAGATATTCAATACATAAATCATCATAAGATAGTTCAGAATCCGAGTCAGAATCAGAATTTACCTCATTTTCAAATAGTGGAGGCATTTGGCTTGACATGCCTTCTTGCTCGGTTTTGTCGCTAGTGGTTGCCATCTCACTAAGATCGTTGGATCCTTTTGCTGTGAGTGTTCCTGCGCTCTGATACCAATTGTAGGATCTGCAAGGCACCACTAGAGGGGGGGTTTGAATAGTAGGTGCAGAAAATGTGGTTTTTAAAATTAGTTTGAACAAAAAACTCAACTTCTGAAAACAGTTTCTGTTTTCAGGACCAGTTTCAAAACGTTTTGAAAACTAGGTTTCAGGTCTTCAAAAATTCTGAAATTTGGAGAGAACTTATACTCAGATGTTATGAGTATCTCCTAAAAATTTCAGATTAAAATTCAACCTCTAACCCCTTGAAAAATCATTTGTGGTCAGATTGCGGAAATCTGCCAGAACTGATACACTGATTTGAAAAATTAATTCCTATTTGTACACAACTCCAAATGCTCTGAAAATTTAACCACTAACCCCTTATATGTTATATTTAAATGGGTTGAAACATTTTTGAAAAATTCTTTTGGGAAGTTAGTCAAATACGATCAAAGTCTCAACCTTTGCAAGCCTGAAAATCAGACTGCACTAGTCTCAGAACTTTGGACGTTTGAATGACTTATACTTGTCCAAAAGGGTTGAAACTTGAAGAACCCTAGAACGTGTGGTTATATTTTCTGAAAGTTTCGTGATTTTTGAAATTCGTTTACTATTTTTACGAACGTGATTAAAAACAGTAAACAGTGCTGAAACAGAAAATCTGTTTCGGTATTCGCCCGATACGACAATTTTCGGTTTAGAACCTTTTAACGTGTCGTATTTAATTTGTCATCACCATGACTTATATCATATGATATAAGACCTGAATATACTCATTAATATGAGTTAATTATGATGGTGTGACGTTAATGTACGTACGTAAAATATATAACGTGTCGGTAGTACGTTGGAATACATGTGTATGTGCCTTTTTCAGAAAATCTGAAAATATATATTTATATATGTATGTAGGCGTGTATATAAGTGATAAATGAAGAGGAGGAGACTTTCCTTTCTTAGCCTTTGTGCCTTTTCCAAATGTAGCTTCCTTTAATGAACTACTTAGTTTAATTAACTAAGTACTTCACTTAATGAACTAGTTTAGTTCATTAATAGTGGCACCTGAAAATAGTATAAACACAACAAATGTTTGCATTTGATGTAAGCTTTATAGCTTCATGGCTCGTTAGTACGGTAACATAATATATGAACTATATAAGGCAAGTAATAACCAATATATCATGCACATTTATCTTATGCTCGTTTTTGTGCATATTTAAATCATGTATTTGAAAATCACTCAAACCCCTTTTTCTCTACAAGCTGCCTACCTGAAAGGCTCAGGTTATGGATTGGACTACAGGCCAGACTGCAGGCCAAGTCCTGTAGCACCATGTCGGATCTCGTCGGTCCGGATGGAGGTTGTTATTTTCAAACTCGCTAGGTTGTTAAGATAGGATGACAGTTGAATTTGAAAAAGTTGTTCAGATTTAGTCGGCCGAGCTAACCTGAAGTGGTTATGATATGACGGCTCAGATTAAACAGTTAGTTGATCTGACGGCTGAGAGGCAGACCCGGTGTGGTTCTGATCCAACGGTTCAGGCCGTGCCGGTATATGATCCTAAGGCCGAGATTGGAGCGACTGTAACAGCTGACCTCAGAATTTCTCTATAAATAGTGGCTGAGTGTGATCTCTATGAACACACCTACAATACTTCACGAATTCTTCTATTCTCTGCATTTCCCCTCTATCTGCATCTTCATACTTCCAAAGAGTCTGCACTCAAGTATACCGAGAAGGTGAGGACACTCTTAAAGGTTCGTAGAGTTCAGCGCTGACAGTGCCACACGTCTGAACTGGTCTCTGTTGTATCCTGGGAGACGATTGCTCCTCTGGTTGGGCACAGTGTACCGGAACAATAACGTCTTAAGGACAGAGTCCTGGACTCACCTCGGATCTCTGTTCTAATGAGCTGAGAGGTTATTGACAAGCCGAGCTCTGCTATCTGTGGGAGGAGTGCAGCACTGTTATAGTGTGGCCGAGCTGAGCTCTGCTGAGTGCCAAGCTCTGCTATTCGGCTGAGAACATTTGTTGTTCTGAAGCATCATCTTATTGAGCTCTGTTGTTCGGCTGAGGACATCCGTTGTTCTGCAGCTCTGCCGTGCTGAGCTCTGCTCGGCTGAAGCGGCTGAAAGCCCAACTCTCGGTTGTTGTGCTGAGGTGCCGAGGTCATCAAGTCGGTGATCAGCCCAGTACGCAAATACAGTTGCGCCGACTGGACTGATCGGATCTGTCTGATCAGACTCTCTAGTTCAACTCGGCTGGAAGGCTGACAGCACAGAACAGTGGTTCTGAAGTGTTGTTCAATTAGGTCGGAAGTCGGCCATATTGTACATAAGTCAATTTGTCTGAATTATTTCCAACAATAAGATCCTTACGACGGTTTTACGAGTACTAAGCTCAGTTAGTTTCACCATCTGGATTGGTTTTAGAGAGCCTTTTTAAGGAGCTTTAGAGAGCAGGTTTCTTTAGCATAATGCATAATTTGAATCCCCTGTCTCAAAATATTGTCACGGGATTTATTTTTAACATAATTTAATTTATAAAAGGTGAAGTGCAACGATATTTTTAAGATAATAAACTTAAATGAGTGTGTTTCAGCCGTGAAAAAAAAAATAAAGAAATAAATATAATAATAATAGGAGGATAAAGATAAAAGAAAAGAAAGGAAAATTACCTAATCTAAAATATTCAAGATAACTACGCTATCTTATCTCCATAAATTATTCCATCAAAATACCTAAAATATCTCCCCTAATCAAAATAAAATCCCCCAACCCCCATATCTAAAAGCAATGCATACTTCAAAAAAAAGGGGAGAAGAACGTCTATGAGGGAGAGGGAGGAAAAGAGAGAAAAAAAAGAAAAAAAAAAGGAGAGAAGAAGAAGACTAACGCGGTCTCCAAATCCGAGTTCTAATCCATCTAAATTGTTCGTTTTAGTGTCAATCAGGTAGGTGCCTCTTCCCCCCTCAAATGGGTACAATCCATGCATGCTTTGATGGTATATTTTATGTGATTCATTGCTTTTATTTGTATTAGATGTAGATTTGTATTTGTTTATATTCGAAAAAGCATGAGATAATTGTTTTATTGCTACAATGTGCTTGTATGTGTTTGAACTAGAGTGGTAGGATTTGATTGAACCAAAAATAACCTTGAAAGAAATTGAAAAGTGGAAAATTTTCATATTAGGAGACTCTTAAAAGTTGTGTTTTGGCCTTATAATAGGTTCATCTAGCCCGGAATAGGTTGGGATTTGGTTGGAAGTCGAAAAACGGGTCTGACGGACGCGTTTCAGGGGGTGGCGCGTGGGACCCACGCGCGGCCCCTGACGTCGCGTCCGGACACGTGCTGACGTGTCCACTTCCAAAAGTTGCGTCTCGTTATAACGAGTCTAAAGCAACTGGTTTGAGGTCAATCGGAGTTAAAACGAAGATTTTATGAAGGTTAGAAGGAAATATAATTTAATATATAAAAAAAAGGAAAATGCTGTTGGACCGGCCTGACAGCTGGACCGGACCGGATGGCCAGCGGACCGGAGCAGGTAGCAGGCCGGCCCAAACCGAAAAAATTAAAAAAAAATCTGAAAATTAATTTCTGAAATGAATAAATGATAAATAATTAATTAAAATTAGTTTAAAATTCCAGAAAAATATATTTATTTATCAGAAAATTCTAAATAAATTACAGAAAATATAAAAGGTTAAAATTAAATTATTCCCACTTAATTTTTGAATTTTGATAAATGTAAGTAATTAAAAATAATTAGCAATAAATGGAATTAACTAAGGAAAATTAGTAGAAAATTCTACAAAATTAATAAAAGCTAAGGAAAAATAAGGGGATGCTAACTAACAACTTTTCAATGTTCTTAAAATTTACTAAACTAAATATTGAGTGCCGGAGATGGTGAGGATGGGCGTACGGGCCCCAGGCGATTAAATATTGAGTGCCGGAGTTGGTGAGGATGGGCGTACGGGCCCCAGGTGACTTTTTCTGTTGCATTCATGGCACGTGCATTGCATGAGGTATACTGCGTCTATAGGGCGTAGGTATCGGGATGACTTACCGTGTCTATAGGGCACCGGGGTCATGAGACATACTGCGTCTATAGGGCGTGGGTGTCCAAACGGCAAGTGGTGGCTAGAGACCACGACGCTGGATTTAGGACCCGGGGGCATGCATTGCATATAGGTCTAGGGGCATATTGCATGACATGATTCTCGTTGCGTGTGACACGTTGATTGAGCATGCATCACGTACTTGCGCATTTTTATGTGGAGTGCTTTACTTACCGCATTTACTTTATCTTATGCGTGTTATCTTATATTTATGTGCTATGTGGCTATGTCATTTCGGTATGCACGTTTTGTATTGGTTTGAGACGGGCATCTACTGGGTGATTTTCTGTCACTCACCCCTACTTCCCAGGTGATCCGGATGAGGACTATAAGCACATCTTCGTTGAGGACGGGATGGACATAGCAGAGTGGGCTGGTTGAGAGCTGCAGCTAGGATATGAGGGGACTCTGCAGCTGTTTTGTTCTTATTTATACTTTGTGGATTTTCCACATACTACTTTACTACTTTTATTCCCAGAATTTTTATTTAGCAATGTAATGACGGTTACTGGAGTTTAATAAATGTTATGGTTTACGTTTCCGCGAGAAAATTTCTACGTCATTTTGACAAGTAAAAGATTGATTCGACGCTTTGTATTCTCCTTAGTGAGATACGGCGGGTGCACTGTTCCCGATGTTAGAGCTCGGGAGCGGGGCGCTACAGAGTGAATAACAAACCAAAAAATTTAATCTCTTGCAAACAAAATTATGCATTGATAAAAGCGGCTAGGATTTTAAGATATCATTTCTGATCCAACATTCCAACCTTTCTTTTCAACTCGCTAATCAGTTTCCTGGAGGAATGGTCTTTCATATCTTCGAATTACGTCAGCTGATCGTACGCTTCAAGCATTTTCACAAGTTATGTATAAGCATTTTCACAAGAAATGGTTTTCATTGAAGTCACAATGAGTGCAAAGATCATTATGTTTATGTATAGCAATCTAATTAGCAATCCTATCTACATATAAATAATGTATAAAATATTTAATTTAAGATAATTACGGTTAAGATAAGATATTATTCTTGATTTTAGGTAATCATATCTTAACATGATGCTACTCGTACAAATCTGAATGACATATGACTAAAGTCCCATTGTCCATAATATGAATCTGTCTTGCTTAGGGTGATTTTCCATTTGTGGGAAACATGGAAACTGCTTCGTAATTGTGCATATCATACTATCACTTGGTCTTGGTAATAAGAATTCTTGAGACAACACAGAATCAATCCGATTCGATCCCATTTGAACAATGCAGAAAACAATGGGAAAAGACAAAAAGGAGGAAAAATTCAACACATGCTTCTTGAATCTGATGCTGCCTATGTTTATGTAAACAGTAAGATGCAAGTCTTATTGCCCAAAAAGAATAAAAGAGCAAAGCAAAATTCTGGCACAAGTGCTCAGTGCTATACCCCCTGAAACTCACCCACCTCACACACACACAGCTCTGTACTCAAATCCTCATTACATTGTGAAGGAAGGAATACTAATTGGAACCTGTACAATATGATAGATCTGATAGAGGTGACATTAGAGAGAGGGATCTCCTGTTCCTCATTCCTCTCACCCTATGCGTCACCGTACGACACGTGGCAACAGGGGTGGATGGTGAGGCTAGATGAGGGGTGGATGGTGAGGCTAGATGCAGGTGACCCTCATCTAGCCTTATCATCCACCCCGTCACGTGTCGAGGGATTTGCGGTGAGGGAATCCTAACCCGACATTAGACTAAACAAAAAGATGACAAATTTCGACGAATTCTACAATTACAACTTCAAATTTTCTGTTGGTCTTCCTTTCTTGAGGGAAAACAGAGGAGGGAGCCCTGGATTGTTCTTTCCTTGTGTGCAAATCGGCACATTGACCATAGATCTAATCCTTAAACTAGTTGATCTAGTGCTCTCCAGACCTTTGTTCACTCTCTTAGATACTTCTCTCTATTCCCTGTCCCTTTCTTTCGTTCAGCTGTATGATCAGATGAAGAGGATGATGATGAAGTAGAAGAAGATGAAGATAACGTCGACAAAGCACGCTGTTTTCTCAGCTTCAGCAATTCTTTCCACATAACAGTGCATTTTGCTGGGCTTCTTATATTGTAAAGTAGCAGTTGATCGACACAACTTGGTTCAATTTTCATTATGTCTCATCAGAAAACAACTACATCCGACCCCTCATACTTTCTCATAGGCTGGAGTCTCTAAGACAATGGAATAATGTTGTTGTTGTTCAAGTTGTTGGAAAAGTACTTAAAAGTACTTTAAATCTTGTGATCCAACTTTGTATAGGAGATTGGATGAAGTTTGGAGTGTTTTATAAAGAATGGAAGGAAATGGGGGCGTTCCAAACACTTTATGCGCCTAATGTAGGCGTTCGAAGTGTTCTGGAATACTTCCAGACACTTGAAGCGCCTAATGTAGGCGTTCGAAGTGTTCGGGAACACTTCCAGAACACTTCGAACGCCTTGTATAGGCGTTCAATGTGACATGAAGCGCCTAATGTCATTTTGTACAGTCGTTCGAAGTGATATTAGGTGCCTAATGTGTCGTTCGATGTCACATGAAGCTCCTATGTCATTTTGTACAGTCGTTCGATGTCATTTTGTACAGTCGTTCGAAGTGACATTAGGCGCCTAATGTGTCGTCGTTTGATGTCATTTTGTACAGTCGTTCGAAGTGACATTAGGCGCCTAATGTGACCCGACTGTTCATAAAAGATGCATCTTCTTCTCCAAATGACATCTCCTTTCATATTGAACGTCCATAACCGATCCATGGAGGAAAAATCTGCAGAAAAAGGGTCTTTTGAACTTGTCTCAAAGCCTATAAATAGTAGGCTTTGCTATCTTCAAAACATACATGAAAAACTCTTGAATTCTTGTAAAAAAATTCTGCAGTATTCTTCTTCTACCTTTCACTATCATTCTCTTCTACTAAACAAGTTCAATACTTTCTCTCTAAGAGCAATAGAAAGGAAGTAAGCCGTTATATCCTGGGAAGCATTTGCTAGAAGTATACCTTGCTCTTTGGTATAGGCAAAATTGCTTTAAGGACAGTGACAATCCGTCACGTCTCGGCTGTTCTACAATTTTGTGTTGCCAATATTCTTTGCAATTTTCCAACAATCTTAAAGCAATTTTGAGAATATGGCAACTAGACATGCACCAGTTCCCGATATGTCAAAGATGGAGCCATTTGATGGCAAGTTCTTCAAGCGTTGGAAAGCAAAGGTGATGTTTTTCTTGGAGATGATTTCTGTTTCGTATGTGCTTTTTAAAGACAGGCCAACAAATGAAACAGAAGGCAAAAAGTATGATGCTGACAATACTACGTGTAGAGGACACATTCTGCACTTTCTCTCCAACTCTCTATTTGACATTTATGTCAAATTTACGTCAGCAAAGGATATTTGGGCAGCACTTCAGAACAAATATGGTTCTGAAGATGTTGGCAAAAGAAAATATGTGGTCAGCGAGTTTCTAAAGTTCCAAATGGTGGACCACATACCGATCAATGATCAAATCCACCAATATCAACAATTGGTGGATAACATGGTGCAAGAAGGCATCAAAGTTGATGAAACTTTTCAAGCAACCTCCTTGTTAGAAAAGCTACCTTCTTCTTGGTGCAAATACAAGAAGAGAGGTAAGCATGATGATGCCAAGTTGACCTTGGATGCAGTCATCAAGCACATTCGCATCGAAGAGAATAATCGGCTTGATGACATTGGACGTGATGAAAGGAACTCCCAAGCCAATGTGGTGGAGCACAAACCCAAGAGGCAAAAGACTCAGCACAATGGCAAAGGTAAGACATTTGTGCAGGGACAATGACAGAAGAAGATGAAAGGCGCATGCTGGGTGTGCGAAAAGCTGGGACATAGAGCAGCCAAGTGTAACCAGCAGAAAGGCCAGCCTAGCAATCAAGCACATCTTGTGGAGTCTACAAAAACAAATGACGAAGTCATTGCTGCGGTCGTCTTATCCGAGGTAAACCTTGTCGGTGGTGCTTCGGAGTGGATGGTAGACACAGGGGCTACCAAACACATTGCAACCAGTAAAGATCTATTTTTTGAATATCAAGAAATAGATGATGGCGAGCAAGTCTTCTTGGGAGATGCACATGGTATCAAGGTTCTTGGTAAAGGAAATGTGCTCCTTAAGTTGACTTCTGGCAAGAGACTGGAATTGAACAATGTGTTGCATGTTCGTGCGGTGCGTAGGAACTTGATTTCCGGAGTACTACTGAACAAGGCTAACATTAAACTTGTTCTTGAGACTGATAAGCTTATACTTTCTAGGAATGGGGAGTTTTTCGGGAAAGGTTACTGCTCCGGGGGCTTACTTGTATTAGATGCAGTATGTATTATGAATAATAAGAATGCATCTAGTTCTGCTTACGTTGTTGACTCTTTTGATATTTGGCATGCAAGATTAGGACATGTTAACAAAGATGCGTTAAAAAGACTAAAGTTCACCAACCTAATCACTCATGTATGTGAAGATGACTTTGGAAAGTGTGAGTTTTGTGTAGAAGCAAAACATCACAAGAAGTCTTTTAAATCTGTTGAAAGAACAACAGGTAAGTTGGAACTCATACATAGTGATCTTGGTGACTTTAGAGGTTATACAAGTAAAGGTGGTAAAAAGTATTACATAACTTTTATTGATGATTTCACTAGATACACTAGAGTTTACTTGCTAGCACATAAAGACGAATCTGAAAGCATGTTTATCAGGTATAAAAATGAAGTTGAAAATCAACTAGACAGGAAAATTAAAAGATTGAAGACGGATAGGGGTGGTGAGTATAATGTGTTATCTTTACAAAGGTTTTGTGAAGATAATGGAATTATACATGAATTCACTCCTCCTTACACACCTCAATCTAACAGAGTCGCTGAAAGAAAAAATAGAACACTCAAGGATATGATGAATGCTATGCTTATAAGTTCAGGTTTGCCTAACAATATGTGGGGAGAGGCAATCCTTTCAGCATGTCATATCTTGAATAGAATCCCACATAAGAAGACCAATAAAACTCCTTATGAACTTTGGAGAGGTTATGCACCTAACTTGAATTACTTCAAAGTGTGGGGGTGCTTAGCCAAGGTTGGTATACCAGAGTTCAAAAGAAGTAAAATTGGTTCTAAGACTAATGATTGTGTTTTCATAGGATATGCTCAAAATAGTGCTGCATATAGATTCATGTTGATTGATAATGGTTCTATCGTTGAATCTAAGAATGCTGAGTTTTTTGAGCATATTTTTCCTATGAAGAAAGAGTCAGTAGTCAGTACTGAATTTGAAAAAGGTGAGTCTAGCAAAATGTCTAGTAATGATACTTCACCTAGAAGAAGTAAGAGAAAAAGAGTAGAAAAGTCCTTTGGAAATGACTTTGTCACTGCATTCATTTTAGAGAATGACCCCACAACGTATCAAGAAGCGGTAATGTCTATAGACTCTAAGTTTTGGAAAGAAGCTATCAATAGTGAACTTGAGTATATACTTAGCAACAATACTTGAGAACTCGTAGACTTGCCTAGAGGTTTTAAACCTATCAGTTGCAAGTGGGTCTTTAGAAAGAAACTAAAGGCGGACGGAACAATTGATAAGTTTAAGGCTAGGCTTGTGGCTAAAGGGTTTACCCAACAGGAAGGAATAGATTTCTTTGATACCTATTCACCTGTTGCTAGGATTACATCTATTAGAGTATTAATAGCGTTAGCTTCCATTTATAAGTTAGTTGTACATCAAATGGATGTTAAAACAGCATTTTTAAATGGAGATTTAGAAGAAGAAATTTACATGAAAGCAACCCGAAGGGATGATAGCTAAAGGACAAGAGCATAAAGTTTGTCGGTTGAAAAAGTCTTTATATGGACTAAAACAAGCACCTAAGCAATGGCATGAGTAGTTTGATAATGCCATGTTGTCTAATGGATATGTTGTAAATGAAAGTGATAGATGCATTTATAGTAAATTTGAGAATCTTGATGGTGTTATTGTGTGTTTATATGTTGATGGTTTGTTAATCTTTGGTACAAGTCTTGATGTTGTAAATAGTACTAAAGCATTTCTATCATCTGTTTTTGAGATGAAAGACATGGGAAAAACAGATTTAATTCTGGGTCTTAAGATTGATAGAAAAATGTGGGGGTTATATGCTTTCTCAATCTCATTATGTTGAAAAGATTTTGAGGAAATTTAATCATTATGATGTCAAGCCTGTTAGTACCCCATATGATGCATCTATAAGATTGGAAAAGAATAAACGTGATGGTGTGTCTCAGTGCGAGTGTGCAAAGATCATTGGTAGTGTCATGTATCTCATGAATTGTACTAGGCTAGATATTGCATACTCAGTTAATCGTTTGGCTAGATATACTCATAGTCCAAGTAAAGAGCATTGGGATGCTTTGAAACGACTATTGAGATATCTAAGGGGTACTATGGACTTAGGACTTACCTTTACCGGTAGTCCTGCAGTTCTAGAAGGTTATTGTGACGCTAACTGGGTCACAGATAACGATGAAATAAACTCCACCAGCGGGCATGTGTTTACTTTGGGTGGTGGTGCCATTTTATGGAAATCCTCTAAACAAACTTGTAAAGCTAAATCAACAATGAAATCTGAATTTGTTGCTTTAGAACTTGCTTGTTCAGAGGCAGAATGGTTAAGAAATTTACTAGTTGATATTCCTTTGTGGACTAAGCCTATACCGTCTGTTTTTGTTCATTGTGACTCACAGGCAGCTATTGCTCGAGCAAGGAACAAAATATATAATGGAAAGAGTCGGCATATCCGTTTGAGGCACAATATTGTGCGTGACTTGATTAGTTCTGGGGTGGTTAACTTGGAATACATTAAAACCGAGTTAAACCTGGCGGATCCCTTAACTAAAGGGTTGAACCGGAAAATGGTTCTTAAAACATCGAGAGGAATGGGACTTGTTCCGTTGGATGTGAATTCTCTATGACAGGAACCCAACTCACTATTAGTGGAGATCCTACAAACGGAGTTCAATGTGGTAAAAACACGTCATAGAAGAGTTCTGTTAAGTATTATCACATATGTCCCTTCCTATGTTGATGTTCGAGGATAGTACTCACTGCATGTTTGAGGGTGAGATGTAAATCTCTTAATGGATAATTCATAGCCATCAAGGATGGTGGTGTGTTGTAGTACACACTTGATGAATATCATTTATATAAGTGTTGAAGTGGGGCCGCTTCCTATGAGAGCCTAGAAAACTCTCTAGAGCACTTATGAATCCTGGGATTAGGTGCAGGGCCTTTAATGCACCACACTGTGAACTTGTAAGAAGTTAGATAATGGCAGGTCATTTGTGTGTTCATATAAACAGTAGTGAAATATGTGGTTCAAGACGGCTGTCACCCTATTTCCGTTTATATAACTGCAAAACCGGCCAGTTCAAGACGTTTGTCACTGCTCCGTTATGTGTCATTATCTTCGTTTGATAGTGAAAAGATTGGTTTATGTTCGTTCGTTTGAAACTATACAAGCTTGGATCATGTGGGGGATTGTTGGAAAAGTACTTAAAAGTACTTTAAATCTTGTGATCCAACCTTGTATAGGAGATTGAATGAAGTTTGGAGTGTTTTATGAAGAATGGAAGGAAATGGGGGCGTTCCAAACACTTGAAGTGCCTAATGTAGGCGTTCGAAGTGTTCTGGAATACTTCCAGACACTTGAAGCGCCTAATGTAGGCGTTCGAAGTGTTCGGGAACACTTACAGAACACTTCGAACGCCTTGTATAGGCGTTCAATGTGACATGAAGCGCCTAATGTCATTTTGTACAGTCGTTCGAAGTGACATTAGGCGCCTAATGTGTCGTTCTATGTCACATGAAGCTCCTATGTCATTTTGTACAGTCGTTCGATGTCATTTTGTACAGTCGTTCGAAGTGACATTAGGCGCCTAATGTGTCGTTCTATGTCACATGAAGCTCCTATGTCATTTTGTACAGTCGTTCGATGTCATTTTGTACAGTCGTTCGAAGTGACATTAGGCGCCTAATGTGTCGTTCGATGTCACATGAAGCTCCTATGTCATTTTGTACAGTTGTTCGATGTCATTTTGTACAGTCGTTCGAAGTGACATTAGGCGCCTAATGTGACCCGACTGTTCACAAAAGATGCATCTTCTTCTCCAAATGACATCTCCTTTCATATTGAACGTCCATAACCGATCCATGGAGGAAAAATCTGCAGAAAAAGGGTCTTTTGAACTTGTCTCAAAGCCTATAAATAGTAGGCTTTGCTATCTTCAAAACATACATGAAAAACTCTTGAATTCTTGTAAAAAAATTATGCAGCATTCTTCTTCTACCTTTCACTATTATTCTCTTCTACTAAACAAGTTCAATACTTTCTCTCTAAGAGCAATAGAAAGGAAGTAAGCCGTTATATCCTGGGAAGCATTTGCTAGAAGTATACCTTGCTCTTTGGTATAGGCAAAATTGCTTTAAGGACAGTGACAATCCGTCACGTCTCGGCTGTTCTACAATTTTGTGTTGCCAATATTCTTTGCAATTTTCCAACACATGATGGATCATCATCAAGAAACCAGCTCATTCTTGAATCCTCCTTGTTATTGTTATTCATCATCGCAGCATTTTCCTCTCTTTTTTCAGTTATCTGCTGATCAGTGTTAAGAATCAACTTGGTGAGCTTCTCCGAATGCTGCATTTCCGAAAAGGGAAGCAACTTACCTTCAAAGAACAATTCATCAGCAGTCAGCATTCTTTTGGTGGTTACATTGTTTGATAGAAACTCGAAATCTGCGTTACGTGATTTCGAGTTTTCTGTTTCTTTATCTTTCTTCTCTAACAGAGGTTTTGGGCTAATGGATATAAAGTTTTTCTCATCAAGAAAATCAGATGAGAAAGAAATCCAAGGGCTCAAATTCGGCTTGATTTGTTTGTTAGTATCCTGGACAGTTTTCAGGGATTAGTGAAATAATGCACTAAAGCATTAGGAGAAATTTGAGCGGCAAGAAATAGCTAACTGTTTCGGCTTTGGATTTTGAAGACGTACATGCATGAGTTTTTGTGTGATTAACAAAGAGAAAGATAATCTTTGTTAAGGGAGTGGGTTCTGCCCCACCTGTACTAGAGGCCCCTTAGCCAGGTAGAATGTAAATCGAGGGACGTGCTCTACTAGCAGCCCTACAAGAGAGAGGACACACAAGATTCAAAAGCCCAGAAGCAACATTTGTAATATTTCAACAAAGTATTGCTTTTACACGGGTTCGAACTCGGGACGTCGGGGTTCTTTAGCCCCAATCACCTTGTCACTTACCAGTAGATTATGCCCCTGGGGGCAAGAGAAAGATAATCTGGAAAGATGTTTGTTTGGTGTATGATTTGTGCTACCCCTCATACACCTCTTTTTCTCCACCCCTCATCTAGTCTCACCACCCCTGTTGTCACGTGGCGAACGGTGGAAAAAGGGTGAGGGTCTTGGGGATGAGAAGATCTCATCCCTATTTGTGGAAGGTAAAATTATTACTCCGACTGTTTTAATAAGTTTATTTTAACATTTTAATATAATATAAATTACAATACATTAAAAAAGTAAAGTAAAAATATATTTTGTAATACATTATAAACCATTTGGTCTATAATATTGTACCCGTATATATAATAACATACCCTTTGTCTAAATCTATCAGGTTCATGACTTATATCCCTACACTTCCTGTAGAACCGGAGGTGGCAGGGACCCTTACTGGTTGGGGTACAACATTTTTTAATAAGAAGGGTTTCCATTTTTGTCATTGATGTTTTTATTTTCACTACCAACATTTGCATTATTTTAAGGAAAATCTCGTTAGTTTTGTCTTTTTTACATATTTTTCTGTTAATTCAGTCTTTTTTTCACTTGTTTTTTTTCTCATCTAGCTTATCTCAAACAAGTTGTCTAAGTGTGCATTTTTCTCAAACATTTCTCAAACGTTCCTCGGATGGGATCCCCTGACCCCCCCCCTCCCCTGACCCCCTTAAGGACCGCCCGACACGTGTCCTTCTTAATAAAATTTTTTTTTGATTTAATCTGCTTGCATCACGCGGTACCCATCCCGGTACCTTTTCCCTTTTACCTTTACCCCGTTAATTCTCTCTCCTCACAAAAACATATTCTCTCTCTCCTCACCCCGTTTTCTGCATCTTCTTCCCGTTACCCTTTTCCCCATGTACGAGCTGAGGATTTCAAAAAGAACTTTGCCAAAGTGAACCGCATCTGTACTTCGTCATCTCTGCTGGCTCTCAAGGTCTCCTGAAATTTTATCCCGTCAGTGCACTGAAACAACCAACATTATCGCATTTATTACATACAAGAATGTGACAACCTTTCAAGCCCTTCCATTTTCTTTCACTTTTTGTTCGTTTTTTTCTTTTCATCTTCTTTATCTGCGGTGGAGTTTTCATTTTTTCCATTTCTGAGTATACATACTCTTTTTACTATAAGAAAGAAGTGTTCATACTCTTTTATGCAAAACAGAGACGGACTTTGAAGGTAATGCAGTTACACAAGTTCAGCCAGGGTCAATATGAACAACAACAATTGATCTACAAGTTACAAAAGATGTTGAAGAAATACAAAGCAGCTTGAGAATATTGCTCCGGTGGCGGCAGCCGAAGGTTCTCCGGAAGAGGCTAGGGTTGCGGCGGCGGGGATTAGTTTTGGGGAAAGGGTAACGGGAAGAAGATGCAGAAAACAGAGTGAGGAGAGAGAGAGAATATGTTTTTGTGAGGAGAGAGAATTAACGGGGTAAAGGTAAACTGGAAAAGGTAACGGGATGGGTACCGCGTGATGCCAGCTGATTAAATCAAAATTTTTTTTAAGAAGGACACGTGTCGGGCGGTCCTTAAGGGGGTCACGGGAGGTGGGGTCAAGGGATCCCATCCGGTTGTGATGCGGATGGGATCCCCTGACCCCATCTCCCCTGACCCCCTTAAGGACCGCCCGACACGTGTCCTTCTTAAAAAAAATTTGATTTAATCAGCTGGCATCACGCGGTACCCATCCCGTTACCTTTTCCCCTTTACCTTTACCCCGTTAATTCTCTCTCCTCACAAAAACATATTCTCTCTCTCTCTCCTCACTCTGTTTTCTGCATCTTCTTCCCGTTACCCTTTCCCCAAAACTAATCCCCGCCGCCGCAACCCTAGCCTCTTCCGGAGAACCTTCGGCTGCCGCCACCGGAGCAATATTCTCAAGCTGCTTTGTATTTCTTCAACATCTTTTGTAACTTGTAGATCAATTGTTGTTGTTCATATTGACCCTGGCTGAACTTGTGTAACTGCATTACCTTCAAAGTCCGTCTCTGTTTTGCATAAAAGAGTATGAACACTCCTTTCTTATAGTAAAAAGAGTATGTATACTCAGAAATGGAAAAAATGAAAACTCCACCGCAGATAAAGAAGATGAAAAGAAAAAAACGAACAAAAAGTGAAAGAAAATGGAAGGGCTTGAAAGGTTGTCACATTCTTGTATGTAATAAATGCGATAATGTTGGTTGTTTCAGTGCACTGACGGGATAAAATTTCAGGAGACCTTGAGAGCCAGCAGAGATGACGAAGTACAGATGCGGTTCACTTTGGCAAAGTTCTTTTTGAAATCCTCAGCTCGTACATGGGGAAAAGGGTAACGGGAAGAAGATGCAGAAAACGGGGTGAGGAGAGAGAGAATATGTTTTTGTGAGGAGAGAGAATTAACGGGGTAAAGGTAAAAGGGAAAAGGTACCGGGATGGGTACCGCGTGATGCAAGCAGATTAAATCAAAAAAAAAATTTATTAAAAAGGACACGTGTCGGGCGGTCCTTAAGGGGGTCAGGGGAGGGGGGTCAGGGGATCCCATCCGCATCACAACACGCAATGGCCTCTTGTATCACATGACATTTCATTTTCTTTTGTAGTTTAGAAATATCTAATAGTTATTTGATCAGTTACTCTTTGGCAATGCGATATATTTGAAGAGACATGTCACAATCACATCAAGATAGTTGTGTTTAAAATAAGAAGATCTATTATCTATATATATGGTTTTTTTTTTATTTATCAAACAGTAATGTGTATAGTAAAAAAAGGTTCACGGTGTACTAGGCTTCCGTGTTTGCGTAGGATGTAAGTAGGAGTCGAATCTCTTCGCGATCTGATGTACGCAGCCTTATCTTACACTTTGTGCAAGAGGTTGTTTCCACAGTTCGAATCTATGTCCTTAAGGTCACAGAACAACAACCTTATCAGTTGCTATAATGTCCATCCTCAGACCCTTATTAATGTGTTTAGTAGTTACTCTTAAACCGTTTTGATATCACACACCTTCTAGGAGAAGTATGATGTAATGACAACTTGGACATGCCCTGTACGCCAGCACTCGGTCACGGATGGGATCGCCTGACCCCTTGCTGGAGCGGTAACAAAGGACCTGCTGTCACGTGGCAGCAGGGGAGGTGGTGAAGCTGGGTGCGGGTGAACCCCACCTAGCCTTACCACCCCCTGCTGTCACGTGGCGGACGGTCACGAGAGGGGTCACGGGGGTGGCGATAAGGAGATCCTGTTCCGTCTTAAGCAGACAAATATTGAAATCATTGGTTAGTTGTGTTGTTGTGGTTAGATGTCAAAAAGAAACTACACACATTAAGTTTATATTACAAGATTACCAATAGACTTGACAAAGTATCTGACACGGTAATATCCTCAATTGCAATATGGAGTAATTTGCTGCCAAATTAACTTATGGAGTTGCATGAAGAAACCAAGGGAAAGAAGGGAAACATTCATTAAAGGACGTTCTCGGTATACTAGGCTCCTACGTTTGTGCAGAATCCAGTGAGAGGCCGTTTTGCGATCTGATGTACGCAGCTTTACCCTACACTTTGTGTAAAAGACTATTTCCACGACTCAAATTTGTGACCTCAAAATTACAAAGCAGCAAGCTTATCAGTTACTCAAATTCCCGTTTTCTGAGAGAAACATTCATTTAATTATGGTCAAAATCTTGGCTGAAACACCAACTTCAGAGAAAAGTTAGGGGGGGTAGGGGGGGGGGATTAATGAAGACAATCTTTTGTCATGAGATTGTCCAGAGGATAATGCAAAACAAAAAAAAAAAAGACAAGAGATTAGTCATGATCAGTCAAAGAAAGAGAAGCTTTAATAGGTTCTGACTCTTCTTGCAGAGATCATTATAATATGGGAGAACTTCTGGGCATGTGGTCATGCCATGTGATAATGCATGTTTCCTCCTTAATCAAATGCATCTAATTAGCTCATTTAAGAGCTTTGTTCACAAATCACAATAATGGCCTATTATAAGATCAGCTTGTGAATGAAATGCATGTGTTAAATTGCAGAATTTGATGGACATTTCAGTCAGTTTGATCATTTTTTAAGGTTGTTGAAATTATTTTCCACATCTTGAAAATCTTGCTTAAAGATTTTAAGACCCTTTAACATCTTTAGTCACAGCTTGTACTTCATCATTAGCGCCCTCATGGCAGTTAAATAATCATCATTACAAAAAGTGATTAGATTGATATCTAGATTAGGTAATATATTTTACAAAGGCTAAAGTGCTGTTAAATTTAAACTATGAGAATTGTTTCTTACCATCTAATGGGATAGGCCGTTACGTATAGTCATCCTGTCGAGCATTTTGTTGGATAATGATAAAGACGTGGAGCACAACCCATAAGTAAAAGACACGTAGAGAGTCGGCGAGGGAGAAAGCATAAGCACGCGGCCAATGGTTGTTATCAAACAATTTTTTTTTTTCTTGAAAGACACGTATAAAACGAAGGAATAGCTTTTTTCTAATTTAGTTTCGGGGAAAAATGGACGTTTGTCACTTTGTTGCCTTCCATGGAGGGACTTATATTCATTCATACGTTTCTTTCACAAAAATGCACAAGGCATGAAGAACATATGATGGTATTCCAGCGTTTACTCCTTTCTTTCTTTTTGGTCGATACTCCATGTTTGCAACAGAAGGAAAATTAGCACGCTATGGAAACAATAAAGCGAGAAGAACACTCCCTCCATGTAAAAATATTGTCCGAGTTTGATTGATCATAATTTAAGAGAGACGCACTATTTTTGTCACTATTTCTATTTTATATATAATTGATTAATTGATGCAAAATAAAATAGTCATACAAGTGCTCATTTCAAGAGTAATATGAATACTTTGATTATTAATATCTTTATCTTTTAAAAAATGGATAATATACACACACATGCATACATGTGTATATGTATGCATGTATATATATAGATATGTGTGTACACACACACACATATATATATATATGCATATATATGTGTGTGTATACAGAAATGTATATATATACATATATGTATATATATGTAAATACATGTATACATATATACATATATATATGTATGTTAGTGTGTGTGCGTTTGTATGTATACATATATGCATATATGTATGTATATGTGTGTAGGCATCAAGAATGTTGATATTCCGTCATTTGCCAAATGTTCAATATGCTTGTCGAACATTCAGAACACTATCATTTAAGCATGCGGTATACACTAGAATTCACCGATACTTTCCTGAACTTTAATGGTGAACGTTCAGTATACCCTCGAACGTTCAGCGTAAAGGTTTAACAAAGCAATTCTTCAACCAGATCATCTCTAACTGAAATCATTCTTCCATTCAATATTACAATTTGATGTTGTATAAATTTGGAGAACATTCAAAAATACTTAATCTGTGTTTTTTTTCTTCTAGCAGTTAACATATATGCGAACTCGTGTGAGTATGATATCATATTAACTATTCTGCTGACAAAACTACAGAAAATTCATGTATACAACATATTCCATATAGTAGCAAAAATTATATGCAAATTCGTTTGGTACTAAAAACCTAAATTTACGATGCGTATAATGTAGACTCGTTAGAAATATAGCATATTTTGAATCAGAAATCTAGAGTCGATAACAATGAAAGTCCTTTGGTTTTTGTTCTTTTTGGACGAAATTAGTGTGACAGCACAAAGACCCTTTTGTTATATCTAAAGCTATCTCCAACCCAAAACACCAAATTTTGCACCAAATCATCTATTTAGTGTAAAAAACAGTAAAAAGTACTCCAACCATAAACACCAAATCCAACACCAAATAAGAATATTCCTTAAAGATTCTTACATCATTTTTTAATTCATTATTATAAAAAATTTAGCACAAATTTAACATTCATAACCACCGCCTGAACAAGCACGAATAATGCAGAAAAGGGGTCTATTTCCACAACCATCGTCTAAACCATCAAATAATTTTGATAACTATTTCAACAATCTTGGTAGAAGTGGTGATAATCTTCCGGATTATTGAATTGTTGTTAATTTAATTTATATCTATATTCTATTAGTGATTTTATAAGCTTGTTTCTAATTAAGTTTTATTGTTGTGAAATATTTTATGCTATGTTTCTAATGTACTTTATTTACTAATGCAACTTTGTTCTAAATTATTAGTTATGAATCTTATTTTATTTTTAATTTTTTGTCATATAATTTTTTCTTATAACGAAAGTAACGAAATTCTTTTTTCTTATAATGAAATTAACAAAATTAAAATTCTTATAACGAAATTAACGAAATTAATATTTTCTTAAGATAATTAAAATGGTGATGTGGCAGATGAATAGTAATTTGGTGCAATGAATGGTGTTGCATCTATTTGGTACAACACTATTTATTTTCACCTATTAGGTGTTTAATTTAGTGCTTGGTTGGAGAGGTTTTTTTTTCACCAAATGAGTGTTTTGATGCACTCATTGGAGATGACCTAAGTGGTCAGAGACACAAGATTCTAAGACAAAGACCAAGTTAGACGACTCAAATATACGTGGTTGTATTACAAGAGCCTAAAAAATAGAGACAAGTTAAACAGCCTAAAAACCAACTCCACTTGGTCATCCCGATTAGGAAAAAAAACTAAGAGAACTTCTCATCTCAACTCAAAGAAACTTTTTCAAAATAATTAACAAGTCTAGAGTCAACAACCTCAAAAACATATGTTTACCATGTATTTCAGGTGTGGTCATGTAACTATGGTTAAATCTAGAATTACTATGTACTAGTAATCTTGACTAGATTAGACATATCTATAAAAAGACCAAACAAAAGGGTCTACATCAACGGTTGGGATCAGATGAGGTAAAAAAACGAGGTAAAATATGAGGCCTCCAATCACAGATTGCCATGTGTACAAAAATAGAAGAAGTTTAAATTTTTTTTGTTTTTAAAAAATAGTTACTTGTATACGTGGCAGCGCGTGATTGGAGGCCTCATATTTTGCCTCACTTTTTGCCTCTTGTGATCTCAACCGATACATCAAAGAATACCAAATAAAGGCGTACCAACATGGGAGCAACGACAACAACATTAAGTCATTGCCTTAGAGACTCCTATCTATGACGGAATATAAAGACCGGATATATGCAAGCATATCTATAAAAGCAAAAATGTTAAAGTTTGTATACATCCGTTTTTAGTATCGGTCTTATAAAACTGCGTAAAAAGTACAATAGTTTTCATTGTCGGTCTTATAAAACTTCGTACAAGATTCAAACAGATACTATGTGCTTATTTAAGTAGAAGTTTTTTTTACTCCCATGACATAGCTTTTTTGATACTCGGTTTTGAGTTATCACTAAAAGGTTAAGAGTTCGATTTTAGGGACACGCACAGTGTGAGTGTTTCACTGCTGCTAGTTTGTAGGAGGGACACCTTGTGTGAGTCCTTACGTAAAATTCTCACCAATCCACCAAACCATTGAATTTTTGATTTGCATACTCCACAATACTCTTTGGAGCTAAGACAGTACGGCCCTAGGGCGCATTTTGCCACCAACAAAAGCCGGAGAACATCTACATACGTACTGCGTGCAAGTTGCGACATCTCACCCAGCGTCTGGTCATTCGGCAAACCTCTCTATCTATTTTCTTGTCGGAATAGATCAAAGGAAAAGGCGCTGCTGGGCTTTTGTAGGATAGGATCCCTTCACCGCTCCCTCCTCACTGTGTGCGTGACTGTGCAACACGTGGTAAAAAGAGGGTGGTGAGGCTGGGTGAGGGTAACCCTCATCCAGCCTCACTACCCTCTACTGCTGCCACGTGTCGCGTCCTGGACCGCGCGGTGAGGAGATCTCATCCGGGCTTTTGTATCTTCCTTGCTACAGTCAAATCCCATCAATTATAAACCTTACCGTATGATAAACTGAGGGATAGATCCTCTCACCGCAAAGGGGTGCGGTGATGCGTGACCGCGCGACACGTGGCAGTAAGGAGGGGTGGTGAAGCTAGATGCAGGTGACCCTCATTTAGCCTCACCACTCTCCCTTGTTGTCACGTGTCGCGTGATCACAAAGGGGATTAGGAAATTAGGGATGAGGAGATTCCAACCCGATAAACGAATGGTAGCCCCTGAAACCACGACCATGACATTGATAATGAAACTTACGTGACAAGGTAAATATCCTTTTTTTTTCTTCGGGCTCATTTTGTTTCGAAAAGGACGAACCTGTAGCAACTGGTAATGTTGTTATCTTAAGGTCACATGATTGAGCCGCAGAAACAGTTTCTTACACAAAGTGTAAGGTAAGAATACATACATCAGATCACGAAACGATCCATCTTCTCTATAGACTTTACGCAAAAGAGAGAGTCTACTGCAACTGAACGTACTTTTCTACTCATTTTGCTCCGACAAATACTGTTGTTGTACCTTTTAAAACTAATTAAAAAAAGCACGTGTGATAAATGTTATAAACCTTGTGTACTTAATATCTTTATGCATAAATTTATTTACCTAACAAATCATGTGACAATAAAAGATTTGTAAGACACGATAAGTGAGATTTGAACCAAATTTTGGACTATAATTTTTGAGTAGTCGATATGAAAATACTACGAGCACTTAACATGCGAAAAAACCTTGGAGCTGCATTAAGTAACATTCAAAGAATACATCTACCAGAAAATACAACGAGCAGTTGACGTGCCCTTTATGAGGTCCGGTCTTGCTTTGTGACCTTAAGGTTACGGGTTCGAACCGTAGAAACATCCTCTTGCATAAAGTGTAAAGTAAAACTGCGTATATCAGATCACGAAGCGATCCGATCCCTTTTCGGATCTTGCGTAAACACAGCGCACCGGAAACTTTTTTTTATAGACCACAAGACAAGCATGTAATTAACATGTTGAGTCAAAAGAATCGTGGAGAAGTCTCATTGATCATCGGCAAGAATGAAATCAAACTATATATGCAAAATGGTTTATTTCATGCACACCACATGTTTCGCTTAAAATGATTGAAGTTATTTCTATCATCATTTCCGTTTCATTATGTGTAACTCTTTTCATTTGATTGGTTGTTAAAATTGATTATATGCTTTAAAGTTCAGGAGTTGCTTATGTTAAATTCATTGGTACGAGAATGGTGATATAAGAATGGTATGATTAATAAGGGGGGAAAGGCATAAAATCGTATCACGATTAATTGAAATCGTTAACAAAATTATATCATGTATATATCATATTTTGTATCGTTTTAATGGTTAATTTTTTGTGCCCATATCATTAAATAACTCTCTTGCCTAGGCATGTCCTATCTTTTCAGTTACTTCTTTTCTGTGACCGTTGTGCCTTTTTTTTTTTTTAACTTGTACACTGTCATTAACTATATTAAATATCATACCCCCTAACCAACCCAATTTAAGGTTACCTCTCTAAGAATATAAAACCACCTTTTAAAAAGGAAAACTAACGATTTCTATAAGCCAAGTTATGATCTACAAATGCTAAATCGATTTTAAGCCTTTTATGAAATTTTAGCTTATAAATAATTTTAAAATGCTTCCAAAACTTGTTAGAAACTGTAATCAGAAAAGTGCACTGTGCGCATGTGAATAAACTGAAAACAAAAACGCAAACAAAACCGAGGCGAGCGTAAGGACTCTGTCCTTAAGACGAATTGCTCCGGTATACTGTGCCCAACCGGATGGAACAAACGTCTCCCAGGATACAACGGCTTCTGTTCATACGAACGGCACTGCAACGTAAGAACTCGACGAACCTGTAAGGTGCTCTGATTTCTCGAACGCAATGAATGCAAGAAAACGTTTTATGAAAAACAGAAGTAGAAGAAGAAGAAGCTACGTACGCCTTTTGATTTTCAAAATCTCTATCTAAAACGTTTCAACATGAAAGGAATTTATAGAGAGGAAGAAGTTACTGGAAGTTATCAGATGATTGGATGCGTACCGTTAGATCAATCAGTTTTGATCTGTACCGTTAGATTGGAAGAAACCGCCCCACTACTGCAATAACCACCGAGTGGTTATTGGTAGTGGAAGAAACCGCCCCACTACTGCAATAACCACCGAGTAGTTATTGGTAGTGGAAGAAACCGCCAAATAACTTCCAATGTTACTCCAACTTTGAGCGTTAATTTTTCATTCACCCGGTATCAGAATCGAGTGATTCAACAACCTAAATTCATCTACGCGTTACATAGATAATTTAGGAATTTTTAGTTTTCGTTTTTTGATTAACGAATACTAATCGTAATTAAGCCCAAAGTATGGTGTTTGACAAAATCCACTTGCCATCCAAAATTTTCCGACTCCCACAACTAACTTTTCTCCAACAATCCCCCACATGAATGGAAATTAATGCAAATGTGAATGCAGGCTCTATCGAGAAATCAGATAAGGATATGTTGCCTCAGAAGAGGTAGCTTCTGGCTTTGAACCTTTCTTAGTGATGTACCATCGGATCCACTCGGCTGGGTAGTGAACTAATGTCTTGAACTATCAGCCTTTAGTGTGAACCTAGACAATGATACTCACACAACATTTCCTCTAACACCCCTTTTTGGTTCTCATGGTTGTGTTCATTTTGGCCATGAACAACCTGGTTTCAGAAAGTGTATTAGAGAATTCTTGCCTCTCAGAATTCTCATAGAAGCGGCCCCACTTCACACTTACATAGGTGATTCCTATCAAGAGTATTCTGTCATACCCCACTTAATTTATTAAGATATAGGACATCATTAAAAGCATCAGCTTACCCTCATTTCTCTGCAGACAGCACTTTTATTTAACGGAATGAGTAAGTGCTAACTGAATCCTTATAACTTAGTTTTCCCATTGAACCTAGATTCTGGGATCTCCAGTCAACAAGGTTGGGTTACCGTTACAAAGATTCATGCTTTGTAGGCTTAAGTCCCATTCCGTTTGTCAATTTTGATATTTGATCTCTAGGCAAAGCTTTTGTAAGCGGATCCGCAAGATTCTCCTTTGATTTTATGTAATCAATGGAAATCACGCCATTAGAGATCAACTGCTTAATGGTATTATGTCTCCGACATATGTGTCGTGACTTACCATTATAGATGCTGCTTTGAGCTCGTCCTATAGCTGACTGACTGTCACAGTGTATGCTTATAGGAGCGATTGGCTTAGGCCAGCATGGAATGTCTTCTAGGAAATTTCGAAGCCATTCAGCTTCTTCCCCAGCTTTATCGAGTGCTATAAACTCAGCTTCCATAGTTGACCGAGCTATGCACGTTTGCTTTGTAGACTTCCATGACACAGCACCACCACCTACAGTGAATAAGTATCCACTGGTGGATTTAGAATCTTTACAATCTGATATCCAGTTTGCGTCACAGTATCCTTCCAATACTGCTGGATATCTTGTATAGTGTAATCCAATATTCATTGTGTACTTGAGGTACCTCATTACTCTATTTAGAGCTTTCCAATGATCTTCACTTGAATTACTGGTAAACCTGCTTAACTTGTTTACCGAACACGCTAAGTCTGGTCTTGTACAATTCGTTATGTACATCAGACTCCCGATCACCTGAGAGTATTTTAGTTGAGCTACCGGTTCGCCTCGATTCCTCCTTAAGTGCATACTTAAGTCAAGCAGGGTCTTTACCGGTTTCACATCATCCATATTGAACCGTTTTAATACTGATTCAATATAGTGTGTTTGTGACAGTATGAGTCCCTCAGTCACCCTAGAAATCTTGATTCCTAGAATAACATTGGCAACTCCCATGTCCTTCATATCAAAGTTCCTCGTCAACATCTTCTTTGTGTTTAAGATTATGTCCCGAGTACTTCCCATGATAAGAATGTCGTCTACATAGAGACATACTATCACAAATGCATTCTGTGTGCTCTTAATGTACGCACACTTATCGCATTCATTGATCTTGAAGTCATTTGACATCATTACCTGATCAAACTTTAAATGCCATTGCTTGGGTGCTTGTTTAAGTCCGTACAAGGACTTAACAAGTCTACACACTTTAGACTCTTGTCCTGGAACCACAAACCCTTCGGGTTGTTCCATATAGATTTCTTCATCTAACTCACCATTCAGAAACGCAGTCTTTACATCCATCTGATGGATTTCCAAATCATAGACTGCAGCAATGGCTACTAGCATCCTTATGGAAGTGATCCTAGTCACTGGTGAGTAGGTGTCAAAGAAATCAAAGCCTTCTTTCTGTCTATAGCCCTTGGCTACTAACCTGGCTTTATACTTCCCAATAGACCCATCCTCTTTAAGTTTCTTCTTAAAAAACCACTTACAACCAAGTGGTTTACTTTCAGGTGGAAGATCAACCAACTCCCAAGTGTGGTTTTGAAGAATTGAGTCTATCTCACTGTTAATTGCCTCTTTCCAGAATGGAGCTTCTGGAGTTGACATAGCCTCGGAAAAGTTCCTTGGCTCATTTTCTACCATATAGGACAGAAAATCAGGTCCAAAAGAAGTTGGCTTTCTGGCACGCTTGCTTTGACGAGGTTCCTCAGTTTCTTGAGGAGTCGTCTCACGCAATCGCTTACCACATCTTGTTTCTTCTTGAATTTTCTCCTTCCTTGGAAAGATATCTTCAAAGAACACTGCATTCCTTGACTCCATGACAACGTTTTCATGTATGTCAGGAATATCCGACTTGTGCACCAAGAACCGATATGCACTACTGTTAGTTGCATAACCGACAAATATGCAATCAACCGTTTTAGGCCCAATTTTTACCTGTCTTGGCTTAGGTACAGCAACCTTTGCCAGACACCCCCACACTTTCAAATATTTGTAACTAGGCTTGTGGCCTTTCCAAAGCTCGTATGGGGTTACATCCATTTTCTTAGATGGAATTCTGTTTAAAATGACGTTGGCTGAGAGAACTGCTTCCCCCCACAAGTTCTGAGGTAAACCCGAACTTATCAACATAGCATTCATCATCTCTTTAAGAGTACGGTTCTTGCGTTCAGCAATACCATTCGATTGAGGTGAATATGGTGCAGTCGTTTGATGAATAATGCCATGTTCTGAACAGAATTCATTAAACGGTGTATCATATTCGCCACCTCTATCACTTCGAATTGTTTTAATTCGTTTGCTAAGTTGATTCTCAACTTCATTTTTATAATCCTTGAAAGCATCAAGGGCCTCGTCTTTGCTGCTTAGCAAATATACATAACAGTATCGTGTGCAATCGTCGATAAAAGTTACAAAATACTTTTTACCACCTCTCGTTTGCACAAACTTTAAATCACACACATCGGTATGAATTAAATTCAAAGGTTCAGTGCTCCTTTCTATTGAAGGAAATGGCGTCTTTGCCATCTTCGCTTCAACACATATTTGACATTTTCCTTTATTATTAAAGTCCAGTTTGGGCAATAAGTCAAGATTACTCATACGTTGTATTGACTTGTAATTAACATGTCCCAAACGAAAATGCCATAAACAAGAAGACTCAAGCATGTAAGCAGAAGAGGAAGCAATTTTATTAGCCTCTGCGGGCAAATCTCTTTGGGTACAATAGTGATGACATTCAATTTAACCATCCTATTCGACAAGTACCCTTTCCCCAAATACATGCCATTTTTCGAAAGAATAACTTTATTGGATTCTAACACTAGTCTAAAACCATGCATGACTAGAAGAGATTCAGATACTAAATTCTTCCGAATATCAGGGACGTGCAGCACATTCTGCAGAGTCAGATGCTTCCCTGATGTGAGCTTCAGAACAACTTTTCCCTCGCCTTCAATCTTCGAGGAGGCCGAGTTTCCCATGTAAAGTTGCTCATTGTTCCCGGGCTGGTACTCCGTGAACATCTCTCTGCTGGCGCAAACATGTCTAGTGGCGCCCGTATCAAGCCACCACTCACGTACGTTCCCCACAGCATTGCACTCTGAGACCACCGCACAGAGATTCAGATCATCCAATGCATCGACTATGTTCGCCTTTGCCTTGGTTTGCTTCTTCTTGGGCTTTCTGCATTCATTGCTGACATGCCCCTGAATGCCACAGTTGTAGCATTTCCCGGTGAACTTCTTGGCGATCTGCTTGCCTTTCTTGTTCACCCCGAGTTGGCTCTTCTTTTTCTTGGCCTCTGCAACATGGGCCTTAGCCTGACCAGAGCTAGATTGTGGCGCTCTTTCAGATCTACGATTGTCCTCCTCAATGCGGAGTCGAACAATTAGATCTTCCAATGTCATCTCCTTTCTCTTGTGTTTGAGATAGCTTCTGAATTCCCTCCACGAAAGAGGTAGCTTCTCAATCACTGCTGCCACGACGAAAGATTCACTGAGCAACATGCCCTCCTCTTCCATCTCGGCAACCAACGTCTGAAGTTCCTCAACTTGAGAAACAACAGTGCGAGAATCTGACATTTTGAAATCCAGGAATTTGCCGACAATAAATTTCTTAGTCCCGGCATCTTCCGTACGGTATTTCTTTTCCAAAGCCTGCCACAAAGACTTTGCGGTCTTGTACGTACAGTACAAACCATACAAGGAGTTGTCCAAACAACTCAGAATATGGCTCAAACAAACATAATTGTTGAAGTTCCAACCTTCAACAAAATGTTGGTTTTGCATATTCTGGGCTTGGTCCTCCAACGGATCCACCATAGGCGGGTCCTCAGTCAGAAAGTTTGCCAATCCCACAGCAGTCAAGAAGAACAACATCTTCTGTTGCCAGCGTTTGAAGTAACTTCCTCCAAACTTCTCTGGCTTTTCAACCTGTCCCACAGCAGGAACAGGAGCAGTGACTAGAGCAGCGGGTGCAACAGGAACAGCATTGTTCTGTTCCTCAGAAACGCCCAGATGCACACCGTTGAACGAGTTAGAACTTTCGCCTTCCATATTTCAGTTTCTGTTAAACGCAATACAGAAAACAGAACACGGCGCCAATTAGTATCGTACAAACAGAAACGAACCAGATTACAGTATATTTCACAAATTCGTCTTAAGAATGTTAGAAACTGTAATCAGAAAAGTGCACTGTGCGCATGTGAATAAACTGAAAACAAAAATGCAAACAAAACCGAGGCGAGCATAAGGACTCTGTCCTTAAGACGAATTGCTCCGGTATACTGTGCCCAACCGGATGGAACAAACGTCTCCCAGGATACAACGGCTTCTGTTCATACGAACGGCACTGCAACGTAAGAACTCGACGAACCTGTAAGGTGCTCTGATTTCTCGAACGCAATGAATGCAAGAAAACGTTTTATGAAAAACAGAAGTAGAAGAAGAAGAAGCTGCGTACGCCTTTTGATTTTCAAAATCTCTATCTAAAACGTTTCAACATGAAAGGAATTTATAGAGAGGAAGAAGTTACTGGAAGTTATCAGATGATTGGATGCGTACCGTTAGATCAATCAGTTTTGATCTGTACCGTTAGATTGGAAGAAACCGCCCCACTACTGCAATAACCACCGAGTAGTTATTGGTAGTGGAAGAAACCGCCCCACTACTGCAATAACCACCGAGTAGTTATTGGTAGTGGAAGAAACCGCCAAATAACTTCCAATGTTACTCTAACTTTGAGCGTTAATTTTTCATTCACCCGGTATCAGAATCGAGTGATTCAACAACCTAAATTCATCTACGCGTTACATAGATAATTTAGGAATTTTTAGTTTTCGTTTTTTGATTAACGAATACTAATCGTAATTAAGCCCAAAGTATGGTGTTTGACAAAATCCACTTGCCATCCAAAATTTTCCGACTCCCACAACTAACTTTTCTCCAACAAAACTAGCATGGTAGGTTTCTCACAACCAATAAAACATATAAAATACAAGTGGATTACTTATACTGATCAAACCCTATTGTTTGATATTTTACTAATATAATGATATGCTTTTATTGGACCGTTAATTATTCTTATTTGTTCTTGGAATGACATAAAACTTCTCCTAAGTCACATTGTTTTACGTGTATTTTTCATCGTATCAACGTTATCAATTAAACATACAAAACAAATTACTTACTTAAAAAACTAACGCGAGCTTGACTACCTTCATTTCATTTAAATCGTCTAATTTGAATTATCTCCTATAATTTCTTGCCACTCCAATGACAATAACATTAATAATTTCTCCTATAAATGATAGCCACATTATAAGCAAGGGGTGGGACATTTAGGGGCCAAACATATATGAGTACAGTAGAAGTACACATGCTAAGATCGGAAATTGTTTCGGTTATGCGTGGAGGGGAAATGCGTTTTGCACATGGCCAATAACGACTCGCCACGTGACAAAACATAGAAAGCAAAAAAAATAAAATTAAAGACCAGATTTCGTAACGTGACGGGTCATGATTGGCCGCGTCCAACACGTGCTCCATGTCATCGAAACACTTCCCGCTAAGATCAGTCATTGCTCAAAACCAATCCACAAATTGTGAAGTGGGCACCGACATATTTTATCATAGCTTCTTGTTAATTGACGACGCTCCATAGGCCCCGACATAAAAATCCTTGTCTTCTAAAGGATTTTTTTTTTATATATATCAAGGATTCTAGTTACGGGTTTGAGGTTTGGAAAAATCCTCTTATACATAGTGTAAGATAAGACTGCGTAGATCAAATCGTAAAGAGATCTGATTTATCTTCAGACTTTACAAAAATGCGGAAGCTTAATATATCGAAAACGTCTTTTTAATTAGCATTGGTCGAGGCTGCATGTATGTTGATCGTTTCTTCAGTTGCAACTCGAAAGTGGATATAATCCGTTCAACAATTCTACTGTTCGCAATACTTGTTGTTTGACAGATAGAATACGAAGTTAAATATTATAGTAATGATAATGTCACAAAGACAATCATCTTTTCTCTTTTTAACACCATTTATTACTTATTCTCACAAGTCGGTGATGTATCGTGTAAATAGCGGATCCGGATCTCCTGACTGCCAAGTCCGTGATCCCCTCTGCGACCGTCCGACACGTGGCAGCAGGGGGGTTATGAGGCTGGGTGGAGGTCATCCGCACCCAGCCTCACCACCCCACCCTGCTGCCACGTGTCAGGCAGTCACGTGGGCGGTCACGGGGAGGGGGGTCAGGCAATCTCGTTCGGTAAATAGCAGCTTCAAAAAATCTATGTGATAGTGTGATACTTATGGCATTTTTTTCTTAACACCATTTATTATTTATTCTGAACAAATTAAGTGTTTATGTGTGTATTTATAAGTTTATATCTTTAAATAAAAATAATACCACATATAAAGATATTCATTTATTAGATTCATACACAGTTATTACGAATACAGTACTTAAGTTATTCAGGTACTCTGTAAATTTAGAAATCAAATATCAGACTTCACATTTTAGGCTTTAGTTTTAACAAATTCAGAGACGTGTCTCGTGATGACGAATGAGAATGAGGTGAGAGGAAAGCGGTCAGAAGATGATTACATTAAATGTCTTCACTTATTTTTGCGCGCACTTTTATTTTCTCTGTGGACTTAGCTGAAGAAAATTCAAATCTAATAACTTAGCTGAAGAAAATTCAAATCTAATTTCGTAGTAGTTAGACAAGATTCACTTACGCGGTATGAGGGGGAAAGCGTTAGACGCGTCCAATAGAAGGTTGACACGTGTCCTTCTTGTGAAAAGCAAAAAAAAAATTAAATAAAACCTGCTACAGTGCCACGTGTCTCCCTCCTCCATTGGGCGCATCTACCGCGTCCCCCCTCCTACCGTCTCACCGAAACTTTACTTCGTAGTTGTAAATACAGGATTGCTTGCTCTCATGGCATAGTCCAGTTACTACTTAGGTTGAGGATTGCCAACAAGAGACCATGAGTTTGAATCTAGAGACGCGTACAGTGTGGGTGTTCCTCTCCTGCCAGGCCAAAAGCCTGGTTTGTAAGGGAGCACCTTGTGTGGGTAACTGTGTAAGATCTCACCCAATATAAGAAGATGCTGGACTCATGAACGTTATAGAAGATTGAACGTTCAATCAAGGAAGGTGTATAAATATCACAATTAAAACATTCTCTGCCCTTTTTCTCCAATGGCTATTCAATGTGTTTCCGGTGCATTAGCATCTTACGTTTAAACAAGATTCAAAAAAGTGTTGGATTACTCCGCGATCTGATGTACGCAATTTTATCCTACACTCTAACAAGTGAGTGTTTCCGCGGCTCGAACTCATGGCCTTAAAGTCATAAAACATCAACTTGACCAGTTACTACAATATTCGTATTAGTCATAACATGATAATCCGTATTTGAAAAAAAAAAAGAAAAAAAACAACATGATGATCCGAGTATGATTTTATAAAACGGTCCTCAGTCAACAGTTGTACCATTCCTTGTACATATATTAATTGTTTATCATGAAGCATTACTTTCATTGATTATTTGGAATAATAAATTTTGATCTAAACATAATTAAGTAGCTCTACAATGAAAAATAGACTACGCTTAGGATGTCTTTGGGGAAAAAATTATAAAACGTGGATCAATGATAATAATATAATTGTCTCATCTTGAACATGATTGCAAATTAATATCCACATTAGTCAAAACGAAAAATTGTAGTTTTTTTTCACATTGTTTAATATTTTGACATGTATCCATTGTCTATATTAATCGATTAATGTCTCTTGTAGATTTGGTCTTTTAGAGTAAAACAGAGGGAAGACTTATCACGCATATATACCATAATTTAGGTGATGCATTAGAGGATGTTTTGCAATAATCGGTATTTCATGAAACCGCGTGAATATTATTGATTCATTGAACAGCTTTCTAAAGTCTAAACTTGGGATCATGCAGAAACCGACCATCAATTAAAATATAAATCTAATACGCACCGACCAATAATACAAAAAAAAATATTGTGATCAGATTCATGTTGTACTAAACAACATACGTGTGGTAATAATTCCAGTTGTATATTTTGATTTTTCAAAATAGTATAGTTTACACGTTAAAACGTTAAACTATATTTAATTTTTAATTGAAACATATCTTGGTTTATATTTTGATTAGAAAATTCCGATCAAGATTCAGCATAGCAAAACCTAGTAACGAGTGAAAACTGTCAGATTCATGTTGCAGTAAGTAAAGAGATAAAAAAAGAATTGTCACATCAAATAAGCGTTGAAGGCTAGAATTCAGATCTCCAAGACACAACACTCAACCAAAGCGGGTTTAGAGCTAAAGAGGTTAAAGATGAGTAAAAATATGAGATCTTCAATCACGCATCGTCACGTATAAAAAACATTTTTTCAAATAAAAGATGGTTTTTTCAAAAAAACTGCTTTTTTTACACGTGATGACGCTCGATTAAAAGCCTCACATTTTACATCACTTTTAACCTCCACATATCAACCGAAATCACATGCTCCAAGCCAATTTTCCATGCACTAGAAAAACAATAAAAGTCTTATAAAAACTCTGTTCAGTTCTAATTTGAATTAAAAAATCTACTCTTACAAAACCAATAAAAGTCCGAATTGTTATTCGAATTACTCTTGTTAAAATAACTAGGCATACTACACTTATTGCTGAAAACGAACTTCAATCCTTTGAGATAAAAATATTATGTGTTGTGTCATTGGGATATACTAGACATGTGTTGTGTAATCTTACAAATTTAATAAAATTCAGAATCATATATCTAACGTCACATTCAACTCAGCAACTAAACAGGTTAAAAAACCACATTGATTTTTGTGTCAGAACTACCCAGATCCAAACAACTATAAAGACATGTTCCTTGTCTTATTACAGCTATTTTTTCTTTTCTTTTAACAAAAATTAAAGTTAAAATGTTAAATGGTTGACGTCTTTTAGCACTTTTGAAATTCATCATGGGGTTAAATAAAGCAGACGGGATCTACTCGCCCTATTTTTTTACCGTACGGCACGTGTCAGCAGGATGTGATGAAGCTAGGAACGAGTTACTTCAGTCTAGCCTCATCATCCCTTACTGTCACGTATCGTGCACTGGAAAATGAAATGAGAAAAAATGAATAAAGAGATCATAACCCTTAATAAAGATATTTTTCTCGGCTCGGTCCACAAATAGTTCAAACAATTTCTCAACATTTAAGATGGTATGAAGACATAAACCCTAACAAAATCATTCAAACAGTTGAACATAAGAAATAAGATGTTAATAATCGAACATTGGGAGAAATCGTATATTTCATTCATGTGTTTTCCGTCAATACAACGCCTACTTATACACTTGAATATTTTTCTATACACGGTAATCAATCAATCATCATAAACTAGCCCTACAATTACGTCCTAGAATCACGTCTGTGCATTAATCGCAATCCTATCTATGGTAAGTCAATATATTGTTTCCTAACACTCCCCCTCAAGTTGAGCCGGGGAATCTTCAACGCCCAACTTGACCAATGTTTCGTCAAATGATCGCCCTGCTACAGCCTTAGTTAAGATGTCTGCTAACTGATCTTCACTGGGTATGAATGGCAGTTCCATCACTATATTCTCAATCTTCTCTTTTATGAAATGTCGATCTATCTACACGTGTTTTGTTATATCATGTTGTACAGGATTTTCTGAGATACTTATCGAAGCCTTATTATCACAAAACAACTTCGCTGGAGCATAAACCTCGAATCCCAGATCCTCTAGCAGCTTTCGTAACCATAAAATTTCCATTACCCCTTTAGCAATTCCTCGAAACTCGGCTTCAGCACTAGACAATGCTACGACTTTCTGCTTCTTACTTTTCCATGTGACTAAGTTTCCTCCAATGAGCGCAAAGTATCCAGACGTAGAGCGTCTATCAATCAGATTTCCTGCCCAATCAGCATCTGTGTAGGCTTGAATATCTAAATGTCCATGATTTTTAAACCAAATACCGCGACTAGCTGTCCCCTTCAGATATCTCACAATCCTCATTACAGCTTCCATATGGTGGCTTTGCGGTTTGTACATGAACTGGCTCACTAACCCAAATGCAAATGAGATATCAGAGCGAGTATGTGCTAAATAAATCAATTTTCCTACCAGACGTTGGTATCTCCCACAATCTGCGTCAGATCTCCCTTCTTCAAACTCCATCTTCTGATTTACCAACATTGGGGCTTTTGCTGGTTTGCAATCTAACATACCAACCTCTGTTAGTAGATCCAGAATATACTTCTGCTGTGAGATAAAAATCCCTTTCTCATACCGGTTAACCTCAATCCCTAGAAAATATCGCAAGTCTCCCAAATCTTTCATCTCAAATTCCGAAAACAACTATTTTCTAAGTATAGTCACTTCTTCGGGGTCATCACCTGTAATTATTATATCATCTACATAGATTATAAGGCATGTAATAAAAGATCCTCTTTTTTTGATAAACAAGGTGTGATCAGCATTACTTTGTTTGTAGTCACACTTTTTCATAAAACCTGTAAATCTCCCAAACCATGCCCTTGGAGACTGCTTTAGTCCGTATAGCGAACGTCTGAGTCGACACACCTAATTCTCAGCAAATCCTTCTGCAAACCCTGGGGAGCACTCATGTACACTTCCTCCTTCAACTCTCCATGGAGAAATGCGTTCTTGACATCAAACTGATACAGGAGCCAAGATTTTGTAGCTGCCACTGAGAAAAGTACTCGTATCGTGTCAAGTTTTGCTACCGGTGAGAAAGTCTCCGTGTAATCAATGACATAGGTCTGTGTATATCCCTTAGCAACCAACCGTGCTTTATACCACTCAATGCTCCCATCAGCCTTGTACTTGATAGTATATACCCACCTGCAACCTACCGGATGTTTTCCTGATGGCAGGCTGACCTTTTCCCATGTGTTGTTTTTGTACAAGGCACTTATCTCATCCTTCATGGCCGCATACCACTCAGGTTTACTCATCGCCTCCTCGACTGTCCTTGGAATTACCGACTCACATACTGATGACAGAAAGCCTTTTGCACCCTTGATTGGATATCGAGCTCCTTTTGACATTTTACTTGGTGAGTACCTCACCGGAGGTTTGCCCCTGTTTTGTCTTGGAGGTAGTACCCGACCTGGTCCTGCTAAGATTTCACAATGATCCTAAACAGTTTCATAATCAACAGGAAGAGGGAGTGGATTGGAGGGATTATTAGTAGGACAATTATCAGGAGGGTCTAACATATCAGAGGTACAAGGAATCATTATTTGTGGAGTGGTTACCTGACTTGGTACAATGTCCACTGAAGAGTCGCTGGTAGGATCAGAAGTAGGGACTATATCTCGGTCAGGAAAAGTACAGTCGGCGCCACCTACTTGCTGTGTTGGGACCACCTCCAAATGACCAAGATTATGTAGCCAATCGTAGGACTCATCACTGGTCTCCCCCTGAGGCCCAGAAGTGGCTGAATAAAAGTATTCATGTTCAAGAAAGGTGCAATCCATGGTAATATGGATACGACGAGTATGGGGATTATAACACCGATAGCCTTTTTGAGAGATAGCATACCCTACAAATACACACTTATCTGCACAAGCATCGAGTTTACTGCGTTGTGAGGAGGGAATATGGACAAACACGGTACACCCGAATACTTTTGGTGGTAAAGTAAGAGCCGATGGGACCTCAGAGTGTTTAGTGAGTACAGACAGGGGGGTATGATGGTCAAGAATCTTTGTAGGTAAACGATTTAGAAGATATGCAGCAGTAGCAACAGCTTCGGGCCAGAAATTTTTCAGAACATGTGACTCAAGCATCATGGCCCGAGTCATCTCAAGAAGGATACGGTTTTTGCGTTCTGCGACGCCATTTTGTTCGGGAGTGTGAGGACACGAAGTCTGATGCAGAATCCCATAAGATAAACAGAATGATTTTAGATCAGTATTGACGTATTCACCACCATTATCAGATCGAAGAATCTGAATTTTTGTGTGGAACTGTGTGTTAATCATCTGATAAAAATGTACGAACTGAGAGTAAACATCAGACTTATTTTTCAGAAAATAAACTCATGTCATTCGAGTAAGATCATCGACAAATGTAACAAAGTACTGAAAACCGGAAGTAGTAGGATGTGGAGATGGTCCCCACACATCCGAATGAACTAGACTGAACAGCTGTTTGACACGAGTATTATTTGATTTATAGGTAGACCGAGTGTGCTTAGCACGAAAACATGTATCACACGACAAAGTAAATCCAGATGGAATCAAAGATGGAAATAAAAACTTCATGTAACCTAAGGAGGGGTGACCCAGACGACAGTGCCATAACCAGAGTCGCTTTTCAGTAGTCCCAAGTAGCAAGATTGGACTGACCCTGTTGTACCACATCTGCTACAAAATATAGTCCATCCTTCTCAATGCCACGCCCAATGATCCTCTTCGAGTGAACATCCTGTAGTAGACAGAAAGAAGGATACATTAGTGCAATACAGTGTAATTCCCGGGTGAGTTGACTGATAGATAACAACTTTGTCGAAAGGCCAGACACATAAAGGCAATTATGTAAGTGTAAGTCGTGGTTAATTGAGATAGTACCACCTCCAGCGACTGGTATAAGTGTCCCGTCGGCGGTTTCAATATAGGTTTTAATAGGGGTTGTCCACTGGGTAAAATCATTTGGGTCATTTGTCATGGTGTCAGTGGCACCACTGTCAAGTATCCAGGTGGTTGTTGTAGTTGTGGTAAGTAAGTGGGCAGTTTTTGCATTTTGAGGAAAGCTGAGGGCTGAAGCAGTCATTTTTGGATTAGTAGGGGTCTGGATAGGAATTTCAGAAACATGGGGGCCGGTTTTTATGGCGCTGGAAGTTGGGGGGCCGAAATCAGGAGATGCGAAAACTGGAAGAGCTAGACCTGTTGAATGTGAAACTGGGAGGGGGCATTGGGAAATATTAACAGGGATATTTTTGTCTATTTGCACAAAAAATGGGTTGGGGTTAAAAACCCCAACCCTTTTACTTCCAGAACTAGCAGCCGCCAGTTCTCCTTCTCCTGTCTGAACTGTGTCCGCTGCAATTGCTCCTCTCCCCTTGCTGCCATCGATTTGCTTCCTTTTCCCTTCATACCAGTCCGGATATCCAACTATCTGGAAGCATTGTTCCTTTGTGTGCCTCCCTTGGCCACAATGGCTGCAGACAAGGGTCTCCTTGTCTTCAACCTTACGCGTCCCTTCAATTCTTGAGGTTCCTTTACCTCTACCTTGTCCAGTCCCTCGTTCTTGGCCATGGCCTCTGGTAGCCGCAGGTGGTGTTGCCAGGCCATGGCCTATCCCCAGTGATGATTCTTCTGAGGGGATTCGTTGTAAAACTGCTATCTTTTCCTCTGCTCTGCGAATTTCGCGATAATTGCTGCCGTTGAGTTTGACGGAAATAGACAAATTTTCAGTATGGATTGGTGTTGTTGGGTTTTGATTTGCGTTTGATGGTAGTCTAGTGGGTGTATTTTGCAAAATATTTGCTACCTGCACTGCTAACTCAGTGAGGCTGGGAGTTTTTGGTTCGATACTTTCGGGTTCTGACATTTTTTTTTTCGGTGAACAGGTAAGTTGCAGGTTTTTCTGCACAGATTTTGGCCAAGAAAGGCTGAGAAAAGGTAAGGGCCGAGAAAGGTATGGCCGGATCCGGTAAGTATTCAGGCAATGATGAAGAAATTTTCTGAGCCTATACTCAGACAAAATAATTCAGAGTAGGATGATTCTTGCTCTGATACCATGTTAATAATCGAACATTGGGAGAAATTGTATATTTCATTCATGTGTTTTCCGTCAATACAACGCCTACTTATACACTTGAATATTTTTCTATACAAAGTAAACAATCAATCATCATAAACTAACCCTACAATTACGTCCTAGAATCATGTCTGTGCATTAATCGCAATCCTATCTATGGTAAGTCAATATCTTGTTTCCTAACATAAGAAACACCCAATAATAACGTTGAGGAGAAGTATTTCTTTTCATTTAGTGACAATAAATTGTTTCGATCAGCATCTAGACCGTTAGATCATATGCAATTTCCCATAGTTACCTTGCATGTTGACTTTCAGCACATTAAATGAAAGAAAGAAAGAAACCATCGTCTCCCCTTAAGCAAACCCACAAATTTCCTTGCTAACCATATTCTTCTTCGCAGGCGTAACGGAATTCTTGCAATGTGCAATTGCCCCTTCAATCGCACTATGCAATTCCTCCATGGAAGATGAATCTCCGAACTGCATCCCACCATTTATACTCGTCTGAGGTGTAATAAATCCGCTCCGACAACTAAGAACCCCAGAATGACTAGGTGAAGATCTCATGGACGATGGACAACTTGTTACTTTGGTCCTTTTCCTAGGATACCTTAAATTCCCCGAAAACGAAAGTCTTTTGTTGATTTCACTACATGGGATTTGATCTACTCCACCATCTTTCTTTGTTTCTTGATCTTGTTTCACACATAATGTCACGTTCAGTGAATTTTCCATCATTCTGGGCATCTTCTGCTGGTGTTGTTTTTGGGATAGCTTTTCATATAACGGCTTCACCTACAAAAATGCAACATGTAAAAATAAAATTATTGCAATGATCCTCCTGGTAACATCCATTTTTCTGCTCGCCTTTTTGATCTTAGAGAAGATATTGTAAAACAGGGTTTCTTATGGCTTGCACTAAGAAACAGTACTTGATAGATGTATGTGTCTTTTGCCTCTGAATGAAATATACCGTAGATAGATATTTTAGGCATGTATCCTCACAGATTTCACTGTGCTTCACAAATAACTACTTGTAACTTCATAAAAATGAATAATTCAAATAGAAAGAATAGATATTGTGAAGTAGCATTTGATCTATACAACTTCATATAATTTTTATTATATATCATCGATAAACAATCTCTCTGTGTTTCTAATACATGTGTATGATTGTGTACATACGATCACCCATACACCAATATAGACGGGAGACTGTAAGTGGGGTAGTGTTGTTATTGTTGTTAAATCTTCTTTCGCATTTTTCCTCCAACTTTTCTCTCTATTATGTTTTCTAGATAAATTTATTATGTATTGTGCGTAAGATTGAACTCATGTAAAAAAAGAATGAAAAGGAAAACGCCCTCAAGACATAGTTCAGTTGGTAATCGGGTTAAGATTTGTTTTAAAAGGTCAAGAGTTCGATTCCAAGGTTCCAAGGACACGCACTGGGTGTTCCTGTGCTGCTAAGCCAAAGGCTGGTTTGCGGAGACACCTTTCACCCAATCTAAAAGACTATCGGATTCCTGATTTGCATGCTGCACACATGCTTTTTGTGAATGGAGCGGTGGAAACTCACATATGAGAGATTTCATCTTTTGCTACAAGAATTAAAATGAAAACTGAAGACAAAAAAGATCTCATCCATTTATTTGTATGATTGTGTGATAAGCAAAAGATTCACTTTTTATGTATCTATCTTTGATTGGTTATGAACAAACAATTAAAACGTCATGTAAATTTTTTGTGAAATATTTTAAAAATTATAGTATTTACATTGTTATAATAGTTTGTAAAGGCAATGGAACGAAGAATGAATGTTTGAGATCAAAGATGAAGGTGAAATGGCGTTGGAATAAGCAAGAATAGCTTGACTCATGACTTGGATCGATCCATGTATCAAATGGATAGATCTATGTGGCTTGAAAATGAAGTTGAGTATTCTGCCGGACATAGATCGATGACATCGATCGATCGATGTGTCCTGGATGAGATCGATGTATGAACTGAGGACATCGATCGATGACATCGATTGATCGATGTCACATACATCGATCGATCGATGTCCAGAGTGCAGGGTTCGATGTTGAACTGAGGACATCGATCGATCGATGTCCTGACAGACGTGTTTTTTCATGAAAATTCACATCTTTTGCACCAAAAGACATGTCCAATTGCCATGCAACCTCTTCCAACGACTTTCTGGAGTTTGAAAGCCTATAAATAGGCTATTATAACCCATTAGAAGTCAGATCTAGCAACATATACAATCAAGCATTCCATATTCTTCTTCTTGCTCAAGAACACTCTTGTTTTCAGAAAGTTCATTGTTTCTCAATCCTATTTGCTGAGGATTAGAGATTGTTGGATGTTGTATCCTAAGAGGAAGTTTGCCTATAACCCTGCAGCATCTAGTGGGGGCAAATATTCCTTACGGAAAGTGTATATACACGCCTCAAGCCAAGTTTTTTCTTCTTCATTCTCTCTTGTTGTTTGTCTTGTTTTCCTATTTTTTTAACAATCGTAAGGAATATTTCGAGATGGATTCAAAGATATACTTGAATCAAGAGAGCATGAAGTTGGATCGTTTTGATGGAACAAACTATCTCCGCTGGAAGGACAAGATGATGTTTCTTCTGACGGCGCTGCAGATCGGGTATTGTCTCGACCCAACTCTGCAGGATCTACCCACTCCAAAAGAAGATGACTCCGAGGAGGTCAAGGCTGCTTGGAGGAAGAGACAGGAGGATAATATGCTTTGCCGAGGGCATATCCTCAATAACTTGACAGATCGTATCTACGATCTGTTCACGGCAACATCATCACCGAAGGAGATATGGAACGCCTTGGAGTTCAAGTACAACAACGAAAAACAAGACGCAGACAAATTCCAGGTGATGAGGTATTTTAATTTTAAGATGGTTGAGAATTTTTCAGTCATGGACCAAGTGCACGAGTTGCAGGTCATTGTGTCCAAACTGAAAGAGTTGGGTGTAGAAGTTTCTGAGGCATTACAAGTAGGAGGGATCATTGCTAAGCTTCCTCCTAGTTGGAATGACTACAGGAAGAAATTACTGCACTCAACCGAATCCTTTTCCCTTGAACAACTTCAAAAGCATCTGCGAATTGAAGAAGAGACAAGGAGTCTTGTAAAGAGACATGTCTCTGACGATGCACCTAGAGTGCATTATGTCAAAGGGAAAGCAGGGAGTTCAGTTGGAAACAAAAGGAAGAACTCCGATTATACTGAATCCACAGACAAAACAGAATCTAAGAAAGGCAAGAGGTGCTATAATTGTGGCAAGAAAAGTCACTTGAAGAAAGACTGTTGGTTTCGAAAGAAACAAAAACAGGGTGGTAATTCTCAGAATGTCAACAATGCGAATATGGTAGACATTGGAACCGATCAACTGGTTGCAATGGTCTCAGGTTTGCATGTTGGCATGGTAACAGAACTTCATATGGCTACGAACGAGATCACAAGTGATTGGTGGTTCGATTCGGGTGCAACAGTGCACGTATGTAACAACAAGGATCTATTCAAGACCTACCATGTTGTGGATGATAGCCAACAGGTTCTGATGGGAAACCGCAGTGCCACAAGAGTCTTGGGTAAAGGTAGTATAGAGTTAGACTTTACTTCTGGTAAGAAGTTGTTATTAGTCAACGTACTACATGTACCCGAGATTTCTAAGAATCTTGTCTCTGCTAGTCTTGTTTGTAAGAGTGGATTCAAGATTGTAATGGAGGGGGACAAAATTATATTGTCCAAGAATGGTATCTTTGTCGGCAAGGGTTATGCTTGCGACGGGATGTTTAAATTAAGTATCAATAAGAATTCCGCGGTTTCTGTTTACTCTGTTGATTCTTCTTTTTCATTGTGGCATGATAGACTTGCACATGTTAGTAATACTACTATTAAGTTCATGTCTAAGCATGCCTTAATTTCTTGAAAAGATGAAAATGAAAGAACATGTGAAGTATGCATACAAGCTAAAATGACAAAGAAGCCGTTTCCGAAAGTCGAACGGAAAACAGAACTCTTAGAACTTGTTCATTCAGATATTTGTGAATTGAACGGAGTTTTAACCCGAGGTGGCAATCGATATTTCATTACATTCATTGATGATGCCTCTAGATATACTTATGTATATTTACTAAGGCATAAAGATGAAGCCTTTGACATGTTCAAAGTCTATAAAATGGAAGTCGAAAATCAATTGGGATTGAAAATCAAAGTTCTAAGGAGTGATCGTGGTGGTGAATACTTTTCTCTTGAATTTAATCAATTCTGTGAGGAAAATGGTATCATACACCAGAAAAGTGCTCCATACACTCCTCAACAGAATGGTTTGGCTGAAAGAAAGAATAGGAGTTTAGTTGACATGCTAAATGCAATGTTAATAAACTCTGGTTTGCCAAAGAATTTGTGGGGAGAAGCCTTGTTAACGGCTTGTCATATTCATAATAAAATTCCTTCTAAGAAGTTCAAAGTTTCTCCATACGAAATATGAAAGAAACGAAGACCAAATCTAAGTTATCTTAGAGTTTGGGGTTGTCTAGCCTATTATAGAGTTCCGGATCCAAAGAGGACTAAGTTGGGGCCAAGAGCTCTTAAAGGTGTCTTTATTGGATATGCCGAAAACTCTAAAGCATATAGGATTCTAGATTTAGAATCCAATATGGTTGTTGAATCTAGAGATGTTGAATTTCTTGAGAATAAATTCTTAAGAACAGATTCAAATCAAAGTTCAACAAGTGAGAGTTTGAATGATCCTATTGTTGGTGATTTTACTAATGATCCTTCTAGTGTTGATGTTCCATATCAAGATTCTCCAACTGAGGTTAGGAGAAGTCAACGTGCTAGAAAGGAAAAGTATTTACATCCGGACTTCATTTCTTCGCAATCTATTACTTTCTTAGTTGAAGGTAATAGGACAAAGGTGTTTAATCAAATACCTATTGTACTAAGCGTTGAAGATGATCCAAAATCCTATAAGGAGGCGATGCAATCGAGAGATGCATCATTTTGGAAGGAAGCTATTGATGATGAGATGAATTCGTTATTGTCTAACAATACGTGGATTCTCGCTGATTTGCCTCCAAGTTCCAAAGCTATTGGATGTAAATGGGTATTTCGCAGGAAATACAATACGGATGGTTCACTTCAAACTTTCAAGGCTAGATTAGTAGCCAAAGGCTTTAGACAACGAGAAGGGATAGACTATTTTGATACATATGCTCCTGTGGCAAGAATAACATCCATTAGAGTGTTGATAGCATTAGCATCCATTAATAACTTGGTTATTCATCAAATGGACGTTAAGACTGCATTTCTCAATGGTGATTTAGACGAGGAAGTCTATATGGAACAACCGGAAGGTTTTGTACTTCCGGAGAATGAGCACAAAGTGTGCAAATTGATAAGGTCATTGTATGGACTGAAACAAGCACCGAAACAATGGCATGAAAAGTTTGACACTACCATTTTGAAGGATGGTTTTCGACATAATGGTGCAGATAAGTGTGTATATTCCAAGTTTACAGACAAATATGGTGTTATTATTTGTTTGTACGTGGATGATATGCTTATTATCGGTACTAATATGGAAGGAGTAAATGAAACTAAGAAGTATTTAACTTCACAATTCCAAATGAAAGATTTGGGTGAGGTAGATACTATCTTAGGAATTAAGGTGTCCAAACATAGTGGGGGTTTTGCTCTTTGTCAATCTGATTACATAAACAAAGTGTTGAACAAGTTCAAACACTTGGAGATCAAAGAAGCAAACACACCATTCGATGCCTCATACAAATTGACTGGATATACCGGTAGAGCGGTGGCACAATAAGAATATGCTAGTGCGATTGGTAGTTTGATGTATGCTATGCATTGCACTAGACCGGATATTGCCTTTGCGGTGTGTAAATTATCAAGGTATACTAGTAATCCTAGTATAGATCATTGGAAGGCAATCGGGCGAGTACTTGGATACTTGAAGAGGACGATGAGTTACGGATTGTTTTATAATAATTTTCCAGCCGTGTTAGAAGGTTATACTGATGCTAGTTGGATAACTAGTGTTGGTGATAACAAGTCTACTACGGGTTGGATATTTACATTGGGTGGTGGTGCTGTTTCTTGGGCTTCAAAGAAACAGACATGCATAACTCATTCTACAATGGAATCCGAATTCATAGCATTGGGTTCTGCAGGCAAAGAAGCAGAATGGCTGAGAAATCTTTTATTGGATATAGAGTTGTGGCCACAACCGATGCCAGCCATTTCTTTACACTGTGATAGCCAAGCAACGATGTCTAGAGCTTATAGTAAAATCTATAACGGAAAATCTAGACATGTCAGCCTTAGGCATGATTATGTAAGGCAATTAATAACTGATGGTGTAATAGCCATTGCGTATGTCAGATCCTACAATAACCTGGCGGATCCGTTGACAAAGAGTCTATCAAAAGACTTGGTACAAAGTACATCTTTAGGGATGGGATTGAGACGTATGGGATAAGTTCACTTGTGATAGAAACCCAACCTTGTCTAGCATACCACTAGTCAAAGGTTCAATGGGTAACAACAAGTCGCAAAGTGAGGTATTAAAGCACTACGATTGATCTTTAAAGAATCAAGCCGCATGATATTGATCTTTAAAGAATTGGAATGTTAGTGTTAAAGGAGGGTGAGTGTTCATTGCACTCTTAATGAAGGATTAAGAGGAATTATCTTAATCTTCACCTATATGAACATGGAAAGTGGTGCCGCTTCGACAAGCAATGATCTTGAAATGTTCATGAATACTAGGGGTAGCACAAGGCCATAAAGTGCGGTTTAAAATGTACTTCGATTGAGAGTGTGGTTTCATGTGTATAATGTTTCCGGTTCTAGCACATAGGAATCTGATTCAAGGCTTTTTAGCTATCATGATTTCGTTAGAACTTTGAGATGTTATACTAATAAGAGGTTCAAATCGAAAGATACTTCTTAAATGCATGAAATGTCATAAGTTGCTTTACAAACTAAGTGGGGGATTGTTATAATAGTTTGTAAAGGCAATGGAACGAAGAATGAATGTTTGAGATCAAAGATGAAGGTGAAATGGCGTTGGAATAAGCAAGAATAGCTTGACTCATGACTTGGATCGATCCATGTATCAAATGGATAGATCTATGTGGCTTGAAAATGAAGTTGAGTATTCTACCGGACATAGATCGATGACATCGATCGATCGATGTAGATGACATCGATCGATCGATGTGTCATGGATGAGATCGATGTATGAACTGAGGACATCGATCGATGACATCGATCGATCGATGTCACATACATCGATCGATCGATGTCCAGAGTGCAGGGTTCGATGTTGAACTGAGGACATCGATCGATCACATCGATCGATCGATGTCCTGACAGACGTGTTTTTTCATGAAAATTCACATCTTTTGCACCAAAAGACATGTCCAATCGCCATGCAACCTCTTCCAACGACTTTCTGGAGTTTGAGAGCCTATAAATAGGCTATTATAACCCATTAGAAGTCAGATCTAGCAACATATACAATCAAGCATTCCATATTCTTCTTCTTGCTCAAGAACACTCTTGTTTTCAGAAAGTTCATTGTTTCTCAATCCTATTTGCTGAGGATTAGAGATTGTTGGCTGTTGTATCCTAGGAGGAAGTTTGCCTATAACCCTGCAGCATCTAGTGGGGGCAAATATTCCTTACGGAAAGTGTATATACACGCCTCAAGCCAAGTTTCTTCTTCTTCATTCTCTCTTGTTGTTTGTCTTGTTTCCCTATTTTTTTAACATACATAAGGGTTGAAGTTTAGTACTTCCAATGTCATAAACGTAAAATTACTCACTAGCTGGATTTTTTTTTTTTTTTTGGTTATGAAAGTGTATATACTCCTACCCGACTTAACTAAAATCTCAGAGTACAACAAAAAAAAAAAGATTAAATGAATAAAAATAAAAGCTTCACCTTTTTGAAATACTTGCAAAAAACTTCTTTAGCAGATACACTCATGCGCTTCACAGACAACGAAGCCGATGTATTTATCGTCCCAGACGAAATCCTAGCCGGATCCTTGCGAAAAACCGAAGAAAATCTCGACAGCTTCGACAAATACTTTGTTTTCTTGCCGGCATTCCCCATCCCATTAGTGCTATTGCCATTAACACGATTAAACTCATCTTCTTCAGTAACCGAACTGGGCCTAGACGAGTCACAATCCGCAAGTGAAACAAAATCACTAGACACGGAGGAGTTAGAGTCGTTGGAGCTTCCGGTGGAGTCACGGGAGGCGGAGGTGGTGGTGTCGGAGGAGGAAGAGGTGGATGAGGAAGCTAGGAGGAGAGTACGGACCATGGAGATGCGAGGGGAGAGGTGGAGAGGGAGGAGTTGGCCTTTGTAGAATAGCTCGTCGGCGGTGGCGGAGGATTTGCGAGGAGAGAGAGAGATGGTGAATTCGAAGTCGGAGGAGGAGGAGGAGTGGGTAGTGTTGGAATTTACATAGTAAATCCATTACCCGAGGATCGCTTAAGAGAACACAAAAGCAAAGTAAATAAATGCGGAAGTGTACCTTGCTCCATTGGTTAACGCTGTAGGGGTTCTGACACGCGTGACAACTGTGTCTTCCAAGGGATGACACGAACCCACCAGTTGTTGAATCCACTAATGAAATATCAACAACTACCACTACTATTCCGATGGAGAGAATAGATAGCGTGTTTTCTTCTTGAAAGTGTTTTCTAAATATATATAAAATATATATATGTATGTACGCTCTGTATTAGCAAAGTAAAGAAAACTTTGCAAATGTGCAAAGCAATGAAAAAGAGCTAAAGAGCTCCTGAATGCTTGCAAATGAAGATTCTGAATTTTTTTTTTTTTTTTTTTGCAAAAAAAAAAGCAACGAAATGGCTCCTGCAAGCTTCTTTGTCCCACACCTTCCATATATATATATATATACAATGGAAAGCAAATTGAAACGTTTTTCCATCAAATGCAAAAATTCAATTGTTGCTTATTCAATTGCTAAAAAAACGTTCTTTATTCAATTTCCATCAATATTGCCGAAACTTAATATGAACGTTTCAATGAAACGTTTTCTTAATAAATATGAAACGGCAATTTTTAATATATATAATAAATTATATATATTAAATAGATTACTTAAAACACTTCGAGAAGAATACTCGTGGGTTCTTGTCCCTCAGGGACCAGATGTCATTAATAATACGGTCTCGACTTTACGAGTCCTACCATCAAGGACTGTAACCGTATGACTGTCTACACATTTAGTGGTCCATTCAGATTACACTGTGTATCCACTAATATACTGAAGTGATCACTTAACGCGTGGATACGTACAAATATTATGTAACATTAGTAACATATAATATATAACATACATAAGTCCACATATGTTTGATATGTAACTTAAGTCACACGTGTCGTGCACTACACATATGAGCATATCAAATCCAACAATCTCCCACTTGGACTATGTATGTTTATGTTACTTGTTTGAGCTCCTTTACTGAATGGCCAATAGTGTAATCAACTTAGTCCGGTCCACTCAGTTAATGCCAATAAAAGAAACAAGCAGAACGTCGTCACACTTATGGGTGACGGGTCCCGAATCATGAATCATGATACCAACATTAACTGAATGACATGGATGCTAGAATGAATGTGTAGTGTGGAAATTACATGCTATGTGATCATACATGCCAATTTCCAACTTGGTCCTACTTAATGAGATCGATAGAATTCAGAATGAAAGTCGCAAATAATGTACAATCCTGAAAACTGCAGTACAACTGAAACTGTAGTGTACATTATAATGAATGTCTGAAACAATGTTCTTTAGTGAGCACTACAAAAATGAAACCAATAGGCTCCCACTAAAGCTGAATATCTTTGGTTGTACCAATACCCGTACGAGCCACATGCCCGTGAAACACCATAGGTATTACCCTTTAGTCAAGGGATCAGCCACCATAAAATATGTGTCTATGTGCTCAATGCAAATCAGACCATTCTGAATTATCTCTTTAACAGCCAGATACTTAATGTCTATGTGTTTCGACTTAGACGAACTCCGGTTGTTGTTTAAATATAGCACCACAGAGTTATTGTCACAATAGACTTTCAGAAGTCTCTGAATAGTCTCTACAATACGCAGCTCTGTGACAAAGTTGCAAAGCCATATCGCTTGACTAGAAGCATGGTAGAATGATACATACTCAGTTTCCATAATAGATGATGCAACAAGCGATTTCTTTACACTTTTCCATGAGATAGCACCTCCTACCAGCACGAAGATGTAGCTGCTGGTGGACTTCATGCTATCTTCACATCCACCAAAAAATCGGAATCTGTGTACTCAATGATCTCCAACTTTTCAGATTTCCGATACGTCAGCATATGGTGTTTTGTTCTTTGTGGTACACACACTTGTCAGCCTGATTTACCTCAAAACCGAATGAGGTAATGACTTGTGCGAACTTAAAATACCATTGTTAAAACTGCTTTAGTCCATAAATGGATTTCTTAAGTCAACAAACCATTGTTTTATTTTTGATCTCCCACTTCAAAACGAGGTGGTTGAATTATGGTTTAGTTGATGTCAACATTTAGAAAAGCAGTTTTAACACCCAATTGATGTAACTCAAGACGAGAGGATCGTTTTAGTGGTACATGTTTTTGAGATATTGATGGTTCCTTAACTGCATCAGTAGTTCCTCGTCCATCAGAAACAATTTTCATAGGTTCCTGCGGACCAGAACTACTAGGGATTAGATCGTTAAATGTGTGTATCCTTAGTAGAATCTCACCAATGATTGGTTCGATTCGTATATTTACACCATCAGAACGATTTTCATCTAATTCACTGATCTGCTGATGCAAACCACCATTTCCCCCCCGGAACCGAGATATCCTCAAAAACTGTGCTGAATTTGTCTCAAATGTAGTTCTGCTAGTGGGATCATAAAATTTGTACCACCATGAAAAAAAAAACAAAGAACAAAACAACACATAAGTCAATATCAACTGCAATATAACTGAAGTTCAAATCAAGTATAGAACACTTCCATTTCCCAAAAATTTTTCAATGTTAAGTGCTCTTTGGAGTCTCCTTAACATTGTCCAACAATCGGGGTGTAGAAATTGATGCAACGATACACCATACGTAAAGTAGTCACCTTCCTTTGGGCCGATGAACTAGTCACGTATTTCCTTATTATCGCCGGACTTTTTCAATTACTACGATATGATATATGTGACTTTGATAACTACGTCTTCCTTTGGGCCGACTAATAGCTGTGCGAAGCACATACTCACCCGTCACAAACTTAACAATGCACATGCGATGATATGATTGCCGCACTTTAAGGGGATCATATTAAAGCCATACATTTGCTAAGATGCGTATCCTTATGGTTCTATACACAGTTGCAGTTTATCAACTAACATGAAGATTTATGTTTGACCGTAATGTATGCATCCAGACATACAACTGCTTGAACCCTTGCATTTTCTTCAAATTTTGAGACGCCACTGAAATTCTCAAAATCAAGAAAATAACACCTCATTGATAATTCTGAAGACCAATGAAGCTTTATCAATCAATTCCGCTTGTGACATAACCGAATGATGAAACTATATTATTCATCTATCCCAAGCAAATATATTTGATTGATAATTATTGTCAAAATGGGTTTCTCGTTGGTCAAACCATCCAGTCAAAAATAAACCATATAGTATGACTGGTCAGTCAACTTTTGGGTTGACGTTAAATAAATGGAATATGAAGAGCATTTGTTTACTGAAACGTTAACAATCAAATTGAATGGTTAAATGAATGAAACGTAAACTTTATTGTTTTTACAACTGAAACGCTTCTCCAAAATTAATAGCCATCAATCTTACATTTTGATAAATAACGTTTTTTTTAATATATATAAATGCAATTGAACTTTGCAAATGCAAAGTGATAAAACAATGCTTCAGCAAAGTAAAGCAACAACCGAAAACAAAAGGGACTTAAGCAAACAGCAGCGAAATACTTTAGTTTTGCTCCTTTTTCTTATAATTTCGGCCTGCAGACTTTTTTTTTTTTAAAAAAAAAAACTTTGCTGCACTTGCACTTATCGTAAAATGCACCTTTAAAATGTAAGTATAACCAATCTAATAAAGCATCAAATCATAGTGTGTGGGCATATGCCAACATATCTGTTACAGCATTTATCCTCCTAAAGGGCTTAATGTTGGTGCAACGCCTTCTTATTACGGAGGAGACTAAAAATAGTTTCATCTAAATACATATATATGCATAAATTAACTTGCAACCATCATCAAAGACAGTCAAACTGAATAAAATGTATGCAACAACATAGAAGCAAATGACTTGAGCCCTTTATGGCCCAATATGCAAAACTCAGAAAGCTGCAAAATATTGATGTGTGCCCTCACTTTTCTGTTATCGTTGTCATTAAACAAATTTCACTACATAGGCACATGTAATTCAAAATACACATGTCTACATATCCCAAAAGTGAAACATCCACATTTTAAATAGAATATACACAAAGATATGAACTTGTGGCTAAAATTTCATGTTTCACTTGAGATGAAGGTGAACTGTAGAAGAGTGATTCTAACCTAAAATTCATATATATTTTTTATTACTCATAGTGTCAACGATGAAATAAAGACAGCGTTGTGTTCCCCTTAAGCGTGGCTCTGATACCACTTGTTGGAATTTACATAGTAAATCCATTACCCGAGGATTGCTTAAGAGAACACAAAAGCAAAGTAAATAAATGCGGAAGTGTACCTTGCTCCATTGGTTAACGCTGTAGGGGTTCTGACACGCGTGACAACTGTGTCTTCCAAGGGATGACACGAACCCACCAGTTGTTGAATCCACTAATGAAATATCAACAACTACCACTACTATTCCGATGGAGAGAATAGATAGTGTGTTTTCTTCTTGAAAGTGTTTTCTAAATATATATAAAATATATATATGTATGTACGCTCTGTATTAGCAAAGTAAAGAAAACTTTGCAAATGTGCAAAGCAATGAAAAAGAGCTAAAGAGCTCCTGAATGCTTGCAAATGAAGATTCTGAATTTTTTTTTTTTTTTTTTGCAAAAAAAAAAAGCAACGAAATGGCTCCTGCAAGCTTCTTTGTCCCACACCTTCCATATATATATATATATACAATGGAAAGCAAATTGAAACGTTTTTCCATCAAATGCAAAACTATTTAATATATATAATTTATTATATATATTAAAAATTGCCGTTTCATATTTATTAAGAAAACGTTTCATTGAAACGTTCATATTAAGTTTCGGCAATATTGATGGAAATTGAATAAAGAACGTTTTTTTAGCAATTGAATAAGCAACAGGTAGGGGAGGAAGGAAGGGTTTGGCTGAGGGATTTTTGGTGGTGGTGGTGGTTCCTGGTGGTTCTCCTCCCCATTGCGGTGGCTACATGATCAGCCAGCTATAGTAGCTTGTGGTGGTTGAGATTTGGAGGAAAGTGAGTGAAGAGAGAAGTGGGAGAATTGTTGAGGATGAGGAAGGTTCAACCATGTATATCTTGGGACCGGATCTTCTCACACCCTATATCCTTACTTTATTGCTCATCGACCGTCACATGGCTGCAAGAGGGGATGGTGAGGTTAGATGCGAGTGACACTCATCTAGTCTCACCACCCCACCTTGCTGCCACGTGATGGGCAATAGGCAAGGGGTGAGGGTGTGGGGGATAAGGAGATCTCATCTCTTATATCTTATAGTAACTAGGACATTATAATAGATAGATGGAGTTAAACATTTATACAAAATAATACACTCCGTATTAAAAATATCATCACGGTTGGTCAATATAAATGGTTAGTTAAACAACAATTAAAATCAAACTGTAAGAGTATTCAATATAATAGTTTATAAAAATAGTCTCAACATTATTCATGATCAAATTCTATTGAACATTGTATATGTTTTGACGATTTGATTTTAAATATGGTTTGATTAACTATGTGTTTGATTAACTTCGACAATATTTTTAAGATGATGAGAGTAGTATAGCTTTTTTATAGAGCCACTATTTTTGTACACCAATGTGCTTATATGCACTATATTAGCACATAAATCATCGGTCTCAGTTTCACATTCCAATTTTCTTATTTAGGTCATGTCAAACACTATCAACTTTTTACAATTAACCTTACTTTTATTTTTAATATCTTTCTAAACAACAAATAGAAAATATATGTCAATAATGCATAATCTTAGTGACCAAACTATAAAACAAAAGATGTTTATTTAATGTGAATAACTTGTATTTTTCAGATAAGAATATAAAAGTGTGACGAAGGAAGTAACGTATTAGGAAGGATAAACATATGTAGAAATGTCGCAGTTTACTTCTCTTTTATTTGATTTTAATTTTAGTAGTGTACTTATGTTTCATCTACCTTACTATCCATCTCTTATTTGATAATATATAAACAAACAGACAAATGGATTACCATATTAGTGTGTTGGTTGTATCTGAAATAAAAAAATAACGACGTATAGAGTTTGACTTCTTTAAATTGTGTTTTATGTAAACTATGAGAATATTTTTTTAAGTGACAAGTATATTTGTATTGCTGTGTTTTATGTAAACTATGAGAAAATTTCTTTAAGTGAGAGAGTATATTTGTATGTTACTATTACAACATTACAAATTTTTCCTTCGTATTTTGAACTAACAAGAGCATCTCTGCAAATTATTATTTCGTACACTACAAAACGAATGATTCATATAATTAATCTAAGTTGAAGGATAGCTATGAAGCATCAATTACTGATTTCATCTGACCAATATTTGATTATTATCAACATATACTTTTGTGATTTTTTTTAAAGTTTTTCTCATCTGAGCTACTTATGATTTAAAACTATGGTTAAAAAAATGCAGTCATAACATCGGGTAAGATGTATTATTATTATTATTATTATTATTATTATTATTATTATTATTATTATTATTATGTGACCGTAGCAAAGGTACGCATGTTCGATAAAATTATATGCTTCCATAACATCATATTTGCAACTTTCTTCATAGGTACTTAGGTCGTAATGTCTCAGCAATTTTTTACATAGCCATGAAAAAGACGTTTCGGTTAGAATAGACTCTTGCGTTTGCGTAGGGTTTGGGAAGAGGCTGGATTGCTTTGCGATCTGATGTACGCAATCTTATCCTATACTTTTTGTCTAAAAGGCTGTTTCGACGGCTCAAACATATAGCCTCAAGATTACAAAATATCAAACTTAGTAGTTGATCCAAAAACCCGTCTCTTTTGCCATGAGCTTGTGGTCGATCCATTTAGACCTTCGATGAGCTTGTGGTGTTACAACCGTATTAAATAAAATATAAAGATATAAATTTTGTTTAAGAAAAAAACAGAAATTAAATATTTTAATTTCTAAAGCCTCCACCCTTACAATGTTTAGGAAAAAATAGTAAAATGATAATAACATATATTTGTACACACATACATATATTAATGACAAGGATAAAATAATAATAATAGCCCTTTTCCCTCCCATAACCTCTTTTTATCTCCCTTTAGTAAATAAAACCCACATTCTCCCTCCGTTACACTCACAACAAACGGTCTACACACTCACACACCCACAAGCAGCTGAGAGAAAGAAAGGTGAGGGAGAGAACAAAATAAAGAAAAGAGAGGAAAAAGGAAAAACAAAAGGAAAAGAGAGAATGAGGAAGGAAGTCTACATCACCACACCACCACCACCACCAATCTTAGGCAAACCAAAGGCTACAGGGGGATCACGCTTTGTTATTTTGGAGGATGAGGAGGAACTGCCAATAGAAGAGATAGAAGAAGAGGACGATGACCTGCAATATATTGCCGGTGTTCCGGATAACGGACCCAAGGCTTTTTTCAATGTAACATCTCGTGAAAATATAAGGGATCAAAAAAAGAAGAAGGGAATACATGGGAAGAACACCAACATAAACCTCACGAAGCCGAAAGAGCCTGCAAGAAACACATCGAAATCAATCGGAGACGTAATTAGTGAGGCACTTGAAGGTATGTCAACCAGAGGGAGTTCATACAGAGGGCGTGGAAGATCATTAAGAGGGGGAGGACGTGGATCAAACGGACGCTCTCTGCAAGATATAACGAACAGAGCATCCACTTCAAAGTCACGGTTAGATATGGACTGGCCTCCGTTAGGATGGGCAAATCAAAAATTCCAACCACAGAAACTCGAATTTCAAATTAAGCAACATCCACCGGATGAAATGGAAGGTGTGCACAACGAAGTGGATAACCCGGCTGCCCCAACCACAGCAGGCTACCATGCTACAGAGGACGGAACTATGGAGGAGGGCAATGAGATGATTAGCAGCGAAAGGGGTGAGATACCCATGAGAGACTAATTCCCTTTCCTAATGAAAGTACTTAGTTGGAATTGTAGGGGAGCCGCATCCTCTGAATTCAAAACGGCTTTAACAGACCTTGTAAATACGGTACGTCCAAATATCCTTGTTTTACTTGAGACAAGGGTACAAAGTCATTATGCTAACTGGATGTTACAACGTTTTTATTTTACCAATATGGCTGTGGTTGAGGCTAGAGGTTTCTCTGGTGGAATTTGGTGTCTGTGGAATAATGCTGATGTTAAGGTCCGGGTGATTAGCTTCACTGCCCAGATGCTTCTGGCCAAGGTTCATCAGGTTAACATGGCACCGTGGTTATTGTCTATGGTTTATGCTTCGCCAACAATCTCTGTTCGGGATGCATTTTGTGACTACACTGAACGAATATCAACAGCCATTCGTTTGCCTTGGTGTTTAATTGGCGATTTTAATCAGGTCATTAATCACCAAGACAAATATGGTGGAAGACCAGTAACAGGTTATGGCGTGGAAAGGATGAGAGCTATGGTGGAACGATGCGAGTTGAAAGGGGTTGTTTTCTCAGGACCACAGTTTACATGGACGAACAAACACCGGGGAAAGCGTAATATACAGTCAAGGATCGACCAGTGTTGGGGGAATTTGTCATGGCATACGCACTTTCCTGCTGCTTGCGTGCACCACTTGGCACGGACTCATTCTGACCATCATCCCATTCTCTTAGATATTCCCACGGATGATACTGCCTCAAGAGGTCAGGCTAATTTCCGTTTTCAACTGAACTGGTTGGATCATGAAGATTTCAGCCCTTTCTTGGAAGAGATCTGGACCAGGCCATATAGAGACATTGGGGAGCAGATTTTTACCTGCTGTGAGAAAATGAAGGTCTGGGCGAAAAATGTATATGGTAACCTAGCCCAGAAAAAGAAGAGATGTAGAGCGCGTATCCTGGGGATCCAGAAGGAATTGGCTTGCCGTCCATCCCGCTTCCTTACGAATCTGGAAAATACACTACAAGAGGAATATCAAGATATTCTCCTCCATGAGGAAGTCTATTGGAGACAGAAATCCAAGTTGACTTGGCTATCCCAAGGGGAACAAAACACAACAGCTTTTCACAAAATGGTAGCAATAAGAAGAAAGCATAAGAAAGTTTACCAGCTAAAAAATGCGAACAATGAGTGGGTTGAGGACGCCCGTGCTATTAAGGACATGGTGTATTCATTTTACAGCGATCTGTACGCGAATGGTCCACAATGCTGGCTATTTAATGATAACTTTGATTTTCCACAGTTATCACATAGCGATAGACGGGCGCTGAATCATATTGTTTCCCCCAGGGAGGTTGAGGTGGCTCTATTCCAAATGGGCCCGTCAAAAGCTCCAGGGCCAGACGGCCTTCCCCCTGCCTTTTATCAGCGTAATTGGTCAACAGTTGGTGAGTCAGTTGTTAAATTCATTTGTGATGCCTTTAGAACAAGAAGCTTCCCAACTCAGATGAATGAGGCACTGGTCGTGCTGATACCGAAAATAAAACGGCCTGAGTATGTCAGTCAATTTAGGCCGATTGCTCTCTCAAATGTGGTGACTAAACTCATAACCAAAGTCATTGCAAATCGCCTAAAGACGATTATCCCCAAGCTTGTCCATCCCTCTCAGTCGGCGTTTACACCTGGGAGACAGGCTGCAGAAAACATTGTAATAGTTCAGGAGCTCATCCACAGCATGAAGTCCAAAAGCGGCCGCAAGGGATACATGGCTCTTAAGATTGACCTTGCCAAGGCCTATGACATGGTGAGTTGGCCATTTCTAAGGAAGGTGATGGAAGCTGTCGGTTTTGGCCCCAGTCTTATTGACATCATTATGTATGGTGTCCAAAATACATCTCTGTCTATAATCTGGAACGGTCAGAAATTGAGTTCATTTCAGCCTACAAAGGGATTACGGCAGGGTGACCCTTTAGCACCTTATCTGTTTCTGCTTTGTATGGATGTGCTTAGCCAACGGATTAACAAAGCTGTAAAGAATGGTGACTGGAAACCGGTGAAAGCATCCAGGACTGGGCCAAGCATATCCCACATCTTCTTCGCGGATGACTTACTGCTTTTTGGGGAGGCCACTGTTAGACAGGCACAGGTAATGACATCCATCCTTGAAGATTTTTGCTCCTTATCTGGTCAACGAATAAGCACCCAGAAGTCTTCGTTTTATGTATCAAAAAACACTGATGATAGCGTAGCTTCTAGTATCCAAAATTGCCTGAACATACACAGAACCGAAAATCTAGGCTGTTATTTGGGGATGCCTATTTTGCACACTAGAGTTACCGGGCACACTTACGGCTTTTTGCTTGATAAAGTTAGGAAGAAGTTGACATCCTGGAAGACTAGACTGCTGTCCCAAGCTGCGAGGGGACTCCTAATCCAATCTGTTTTAAACGCACTGCCTATGTACGCTATGCAAACTTCTAGGCTTCCTATTTCTGTGATAGAGGCGATTGATAAACATGCCAGATTATTTTTTTGGGATGAATTGGGTGGAGAGAAGAGAATGCATTTCCTGTCTTGGGGTAAATTGTGCCAGCCGAAACTCTATGGGGGGTTGGGTTTGAAGAACTTGAGACATATAAACACTGCCCTGCTGTCGAAGTTAGGTTGGTTGATGATCTCCAATCATGACTCCACATGGACCAAGCTACTTAAGGCAAAGTATGGTTCTCCTTTGGATGCCCCCATCAGACAAAACGTATCCTCTACATGGAGAGGTATACGGAGCTGTGCAGGCCTACTACGGAAAGGAATGGCTCCTTCAAATTACTTACACGACGAGCAAAACTCACCAGAATGGACTGGGAATTCTACAGGAAAGTTTACGGTTAGCAATGCATACGACCTCATTTGCTGTTACGATGAGGTTGAAAAGGATAAGGGCTGGATTCAATTGTGGAAAATGAAAGGGCCACTCCGTTTGAGTATGTTTCTGTGGCGTATGAGGCATAACGTACTACCAACGATCCATTTTCTACATATGAGACATGTTACCAATGGAACTGTTTGCCCACGGTGTCATCAAATTGGAAATGAGGCAATGCATGAATTTCGGGACTGTCCTTGGATCAAAAGACTTTGGAAGCTGATTGTCCCCTTCAAAAAGTGGCAGCCGTTCTTTGCTTGTCGGAACGTGAAGACATGGGTTGACCTTAATCTTTTTCAACCCATGCATTTTGAAAATTTCCCGGGACTTTGGAAATACCTATTTAGAGATCTTACATACGAAATATGGCGATGGAGATGTAAAGTATGGCATGATAGTAACACGAGAATACCTCCCCCTTTTGTTCTCTTGAAAACGTCAATTAGTAGAACTGTTAGCCTCTGCATAGCTAACGGGGTCCTGCTATGCTAAATGTTTGATGTAAAGCTTTTGCTGTTGATAAATACAATGCGATCCTTTCGATCAAAAAAGAAGTAGGTGTCCTCACTCAAAATTGCTATATGTTTTACTTATGGTTTGTTTCATTTGTTATAATATAAATGGATATGTGTTATGCGCTTTAGTTGCTATCATTGTTGCATAAAAATGTTATACATATGTTTATTATTTATTTCATGCTTTTATTTTCGGCTGTGAGACTTAAAAATTAGTTTTTAAATTGTATGTTATATATTAGGATTGTATGAATCGGTTTTAGGCAAAACTTGATTTATATACAAAATATTATGAGTGGAATTATAAATGAAAAAGACAAAAATCTAGTTTACGGTTTTGAATATTTTAATTTTGGGATTTAATTGAAAAGGTTGCATTATGATGGAAATTGGAATTGGAATTGAAGAGCATTTAGAATTGAAGTTTTAGTGGATTGGGTTGAAAAGAAGGGAAAAAAAGGTTGGGGGTCGTTTTTGGGCTGGAAGGGAATAAGGAGAAGGAAAAATAAAAGGGCTGGGGGCTGGACAGGGCTGTAGGGGAAGGGCTAATAGATTGGGCCGAAAATAAAGAAGGTAAAGCCTGTTAAGTAGTTAACAGAAAAAAAACTGCAAGGGGAGCGGGGTGGGCTGTGCGCGCGGACTGGAGGCTGGGAGGAAAAGAAAATTGGGCTGGGTTTATGATAAAGGAAAAGGAAGGCAGCCTGCTCCCGCTAGATTAAAGAAAAAAAACTGTGTTATATATATATATATATATATATATATATATATATATATATATTAAAAAAAAGCATGATGTTATACGGAGGGAATTGTTGCACAGCTTATATATAAAAAAACATAGTAATAACAACCAATTAAGACACTTTTGGAAATGTTAAAAGAAAAGGTGTCAGGTTTCGGGCTTAGAAAAAATACATTATGTATATACATAACATGATTATTCAACCATATTTGAGGTTAATTTGATAAATCAAACTAGATATTTTCACCAATAAATAAATAAATTAATAAAGAGAAATCAACAAGTAAGAGGAAATTATTATTAAAGGAAAATTAAGAAGAAACGTGGAAATGAGGAGGAAGAAAAGAAAAATAAAAAGAAAATGCGTTATTTCACATATTGCACTCGCATTCATGGCACGAGCATTGCATGACCTTCGGGTCGAGATTGTCCCTCGAGACGTGTGGCCTTATGAGGCGTGTGGTCCTACGGGACGTGTGGCCCTATGAGGCGTGTGGCCCGACGGGGCGTGTGACCTGACGAGGTGTGTGGTAGGATTACTTCGAGGTTCATGCATTGCACGGTAGAGAGATAGGCATTCGTATGTTGAGATACCGTTGCGTGTGACACAAGCATGCATCATGACATCGCATAATTGTTGTGTTGTGCTTTTATTTATTTACTTAGTTATTCATGTTTATACATGTGCTACGTGTTATTTGTTGCCATATATGAAATTGTTCGAAAGGAGGCGGGAACCTACTGGGTGATATTTCTATATTACTCACCCTTTTATTTTTCCCAGGCGAGAAGGAGTACGACTGCATATACATAGAAGACGGAGCTAAGTTCGGACAGTGGGGTAGTTAGAGCATGAAGATATTATCTTTGGCAGTTTTATTTCCTTTATGTTGAAGTGCAATGATGAACTTAGATATGGTACTTATCTGATGTTAGATTTGAGATGTTGGAATAAAATGAATGTTTATTTTATTTAATTCGTTTCCGCTGCGAAATTTTCTACGTCACTGCTGACGTGTAAGAGAATTGAACGACGCTTTGTAGTTCTCATAGAAGACTACGGCGGGTGCACCGTTTCCGATGTAGGGTTCGGGAACGGGGCGCCACATGTGGACAATGCGGAGTTCCAATCATATGTAACGATCTCGTCAAACCTGCGACTATCTGCATATAAGTCCACAAATAGTTACGATATGTCTTTGATATTGCTTGCAACGTTTTCTGAAAATCACTCTCGCAGTATCTCCATTTCTTTAGAGTTGAATTTATTAACGATGATTTCCTTACGATCGTATCTAGTCTCAAATTACATGTACATTTTTTAGATACACACGTTATACCCTTACATATAAATAATTCGGTGCTGTTTAATATAATGAAAGACATCAATTGTGTAACCTAAAGTTGAAGAATCATATCAAATCGAACCCACTGATCTGACATCTATTGAACCCCTGGAAGTTCGAAGATCATCAAAAACTAAAAACACATCAATTTCTATTGATTATGTGTATATCTTCAAAAATCCAATTATGAAATTTGATTGAATCATGACCGTGTCTTATTTTTACAAGCTATGAGTAGTGAAAAGCCATCACTACAGTACGATGCCATTAAAGCTTGACCAATATGATTTATGTGTTGTATTTTTCATCTAAAACTTTTGTAGTCGATAAATCCAAATGACAGTCAAATTCATAGCCACTTTTTTTTTTTACTGGTTTTAACTTTTTTCCTGCTTTGTAGATCATTGGAAAACCAACGGATCAGAGCAGTGATGTGAGACCGCATGTATCATGCAAATTCTTCTTAAGAAAAGGACGTCATTTGCAAAAATAGAAAATTAGAGGTTTTCGATATTAAAAAAAAAATGAAGAATAAAGTAGTGAATTTATACAATGCTCCACGGTAAAAATGTTCTAATGTCGATCAACACTTGAATAGGATTTATTAACGTCTCAATAATGTCTAGAATCCAAATTAGATTGTTAAATCCATGGTCTTGATTCAAATTATCTTTCGAAATATATTTTTTGTACATATTTCTGTGCACTTCGAAAAACGAAATATTAGAGTTTCTCAATGTAAGACAAAATCCATTTTATTTACAAACTACTTAACGAGTCAAAATTATATTATAATCCAGACCGGGACTAACCATTACCACGGATTTTGGGAAGTACCTTGGCATGCCACTACTGTCAGGAAGGGGCGGGAGGAAGACATACAATTACATCGTGGAGAAGGTACGCCATAGGCTAAATGCATGGCAAGCTCGATTGTTATCTCTCGCATCAAGGTACATACTTGTTCAAAGCGTTCTTTCTCTGATTCCCCTATATGCCATGCAAACAATTAAACTGCCCCTCACGCTGCTGGATGATATCGAGAAGATATCTAGAAGGTTCTTTTGGGGCGAAACAGCGACTACACGGAAATTGCACTGGTGTGCATGGGACACCATCTGTTTACCCAAAGCCTGTGGCGGACTGAACATCAAAAGGATTTGTGACATGAATACTGTCATGCTTCTTAAAATCGGTTGGAATAAAATCACAAACCCAACCGCTTTGTGGGTGCGGGTATTGGTTGGGAAATACGGCAGCCTCTTCCAAGATAAACCATGGTATAACAGCTCTCTGTTATGGAAACAAATCACCTCAACTCGACATACTCTCCTGGAATGCTTAGACCTCGGTCCGGAAAGGGATTCGGTCTCACAAAGATCAATCAAATGGCGTCACACTAAATCGGGTAGCTTCACTGTTGCTAGCGCATACGACCATCTCATTGCGAAGGGGACAAACACGCCCAACAAGGCGTGGGAACTAGTATGGGCTATGAAGGGATCGGGACGGCTCAACATCTTTTTATGGCAGGTCAACCGCGGATTGCTACCCACGGCTTCCTTCCTGCACCATCGTCACATGCATCCTGATGGGATATGCGACATCTGCCGGCAGCATGCAGAAGACGGCTTACATGCACTGCGCGACTGCTATTGGGCAAGAAGTGTCTGGCGCCTCCAGCTTCCATACGGATCCAACCCAACCTTCTTTCGGCTTCGGCGGATTGAAGAATGGCTCCAACATAACCTGGGCATTTCTCGGACAAGGAATAGCGAGCAAGGGGAGTGGCGCTATAGATTTCGCACGGCGGTCTATAGCATTTGGTATTGGCGGAATCAATTCATACACGGCAATATCACGTATCTCCCTCCACCGATAGCTGTGTCTAATGAGATAGCACGCAGGGCACACGATATAGAATGTGCAGTTGGTTGTAGTGTAGTTTCTGACACGTATAATGTAGTAAGATGAGATGTGCATAGACGCTCTTGTAAACATTGTTTTTATTCAATAAAACGATCCTTTCTCCGGAAAAAAAATTATATTATAAGATTGGAAGTGAATAACGAGTATGGGGATATGACAAGAAACTAAAAAACAAAAATCAGCTAAAGGGCATTTCCGGTCTATTAAGATCCTTCGTTAGTGCAGGACCGTTTTGCTACACTTTGTGTAAGAGGCTGTTTTTACGATTCGAACTCGTAATCTCAAAGTCACAAAGAATCAATCTTACTAGTTGATCGAAAGACCGCCCAAAAAACCAGATATTCCCACAAATGGATTGCGCTTATAAATAATATTCGCATGCCAGAAAGGTGTTAAGCATAAATATAAGATTCTGTAATATACAAGTAAGATCCTACTAAAACGCCCTTGTTTTTGTTGAAAAAATTAAAAAGACATTCTAATGTTGAGTATTGGGATAACTTATATGTTGGTGTTTTGTACAATAGTCATGTAGTCTCACACTAAAAACCAAACATAATCAATCTTTTCACTAAAATCTTGTTTGTTATAGATCATTTGGCTCGATCGTATTTGATATAGTATGTTTCCAATTTAATGTAATTAATAACACATTTTTTCTTGACTTTGGAATATGATGGAATAAAACAAAATGACTCATTAAATTAGTTGCGCTTCTTATATCGCGAAGTAGCAGTTGATCGACGCAATTTGACGCAATTTTCATTTGGGTCATCGGAAAACAACTTCTGTGTGTTTTTAACATATATGTATGGTTGCATACACCCGACTCCCATACCCGCCATAGTCGAAAGCTTCTAAGGCAATAGAGTAACAGTAACATTGTTATTGTAATGTTGTTGTATTTGATATAGTAGTATTTGATATGTACTTTAGTTATTCTAAATGATCTTTAATACAAAGTAATCAACTTTTACAAATAATATAATTGTTCTAAACATATTTTATTACTTTTATACGATAACGAATCATAAAAGAAGAAGAAAAGATTCAATTAAAGTTGTAGTGAAGAAGTACATCTTGATTTGAATCTTTGTTTTAAACTAAAATAACCAAAACAAACACAACATGTCAGATTATATTGAGTTTTTCCTTGGTACTCTAGATAGCATCTTGGACATGCACCATGTAAGCTTTGATGTTCAAAATCCTAACAAGTTCACAAGTATCTTCCCCTTCTTATATTAGTTTATTTATTTTTATTTTATAATAATGGTATGTAATCTCACGTAACCATAAGATTTAGTGTGGTAATTAGCTCACTTCATTCTTCAGCGATAAGGTCATGAGTTCGACTCCGTCTATATGAATAGAAAAGCATTGCATTGCTAGATACAAAAAAAACCTCCGAATGGAGAGTTCTAAATATCGAAAAGGATTAATCATTGCATTGCTAGATACAAAAAAAACCTCCGAATGGAGAGTTCTACATATCGAAAATGATTATTCACTGTTATCGGCGGTGAATACCTTTGGAAAACTAAAAAAATCTTTGTAATTTTGTGTAATTAAATGTACATTTATAAATGTATTGTATACCATGTATCATGCACTTATATTTAGATATGTCTTCATTTATGTAGGGCACATGTACTAACCCATGTATAAGAAAACAAATATAAAAAAACTCATATCTATTGGTGGTGATGGTCACGCATTAGGGAAAATGCAAAATACCATATCAATCCAATGTGAGAGAAATCTGAAATTTGATCAATGATATCACGAGTTAAAACATCATGGCGCATGTTTTACACAAAGGATTAAACTTCTTAGAATTTAATTTTTTTAACTCCTGAAAATCCATGTAACTTTCTTAACAACAGTTTTGTGATAACTACTTTTATCACATACTACAAGCTTCTGAACCAAAAAAAAAAAAAGGAAAAAAATAAATGTGACATAGAAGCTACGAGAGTGCGAGTCTTGAAACAACTGGTAAGATTGCTGTTTTGTAACCTTGAAGTCACGGGTTCGGTCCATGGAAATAGCCTCTTGCACAAAATGTAGGATAAGACTGCGTTATCAAATTGCGTAGCGATCCAGTCCATCCCCAAATCCTACACAAACGCAATAACTTAGTAAACGTAAAACGCTCTTTTAGTAGCTACCTTTTGAGTTTTGATGCGGTAAACTGCTTCACACCTTATTGGGAACCTCCAAAAAAGCAGCCCATAATACTTGTCCTGAAAACTTTGGAGCAAAAAAGTAAAATCTCTCATCCCGGCTACCGCCCCAGCCCCAAAAAGCATGTGTAGAGGATAGAAATCAGGAGCTCAGCAGTCTTCTATATTAGGTGAGATCTTAAGCAGTGACCCACGCGTCCCCCCATAAACCAGGCCTTCAGCCTAACAGCAGAGGAACACTCACACTGTACATGTTCCTAGAATCGAACTCTTGACCTCTTAGAGCAAATCTCAATCCGAGTACCAACTGGACTATGCCCTTGGGGCTATTTCTGAAAACCTTATGCTATGTTTTTTAGTGAATGCTGTTTATTATACCAAGTTTCTTCATTAAGTGGATATACAGGACACAATTACAGTTGTGTATCAGTGTACCGGCTTGGTACAAACGGATCCTATCAAGTTTTTTAATTGTCATCTAATATCAGGCATTCTTGATGTTCTCCACATGGTATGTATCATTTTCTACGCATTGATTTATCTATTGGTTTTTTTATCTATTTTGTAACATATTTAGGTTTTTGTTCCTTCTAATAGAGTCTTCATTGTTTTATTAGTAGCTTTGTTAAGTTTTTTGGTGGGTTAGTTTATCTTTATTTTTTCGTATAATTATTGTTGGTAGAACTAATGTTATGCTTGTTCAAGAAATGAAAAAAAGAAAAGAAACGAAGAAAAGAAGAGGAACTAATGTCATGTAGTCGTAGTCGAATCCAAAGACCAAATATGACCAAAAGATCAACAAATAGTTGTTTAACAACTAGACTAGTGATTCGTCCAAAGCAAAGCATCTCCATAATGATGATTTTCGTAGAATTGAAGGGTTTATATATATATATATATATATATATATATATATATATATATATATATTAAAATTGGGGAGGAGAATCGAACTTGAAACCCGGGGTTGGGATAAATGCTACTCAACCGCTAGACTAAAGGTTTTTCGATATATATATATATATTGGCTTCTGATTTGAACGATGTGGAGGCCGCGGCTGGACGATTTCAGAACTGATTTGGCTGCGCCAATGATTGCTTCAGCATTCGATTTCGTTTTCATTTCAATAGCATATTTCTTCAACATCATATTCTTCATTTGCAATTTCGTTTTGCCTTTTGACTGCAATCTTCTGAAATTTGTGGTTTATGGGCATTATGGAATCACCGACATTGACCAACATTCAACCGCGGAAATCATATTCAGATATCGTTGCTCCGAAGATTATATCGCTGCTCCCAATCACTCGCACAGTACAAAGGTATAAAGGCCTTCCATCTATTGCTTTTTCGGATGATGAGATACAATGGTTCTCTTTACCATATCAATTCTCCCTTATTGGTTCTTTTTGGAATGGCATCACGATATGAAACAATTAAATTCATGTTTTGAACATATTGGGTTTAAGGCTACGCCAAAACTTGACCTTTTGGATGAGCAGCATGTTCTACTTACGTTTTCTAATCAAGAAGATTATCAAAGATGTTTTTTACGTCGATCATGGATACTGAATGGATCACATATGCGTGTCACAAAATGAACTCCAGACTTTGATCCGAAATTTGATAATCCTATCGTTCCAATCTGGGTGTCTATTCGAGGATTACCATTATTTTTACACAACAAAACTGCCCTTTGGGACGTAGCTCATATGATAGGCACACCACTTTGAATGGACTCAGCAACTATGCAAGGTCTACGTCATTCGGTAGTCCGTTTGTGTGTTGAAATTGACATCTCCAAAGCTCTTCCTAGCAAGCTTCATATCCAAGGAGGTCAATATGAATTTTATCCTACGGTTGGATACGAGGATGTCCCCTTCTTTTGTAGTGACTGCCGAGTCTTGGGACATGATCATAAAACTTATGGGCAGCCACCTTTAGACCCTCTACAGATTCCAGTTGTTAGTCATTCAACGGGATACTCCCATCGGGTGGATGCACAAAAGTGGTGGACACCTAAGAAAGCTGCTGTCCCTCAGCAGTCTCTGCATCTCTTATCTCAGCAATCAAAAGATATTCCTTCACATACAACAGCTCTCCCAGAGCCTTTATATATGGCCTTACAACCCACTCTTGCACATGTAACGAATAATGACAAACAAGGTGCAGAACAGTCCTCAGTTTTGCAGCTCACGGAACCACATCCACTGGAGCCTATTTTTATCTCTGAGATACAGGACATCTCCAAATTGGGCAGCCCTCATGAGAATTAGGACGTTGAGCAGGAACACACTCCGTCTGTCTCAACCAATGGTTTGAAATATTTGACAGAGACTTACATATCTTCCATCGTGGATTCACCTGCAAATACTCCGCCAGCAGCTATTGGAAAAACCGTCGATATTGAGATGGCGAGTTTGGAGGGGGACTTATCACATGCTATTTACCCTACATGTTTGCAGAATACGCCTAGAATTTCAGTGATGTCTATTACTCCGAGAGGGTTATCTAAAGCTGGACCAGTTAATCCTAATTGTCGAAATGCATGAAATCCGGCTCATGCGTGCGATGATTATTGCTATACTATGCTTGGTGTCACTAAAGGGGATGTTCCGGTCTCAACTTTGCATGAAATGCCAGAAGATGAGCACGTGAAAGCAGACACAAATTCACAAAGGGAAATAGAAATAGATTTGGAAGTCCAGCATGATGAAGGTTTTATGCTGTATAAGTTTAAGGCATCTCGCAAACATCAGCGTGCAAAAAAGGATATACTTCCTCCGCCTCCTTCACAAGTTGAAACCCGCAGTAAAGGAAAAATCATACCCCGAACTCAGTTTCCTTAGTTTGTTACTTCTTTCTTCTATTGTAATGCTAGATTTAGTTTTTCTTTTTTAAATCGTGTGATAAAAGCGGTTTTTTCTCTGCCGTAAGTGGAGATCATCAATAAAATAAAGAAGACTTTGCCTTCGTTATATAAAAAAAAAATATTTATCCATCGACCAAATAGAACCTTGGTTATAATCATGTTTATAATCAAAACTATAAAGCTCTTAATAAAGGTTTAACTCAATATTTTTCTTTTCATATATTTCATCATAGGAAAAATTAACTTTCAACTACAAAATAATAATGTTATTATAAAAATTAGTGATCTAATATTAAAGACACATCATATGGATTAAACTAAATAGCATGTTAAATATTTTATATTATATATATTGATTATTTATTATTTCAAATTTATTAACTTAGATTATTTAATACAGTTTATGTTAGGAGAATGATAAACAAACACCTTTGATAAATACACGTCCTTATTGATTTCATCTCACAATTTATTATTAACCACTGATCAAACAAAAAAAATGTATTTGTCAAAATAAGGTGGGTATTTATCAGCAACCTTTGATTTATTATGATTATAATTGTCTTCCAAAAGAAACTGGTATTATATTTAAATGACGAGCCAAATGAGAAAAGTAACAAGTGGTTTAGCTGAATCTACTAAATAAACATTAAGATACGTAGGTTTAAGAGGGTAAGAAATGGTGAATTTCTTAAGCTTAACCGTGTAAAATTCTCATATCCTCATATAATGCCAGCATGTTCTTTTTAGGGTATCAAGAACAAAATCACCATATTTATTTCTGTTCTTCTAAGTACATGTAAGAACAAGTAACAATATTTATATTCCAAATATTTACTGCATTTATTTTCTTTTGTTTATAGTGATAGTTATAAAAAGATCTACGTGAAAAACAAAATCAAATATTTGCTTCCATCATTATTTTTAAAAAAAAAACTGAAAATAAATTACATTCCAAACGGACATTTATATTTTAGAGTTAAATATTTATGATTAAAATATTTTTTGTATTTATGTCCTTTTTTTAGTCATTTTGAATGAGATTCTCATATACATATCGAACTGGAGTCTCACGGTAAAGAAATTCTGTATACCTTGAGATGAATGTATTGTTTATTTGCCTTGCTGGTCTCAATGAAAACAAACTTCCTATCTTTTATATAGAGTTATTCTATGTCTATCTCTCCCAACCTTAACGAAAATTTTTGTTGTTGATAGAATATAATGCATATATGGCTGTTTGTTATTTTGAATGAAACTCTCTTCCTTTTGAACTAGCATAAATTGAATCCACCTTTTACCAAATATCCACAATCTTACGACTGTTTCTATCTTTCAATCTTTTGTTTCAACTTTCAAGCTTTTTCCTCACCGCTTCCTCTTTTCACAAGCTTCCTCATAGCAGAATCCTAATTATAAATTTTCCTTGTTGAATGCAAGGCGCTGCTGATCCGTCGTTTCTGCATAATCAGGTTGTTGATCTCTATCGTGTTAGTGATTTAATCGCAGTTGCGAGTTCTTGTTTTGTTTTTTCATTGGCTTATGTCTGTTTGGATTGATTTCCACACCGTTCTTTGCATCTGATTTCCTTCGATTATCCTTGTTGTGCTTTGATTATGTATTTTCAGTTTTTGCTATCCTATATTTAGCTTTTCTGGTTAGATTCAATAAGATAGGTACCAGCTGATTCTGTTAAAGGAAGAATAAGCGATTTTGAAAAATCAGCTTGACTCGGTTATTTCCCCTCTTGATCATTAAATATTTCAATTGTGCTATTCAAGAGAACGGATGTAAGCTTGTCTCCATCAGGAAGAAGTCTTTGCAACGGGTTGGTGATAATGGAAAGAGAAAGAGAATCCCTCTGTTATGTAGTTACCCTGGTCTTGTGCTAATCGTGGAAAAGAAGAAAAGAAAGAAAACCTTATATTTTCTGAGATGCAATGTTGGAACTTGGTGGAGGTTTGGTAACTGAATAGTTCTTTGTATTAATATATTTTGTTGAATTAGTGTAATTCTAGCGGTGCAGAAGCTTACCTGTTATTAGCAAGATGTATCTGTTTGTAGTTGTATTATTTGCATTGGTGCTATTTAATGCTTTTAATGTTCCATCTTGTGATTTACCTAATGTTGTTTTTCCTTTCTGGTGATATGTGCAGGAAATATGACTCTTGCACAGAATTACCCGCATTCACAACTTGTCCCTTTGTATTATGATTCTAGCTTTTATTGTGGGACAAACCATAATGCTTCTGTTCCTGCAGCTGAACCATCTGACAGCTGCAACAAATATATTATCAACTTTAACCAAATGAAAATTTACAATTACATGAATGATTATTCGACAAAGTTTCCAGTATATGACGCAAGTTACAATGATCATTACAAGTCCTATACCGTACCTTCTACTAAGAGGAGAAAATTCCCGAATGTTGCCCGGGAAAATAGTGGAAAGTCGTATCAACAACAGGCACCTGACAAATTTTCCTATGAGCATCCTAATGGAAACATCACTTCTGCCAACTTCAGTGCCCAAAAAGGTATCTGCTCAACCATCAATGCTTATCAAGGTGTCGATGCCCCAGTTATGTCCAACGAAAATGCACGTTCTTCTAAATCCTGTAAGCGTGACCGTTCCATGTTTGAGGAGGAAAACAATCAGACATTTTTGTCAAGGGATGAGATTGAGAGGTGCTCTCCATCTCGAAAGGATGGAATTGATGCCATACGTGAATCTCATCTGCGATACTCGTATTGTGCTTTCATGCAGAATCTTGGAATTCGACTGGACGTGTATGTCCTCTTTTATTGTTGCAGTTTGTTTGCGTTCTGCATTTTTGACTTGTGTTGTCAAACTGAGGATTGAACAGGATAAAGTTGTTTTCTTCGTTGGGAAAAGAAGGGGCTGGGGGATTTTTTTTTTTTTTTTTTTTTTTTGGGGGGGGGGGGGGGGGGGAGTTCTTGGTGAATGAGGGGAAGGTGGCAAAAAGTTATACTAATGCATTAATGGTAGGGCTCTTCAAGTTTGATTTATTATTATCTAGTCCATTGAAATTAGGAGATTCATTTCCTTTTGTTTATGTGCTTGCAGGCCGCAACCGACCATTGGTACAGCCATGGTTCTCTGTCACCGCTTTTTTGCTCGTCGATCTCATGCTTGTCATGATAGATTTGTGAGTTTTAAATTCCTCTTCCATTTGAATTAAAGCAATAATGTTTATTATCTTTTGGCTCCGTACTTTGTGAGGAAATTGGTAGTGAGTGTTTTGTAATTTTATCCTTGATGATTTGTGTATATTCAGTTTTATGATTTGTGGCAAGCTAAAAGCATTAGATTGAGTGGCTGTAATATTACTTTTGACTTTTCTTTATTTCCCTACAAAAGCATTCATTGTTGAACTTTGAATTTTGCAGTTGATTGCCACTGCTGCTCTGTTCCTTGCTGCCAAGTCGGAGGAAACAGCCCGTCCTCTAAATGATGTTCTGATAGCTTCCAGTGAAATTTTACATGTCAAAGATTTTACTACACTCTCATTTATGCTTCCTGCTGTAAGTCTTTCTCTCCGCAATTAACTTTCTCCGCATATATGTGGGTGGCGTCCTTCTGCGTATACGTGCATGTAATTGCATGCAATTTGAAATCTGCTAGAAGGGATTCAGCTATCATGGATCCATCAAATCATTTATTGGGTTTTCTTGCACATATTACTAATGGTAGTCATCACATGGCTTATAGGTCTAGCTAAAGCTAATCATACTTGTATTTATGCTTTTCATAGTATACGTCTAGCCATCAAGGACTTCATATTTAAGATAACCAACTACTGTCACCGGAAGGGGGGAAAAGAAACCCTTTTTCTTCTCTTTCCCTTCCTTAATCTCTTTCCTTTTCCTCCCTCGGGGCAGGTTTTAAAAACCAGTCTTGATCTGTTGAACAACTGATGAGAATTACCTTTGAGCACAAGCATATTGAAATTGGTTTTAATTTTTTTTTTTGGTTGAATGTATATGCTTCCCCCCCCCCCCCCTAACAGGATTGGTTTGAGCGGTATCGGGAGAAGGTGCTTGAGGTGGAGCAGCTGATATTGACAACTTTAAACTTTGAGTTGAATGTTCAGCACCCATATGCTCCTTTAACCTCCACTCTTGAAAAGTTAGGCTTGGCACAATCAGTTATGGTGAATCTGGCTTTGAACTTAGTCAGTGAAGGGTGAGTTTTTTTTTTTTGCCGCTTTTATGTGTAGACCAGTATTTTGTGGAATGAAGTTTCATTATTGAAATATGATGAACTTCAGGATACAACTTATTCGAAGAGGTCTGCTTTTTTCCTAAGAGAATTTGTGTTTTGTGCTCTATCGTAGCTTCTATGTGCTCTCAATGGCCTTCTCTTTTGCTTTTTGCTTTTTGTCTTTTTGTTTCTTTAATTTTGTGCTGTATCAGTTTCTCTATTTTGAACAGAATAGTGGATATCTGAATTTGTGATCTCAGTCAATGTGGTGGCTGGTTGTGCTGGCTACCATTAAGATTGAAGATGACTTGGTTGTTTTGCTTGGTTCCTTTTTGGGTCCAACTCCTTGCCTCAAATCTATTTGTTTCAAATTCTCACCTTATTGTTCTTATCTTATTTGGCATGCGGAATTGATGTGTTGGATTGGAATAATATTGCAGGGTAATAACAGGATTAGCGTGCTCGCTTCTGTCATATTCTTAGCTGGCGGTTGATTTGCTGTGCTCCCAATGTTTTGTTTCTCATCTGAAGTTGAATATCCATATCTTACGGATCTTTTTGTGATGATGACACCTTAAGCATTGCCATTAGCCATATTAAAGATAGCCACAGATACTACAGTGCCAGTTTTATCCTCACTTGTTGTGCATGTGCAAAAAGATGCCCAGTCCTTAGCTGGCAGTTTGGCTGGTGTTTGTAGGATAGGTCTGGGACTGAAAGATGTTTGGCTGGCTGAGTATTTTCCAAAAATTTTGCCAGCAACTCCTTCAAGTGATGATTACCTGGAGTGATGTGTGTGGCTAATAAAATTCGCGAATGGGACTGCTTCTATTTGAAAATGAAAAAAATTTGGCACATCAAAAATGTGTTCTGTTGTAGACCTTTGTCAGATATCAACTTTTAGGTCGTCCTACAGTCAGGATCAGACATAAAAAGTCGAGCTTACTGTGGCCGTAACATTTTGGAAAATTGCGATGTTCCCTCTGTCGTATGTTTTTCATATCCTTTCGCACTATAAGCCAATGCGACGTTGATGCTCCTCAACATGGAAGCCTAAAGCTGACAATTCAGGACGAAGGATAGTAGGGGAACCTGGTAACTGACCTCTACTGTGCTAGAAGAAGTTTGAAAATATCATGGTGCACCCGTTTCCCTTGTGGATCGGGTTTGAAATATTAAAGATTTTTTTTTTTTTTTGTGATTTTGGCACTTGAGAAGGGACCAGGTGTAGCGGGAAAGGCTTTCTTTTGTTGGGAGGGAGGGTTGGGTTTTGATGATTTTACTCCTATAAGTTAGAAAATTTGGTTGCTGGATGGAGATTCTAGGTTTCTGATACGTTCCTGCCACAACTGTACTGGTGGTTATTGGGCCTTCAGAAATCCCTGGGCAAAGGCTTTCTTTTGTTGGGAGGGATGGTTGGGTTTTGATGATTTTACTCCTATAAGTTAGAAAATTTGGGTGCTGGATGGAGATTCTAGGTTTCTGATACGTTCCTGCCACAACTGTACTGGTGGTTATTGGGCCTACAGAAATTTCTGGGCAGTTGTCATAACGGTGTCCACAACTTATTGAGGTTGCATTGTAGTAGGTCCGTAGAAGAGATTCTTGTACAGGTGAAAGTGGCAAGAAGTAGTGGCCTGTTTCCTACACTAAATGCTATGTAGCTTTCCTTTTTTATGTTGAATAATATAAATATAAATATAAATATGTTTTCAATATTATATAAACTACGCTAAATACTATATACTATGTAGCTCTTCCTCTTCTATGTTGAATAATATAAATGCGTTTTCAGTATTATATAAACGATCAAGTAAAATATTTTGAAGTGTATTTGATCTACAAATACATTTCTTACTGAGTGATGCCTTCGGCAGACGTGCTTTGCACGTCTATCATTCATTTTTTTGTTGCAGTATCAGTCTCGTCTAAGTACAGGAGCATTTAAGCTTATCAAATTGGCACATCTATATTTTCTTGAGGAGCAGAATGCCTCGTCTTTGCACTTGAAGTCCTCTGTAGCAGGAAGTTTTGGGTCTGTCGTTTCATTTGTGTTTTATTTCTGGAGTCAATACTGATGCAGCAGAGCAATGGGGTTTGATTCTGTCAGTAGATGGGTTATCATATTTGCTGTAAATTGGTGCCCTTTGGCATTCATTCTGCAGAAGGTTACTGGGTTTTCCAAGTTCAGTTGCTGCTTGGTTAGTTGGTAAGGATTATTGCTTAGGCTTGCTGCTGAGATTTTTAAATATGAGGCTGAGTATGATTTGACAATTCTTTATATGTTTTAGGTTTTATGATTTAGGATTTTAGCTCGCAAACTAAGAGCATATTGGAGTTGTTTGCCATGTGCCAAATAGACTCATTGAATGGTATCTTTTCAGTTTAGTTGTATCATTGCTGCAAATGGTATATTTTCTGGTGACCTTTTATCTCACTGATTTGTGAAGTGATTCGAGAAATGGCTTGAAGCTTTGTGCTATGCAGTCTAAAGCTGTATTTGATTTTGCAGGCTCCGAAGCTTGCTGTGGCTCCAGTTTGAACCGCACCAGATTGCAGCTGGTGCTGCTTATCTTGCTGCTAAATTTTTAAATATGGATCTTACATCATATCATAATGTATGGAAGGAGTTCCATACATCACCATACGTGCTAAAAGGTAGTTTGCATACCAAGAATTGTTTATTAATGAAATGTAGACGTATCTGCAGTTGGCTTCAAGATTCTCAAATTTTTTCTGAACTCTAGCAAAATTTATATTCTTCTTTCTTTTTGGTAAACTTTTGTGGCCTTGCAAAGTTGTAGTGTGACTGGATATAGTACTTGTTGAACAACAAGTGTGATACTCATATAAGTCCTGAAGAGGGCAGTTCTTGTAAGGGTTTCTGTTGATGAGGGTTGGTTTATCTCTGAGATATGCCACGCAGTGGCATATGATATCTTTTCCTTTTCGTGCTTAAGTTCCTACTTCTTGTTTGTCAATGCAGATATTGCACAACAATTGATGGAGCTTTTCTAGAAGAGTCTGCATTGATGTCACATATCAGAAGTCTATGCTTCTTGAAGACGCACGAGAGGAGTAACTTGGATCGAAATTAACTGAGGTACATCCTTCTTAGTCTGTAACACAAATGGTCAACCCTGGATATGTTGTGATTACTTCCAGAATCGTATCACGAATGTATAGAATCATAGCTGTGTCATTGCATTCAAGACATGGTGTGCTTAAGTTCTTCGTTTATACCAGTATTGTTTCTGAACAACAAGAATGGGCATGTACATGAAGCTCAATGACTCATAGAAGGTGTAGTCTCTACTCTTCGGTGTCCTTCGGTTTCTTTTGTATACTTCTTGTATTTGACTTATCATACTTGTACTCACCTTTGCTTTGAAATGAATAAGCATTCCTTTCCCTTCTTGCGTTTGTGTTACCTGATAGACTTAGGCCTTTTTTTCCCTCGTGAAGAGTTGGGTGGGCAAAGTAGCGTAAATGGGGCGTGTATTGTAGTTCAAGTGTCATTTACTTTAGTAACGTGAACAACAACACTACCTCATTGCCTTAGAGATTCTCGCTATGACGAGGCACGAGGGTCGAATGTACGCAACCATACCCATGTATTAGAAACACACAGAGATTGTTTCCTGATGACTCATAATAATTTGTCAAGCTGCATGGATCAACGGCTACTTTACCATATAAGAAGCGCAGTCAATTTAGTGAGACTTTTTGCTTTATTTCATTATATTCTAAAGTCAAGAAAGAATGTGTTCTTGACTTTATTGGAAATGAAAACTCTTTAGTAACGTGAACATCAGATGTTATATGGTCAGGTTATATTCAAATTTCCGCAAGACAAAAAGTGGAGATGTTTATTTCATAAGGGGCCTCTCTATTTGTAATGACAATAAAGGGCAAGCGATTGCGAATATGCAAGGGAATCCAAATATGAAAATCACATGGGTAGCAGATAATTTTATACAGAAATTGGTTAATCATGGGGATGTTAGGTGTTTAAGTGCTTTCAATCAATCATACCCATTATATCCTGACAGTAGCAAAATCTATTGTTAGGGTTTGGAAAAGATGACTGACAAATAATACATATATCTCAAAAGATAGAGACCAATGCTACACGCTAGTGTGACCACCAAGCAGGGGAGCTCAATTGAACCAAGTTTCTAGTTTGATTTGGAATTCCGCACGTCTCATTTAGGTGACAATTTCTACTTAATATCAATCGATTTATTGGTTCCTTAGGTACCGTCTGGAACTATTTTATAGTTGAGATTTGAATCATAAAATTGTATTTATGTTATTATGGCTTAATGAGTTTTATACAATAAAAGTGTGTTATAGGCAGTATAAAATATTCAATATGGTATTCATTTGAATCCATGATATACTCTCTTTTTAATATAAACTAACCGGTTTTTACAAATAGTATCGTTATTTTTTTTCAAAAGATATTTCTTCCTTGTGTAAAAACTAAGAAAATAAATGCATTGCATTAATTAAATAAATTATGCAACAAAGGATACGGTGTTCGGCTGCTGATATAATTAACAACCTTTCCTGAGATGTTTTAAGTAATATGTTGTTTACATAGAGTTGTATGTTTTTAACATTATCCAATTTCTGGGTGGAAATATAACTGGATATTATTAATCTCAAATTCGCTTATAATACTCGAATTTGAATATGTAGGATGTGATCCAGGTTTATATCTTACTAAAGTTCTACTTAAGATCGAAGTGAGTCTTGTTTTCAAAGAAAATCAATTTAATAATGTAACCTAACATATGATAAGAGTTTTTTTCGTTAAAAGATAAGAAAAGAAAAAACTTGATCGGGAAATAGTTCAGTTGATACTCGCGTTTTGACATTTCTAAAAAAACGTAGGTTCGAATCAGAACACGCACAGTGTAGGTGTTTTAGTGTTGTCTGGACCAGTAATGACTATGTCATTACATTCGGTCGCATTACGTTAGAAGATTGCTGGTCCAGCTCACAATAAACACGGGAGAATTCTCTCAAATCTTACTCTTGATTTCTTCTTTCCTAAGCAAATCCACCAACGAAAGTGGAACAAATAAAGGATTATGAATAGTGTTTTTTGCATCTGAGTTGCAATTATAGTCTTATATCAAATAGGATAACTGTTTGATCTATCTGATCGGAACGATCTCTGTGCTGTGGAATTTGCTATCAGGACGTTAGGTCGCATCAATTTTATTTTGGGGGAAGAGAAATATGCTGTCCGATCATTTTCAGAACGGCGTCGAGACGCGAAGATGATGTGGTTGCGATGAGCAGTGGCGGAACCAGGAGTCTCTTCTTGGAGGCATCGAGAGGCTTCGTCACAGGAATACCGTCCATCACTGTTTTGGAACGGAAAAATCCACAAAATCTTCTAGACATATTTTCGTTAAAATCGACAAAATCTTCTAGACATACCGCCGGTCACGAGCTTCTTTAATTTTTTTTATTCTAAAATTAGAAACAAACAACCGTCACAAAAGGTAGTGTTTAACAATGGACATTTAGAAAGGCACTTTACCTTTTAATTTGCATGGAGATTGTTTGTTGCCATGAATGAGACACAATTGTTTCTTGGGAGTTTTCGGAGTGAAATTGAATCTAATAATAGAAATGTGTCCATGCGGCCGAGATGCTTTTGATGATCAATATAGCACGGGCTTTGAAACTAACATCTCAAACAACCCGTCATATATAATTTCTTGTCCATATAATTTCTCATATAGAGCACGCATCTAATTTCTCATAGTAACAGGGTTGGACATTGCGTTTGCAGTCCGCTTCTTTTCTTCTTCTGTTCGATCTCCATCTAAGAACGTCGAAAGAAAATGCTGCTTATTTGTCAAATTGCCAATGTGATACTGGGAGACAAAGATGGTGTTGACAGACTCTTATCATGTGATGAGTTTTTCCACAAAAAGTGAGACTTTCTTCTGTGATTCAAGAACAAAAAAAATGAGATTTTTGTCTTGATTGTGAGAAATCAAATGATGGGATTTTCTATATCTACATGATTTTTTTAAGAACCAAGTGGAATTTCGATCGTAGCCGGAGTTAAAACACCTGAAACTACCTATATATAGGATTTTTTCGTCGGCGTTGGGGCCAAGTAGTGTTCATATATATTGTTTTGTAACACTAAAATGTGCTTTTAAGTCTGCAACATAGAAAAAAGTTAGAATCCAACATAGTTAAAACAGCTGAAGCTAGCTATCCATAAGATTTTTTCGTCTCCGTTGGAGGCAAGTGCCCCAGGCCCACCCTTCCATCCGCCCTCCTCACCTTTTACCTTTGGTGTTGTGTTGAGACTAGCAACCCTGTTGAGTACATGTCACATTATGCAAAATATCAAGGGAAGTTGCCTGATGGGTGCTGTTATGTACTAATTTTTTATCCAGCATCTGAACATTTTATCCGGAAAAGGAACTTAGAGACTTCGTCGGCGTTGGGGGGCACCCTCCGCCCCTGCGGCGATGAGGACGATGAAGCCGGCTGTATCGGCCAGTTTGAGAAGGTCGATGGCGCCTCCGTAGAGAGCCTTGACTATGAAGTTATTGCGAACTGTGCTTATCGACAGGAACAGGTCAATTTTCGTAATTCTACGTTCTAAGCTAAAATTAAGTTTATATTTTTAGTCACATTTGTTAGCCGTTTGATCATTCTTTTTTTTTTTAATGAGTAGGCCCAGAGAGGGAAGCTGTATATGTACTATTCGGTTGGGGTGAAGTGGTTCTTTGCTCTATTGATTGGGATTGGTGAGTTTATATTTCTCCAGTTCTGTTTTCTATAATTTAGAAATTTCCTTCTTTAGAGTGAAAAGAGGAAGACGTGGGGGATCGGGAGGGTTCTTCAAAGAAATTTGATATTTTCTGCTTAGTCTGGGTAGCTGTATTGAAGGTGAGATTAAGTAACTTAATAAAAGCTGCAGCTTGCTAGCCTAGGCTTTTTTCCATGTTCATATTCCTTCAATTTATTTATCTTGCACTTCTATGACCATCTTCTGCCAAAAAAAAGGAAATACCCTTGCCAGTAGTATGAGTGCTGACGAGGTCGGATTGTCTCGCCAAGGTAATAGTCGAAATATCCGGGGTCTAAGGCCGTTATCTCCCCGTCAACAGTCCTTGGAAGCCTGAGAAAAGAAAGAGAGCGTTAGGGGTCCCAGGGCGCTGCCCCGGGGAAACCCTCCGACGTTCAAGTCAGTTGTCGGCATTATAGCGTATGGCTTTAACTGAAATATAGGTTTGATGAAACCTGTTTGAGGTCGGCCAAGGTGTAGGCCGAGCTGAGATGGAGTCTGCCGGTGGCTCACCAGAGACTTGGCTTCCTTACTGTTGAAGAAGCTCTTTTATAGTTGGCGAAGCTGTGTCTCAGATGGATGAGATTAGGACGTCTGGCCCGCTTGCATGATGGCCGTGCAGCTGCTAAGGATTGCTGTGCTGGCACCTTCCCTCCGTATGATTGACAGCTGGAGAGATGAGGCTGCATGAAGGGCACGTAGCAAGGAGTATTGTGACTGTTGTAACCTGGCCGAGATCAATAATCAGATCCGTGGTCGAAATCAGATCCGAGGCCGAGATGTGTTCCATTGGCTGAGGTGAAACTGTTGGGCCCTGTCAGGAACCAAGGGTTGGTTTCCTTTAGCCGAGCTGGACGTATATCCGACCTCTTCTAGATGTCCGAGATACCGTTGTTATGGCCGAGGTGCCATTTTGAAGGGCAGTAATACCGAAGCCTCGTAATAGTGATTGGGCCGAACTCTAGCTGAGCTATCCCTTGACTAAGGCAAAGCTCTATAGCCGAGACAAGATCCAGTGGCTGTGGTATGCCCTTAAGCCGAGGTGAAACCTTTAGGCTGTGGTGAGGCCGTATTGGCCGAGATCATCAAGTGCGAGTCTTGAGCTTCTCTTATCTTCCTGGAATTTAGTTTTATGGAGTGTCATTTACGTTTCTGGATTCCTTATAAACTAAGTGTTAAAGTTTAATTTCGTCTTGGATTCTATCGTCCATAAAATGAAATGGAGATTGTTCCAATTATGGTCAAAACTACTGGATTATTTGTCCTCCTTTCTAGTTTTCTCGCCTTTCCTTTTCTCCAGGAAGACGGGCTGACGTGAGTACTTTTCCCTGTATGACTAAGAAAGGTGTGATACTTACTCGGCTGCTTTCCTGTAGCATTCTAGTTTGTTATTTTTGTTCAATATCACCTTGCAAGGGAGTCTGCGTTAAATTAGATATGTGGAGTAAGCAAATTTACTCCAAGATTTGCAAATAGATGTAACAATTAGATACCCCCACATGCTTCCTTGTACATGTTATTGGAGTTACTAATTCTGAATTCGGACACAAGATCGTGGTTTATTAGTTTTTCAAATTTGATATGTACTAGCAATGATTAGTTTCATTTCTTTATTTCTAGGTACCGGATTGGCAACTGTTTTCATAAATATTTCAGTAGAAAATTTTGCTGGGTGGAAGTACTCATTGACGTTTGAAATTATACAGAAATCATATTTTGCTGGATTTTTGGTGTATATTTTGTTTAATTTGGCTCTGGTGTTGTCTTCTGTTTATATTATCACACAATTTGCACCTGCTGCGGCAGGATCTGGAATTCCTGAAATCAAGGGATACTTAAACGGTAAGTTCAAGTTGAAGGCTGTGTCGCCTCCTATTATGTTGCCAGTTTTTTTTTCTCTAATAGTTTACTAGCGATTCTCTGTGCCTAAAATATGCAGGCATTGACACACATGGTATCCTTCTTTTCAGAACACTGTTGGGAAAAGTATGCTTTTATTCTTTGACTTGTCATTTGTCTTGGTTATATAAGCTTCATCTCAAAGTTTGTATTGTGTTATGTTCTTCCCTTAGATATTTGGGAGCATAGGTTCAGTTGGAGGTGGACTAGCCCTTGGGAAAGAAGGTCCTCTAGTACATACTGGTGCTCGTATAGCGTCTTTGCTTGGACAAGTAAGTAGTCTTGACTTTGAAGTATAAATTACAACCTTTGCTTGTTACTTTGTTGAGAATCCTGGCACTGGTGTGGTGTATAAAAATATCGATGTTTTTCTTGAGTTTCAGGAATCTTTTTCTGGCTGTTCATTTGTTATAATTTCAATATAGTTTTGTTTTATCTTTAGAAGAGGATTATGATACATCTTTCACTGTTGTATCTTCTTTTCATTGGTGTACATTTCAATAGCTGGACATACAACTTTGTAACTCTTGTATGTTTTCCAAACTTTCAGGGTGGATCCACTAAGTATCATCTAAGTTCTAGGTGGCTACAGGTGTTCAATAGTGAAAGAGATCGTCGTGACCTGGTATGTGATATGTGCTTTGTAGATTTTACTGTTGTTTGGAAAGAGAACTTGAAGGAAAATGAACCTGGGGAAAAGAAAGTGGGTGCACGCACTGAATTCCTCCATTTAGTTTCTAAGAAAAGCAATGAGTAGGGATGCTGAAATGCCAACAATCTGCCATATTCTTTTCTGTCTTCTTAAAATAAGTAAGGAGAAACTGGGTTGGTGCCCTGGACGATCAAAGGCTTTGAAGTCAATAAAGATATATTAATGGGGTTGAACTCTGAGGAAAGGGATATATTTTTTTTTTGTAAATAGAAAGGGATATGTAGTGTGTTCTGAAGAGTAAAAGTTTGGCATAGTGGGGGAATTTCTTCATTGCCCTTTTCCTCTGTGCTTGTTTATAGCAGACCAACTTTAGACTGTTCTACTCTATTTGATGATCAATATGAAGCAATGGTAGAATTTTGATCCTCACTCTATAGTTGTAGAAAGCTTTACTATTTTCCTCCAACATAGAGGAAGTATTAGACTTAAATAACCATGATACTTGTGAATGTCAACTAAAGAAGGTGGTAATCCATATAGAGCAGGTATATAATTAACACTAGAATTTATCGACTTCTTGGAGGTGGTGGCATTTCCTGTGTTTGCTTCTACTCCTCATAAAACACTGAGTATAAAATACACTATCCCAAAGGTTCCTGTTTAAGAAATGATCTTTTAGGGATAATGCTTGAAATTTGTTCTCATCTAGATTGCATGGACACAAATGTACATGTTATGAAGTAAGGAAATATAATATAGATGTGAATACTACTAGACCTATTGTACTGAGTACTGAATATTTGAGGCTTATTTCAATCCAATGGGTCCTCAATGGTGCTCAATATGAAAGTTTTTTTTGTTTTCTCTTTTTTATGCTGCAAAGAGGTGAGATGGCTGCTCATTTGAATGACTTAATGTCATGAAAAAGGTGACCTGTGGATGTGCAGCAGGAGTTGCGGCTGCTTTCAGAGCTCCAGTTGGTGGTGTATTATTTGCACTGGAAGAAGTTACATCTTGGTATGACTCCTTACCTGCTTACCTCTGTTTGATTTTGCATCTTGTTGTGTATTTGAATCTTTGGAGAACTCTTAGTAGAGCTCTTACAAATAGAAGTTTTTTAGTAAAAGCAGAATACAAAATGGCAGGCCTTTTTCCGGATTACTTTCTCTGGGTTCTCGACAATGTCTGGTTTAATGAAACTTGAATATATCTGTTTTAATGAAACCTTATGTGTCTGTTTTAATGATTCATGAATCTTGTTCGGCCACATTATGACTTTAATCTTTGAGTTTATTTAGCTTATCTTGGTTCCTCTTCTGCATCCTTTAGTGGTAGATGTTGTGAACTGATTTTCTACTTTGGTGTATGGATCCAGGTGGAGAAGCCAACTTATGTGGCGGGTTTTTTACTTCTGCCATTGTTGCTGTTGTAGTGCGTACGGCAATGGGTTGGTGCAAGAGCGGAAAATGTGGACATTTTGGCTCTGGAGGCTTTATTATATGGGATGTCTCAGAGTAAGGAGATTCATAGTTGCGTCTTTATATAAAATCTGCATTGCAAACCAACAGCATTTTGATTAAATTCTTCTTAGTGGGCAAGAAGACTACTCATTTCAGGAGCTGTTGCCAATGGCTGTCATTGGAGTTATTGGTGGTCTTCTGGGTATGAGATTTGCTATAATGCAGGTTTTCTTTTCGAACCTCCAGTGAGAATAACTCTTGACTTGTTTGATGAATGCCTATCTTATACAGGAGCGTTATTTAATCAACTTACTCTTTACATAACTAACTGGAGGAGAAACTATTTGCACAAGAAAGGGAGCCGTGTCAAAGTAAGGACTTAAAACAGATTTTATCCTACATGCCATTGTGCTTCATATATTCCAGAGTGGTAGCGCTTGAAAGTCTGACTATTGCTTTCTGATCTGACAGATTATAGAAGTATGCATCATTTCAGTGTGATCACCTCCATCATCTCTTTTGGTATACCACTTTTTAGGAAGTGCACTCCTTGCCCTGAATCAGATATTAACTTGGGCATTGAGTGCCCACGTCCACCAGGGATGTATGGGAATTATGTTAATGTAAGAACTCTTGTGGCTTTTTCAGCATCTTTTGCTCTCAAGTAACATTTCACTGTCTGTTCTTTTGTAATATAAGATCATTGTTTGCTCCTTTGTATCTATCTTAGTGTCTTATGCAATCTAGGTTATGTTTCATTTGAAGTTTTTGGGAAATAGGTTTCAGGCCGATGGCGGATCCAAAAGTTTTTTCCAGTGGAAGAATTATTATGAAGGGCTTTTTAGAAGTTTGTAATATTTAAGTAAAAAAGAAAAGAATTTTGTACATGTGTGTGTGTCTATGATGTTTTTGTATACATGTAGATTGGGTGTCCCCCCCCCCCCCCCCCTTTTGATACATGAATCTGTGCATGCATACATACATGCGTGTAGAATTTTTTTTTGTTTACGTGTGTGCATGGACGTGTATATGTACATTTATGGTTTTTTTTTTTCCTTGGGATGAGGTATATTCTTTTTCACTTGATGCTTTTGGTGGTGATTTCTTTGTGTTATGTGTTTATCTGCAGTTCTATTGCACTAATAAAAGGGAATACAATGATCTGGCTACTATTTTCTTCAACACTCAGGTTTGCAAAATTTTCACCTCAAACTTAATTTCTCCCTATATTCATTGATCAGTTACTCTGTACCCTTTCCTTTTTTTTTGAGTTTGCTGTTGCTTATGCCTTTAACTCGTGTGCTTTCAGGATGATGCTATCAGGAATCTATTCAGTGCTAAGACTGTAGAAATGGAGGCAATCGAATATTATTGATTGACTTAAAATAATTGTTTACAACGTGCTCCTATTTATAGATTGATGAGAGGTCAATCCACCATTTGTATTTATGGTAACTATATCAATTATCTTCTAACTATGGAAAACCAATATACTCCTATTTATTATATTCCAACCTTTGGTGATACTCTTGCCTAATTGTAATTGTGTCACATGTATCACACTAAAGTTGTGTAGTGTGCACTAATGAGGCTCCCGGTAATGATCCCGTAAATCCGGGATATTTCTACACCCTCCCTCAAGCTTAGATGTAGATATTAATACATCTAAGCTTGGACAATAAATGTTGAAATATCTTGACTGAGACTGGTTTTGTTAGGAGGTCAGCTATCTGGTCTTTTGTTGGGACATGCTTTAGACTGATGAGTTTGTCTTCGATCTTTTCTCTGATGAAGTGTTTATCCACATCCACGTGTTTAGATTTGTCATGTTGAACTGGATTCTCTGCCATGTTGATTGCTGATGCATTATCACAATATACTTGGATAGGTTTGTCAAATTGTTGCTTGAGGTCTGTTAAGACTGTCTTGAGCCACATTCCTTCACATACGCCCAGCGCCAGTGCCCTTAGCTCTGCTTCTGCACTGCTCCTAGCTACCACTCATTGCTTCTTGCTCCTCCATGTAACTAGGTTGCCCCATACATACGTACAATATCCTGTGGTTGATCTTCGATCTGATTTTGACCCTGCCCAATCAGCATCTGTATATACTTTTATACTCCTATCTGATGTCTTTTTAAAGTGTAAACCTTGTCCATGAGTATTCTTTAGATATCTGATAATCCTCATAGTGGCTTTTAAATGCTCATTAGTAGGATTATGCATGAACTGGCTAATGAAGCTTACAACATAGCATATGTCAGGTCTTGTGTGAGAAAGATATATCAATTTTCCCACTAATCTTTGATACCTTAGTTTGTCTACAGGTTTTGTATCCCACACTTCTCTTGGCTTATACCCTGGTTCTACTGGTGAAGTGGCTGGTTTACAACCTAACATACCAGTTTCCTTTAGTAAATCCAAAATGTACTTTCTTTGGGATATGCTCATGCCTTCTTTGTTTCTGGCAACTTCCATGCCAAGAAAGTATCTCAGTTCTCCTAATTCTTTGACTTCAAACTTTTGTGATAGTTTCTTTATGACTTCTTGGATTCCTTTTTCATTGTTACCTGTGATGATTATATCATCAACATATACAATAAGAACTGTTAATGACCCATTTTCTGAGGTATGTAGAAACAAAGTGTGATCTCCATGACATTGTACAAATCCCTGGTCTTTTACTTCTCTAGTAAATCTTTGAAACCAGGCTCTAGGAGACTGTTTCAAACCGTATAAAGATTTTTTCAATTTACAAACCATATGTTTGTTTGTTTCATTTGTGAACCCCGGGGGAATATGCATATACACTTCTTCTTGTAGGTTTCCATTTAAAAATGCATTTTTTACATCTAGTTGATGCAATTTCCAGTCCAAGTTTACAGCAATGGTAAATATGACCCTTACTGTATTGAGTTTTGCTACTGGAGCAAATGTCTCTGAATAATCTATTCCATATGTTTGTGTGAATCCTTTTGCTACCAATCTAGCTTTATATCGATTAATTGTTCCATTAGTGTTGTATTTAATGGTAAAAATCCATTTGCACCCTATTGGTCTAACCCCTTTTAGACGTGGAGTTAGCTTCCAAGTGTCAGATTTTATTAAAGCCTTCATTTCTTCATTTACTGCTTCCTTCCAATGTGGTATTGACAGTGCTTCATTAATGTCTTTAGGAATCAGTTGTGAGTCTAGGCTACTAGTGAAGGCTTGGAACTCATGACTTAACTTTGAGTATGTCAGGATGTTATATAGAGGATGCTTTGTACATTCTCTGGTTCCTTTTCTGAGTGCAATTGGTCTGTCATCAATTTCTTGATTGTCTGGACATAGTTCGTTCCTTTGTGTATGATATACTGAATCCTCTGTATGTATGTTTTGTTCATTTGGTTGAAGAATATTTCTCCTGTTATATACTTTCTGAATGGGAGGTCTTCGTTGTATATTCGTTAGTTGGTCATTTAATGATTCATTTGAGGGTTGCTCTTGATCACTTAAAGGTTCCACAGGTTGTGTACCTAGGTCAATGAGGTTCCAGGTCTCTTCCCGGATTGCGTCGGTTATTGGCTTTTCATAGAAAGCTTGAGTTTCGTTGAATGTTACGTCAAGTGTTGTGTATACTCGTTTATTGTTTGGACAATAGCATTTGTATCCTTTTTGAGTTCCAGAGTATCCAATGGACATGCATTTTATGGCTTTTGGGTCGAGCTTGGTTCGATTGTACACGTGTACATACGCTGTGCACCCGAAAGTTTTAAGAGGCAATTCTGACATTAGACGGTCATATGGATGACTATCTATTAGTGTTTGTCTTGGAGTTTTAAACGCAAGAGTCCTAGATGGCATGCGGTTGATGAGATAAGTAGCAGTTAAAACTGCTTCACCCCAATACTGTTTAGGCACATTCATTGAGTTCATGATGGCTCTTGTAACTTCCAATAGGTGTCTATTTTTTCTTTCTGCTATCCCATTTTGTTGGGGTGTATGGACACATGAGGTTTGATGATGTATCCCTTCTTCAGCCATATAGGCTTTTAATGTTTTGTCTAAGTATTCAGAAGCGTTGTCTGATCTTAGAGTCTTGATATTCGTTCCAAAATGATTTTTTACAAGTTTGTGAAATGTTTTGAAAACAGTTTCTACTTTTGACTTTTGCTTCAAAAGGTAGATCCATGTTACACGTGTGTGATCATCCACAAAGGTGATAAACCACCGGGTTCCACTGATGTTGGCAATTTGAGATTGACCCCAAATATCGGTATGTACCAGATTAAATGGTTTTGACTCTGTATATTGTTTGTTTGAGTAGGAATGCCGAATGTGTTTAGTTAATTGGCATGTCTCACAAGTTAATGAGTTAGTATCCACACCGATGAACAATTTTGGAAATAACCTTTTTAGATATATAAAACTTGGATGACCAAGCCTCTTGTGCCCGAGTATAATCTGGTTTGAGGCAATACATTTATTTCTACTAGTAGTAGTACAATTTATTCTTTTTCCGGCCTTGTAGCCTTTTATTCTAATCGCACTACTGTGCCCATTTGACATAGCCGTTCGGTCTTGTAATTCTGGACTGAGTAGGAATAGCCCCCTGACATGCTTAGCACTGCCAATCGTCATTCTCGAACATGCATCCTGAAAATAACATGCATTTGGTGAGAACTTGATAATACATCCAGAATCTCTTATTAATTTTCCTACAGAGAGGAGATTAAATTTTAAATCTGGAACATACAGTACATTTAGTAAGGTAAGGTTGGGATTTAGTTTAACTGATCCCTTTCCCATTATTTTTCTAGTGGTTCCATCTGCTAGTTGGACAAATGTAGGTAAAGAAAATTTAGTGTAATTAATTAAGTTTCTACCTTTATTTGTCATATGATCAGAAGCACCAGAGTCTACAATCCATGGTTGATTTTGACTCTGATTGCCGCCGCCTAGACCACCAGTATTGGCCATTGATGCTTGGATCGGTTCCTGAGTCTCACCCCCTTTTTGATTTAGGAGATTCAGCAGGGCCTCAATTTGATCCTTAGTAGGTAAGTTGGTGTTTTGAGGTTCAGCAGGGGGCCTATTCGCATAGGTCGTTTGTGGTGGTTTTGAATTTCTCCAATTGTTGTTTGCTTTTGACTCAAAATTGTTTGTTGGCTTTCCATGTAACTTCCAGCATTCCTTAGCAGTATGTCCGGATTTCTTGCAAAAATTGCAGTATGGTTTGTTTTGCCGTTTAGAATTAGGAGTTGGGCCTTCGGAAGGGTTGAAGGTTCGCTTCATCACTAGGGCCGATCCTTCGGTCATGAGTGGTGTTGAATCAATCATTAGCTTTCGCCTACTTTCCTCGTGCCTCACTTCAGAGAACACGGCTTTGAGGCTAAGAATGGACTTCATTCCCGGAATTCGGCCCCTAACACTGTCCAGTTCAGAGTTTAGACCAATCAAGAATCTGAATACTCTTTTTGTTTCTGTCAGTTCCTTGTACAGTGCTGCATCGGCTGTGCATGTCCAGTTAATAGATTCAAAGGCATCAATTTGTTGCCACGCACGGGTAAGTTGAGTGAAATATTTGGTGACATTCATATCTCCGTGCTTAATTTCTTGTAACTGGGATTCAACTTCATACAGTTCAGAGGTGTTATCCTTCTTTGAGTACATTTCTTGGGCTGCTACCCAAATTTCATTTGCTGTTGAGTACAGCAGGAAATCTTCACTGATGTCAGGGTCCATGGACCCAATGAGCCAGGACATAACCATGCTATTTTCGGCCTTCCAGAGTTTAAACCGAGGGTCGGTTGTGGAAGGGGCAGTGACATTTCCAGTGATGTAATCTTCTTTGCCCTTTCCCGTTATGAACATTTCCATGGCTCTTGACCAGGAGAGATAGTTGTAACCGGTTAGTTTGTGTCCGGTTATTACCATTGGAATCCCATCATTGTGGGTATTAGACCCTGCTCCGGCCTTGCTGCCTGGAGTGGAAACGTGCTCAATAGCACTAGTGTTTGATGACTCAGTGGCCATTTGTATGAGATTAAAGTATAAGAGGAAAGAGGTGTGTTTTGGATTTTTTTGTTTGGGGTTCGCCGGACTGTGGCCGACGGGAAGCTTGTCGGAGTAGTTAGCCGCCGGTAGTGGCTAGCTCTGATACCATGTAGAAATGGAGGCAATCGAATATTATTGATTGACTTAAAAGAATTGTTTACAACATGCTCCTATTTATAGATTGATGAGAGGTCAATCCACCCTTTGTATTTATGGTAACTATATCAATTATCTTCTAACTATGGAAAACCAATATACTCCTATTTATTCTATTCCAACCTTTGGTGATACTCTTGCCTAATTGTAATTGTGTCACATGTATCACACTAAACTTATGTAGTGTGCACTAATGAGGCTCCCGGTAATGATCCCGTAAATCCGGGATATTTCTACAAAGACAATCCATGAATTCAGTGCCCTGAGCTTGCTGACCTTTTTGGTATAGCATCACAATTTTGAGCATGTTACATATCTCCCTTTTTGAAAACGGGCTTTTGCATGTTACAGTTTCCTATGCAAATGGTGAAACATGCCTAAAGGATTATATTTACTTGATAAACCTTAGGATATTACTACTCTAGAGTATTGCAAAAGGGACTTCATTGAAGTCTTCTGAGTTTGTTGATTGGGGAGAATGATTGAGTGTTTTATTCCATGTTGCTTCACTTGTAAGCCTGGATGTTGATGATCTGTCAAAATGGACCAATCTTATTGACTTATTAGTGTGCATAGACTTTCTCAATGAATTAGGTGATGTAGGATTTTATATCTTGTAAGGCAGTGAAAGGTGAATCTTCCTTCTTAATATTTTTTCTATTGGGGTATTAGCAGTTTTTCTCTCTTGTTTGCAGGTTATGTTTTATGCTTTAGCTGTGGTAACTTTTGGAACCGCTGTTCCAGCTGGGCAATTTGTTCCTGGCATAATGTTTGGATCTACTTATGGACGTTTGGTTGGCATGTTTGTCGTTAGCTTTTACAAGAAGCTGAATATTGAGGAGGGAACGTGAGTAGTTTTTCTTCTCTCATTAAGTTGTGGTTAACCCAGCTTACTTGTGACTTCGAAGTAGTCCCATACAATCCTTTCGCATACCACTCCCATCTTCAGGTTCAACAGTTTCAGAATTAAAAGATTTATTATTTCTAATGTTATATATGTGTTTTGGGTTAACTTTGAAACTTCAATCTGAATCATTATGTGGAAAGATCTTATCATCTATAACTTTTCGTTACTACAGAATGCATGACTTTTGCTTAGTTGCCTAGTAAATGAACAAGGGCTGAATTGTTGTGAGCCGTCTATTTTGTGGTTGTCTTGGACAACTCTTGTACAGGTTGGCAATGTCCATTGGTATTTATTTTGATTGCTCTGTTTTAGTCGTTAGTCACTTATAGCTACTTCTGTAAAAAGGTTGGCACTAGATATAGATAAATCCTTTGTAAGCCACTCATATTTTGCGTCAATTATTTCGAAGGTTCCTCTCCGATAGCAATATCTACTGTAAATTTGCCTTTTTTGGCTTTATATGAAAATTAACTTGCAAAAAAAAGGACTTTTGCCCTAATTTAATGCTTTAAACTATTTTCAGTTGTATTTGTATTAGTTTGTGTTGTTATTGAGAAAAGGATGTGGGGCTTTTGCTTAACTGCATGGCTGCACCATATGTAGTTCCATGTTTTTGTCTTCATTCATTTCATAAATGTATTGGTGCATCTTCCAGGTATGCTCTGTTAGGGGCTGCTTCTTTTCTTGGAGGTTCAATGAGGATGACTGTTTCTCTTTGTGTTATTATGGTGGAGATTACCAATAACTTGAAGCTGTTGCCTGTTATCATGCTTGTTCTCCTTATTTCAAAGGTCAGCATAGTCTGAACTCTTTCTTCCTTTGGTTTTCTTTGGCAGATCTTGAGTTATCTGTACCATGTGCAGGCTGTTGGTGATGCCTTCAATGAAGGTTTGTATGAGGAACAAGCTCGATTAAAGGGAATTTCCCTTGCATGAATCAAGACCAAAGTACCTGATGCGTAGTATGACTATCAAAGAGGCTTGTGGCAATCAGAAGGTGAATCTCATTTCATCGTTTCAAAGACTTTGCTGCTGCTTTTACCGTTCACATGATAACCCTTTTTTGTGGACCACTTTAAGTGGTTAAAGGGTGTGAAGGAGAAGAAAAGAATGTGTTGGACATACTAGATTTTCGCCATTGTAAAATTTCTATCCCTAAACTATTTTTTGATGAAACCTCATCCTTTATTCTCTTTATGTCTCTTAAATCCCTGAACTGGAAACAAAATCAGAAACCATTTATTTAACCAAACCCCTTTTCACTATATAGCCCGCGATGCAAAGTAAATCAGCCTTTCTATTTACACAAAAGGAATTTGAATTGGGACACCTAGTCGATAGAAGTTATCTTGTACTACCCATGATTTTTCGGTTTGGCCTGTTCACAGGCTTTCTTCTCTGAAGTCTGAATCAATCTTATTCCTATCCATCAGCCTGCCCCCAACTATTTAGAAAGAGGGCAAATCAAAGGGAATATTGTTCTTTTCATATTCTCCACAGGTCTCTCTCTCTCTCTCTCTCTCTCTCTCTCTCTCTCTCCTTTTTAGGCCATTTTGTCTTCCTATTCACTCAAAGTCCCCAATAATTTGCTGCTCCCTGGCTTCCTCTTTCACCACCACAACCCTTGTTCATTTATCTGCCATTTTGGCTATTGATATCTAGGTTCCTCATGATATCGATCGTTATCTGCCAGAGAATTCCTGCTTTTTGTGCTGTATTGCCACCGGCCTTATGTTGTTACCTTGTTATATGTCTTCTTTTTTGCTTCCCTTTCCCCTCTCCTTTTTCTTGTGACTATACTCTCTCTTGCCCTTGCATTTATTCTAGGTGGTCTACTTTCCTCGGGTAGTGAAGGTTGCAGACGTCGTCTCCATTTTGAGGAGTAATAATCATAATGGCTTCCCTGTGATTTGGTTTTGGTGTCTGTCGTACTTATATTTCCTGTTGATCACGCAGTGATTTTATCTTCTGACAAGTCAGGTTATTGATCATGCTAGAAGCGGAGAGACACTTGTTATTGGGCTAATATTACGAAGGTAGTGGATAACATATTTCTGCTAGTTCAGTATTTTGATATTGCCGCCGTATTTTTTCCAACAGATGTAAAATAGAAACATTAGTCAGTCGTCTAATAATATAGCCTATCCTTTATGTACAATTAATGAGTTTATGGGAAGCCTGCCTGAACAATTGCAATGTGTTTTTTTGTCCATTCTAGTCATCTATTGGTGCTTTTACAGTCCAAGGTTGATTTTCAACATAGTCCTCTGCCTCTGGATTTGGGAGGCGGTTATCTTCCCATCAGGTAAACTTAGGTTGACCTATAATGTTCCGGTTCCTCGGCCTCTCCTGTTGTTGGCTGAAAATCTGTATATGAATCAATTGCAGGCACAATCTCAGTGAATTTGTGAAACCTGTTTCCAGCAGAGGAGTAGGAATAGATGACATTTATCTGACTCCAGATGATTTGGAAATGTATATAGATCTTGCCCCTTTTGTCAACCCATCCCCTTATATTGTGCCGGAGGACATGTCATTATCAAAGGTAAAATTTTTCAGGTTAATTTCTCTTCACTAACTTGAGTAAGTTTTGCAACCTAACTGATGCTGCTGCTGCCACAGGTATATAATCTCTTTCGCCAGCTTGGTTTGAGGCACATATTTGTTGTTCCTCGTGCTTCTCGCGTAATTGGCATGATAACCAGGAAGGATATGTTAATTGAGGTACACTCACATGCATAAACACAAATTACATCATTCATATGAGCAGATATGCAGGCACATGCTACAGTTTTTGCATCTGATTACGTATATATTGAACGTATTTCTTGTGCTGCAGGATGACGAGGATTTAGCTGATGTGGAGCTTCAATCCACTAGTGTAAGGTCTCTATCCTGCTTTTTTCCATGTGCTTGTTTTCTTGCATCCGAACAAGTTCTCAAAGTGGAGACCAGGGGCCATTTTGTTTCTTTTCTTTGTTTCTTTCTTTCTTTTTCTTCTTTTTCTGTTAAGCTATATATATTACGCGAAAGTATAAAGTTGTTGTGCATGTAACTTTGGTCTTTGATTAATGGATCTTTTGTGGGCAGAGGCAGTAAACCTGACAACTTCAAGATACGTAGGTCAGAGTAAGAAGACAGAACGCAGATGGTGAACAACCTCTACTTGATGGCCTTCTTGTATAATATATTCTCTGGTGATGTGACGCGGTTTTCGAGTCTGCGTCTGCCACTGCTGTGTAGAGAGTAGAGTATAGAGGACTAGTGAGAATTTTAGTTATTGACTATGTATTCTGTAGTATATCGACATAGGTTATAGAAGTTGTATATACGGGTGTATCCGTTGCGCCCTTTTCTTTGTTTATGGCTCAGATGAAATAGAAAGAGAGCAACTTCCTTCATTACTAACACCAGAAGTTTTGTACCATTTCTGGCAAATTGCCGGGAGAAAAATGAAGATTATTACAATTTAGTGCTCAATTTTTTCCCAGAATGAGAAAGTTATTCATGCTTTTGCATTGAATCAAAATAAAAGATAAAAAATCGCAACTCTAATGGTTTCCGAGACGTGCGTATTTTAACATAGACATTTTTACCATTTACATAAAAAATTTTAATACGGTCAATAACTAATAACTATGTATCTTAGTAGTTATTTATTTGTTAATAAAAGATTTAAATATAGGAGCATGCCTCGTATTCTGCAGTTCAGCTCAGTAAAAGGTAGGCAAAATATGAGGTTTCTAATCACACGTTGCCACGTATACAAATAGGACATAGGTTTAACTTTTTTTTGCTTTTTTTATAAAAATAGTTTGTATACGTAGCGGCGTGTGATTAGAGACCTCGTATTTTATTATTAACAGATAAAGAATGTGAGCTAAAATTTTCATACTTACATAACCGGATGCTTCCTCAAGGTCTGCATACTCTAAAATTTCTTAATTGACTTGAGTGCCGAAAGGTTTTCCTAGATCAAACCTTCGGAGACTTCTAACTATTGTCTGTTTTGCAGGTGTTCATTCGTCTTACAAGTTCAAGTAGTCTTACATCAAGTCCATTACCAAAATCTATTGCCTAAAAACCTAAGTGTTCATATAGTTTAACCCTATTCTTTGAAACATCTCATTGTTTCTTTGTTAAGATACTGACAAGTTTTGTAGTGTCAAATGACTAATAAGTAAGCAATTACAAACCAATAAGACATGACAGTGATGAATGTACAAAACACTAGATCCGCTTTCAATTATTATGTTTTCAATTGACAGTTGAATAACTACTAGAATTTCATCGATGAACATCATAAAAATTGCCTAAGATACTAATTCACAGCCCATATTTGGTATTAGTAACACAAAAGTCGAGGCTTCTCAATAGTTCTTCTAAGACATTTTGCAACATTGTGGACAAGTAAATTGAGACAGTATTGTCATAATAAGACACATTTTACAACTGAGAAGAGGGATTAAAACCCTTAACAACATGCCCATTTTTCTTGGCATCATCAGCCTCCCCAACCACTTCTTCATCAGCATAACCATCAAGGAACCTCTTCCAAAGCCAATGCTGCTTCCAAACCCTCTCAGTCATTTCCTCAATCGGCACGTTTTTCGTCTCGGGTACCAAGAAAAACACAAAGAATGACATGATCAGAACCCAACCAGAGAAGAACAAGAAAATCCCAAACTTGAAATGGCACAGCATGGAAAGGAAGGCTTGTGCTATGACAAAAGTAAACAGCAAGTTCACACACACAGTGACACTCTGCCCGGCCGACCGCGTCTCAAGCGGGAAAGTCTCACTAGGAATAAGCCATCCTAAAGGTCCCCAAGACCATGCAAATGAAGACACAAATGTGCAAATCAAAATCACCACGAATATCGCGTATCCATGACCAAGATTCTCCGAATGATCTGTGACTTTTAAACCTAAGATCACCGCGATCACAACTTGCGACAAAAACATTTGTACCCCTGCTTCCAGTAAGAGGATTCGTCGTCCTAACTTATCCACAGAGTAAATGGATACTATGGTGGATAAAACATTGACTGCCCCTGTAATGACAGCTGAATAGAGAGATGCATTGCCACCAAATCCCACTGTATTGAACAACACTGGTGCATAGAACATTATGGCATTGATCCCAGTTAATTGTTGAAAGATCTGCACCCAAATTTGACCAATTTGTATATCAGCATCATTACAATGAACTAGAAAGTGACCTTAAGATCATAAACCTTCAGACTTAGTTACTAGGCATATCTCAGTATATCACAACGACAGCAAAAGCTATCGCTAGAGTGTGCTATCGCTAGAGTGTGGAGAAGGTGGGAGGCAGACAAACAATGCCTCCATCCCAAATGATAGAGAGTTTGCGTTACTAATATAACGAGTAGCTAAATTAAACATATTTAATACATGAGAAAGACATTGAAACAGACCTGTAAAGCGACAGCAATGACCAATTGAGGTCTATTTCTACGCATGAGGAGATTTCTGAAAGGGTGTTTGACTTGCTTGGCAATACGACAGGCCTCCACAAGCTCCAAGAACTCAGGTTCAATATTATCAGTGCCCCTAATTTTTCTAAGGACTTGCTTGCCTTGCTCCAAGTGACCTCGCTCTATTAGACTGTTAGGGGTGTCCACTACAAATAGGGCACCCAACGTCAGCAGTCCTGCCGGTATTCCAGCTAATCCTAGTGATAGCCTCCATCCCCATCCTCCTTTTATTCTGTATCAAAATGTTAATTATAACATCATCAAAAAAAAAAAAAAAAGTACTTGTAAGTTGTAACCATATTAATCAAAATATCCCAGAAAAATATACGTATAAACCTATTTTAACCTGTTTTTTTGGTGAACCAATTAAGTGAGTCATTTTGTTTTATTCTATTATATTCTAACGTAAACAATCCAGAATAGAAAAAAAACTGTTAGTGGCTTTTTGACAATCTTACTTAATTATTTTTTATTCATCTACGGCAACAGCAACAATATTACCCATTGCCTTAGAGACTCTCGCCTATGGTAGGGTATGGGGGATCGGATGTACGCAACCATACCCATATGTTAGAAACACATAGAGGTTGTTTTCGGATGATCTATAATAATGCGTCAAGCTATGTCGATCAACTGATACTTCACAATATAAAAGTCAAGGAAAAGTGTATCCTTGACTCCATCGAAATAGAAACTTTATTTTTTATTCATCTAATCATCAGAAATTATGAACTGTTCAAAACTATTAGACATGGGTATTTTATTATTTTCTTTTCATGTATCTCACTAGTGTATGCTTTTTTTTTAAAATTTGCACCCAACAACAAGAACATTACCATATTGCTTTATAGTCTTCCGTTTATAGCAAGATAGAAGTTAGATGTATGCAACCATGTCTATGTGTTAGAAACACACAGTAATTGTTTTTCGATGACTCCTAAAGAAAATTGTGTGAAGGTGGAAAAATAATATTAAGTCACTCATGTCTATATCCTTTTTTAATTTTTTTTTTTGAGTGGTGTACCAAAGTTTCCTTGAATTAAGGAGCCGAAAAGTTGGAACTAGATTGGTTTGAGTTCGGTTCGATAACCCTTTAAATGTTTAAACAAGACGAACAGTTCGTGGATAATTCGGCTTGTTTAAATAAACGAACCCACACAGTTATTTGCGAACTATTCGGTTCGTTAAACATCCCTACCCAAAACATGAGTTACTAAAGAAAAACAAAAAGAAAAGGGTGAAGGGAAGGACTAACTTTGCAGTACCGTAATTGACAAGGTTGGCAAAAAGAATCCCAATGGTGACATTGAGTTGGAACAAAATGTTGAGCCCTCCTCGTATTCTTGTGGGTGCAATCTCCGACAGAAACAGTGGCACTGCCTGAAGTTCAACCCAAATAGTCAAGCCTATCAACTTGGAAATATTCCATGACTTATAACAAAAATTTTATGACAATAGCATTTTGAAAAAAAAAAATATATAATATTACACATAGGTTAAGGTGTTGTTTCTATTCTTGAAGATCAATTTGCACAAAGTGTTCAATCATAAAAGAACAAAATTGACTACGTAAATATGTTACAAGACACAACATTTGTATTCCGAATTTCCTTCTGCTTATGGAATATATTTAAAGTTATATTGGCGGAGGGTTACAATATACTTAGAAAACCAACTATGCATATAGAAGAACAAAGATTATTTATCAGGGGACAGATATATATACATAAACAACAGGATGAGATCTCCTCATCCATAAATTCTTCATTCCCTTCTCACCGTCCACCACGTAGCAGTAGGAAAGGTGGTGATGCTAGATGAGAGGGTGAGGAGAAAGAGATGCAGAAGAAAGAGTAGCTACCATGTGGCGATGGGGAAAGGGTGAAGAATTTGGGTGTGAGGAGATCTCATCCCATAAACAGCTTGCTACTATCATCTAGAAAATGATCTATGAAGTTTGAACAGATTTAGACCTTAAACATTATTTTATCAGATAAGGTAGGAACAGATCACCAGCGATGAGTATGACCTCCGAAGCCTCAAGGTTCATAAGAAATCTCAATTATTTTACTATGCCAACATCGACCTAATAAACGATATAAGGAAAAAAAGCAAATAATCAATGCCATATTGCCAAGGCAAATAATAAGGTCATATGGTATCTGATTCAATTAGGTTAAAAAATTATCAACATAATTTGTTATAAAAATATTGTATAAAATTTCTGCTTTACTAATTTTAAAAATCCGTTCAATTTCTACTTTAATAATCTAAAAAAGCCGTTCAATTTTTAATTTATATTATTCACATATCCCTTTCGCGGACTACATATGATAAGGTTGCAAAAGGTAAGAAGCACGTGGACGACTACAAGTCTACGGCTTTATTTCCAACTTTTATGGGTCCCAAGATGTTGAAGTCACATGTGCGAAATGGAGCATCTGCTGAAAATGAAATTCAAATTATTGTGGGCAAATAACAAAAATAAATAAATAGAAAACAAAGAATCTACATTATATCCATAAAGATATAAAAGACGACCTGTCTTTACTTTCATCCCTTTGGTCCAGATATCCATTTTAATTTAGCCCGTAAAAATATCATGTAAGTTATAAGAGTACGTTAGCCAAGATGTTACCTGAGGTAACAAAATTTGTTTCATAAAATAAAATTACATGGGCCTTTGCAAATGAATCGAAATTTCTTACATGTCTTAGTCGTAAACGTTCACATAATTGCAAGAAATGTACGTTACGGTATAAATAAAATAGACATATACAACAACAAGCATACACAGTATGTCTTAACGACAACCAAAGTTATTGCTACGGAAAAAAAACATATACAAACTCTTTATTTATTTATTTTCATTAAAAAGGGCCGAATAGTACATGTAACTTATGATTTTCTAAATATTTGACATACAAGTTCGTTAGAAAGTAGGAACATAATTTGCAAAGATACGGGTGATGTGAGATTGCGAAGATATAGAACGTAAGCATTATGGATTCAAAGTTCAAACGACCTTTTATTCCTCCAATAAACGGTTAAGTTGGGTAGAAAAGAATCATATTTCAGAGGAAATTTTGCCTACAAAAGCAAAATCAGATGTTGATGTTGGAACGCAATAGACGCCTTAGTTGACTGTACGAAAAACCCAATCCTCTCCATTGTTGTATGTTACTACTTGATACAATACGTTTCTATATTTGCGTAATATCTGAAGAGGAGTCGGATCGTTTCGTAATCTAATGTATGTAGTCATATTCTATATTTTGTGTGTGAGACTAAAATTTGAAGGGAAAAAATACTACACAAGGGTACCTGATTAGCAAAGCCAACTCCACAACCAAGCAAAATTCTACCAATAATAAGCATGGCAAGGTCCTGAGCTGCTGCATTTAGTGTCACTCCGGCTAAGAAAAACACGCCGGCGATCAGCATAGTTGGCCGGCGGCCGAACTGCCGGGTAGTGTAGGAAGCGAAAAACGTCGCCGTTAAACCAGCCAAATACAGAGATGATGTGAAAAGTTGGAGTCCTTGATTGTCATATTTGCAGTAATTGCTGTTCAGCCCCGGATCCTGTGTCCTTTTGTACACCACAGGGAAGAACTTTTTCAGGAAAGGACCCATTGAGGTAACACCACCTGCAAATCATTCATTATAAAATTAAAGATTTTTGTACCGACTCCCGTGTTTGCGAAGGATTCGGAAAGGGATCAGATTGTTTCGCGATCTAATATACGTGATTTTACTTACACTTTGTGCGATCTAATATACGTGATTTTACTTACAATTTGTGCAAGAGACTGTTTTATGACTCGAACACATGATTTCAAATTCATAAAGTACAACCTTACTCAATTAAAGATATCGTTACTTATATAATCTTTTTACAATAATTGGGCTCTTCTCATAAATTATTTCGCATCTTCTTCCCACTCACTTTAGATAGTGTTTGGATCATACCGACGTTACTCTGATATTCACAATATCAAATATTAACTTCCACATTTTAACGTGTACTATTGGCATGTCCATAGCATTTCTTTAGACCGAAGTGGTTGGGATGAGATCTTTTACCCCACTTTTCTCTCACCGCATTCGTCATCATGCGAAACATGACCAGCTTCTAGACTTACCATCCATCTATGCTGCCATGTGTCGCGTGTTGATGAGTGGAGTGAGGAAAAAGCGGTTAGGGATCCTAACCCGAAGTTGTTACAACTTACAAGAGGTTACCCCCCACCCCCAAAACCCGGTTTACAAGAATACAAGAACAAGTAGATACCTGAGACACCAACATCGTAGCCGAACATAAGCCCACCGGTGGCGGCCATGATGCAAGAGATGATGACAATAGGTGTGATCTTGGCTTCAAACTGCGTCTCTTTGGCCGCCGTCCCCGAGAATCCTCCGACAGCCATGTCTGCTCGGATCACGCAGACTCTAAGATATCCACAATTGCTCTCAAGCGGATCTAGAGATGGAAAGAAGTGAAGGCGGGAGAAGAAGTATAAGTTTTGGGGAGAAGGAAGTGAGAAGGGGGGCTTATATAAAATGGAGTCAACGTCTTGTTTTTCCTATATAATCGTTTGCAAGTTTTCCACGGAACGAGAAACGTTATTCTTCTGTTGTCTGCGTCGCCTTTTGTGCTTTTACTTCACACATATACAACAACATTGCTCTATTGTCTTACAAGCTTTCTGCTTATAGTGGAATATGGAAAAATCGGATATACATAATCATACTTATGTGATAATTGTTTCTCGATGACCCATAATGATACGTCAAACTGCGTCGATTAACTGCTACTTCACAATATAACAAGCGCAATCAATTTAGTGAATCATTTTGCTTTATTCCATTATATTTCAAAGTCAAAGAAGACTGTGTCTTTGACTCCATTGGAAATAGAAGGAAGATAATACATATGTTTTGGGTTTTTTTCCTCTTGACGGTAAGAATTTCAAATGGGAAGAAGTTTGTTTAGTCACTAGATGTAAAGGCCTTTTACATGAATTTTGGTTATTGACACGTTTTATAACGTTGTTCTGTTATATTAAATTTTATATAATAATGTTAGCCGTATATGTTTTCAAACAATGAACAAAGGCAATGCAGTGTCAGATACATAATAAAGTAAAGATTTTAAGATAACATTTTACAATGATTAATACATGAAATGACGTCGTTAAAATAATTTAAGGTTTTCCAATTTGAACAAATAAAACAATAATAAATAAGTGTCCGTTTTGGAAATGAGTGGGACTTCTCACCGGCCAAAACGTTACCATTTAATGTGTTCGGTTCCCATGTGATGGTTTTCGAGGGGATATATACATATGTATATATCATAACATGGAGACTTTTTCAAAGGAAGTCTTCTTTTTATTTATCAGATTTAAGCCTATTTTATACACAATGACTAACGGCTAAAAATGGAGCAACGGCTAAAAAGCTAAAAAATTACCAATTATAATTTGTACAATTAATGCAGTGCCTATCTAACTGATATGCATAGATGGGTTATTCTTGGAATTAAGCAGGCATCCATCGGTTAATAATTAATACTGCAACACCCCCTCGCAAGCTAGGTGTAGATGTTGATACAACCTAGCTTGGAGACAAGGCCTTGGAATGCTTGAGTAGAGACAGGCTTGGTAAAGATATCAGCAATCTGGTCTGTACTGGGAACATGTTTGATGCAAAGGCTTCCATCTTCAATTTGTTCTCGTATAAAGTGTCGGTCGATTGCAACATGTTTTGATTTATCGTATTGAACAGGATTTTCTGCCATATTGATGGCAGAAACATTATCACAGCAAAGAAGAATTGGTCGTGGAATCTGAATGCCAAGATCTTTAATTACGCGTGTGACCCAAATTCCTTCACATAATCCAAGAGCAAGAGCTCGCAGTTCAGCCTCAGCACTGCTTCGGGAGACAACAGGTTGTTTTTTACTTCTCCAAGTGACAAGGTTTCCCCATAAATATGTTCCATATCCTGTTGTTGATCGCATGTCAGATTTTGATCCACCCCAATCTGCATCAGTAAACACAGTAAGAGTTCTATTAGGGTTCTTTGTGAAGAATAGACCTTGACCATGAGTTCCTTTGAGATACCTGAGAATCCTCATTACAGCATGTAAGTGATCATTGGTAGGAGAATGCATAAATTGACTTACATAACTGACAGCATAGCAGATATCAGGACGGGTATGTGACAGATAGATAAGCTTACCAACCAGCCTTTGATAACTTAACCTGTTTGTGGGTGTGGTGTCTGGTTGAAGATTTTTCTTTTGACCAGGTTCTAGAGGAGTTAGAGCAGGTTTGCAGTCCAGCATTCCAGTCTCCTGTAACAAATCAAGAGTGTATTTTCTTTGTGAAATGCTCATACCTGTAGAAGTTCTTGCGATTTCCATGCCAAGGAAATATCGTGGATGTCCTAAGTCCTTGAGTTCGAATGCCCCTGATAGGTAAACTTTGGTTTGATCAATGCCTTCTGAATTGTTACCGGTCAGAATAATATCATCTACATATACAATAAGGATGGTAATCTGATTATTAGGACTGATCTTTATAAATAATGTGTGATCACTGTGAGCTTGCTTGAATCCAAACTTATTAATGATCTTTGTGAATTTTCTGAACCATTCACTGGGTGATTGTTTCAAACCATAAATGGATTTTTGTAGTTTGCATAGAAGAGGAGTATCAGAAGGATGATCAAGACCAGGAGGAATATCCATAAATACTTCTTCATGTAATTCTCCATTTAGGAATGCATTCTTAATATCAAGTTGGTGCATGCTCCAATCTAAGTTTACAGCAAGAGAGAACAAAATCCGAATCGTGTTGAGTTTTGCCACAGGAGCAAAAGTTTCAAGGTAGTCAATACCATAGGACTGGGTAAATCCTTTGGCAACCAAGCGAGCTTTATATCTATTGATGGATCCATCAGAGTTGTGTTTGATAGTGAAGACCCACTTACATCCGACTGGTTTCATGTAATCTTGTCTGGGAACTAATTTCCAAGTTTTGTTTTTTATGAGAGCAACCATTTCATTATTAATAGCTTCTTTCCATCGTGGTTGAGTAATGGCATCTTGGAAATTTTTAGGTATGGTATGTGTGTCAAGAGAAACAGTGAAGGATTTAAATGGGAATGATAGTTTGTTATAGGCAATGTAGTCGAAGATGGGCCAGGGCCTAGTTGTGCATTCTCTTGTTCCCTTACGATGGGCAATAGGACGGTCATCATAGGTGGGAGGCTCGAGGTATTCTTCCCTGAGAGTAGAGTTTTCTTGTATATGAATGGGTGGAGCAACATTTGTTTGAGCTCTTCGGGTGATAGGCAGTGTCTGATGAGTTCGTGGTTCAATGTCAGTGGGTGTAGTATCATCGGCATTTGTATTTGGAGTTTCAGGAACTTCCGGAGTGGTTACATGTCTGGGTTGAGGAATGGTACTGGTGTCAAAGATACTCCATAACTCTTTACTGGCTGATGTGCATTCATGCGTGAGTTTGTCATTATAAAAAGGTAATTGTTCATTAAATGTGACATCAAGACTAACATGCATTTTTCTAGAGACTGGACAGTAACATTTGTAACCCTTATGAGTACATGAGTATCCTAGAAAAATGCATCTAACAGACTTGGCGTCTAATTTACTGCGATGATGTGATTGAATATGGACATAAGCAGTACAACCAAATAACTTGAGTGGAAGTGTAGAAAATAATTTTGTCCATGGAAAAACTTCAAGTATTAGATCTTTGGGAGCCTTAAAATTGACTGTTCTAGAGGGCATTCTATTGATGAGATATGTAGCAGTAAGTACAGCCTCCCCCCAATAAAATTTTGGAACATGAGTAGTAAACATAAGGGCACGAGTTACCTCAAGTATGTGACGATTTTTCCTTTCAGCGACTCCGTTCTGTTGTGGAGTGTATGCGCATGATGTTTGGTGATAAATCCCATTTTCTGCCATGAACTCTTTTATTGCAGAATCAAAGTATTCGCTGCCATTGTCACTCCTTAGAGTTTTGACAGATGTTCCAAAATGATTCTTAATAAGATTAAAAAAGGTCTTAAAAATGAGTCCAACTTCAGTTTTATGTTTCATGAGATAAATCCAAGTAGCACGCGAATGATCATCAACAAAGATAATATACCAACGGGCACCATTAATATTAGTAACTCGAGAAGGTCCCCAAATATCGGAGTGAACAAGATTAAAAGGTTGGGAACCAGTGTACTCCTTAAGAGGATAGCTACATCTAGTTTGTTTTGCTAATTGACATGTTTCACAAAACACAGTTCTTGGATCTAATTTAGTAAATAAATCCGGAAATAATTTTTTCATGTATGGAAAACTAGGATGACCCATGATTTTATGTTTATGCATAATGTCTTCATGTGATTTAGTCTCAGAAGTACATAAAGTGGGTAAACTAAACGAAATAGTAGGAAGGTTGGAAATAGTACTAGATGACATAGCAAATTTAGATAACTTTATTTCAGATTCTCCATTCTGAAGCTTTAATTTGTCCCGTCCCGTGCTGAGTTTTTATGATCACACTGTGTTTTAGTCTCTAGTCCGGTTGTCGTCAAAAGATACAGACCATTTTTTCCTTCAGCACTGCCAATCTTCTCCCTCATGAGCATGTCCTGAGATAAGCAGTTAGAGGTTGAGAACCAACATGAAGAAGGTGAGAAACATGCAAAACAATTATTATCCTTTGTGATTTTATTAATTGATAGTAGATTAAAGTCCAGACCAGGAACAAACAGTACATCAAACATTTTCAAATTTTGATTCAAAAAAAGGGTTCCCCTGCCATGAATCTTGAGATACATACCATTCGCTATCTTAACTGTTAGGGGATTCTTGATATAACTAAAATCAGACAGCAATGTTAAATTATTTGTCATATGGTGTGATGCACCAGAGTCAACTATCCATACAGTTGAAGGATAATTTAAAGCTTTACCTGTAGAAGCCATAGATGCCTGTATTGGAGAAATACCTTGGTGCTGATTGAGTAGTTTCAGAATTTGATCGAGCTGACCTTGGATAGGAAGGTCTGGTCCGCTGCTGTCATCTCGGCAAGCTTGAGCAGCGACTGGAGGTTGTCTCCATTCAGACTGAGGCGGTCGGCTTACTTCCATGGAAGCTGGCCGAGGACCCCTCCAGTGAGGCTGGTTGTTATTTTGTCTCCTGTAGCAGTGTTTAATAGTATGACCAGTTTTATGGCAGAATTTGCAGTAAGGAGATTTACCTTGCTGCTGATTATTGCGATAGGTGAGGAGTCCAGCAGAATCATTTGGAGCAAGAGTAGAGGTATCTTCCTTACTTTTTGAGGTGACAAACGCAGTTCCTTCAGAAATTGGAGTTGGATGAGTTCCTAACATTACCTTAAGACGACTTTCTTCTTGTCGTATTTCAGAGAAAGCAATTTTCAGATTTGGAAGAGGCTTTGAACCGAGAATTCGACTTCTTGTGGCATCAAAAACTTTGTTCAGACCCGCAAGAAATTTGAACAACCGTTTGGTTTCAACAAAGGTTTTGAACATTTGTTCATCTTCTGGACTGCCCCATTTCAAGGTTTCAAACATGTCAATCTGCCTCCAGATTTTTGACAGTTGACTATAATATTTGTTGACAGGATTCTCTCCCTGTTTTATTTCTTGAAGTTGAGCCTCAAGCTCATATAGTTCAGCTGTATTATCTCGTTTTGAATACATTTCTGCAGCTGCACTCTAGATTTCGGCTGCGGTATCATAGAGAATGAAGTCATCACTTATTTCGGGTGTCATTGATCCAAGTAACCAGGACATAATCATGAAGTTTTCACTCTTCCATGCCCGGTACTTCGGATCTCCAGCAGCAGGAGCAGAGATCCGGCCATGCAAATAATCTTCTTTACCGCGTCCAGTTACAAAGAGCTCCACACCCCTGCTCCAAAAAAGATAATTATGACTTGTTAGTTTTTGATTCGTGATAATCATGGTGTTCTGGTCAACTATGTTGCTGCTGTTTTCTGTTCTAGTAGGAGCCTCCATGGCGGAAGAGACCTCAGATTCAGACATTGAGATGAAGAAGAAGACTAAACTGTTTAGGCTTCTGATGGATACAATCGAAAACAGAGGAAAGAGAAGAGTTTAATGTTGATGGGAGTGGAGAGACACGGAAGCCAAGAGGCCTATTCTCTGAAAAGTTCCTTTGGACAGAAATAGGGAAATAGAAAATGCCAAAGACTTTTCTGGCCAGAGAGAGAAAGATGTGAGAAGACCAAAAGTTTTTATCTTACTTTTCTTCTCAGAAAAACGGAAAGGACAGTAGACAAAGTACTGCTGGCTCTGATACCATCATAACATGGAGACTTTTTCAAAGGAAGTCTTCTTTTTTATTTCTCACATTTAAGCCTATTTTATACACAATGACTAACGGCTAAAAATGGAGCAACGGCTAAAAAGCTAAAAAATTACCAATTACAATTTGTACAATTAATGCAGTGCCTATCTAACTGATATGCATAGATGGGTTATTCTTGGAATTAAGCAGGCATCCATCGGTTAATAATTAATACTGCAACAATATATATATACATATATATATATAATAGTTTTAATACAAAAACCTATTGTTATCACACTTTTGGAATAAAACATAAATCTATATATTACGATTTTGTCAAAACTATAGTGTGCCATAGGACACGGTTTTGGCAAAACCGTGATGTGCCATTTTGACTTTTGGCATATACCACATTTATGTCAAAACTGTGGTCCATGCAAACTTTTTTTTGGAAAAAATTTATTTTCCAATAACAAAACAAGTTTATGTCCAATTTATTTTTACGATTTTGTCAACATTTATTTTCAATAAAAGCGAAATATTTTCTTAGTAAATAATATTTTTTACAATCTATTCAGACAAAATGGCAATTAGTAGTTGTGTTTATTTTTTTTGGCTCGTCAATGCCTCTTTTTTATAAAAATATCTCTCAATTTTAAAGGTAAAGCGGATAAATACAAACAAGTAAAACCGAAATAAAGTAATATAAGATAAGAATGAATCAAAATGTTCAAAAGTACGTCTATATACAAAATATTGTAGAGACAATACAAATACGATGTACATCTCAGAGGCACCCACCAATACCACAATGCTTCTTTGTCTAGGTCTCTGGACAACTGTACTATGTCTGAGTGGACGTAGTCCTTCTAACATATGAGACTGTGAGTGGGAATAGGCAGATCGGCCTCCTAAAATGCTATATGTATTGTGTCTCTGCTCGCTGTAGATTATCTCTCTACCTACTAGTCCACAACAACGTGATCGAAAAAGCTGAGATCGTCCATATCAAGCATGTCATCCTGACCAAATGCTTGTCTGCCATAGCTGGTGTCTGGAAGAATATGCATGGCTGCCACTATCCTCCAGCATACGAATATCCCAAAGTCCTTTCTAGCAGGGACCCGGTAGATTGCGGAACATAAGCATTGACAGGCTGCGATACTCCAATTTACACGCGTGCCAAAGATAAACCCTTCGGCCGAGACATGGCAAATTATAGAAAATATGCATCGATAGTCTACTGGTAGATGTGACTGGAGGTCTCTGCGGCAGAAAATGTTTGAGACCCTCCTCCCTGAGTCCAACCCATCTGATTATGTGCACCATCCACCGCGTACCGGAGAACCTTCGAGAAGTTACGCTAACTAAGCCGCTAGCCTATATAGGGAGCATCAATCATCATATGATGGTCCTTCCTAATGCATCAAGGACGAAAGATGGCAAATCGCTCTCACATCCACAGATGCAACAGGTGTACTGACCCGTAATCTGATGGCTGTTCATTTTCACAACAGTGTCCTTGGAAAGATTTCAGTATAAGCACACAATTACGGTGCTTCCCTAGAAATATCTACGTGCATCCGGCAAGTCCCAAAGTATGTAAAAATAGACAAAATGACATAAATGAGTAGATTTGTCACATGAAAACAAGGCAGAAGGGAGAAGATGTACCCCATAGACGTTTACTAAATCTGCTCATCGAATAGGTATCCCGGTAGGCTAGTATTGGTAAAACCACTAAGAATTTCTTCTGGTATACACAGCTGCGTGATATATCCGGCATGTCCAGAGTCCATCCAAGCAACTCACTACACAGTTGACGCCACTACGTTGTAGTATACGAGGGCCCCCAGCCGGTAAGCGCACCACCATCGATGCGAAGGCCAAATAGGATTGGTACATCTTGTAGCGTAATAGTGGCATCTCCCAAAGGTAGGTGAAAGGAGTGGTCTCCTATTCCATCATCTACGAATATGTTGACCAAGCCGTGATCTATCTTAACCTTATTACACCGCAACACTCCTTATAACCAACATGGCTTTTATACACTATGCAACTATCGGAGACGGTCGGATCCCTATAAAAGGACAGTGTCTTCATCACATCTGGTGTGTTAGGGATGACAATTTCCGACATGATACGAAAACACAACCCGAACCTGACACGCTCTTCACGTGTATGTGTATGGCCTTGGTAGATTTCGTGTACAAATCGGGTAAGACCCGAAAGTTACCTGTAAGAGCGGGTCGTGTCCGGGTATACCCGCGGGTTACCCATTTATACCTGCCATACCCGATTCTTTAAAAGTGTATTTTAAATATAAATTATAAATTAATAAAGTAAAAAAAAACCTCCTACCTAAATAGTAAAAACTAACTTAATCCCTCGCATTCCATTCTCTATTTCCTTCCCTTGCTGCCCCCTCCTTCTTAGTTCTTTCATTCCCCTACACCGATTCCCTCTGCAAAATACAAATGTTGCAATTGATGTGACCTCTGACGCCGCTACCACCCATAAGCCATAATCCATCATCATGTTGACATGCTACTGTTGCCTGGTGAGTACTCTTGTCATAGCAATAGTGTCAACCACTCCCAGTCGTTTAAATACATGAAACCTGAAAATACACAAAACTTGAAAATAACTGAAAAATACATGAAATGACCCGTACAAGACCTAGAATATTTGTACTTGTCAAGTTCGTGGGTATACCCGATACACAATACGAAACCTGACATGTACATGTTTGGGTATCTACTTCCATACACGCGAAGCAAACGAGTAAGGTATGAGTCTGATACTTTGATATCCGAAACCCGAAAAACACAAAACACGAAACGCGAAACACGACCTGTTTGACACCCTGGTGTGTTGTACTTAGTGTTACTGCTAAGATAGAGGATCCTATGCTAGATCATCTTTTTCACTATTTATTTAATTATTACAACACACAGTGAGGATCTATTCTTTTTGAGTGGCAGACTTTCTAATACTTTTATCTTTTCCCGTTAGAGTTACTATAATTACAATTTGCAATCTTACAAGTATCCAGCAGTATTGTCTTATGGGATCACAGCCGGGCTATATGGTATGGTCATTGGTCAACAATGTCATGGTGACTAAATTTTCATCCTTATCGAAGTGTTTCTCTTTAAAAAAAATAATAAACTCGTAGCCAATACGAATCGGATACGTGTGCTACCTTGATTTCTAATTAAAATTACTAGATATTTGATCCCGTGTAATATGATTTTTCTTCCCCTCGGATACAATAAAGTTAACAGAGAACACTGATTTAAGGAAAAAACTGAGGAAACTGAGGAGGGTTGGGGGGGGGAGCCTACTTACATTTATTTATATATAGCCTCCACCTCTACAGTAACACACTAGTACACTATGTCCATATTATTGCGTCATATATCATGTACATGTAGAGTCAAAAGTTTTACTTGAAGCAAACTTTATATCATTTGGGATGGAAGTATTGTTTGACTGCCGCTTATCTTTCTCAAACCCTAGCGATAGCTTTTGCTGTTGTTAGGATATACTGGTTATGTGTTGTTGTATATAGCCTCCACTAAACTTTTTTAACCTTTAATAAAGATTCAAAATGAGTTAATTTTTTTTATATTTTATATTCAATTAACCTTTTCAACACTTTCACTTTTCTTTCCCTACTAAGTTTAATGATAAACTATATTTTGCAACCTTAATTATCTGATTCTGCTGTCTTATCATTGATGAATCGCACCCAGAGCACATGGTCAACAATGAATGGGAGAAAATGGTCAGAGTCATGGTAACCCAAAAATTTCACGCTTAGCAAATCGAAGAATAAATCTGATACGTGTTATACTTTTCTTTCTAGCTAAAATTACTAAATATCAACCCATGTAACATGCAGTCACGACAAAACGTTAGTTGAAAATTATATGTTTTTGATGTATAATAATACGTGTTGGATGCATCAAGACACGTCTTAACACTCTCGCACACACTTTCTCACAATTTCGACATGTTATTCGACAGTTTGCTCATATTAAACTATATACGATTATAATATTTTTGTGTGTATAAATGCCACCTTTTGTTTTTTCTTTTGGAAACGACTACCTTGTCTAGAAAAACGTCTATAAGTCAAACTTTTAGAAGTACATAGAAAAATTGATTTTATCATATAATACCACGTATGGATGTGGATATTCATGCTTAAAGAGAAAAGGAACATATTCCTTGTTTACTTTTATAAATTTCTTTGCTCTACGAAGTTGAAATAGAAATCATACAACAACACATAGCTAGTATATCCTAACGACAGAAAAAGCTATCGCTAGGGTCTGGGGAAGGTGAGAGACATGCAAACAATACCTCCATCGCAAAGGATAGAGAGTTTGTTTCTAGTGAGACTACATCTCTATATGTACATGTATAAATAATATACTAATAGTAACATGGTGTGCTTGTGTGTTTGTGAAGAAATTTAATAAACACAAATAGAAATATTCTGATATTAAAATAGCCATAAATATACTAAATAGTCATATAATCATGTTATTTGTAGAATTTTGGAATTCCTTGATACCCATTATTATTTTCTTCAACAAGTCAAGCCTACATACTAGGCGGCTGGGGATATAACAGAAGGAACGAGGAATCACTTATTTGGGTGTGAAAGGGGTATGGTGAAAGTCATGGTTGTGGATAAGAGTAAAAGGAGATGATATGGGATACACCTAAGCCATCAGATTTTGAAGGTCTACCCAAACAAGGAGGCGACTCTATGGCTTCCTTCTCCAATCGAATTGATCATACAATCACATTACATTATTGGAAGTCATTTAAAAAAAATAATATAATGTAACGTGATTGTATGCAAATTCGATACAAGAAAGAACCATATAGTGCGACAATTTTGCACATCATAACTTGTGGAAGTAGTTGTTCAAATATATTACTCCACTTTATAGTTTATACACTATGAGTTCAAAGAAGACTTTTTAGATGATGTAAATATTCTAGATAAAATCGGGTTTACTTTACACTTGCCAAGGAAAGATAAACCTAAAGAAATAAAACTGCAACGCAATCTTGTTGGCTTTGTTTAGCAATGTCTTGGCCAAAGAAGTACAAGCAGCCACTGCACATGCCATTAACGCACGTGAAGTATGGATTGACTTGGAAGAACGTTTCATGCAAGGTATTGATACCCGACTTTATGAGTTTAGGCGTTTAATAGCTTCTATTCGGCAAGAAAAAAACCTCTCTCGGTTTATTTTGGCCGCCTAAAACCTGTCTGGCTAGAGTTACATTTATTTGACACTATCTTTACATGTGTTTGTGGTGGTTAAACGTGCGGATTGTCAAAGTCTTTTGAGAGAATGCGGGGGAAAAAGAATGTCTTTGACTTTCTAATGGGTTTGGATGAAAGTGATCGTACAATACTTCTCAAATTCTTAGCATTGAACCACTACCCACTGTGAGCAAAGCATACGCCTTAGTCGCACATGAAGAGAAGCAGCAAACACTCACTCAGGTGGTGCTGCCACAAGCCGATGGAGCAGCCATGGTCTCTACACATTGGATCGTAAAGGACAGACAACATATCGTCCCACTGCAGGGGTGGAGCACAAAGGAGTGAATCCGCGATGCAAACACTGCTGGAAGTAAGGTAATCTTTGTGATAATTGTTTTTGCATTGGTCGGTTATCCGTCCGATTGGGGACAACGGAGGTTCGGACCAAATAGGCACTCTAACCTGTAGATCCGGGTGCAGTTTCCATGCGGAGAGGACTTGTTAGACAAACCAAGTGGTAGGACCAAGCAGCTCCTCGTGTTGGTGAGTCATCTACTCTGGATTCTTGTCTTGCAGGGCTCTCGCAAACACAAACAGAACAACTACTTCAACTGCTTGGGCACACCCAAAAGGAAACAGTGGATAGTTGTGTCCAGCCGGCTGCCAACTTCACCGCCAAAGCCAACACGGTTGGTCAAGTCACTGGTATGTCTAATTTGCCAATGCATTAACAAACATGAATCATTGATAGTGGTGCTAGTGATCATATCACGAAGGACAATTAAAAGAACCATCCAAATACCAAAAGCGATTGGCAAGGTTAATTTGAACTCAAACCTAGTCTTATGTGATGTCTTGGAGGTTGCAGATTTCCATTTTAACTTGTTATCGGCTCATAAATTAACAAGGGACTTAAATTGTATGATAACTTTTGTAGAAATTTTTTGTGCGATGCAGGACCTACCCTCGAGGAAGCTAATTGGATTGGGTAAAGTGCAAGATGGTCTTTATCATTTGGAGTTGTTGTCTGGTCGTGTTTTTTGCTTCCACTACAAATAAGGATGTTGGCAAATGACATCAACGGTTGGGACATTTATCATTTCTAAGGCTGAAATTGTTATATCCTTTGTTTACATTTTCAAATAATTTATTTTGTGATGCGTGTTGTCAAGCAAGAACAACGCGTTTATTCTTTTTAGCTAGCAATAATAAGTCACTTCATACATTTGACTTGATACACTGTAATATTTGGGAGTCTTACAAAATAGCTAGTCTCGCTGGTGCACATTATTTTTTAACTATTGTGGATGATCATAGTCGTGCAACTTGGGTATATTTAATGAGGTTAAAATCTAACGCATACCGGTATCTATTACATTTCTTTAACTGGGTTGACACTCAGTTTTGAGCACATGTTAGAAGAGTTCGAATTGATAATGGATTGGAATTTACAAGTCATGTAATTCTAGATTATTATTCGACACGTAATATTGAGGCACAAACCTCGTGTACCTACACACCTCAACAAAATAGAGTCGTAGAACGGAAGCATCGTCACATAGTGGAAATGTATGAGCCCTAGGTTTCAAGTACATCTCTCTATAAAATTTTAGGATGAATATATTTTGACTGCAGCTTATTTGATTAATCGTATAAGTTATTTGTCTTAAATAATAAAACGCCTTACGAGTACTTAATGGGACAACAGCCTCAGTATGAACATTTGCGGGTTTTTGGTTGCTTATGTCAGGGGTATGTGCATCACGGACACAAGCATAAGTTCGAGAACGATCAGCGTCGGGTGTCTTTCTGGATACCCATATGGAACCAAGGGATATAAAATTTATGACCTTATGACGTATAAAGTTTACATTTCACTCATGTACATTTTGAGGAACATAAGTTTCCCTTTGCATCTCGTGTTGGGTCCATTCTGAGTTTGTGCAAGACACTCATTCGAATAGTAGAATTCCTCGTTGGACCAAAGATGTGATTGTGCCGACTTTAGAGATTGCGTTGGGTTTAGAGCAGCCGCAACCTGTCAAAGAATCAAACCATGTCGAAATATCCATTGAACCCAGGATTACCAGCAATGGTCAACATCGACATCGTCATCTTTCCAGTCGTCGGTAGATTGTGAGATTGAACTTTGATGAAGCCGGATCTTCACCAAGGGTCTGGATGACCTCAAAATAGTTCCGTCAGTTAATCATGAAAGATTTGTTAACCGGGCTTTGAGAATATTTTCCTAGAATAGCGCCGAATGATCTGCACAAAGAAACACAGATCAGAGGTCCCGGGGGGTTGACCCCGGAAAAAACCCTCCGACGCTCAAGTCAGTTTGGGTCATATCTCACTGAGATGTAAAAGGAGAAGTTAGGATTTTCTCACAGTATTTGCCGAGGAGCTGAAAGTATCTCTCCCCCCCTCTTCGTTTTGGTTCCCTCGCTTTTATAGACTTTCCCGCCTTTTTCTTCTGATAGTGGATAATTGGATAAGATGTTTGCTTGGGGCAGAAAACCCAGGATGATGTAGGTCTGCTGATGTGATTAATAGTCTGACTGATGTGATCAATAGGTCGGCCTAGTTGACGTAACTAGTAGACCGGCTGTTGTGACCTTGTCATGTTTTATAAGAGTAGCCAGCTGTAATCACTATGTTTGAAGAGTATCTGTTTGAGGGTCCCACAAAATAATATCTTAGCAAGGTTCATTTGCTGTGGTACACAGCTGACCCTTAACAAATCCCGAAGTACTCAACTTGCTGTGGTACACAGCTAAGTTTTGCTGAAGAGTATGATTGAGCCATATACTGAAGTTGGTGCCGAGGTGAAAACCTTGGCATATTTTTTGGTGAGGGTGTCGGGTTGTTCCTCTGAAGTGCGGCCGAAACTGAACTGCACTATATAGGCACTGAACTGCTGAACTGCTGAATCGTAGCATTCCAAATGCTCAGCCTACTGAAGTTGACTGTCATTGACTAACAGATGGTTCAATTATGGTTTATCACTTGCCCCCAGATTTTGTGTGGTTGAACTGAACTGTGAAGGCATACAAATCTTGTTCTCATGATGTGGCAAGTCTTCCTTAATCACATGGTTATCTCTTTACTTCCACCTTTAACGCAAGTGGTAGTTCCGATGCTCCATTATTGCTTTTTCGGTGATTCCACTTCCAGAGGGGGGAGATTCATGAACCTCCGTCTTTTCGAATTTCAAATTTCAAATGAAAAAGGAGCACATTTTTACCTTCCCGTGCCTATAAATAGAGATGTTTCCTTTCCCTCATTCTGCACTCTCCATTTAAGTTTCCCGTCTTTGATGCCTATCTTGATGTTTCATAGCATTCTCCCTTTCAACCCAATCCTTCATTTTTATGTAAACATTTCCGAAATATGCGTATCCTTTCTCGCCTCAAGAATCTGGAGAATGCCTGTGAGACTCAGTCCTTTCATGAAGAATTTGATTCTGATGGGAACAATCTTCCTTCATGGAGATTGCACCTTTCCAGCAATCCTTTTTTAGTTATTGTCGTATCCTTCGCTTTAGCGCCTCTGTCATTTCTTGACAGGGATTCTCCTTCAACACGTCCCTTTCCAGCAAAGGTTTCACTTTGCTGTTTTGTAGTCGCACAAATCCTTTTTCTTCCAGTGAAGCAAGAAACAATTGCGATTACATTCTTCGCAAGCCATCTTCAAGACATGGTAGCAGTGAAGCAAGAGCGGCAACAGTGCGGCAAAATTTTGTTCTGCCATGTAACCATAGAGGAGACGATTGCCAAGAATATCACCCAGATCTGGATAAGGATCATTCTGAATTCGCTGCTCTTCATAGTCCAAGTCTGAGGCTGTATCTAGATTACTTAGTTCCGAAGTAGAACTGATATCATAGAAGAGGAAAAGATCTGTACAGTAGAATAAGATTTTTCCCTACAGACAATTGTAGTTGTAATAGACTTTGTTCTTAATGAAAATCTATTTTTTCCAACGTTAGCTCTTCGTCTTCTTTTAGCTTTTTCAACAATCTTTGTTTTCAGCTTATGTAGTTCGCTTTTTTCTCCATAATGAGCGCCAATATTGGTCTTCAGCTTCACAAAGCTTTGCTTGCTCTTTTTCCCTGAATGGCAAGTGTTTGTCCTCAGCATTGCTAAGTTCTGTGCTTGTTTTCTATTTGCTCTATGTTAATAGTTTGCAAGTATGTCTACCTCAGCAGGCGCTGCGAAGTTCTATCTTTTGCTTTATGCAAATACTTGTCTTTGACTTGCAAGTATTTGTCTTCAGCTTTATTTGCTCTTATGTAAGTATTTGTCTTCAGTTATGACGATAGAGTGTCGCGAAGTACAAAGCTTTAGCTTTTGGACTTAATGAATCTTGAGAAGTGGGAAAGTCTTTGTCCCTTCTTTGTGAACTCTTTCGGTCTTGATGAGCTGAAGTATTGGAAGACTTGTCTTTGAGATTTTGTCAAATCCCTTGATTCTACTGAGCGTAAGCATGGGGAACTTATCCCGCTCTGCTGAGACCTGCTCAGTTTCCCAGACCTGCTGGGGTAAAGATAATGTTGAGACCTGCTCAACCTTCTCAGACCTGCTGAGGTAAAGATATAGGGGACTTATCCCGCTCTGCTGAGACCTGCTCAGTCTCCCAGACCTGCTGGGGTAAAGATAATGTTGAGACCTGCTCAACCTTCTCAGACCTGCTGAGGTAAAGATGTAGGGGACTTATCCTGCTCTGCTGAGACCTGCTCAGTCTCCCAGACCTGCTGGGGTAAAGATAATGTTGAGACCTGCTCAACCTTCTCAGACCTGCTGAGGTAAAGATGTAGGGGACTTATCCCGCTCTGCTGAGACCTGCTCAGTCTCCCAGACCTGCTGGGGTAAAGATAATGTTGAGACCTGCTCAACCTTCTCAGACCTGCTGAGGTAAAGATGTAGGGGACTTATCCCGCTCTACTGAGACCTGCTCAGTCTCCCAGACCTGCTGGGGTATGTTGAGACCTGCTCAACCTTCTCAGACCTGCTGAGGTAAAGATATAGCGGACTTATCCCGCTCTGCTGAGACCTGCTCAGTCTCCCAGACCTGCTGGGGTAAAGATAATGTTGAGACCTGCTCAACCTTCTCAGACCTGCTGAGGTAAAGATATAGGGGACTTATCCCGTTATGCTGAGACCTGCTCAGTCTCCCAGACCTGTTGGGGTAAAGATAATGTTGAGACCTGCTCAACCTTCCAGACCTGCTGGGTAAGAATATCGGGAAACCTGTCCCATCCTGCTGAGACCTGCTCAGCCTTCCAGACCTGCTGGGTAAAGATGATGTTGAGACCTGCTCAACCTTCCAGACCTGCTGGGTAAAAATATCGAGAAACCTGTCCCATCCTGCTGAGACCTGCTCAGCCTTCCAGACCTGCTGGGTATGCCCCCACTTTCACTGTGGGTGATAAACAAGCATAACTTATAGGTCCATGCACCATATGGCGACTTAATTTTCCAGGTTGAATGCCAGACATGAATGTTCAGTTAAATACAAGAGACTGATCCCTTGATAACATAAGGCTGGGCCGGAGGATACCAGATGAAGACAAGAAGAAACACACCGCGATTCGATTGAATCAGGGTCCATGGCCATTAGATTAGCCTTATATGCTCAGAAGTCCGTGTCCCCCCTTCATCGAAATCGGAATCTTCATCCCGTAGAAAACCCTGGTGATATCCGGGTTTACAACTCTCCTCTGGAGGGGGTTTACCAAAGTCTAGCCTGTTGTGAAGCCTAGACCTGGGATTATAGAAACGCTGCAGGTGACCCAGCTCAATAAGGCGCCCAATCTCTTGTCCAAGCTGTCTACAATCTTCTGTATCATGACCAATATCATGATGATAGAGAGAGTACAGTTGATGGTTTCTTGACTATCTCTGTTACTCATATTTCTCTCGATAGCTTCCTAAGATAACTAGAAAAGCTCCTGAACAGTCGTTAGAGAAACTTCGAGTAGCTGTTTTCTGGGTCAAAGGACTAAGGGGCCCTCCTTCTAGCGCCAAATGATGAAGCCGGATCTTCATCAAGAGTCTGGATGACCTCAAAATAGTTCCGTCAGTTAATCATGAAAGATTTGTTAACCGGGCTTTGAGAATATTTTGTTGGAATAGTGCCAAATGATCTGCACAAAGAAACACAGATCAGAGGTCCCGGGGGGTTGACTCCGGGAAAAACCCTCCGACGCTCAAGTCAGTTCGGGCCATATCTCACTGAGATGTAAAAGGAGAAGTTAGGATTTTCTCACAGTATTTGCCGAGGAGCTGAAAGTATCTCTCCCCCCTCTTCGTTTTGGTTCCCTCGCTTTTATAGACTTTCCCGCCTTTTTCTTCTGATAGTAGATAATTGGATAAGATGTTTGCTTGGGGCAGAAAACGCAGGATGGTGTAAGTCTGCTGATGTGATTAATAATCTGACTGATGTGATCAATAGGTCGGCCTAGTTGACGTAACTAGTAGACCGACTGTTGTGACCTTGGCGTGTTTTATAAGAGTAGCCAGCTGTAATCACTATGTTTGAAGAGTATCTGTTTGAGGGTCCCACAAAATAATATCTTAGCAAGGTTCATTTGCTGTGGTACACAGCTGACCCTTAACAAATCCCGAAGTACTCAACTTGCTGTGGTACACAGCTAAGTTTTGCTGAAGAGTATGATTGAGCCATATACTGAAGTTGGTGCCGAGGTAAAAACCTTGGCATATTTTTTGGTGAGGGTGTTGGATTGTTCCCCTGAAGTGCGGCCGAAACTGAACTGCACTATATAGGCACTAAACTGCTGAACTGCTGAACCGTAGCATTCCAAATGCCGAGCCTACTGAAGTTGACTGTCGTTGACTAACAGATGGTTCAATTATGGTTTATCAAACTTCATCCATCTATTAGACAATCCTCGCACCCTCTTTCTCCTGCAACTCACTCAACGGTATATCCTTTATCTTGTTTCCTTTTTTCTGTTACAAATCTGCGCATGATAAACACAATAAATGAGACGAAAAGTTAAAATATAAGATGCAGAGAGCACAACAGAATTGGTTGTCGGTTTTTTCCTAACTAAACTAGATTGATTATATAAGAAAAAATGAAATAGAAGTCCTTGTTAAGAAAGACTAACGCAATCATTGTGTTTACTGAAGAAAACATCACTATTGTAAAACATTAAAACAGGCCCAATTTTACAAATCTAACAGTTGACTAACAACACCACTTCTCTCCCTTCTTTTTTTCCTTTTTAGTTATTAGAACATCACTCGTATTAACAAGCAGGGAAATTGCATTCACTTAACTGTTCTGGAAACAGCTCGTAGTTGTTAAGTTTTTGATAAATCATCGACAAATAATAATAATAATAATAATAATAATAATAATAATAATAATAATAATAATAATAATAATAATAATAATAATAATAATAATAATAATAATAATAATAATAATCGGACTTCGATCAATACGGTGAAATAACCTTAAAGCCATCCATTCCCGTTGTCATTTAAAATGAATCTCATCTCCAAAAATTAAGTATCTTCTACTAATTATAAGATTTTGTTCTCCAACCATACTATAGATAAGTGCACATAAGAGTAACACTAGAATGCTGCATGCATGGCATACCGAAAGAGAGTATTTTTTTTCTTTTCGTTTCTCGTTCATTCCACTCACTTGAATTCAGTAGATTCGGTCAAATGGGAATCTCCCCTATTCCGTTCATGGAATAGATGAAAAAAAATGTATTTTTGTTCAAGAATAAAATCTTATTGGAACTATCCATATCTTGTTCATCTTATGGATGTGGGAGCATCAACTTCGTTCATGTGGGCTTTTGAGGAGCGAGAGAAATTGTTGGAATTCTATCAAAAGAGTCTCGGGAGCCAGGATCACAGGATGCATGCAAGTTTCATACGACCCTCAACTAAGCCACTTCGAACCTCTTCTCTGCTTGATGCCTATTATGTGGCATTTGTCTACTAGTGCTGTTCGAAGTTTGCATTCTATTTCAGTTGCTTCCCTATTTTTATTTTTGTTTAAAAGTATCATGATGTTATAATGACAGCCAATTAATTATTTATGAATTTAAAAGTACCATGGTTAAAAAAGCCATCCATTCCAGTTGTCATCTAAAATGCATCTCATCTCCAAAGATTAAGTATTGTCTACTAATTATAAGACTATGTTCTCCAACCATAATATGGATAAGTACACATAAAAGTAACACTAAGAAGAATGTTGCGTGCATGGACATGCCAAAATAGAAAGTGCAATGGTGTTATAGTGGCACTTAGTTAAACAACTCATGGTGTGGAGGTTTCTACTCATGAAAGTTGTTTCGATTTAGATATTTTGTTAATTTGTTATGTATGACGAGTTTGGTGGTTGTTTATTGTGGTACATTCTTCGATTTATATCCTCTATAAAATCATATATGTAAGACAATAGGTACTCTTAGAGTTAGAGATTAAACATTTGAATAATAAAGAACACTCCTGATGACAATGACCAATATACAGATAAAAGAATGTATAGAAACACATCTTTTGATAATTTGCGAGGTAAGATGAGTATGGTGGTTGTTCGTTGCGGTGCATTCCTCGGTTTATATCATCTATAAAATCATACATATAAGACAATAAGTATTCTTGAGGTTAGAGCTTAAACCTTTTAAGAATAGAAGAATATTGTATAGCAGTTTTTTAAGAACACTCCTGCCGCGGTCAATAAACAGATAAGAGAATGTAAAGAAACACATCTTCGCATACGTTCTCTACTCATTGGGTTTCTAAAACATTACTCACCATTTTATTTCAAAAGAAAACATTCTTCACACTTAGCATTATCTTAAAGGGAGTTTTAGGCAGGAATTTTCGAAAGGGAGGTCAAGAGTTCAATTCTTGCCAAAGGTAAGAAAGTCTCTTTCCATCAAATGCATAGTATGGGAGCTACTTGGCATGTAGGTTTGCCTGTAGTGCTGGGGGCTCCCTATGCAGACTACTGTGTATATGACCAAGTTCATGCTAGCAGGCTGTTGGGTACCTGATTTACATCCTTACACTACCTTTGGGAGACTACTGTGTATATGACCAAGTTCATGCTAGCAGACTGTTGGATACCTGATTTACATCCTTACACTACCTTTGGGACTGAATGTGGCAGGAACCCTCACTGATTGGGTTTCAACCTTTAGCATTATCTTAAAGGGAAATACTGTTTCGAGCAGCAACCTCAAAGAGATGGTAAAGGAGAACTGAGTAGAAAACAAAACAAGCCCAGTTATCTTCATTGATAATTTGATTAGAAGAGAAGCACATATCCAAAATGCAATTCTGCAAAATCATATATTTCCACTATGTTATTTTGGTCTTTAGAGCTTACAACTATGACTAATTATAGCCAGTCCAACTAACTCGGTTTCATCTATCAGCAAATTGGCCCAACTAAAACTTCCAGCCCTTCAAATTTTCCTTTTTTTTTCTTTTTTTATTTTTGTTAAACTCAAAGGTTAGTTATTGTTGGGTTCAGATCAGGAGAGGCATAAATGAAGCAAAATATGAGATCTTCAATCACGCGCTACCACATGTACAAGCAACTTTTTTTAAAAACAAAAAAAATTAAATCTATTCTCTTTTTGTACACGTGGCAGCGCGTGATTAGAGAATTCATATTTTGTCTCACTTTCTGTCTCTCCTGATATCAGCCGGATATTGTTTGGTAAATGCTTTAACAGGCAGTAGATATATATATTTTTTTTCTTTTTCATCTTGCCGGACGAGACCTCCAATTTTGAGGTCTCAGCGTTATCTTTCCAGCTATGCTTTCGGCAATAACTATAGAGAACTCAATAGTCAATTAAATTAAACTGTGCTTCATATAATGACATAAAATTAGTTCTATGTTTACTTAGTTTTGACTTAAAAATTAATTCCATCATCTATGCATGTATCTATAGAGATTGAATCTCACTGGAATCAAATTATCTATCCTTTGGAACGGAGGTATTGTTTGTCTGTCTCTCACTCTCCGTATACTCTAGTGATAGTTTTTGTTAGTTTTTGTTGTTGTTAGAATATATTGAGTATGGTTGTAGTTGTTGTTTACTTTTCTTTGACTAAAAAAGAGTTGGAATAAATATGTTACATTGAGATTAAGAAAAAGAAAAAATATCATAACAGATTATAAAATGCAGTATTGATCGAGTTTCAAACGGTCCACCAAACAAAAGTTAATCAAAAGCCAGGGGTCTAGTTTTACATATAAGAGAAAGGCACCTCCCTATATGGGTGGCAATTTCAGACACGACACGAAACACGACCCGAACCTGACACGAATTTTCACGGGTATGGGTATGACCTTGGCGGGTTTCGTATACAAATCGAGTAAGACCTGAAAAATACCCGCCAATTGCGGGTCGTGTCCGGGTATACCCGTGGGTACCCGTTTATACCCGAAATTTAAAAAAATGTATTTTAAATAAAATTTATATAAAATAAAAAATAAATTTTTCCAGAAAAAAAAGGCTACCGCGCTACTAAGTAACCCTGTTCTGTTCCCCCTTCCTCCATTCCTAAATCCCATTTCTTTAATCTATTATTGTGAGTCAAGTGATTTGAGTTTAGAAGAGCTCACTCATTTTAATATTTAACATTTGGTTGTGTACTTATTGTTGTTTCATACATTGTATCAATAGTCGTTTAAGTACATGAAACCTGAAAAATACACGAAACCTGAAAATACCTGAAAAGTACATGAAATGACATGTACATGACTTGAAATATTTGTACTTGTCAAGTTCGTGGGTATACCCGATACACGACACGAAACCTGACATGTACGGGTTTGAGTATCTACATCCATACACACGAAGCAAACGGGTAAGGTATGTGTATGACACTTTGATACACGAAACCTGAAAAACACGAAACACAAAACACGATACACGACCTGTTTGACACCCCTACCTCCCTATAAGTATATATCTATAAATATTTAATGATAAATTACTGGCGAGTAAGAGGAGAGCACAGGGCAACCGACTCTGCTTACCTAATATAGGACCCAACTTTATTAAATTTCAATTGGGTCCCCCAAATCTAAATTATTGCCTTTCTTAGTATTTCCCTCCCTCCCTCTTTTTCTGCTGATCTGAATCAATTTTAAAAGAACTTTTTGTATAAAATAGTACTGTAAAATACTTGGAGTAATTTAATTTTTATTAAAAAGGTGAAATCCCCTACCCAGAGGTTCCACCTCTTCAGCCCCAAAGAGTATCGTAGAATATGTAAATCAAGAGTCCATCAGCATCTTAGGTTGAGTGAGGACTTATGCAGTGACCCACACAAGATGCCCTCACAAAGTAGACATTCAACCAAGTAGTAGTGGAACACCTGCACTGTGTCTGTCCATGGATTCAAACTCTTAACATGTTGGAGTAAATCTAACCCGAAAATATTACTGTAAAATGCTATTTCGAGATAATGATGGTTGCTTCTTCTAACTTCATCATCTAGTACCAGTTTGAGCTGTGTGAACGAATATGTTTATAAACAAAATATAGGGTGAATATATGTTAGATGACAGAGTAAATGTTGATCATACCTTGTTCTTCAAAAAAATAGATGAATTACATGTTTGATCATATATGTGGACGATATGATCAGAGCAGAGAGTGATAAGGAAGAAATCGAGCGATTCAGGAGAATTTGTTCACACACTTTGAGATAAATGATCTAGGGAGACTAATATATTTGAGGCTTCTTGATCAAATGGAAGAATTTTCATCTTCAAACGAAAATACATCTTAGGCCCGTTGATTGAAGTTGGAATGGTAAACTACAGACTCTGATAATCCGATGATGGCTAATCACAAGCTAGAAGTGGAAGACGAGGCTCAACTGGCCAATCGAGGACAATATCAAAAACTGTAGAAGAGTTGATATATCTCGCCCACAAAAGACTTGATATTGCGTATGTTGTCAAAATAGTGAATCAGTACATACGTCAACTACAAAAAAAAACACATGGAGGCAACCATGAGATTTATCTGATACTTAAAAAAGCACATCAGGCAGGGGTATTCTGTTCGAAAAGAATGGACACCTAGATGTTGAAGTCTTTACTGATGCAGACTTTGCAGGTAACCTAAAAGATAGACAATCTACTTCATGATATTTAGTCTTAGTAGGTAGATACTTGGTAACATGGAGAAATAAAACAAGCAAAATGTAGTTTCTCTTTCAAGCGGTGAGGGAAAGTGTAGGCAGTGGCGGAGCCAGGAGTCCCTTCTTGGAGGGGCACTGACAGGCTTCACAATAGAAATACCACTGGTCACCGTTTCGGACCGAGAAAACCGACAAAATCTTCTAAACATATTTTTGTATTATAACATAAAATACATGAAAGAAAATATATCTACCAACCAATATACAAAAAAAAATACACAACAAACAATATGCGGATCATAATTATTAAATGAATATTGTAATATACATCAATACATATCTTTTATTTGCCTATTGCAGAACGCGAAGGATTTGCCAAGGGATGCAAAAAGATTATACGAGATGACATTGATTGAAATCGTTGTATAATATCTTCATCTTCAATGGTGCTAAAAATTTAATGCTCAAAGTAACACAATAAACAATTCGATAGTACGTCACCCCCAACCGGTTGCGTAGATCAGTCTTGACGATATTCATTGCAGAAAAATTAGAAACAAACAACTGTCACAAAAGCTAGTGTTTAACAATGGGCATTTGGAAAAGCATATTACCTTTTACAGTTTACTGTCTCAATGCTGAATCAATGAACCAATCATATACGTGTACATAGTTGCCTAGAAATTGCAAAATAGTTTTCACACCAGCAACAACCAACACTAAGGATTTAAATGCAACCTAAAGGTATGTGTAGCTCTCAACTTTGAAACGACTTTAGAGCAACCAAATAAAATCACAAAAGCTGTGTAATTGTATCATCTTTCCCAACGGAGTGGCACAACCGTATGCCTTCTTAAATTAATATATATCAACTATCAAGCATCAGCCTTCACAGGATTCGTAAGATTAGCAACCAATTAAAAAAAGAAACTTTCATTTTCATAAGCAAACTAATGCAAAAAAATCTACTAGTTTTCAACGATTACCTTACATGCAAAAAGGCCTACTAGTTTTCCAAATCTTGAATTTTTTTAATATATTTAATAGATCAAACTTCCGGTAAGTTTAAGACACATTTTAGTCACTTAGCAGAGAATTGCCGAACGCTAAACAATATGTGACCACGTAACAGAGGGTTAGTGTTCTGTCAAGCAAGGGCACACTTTAAACTGAATGGCCAAAAATATAAATATACCTACCTATCTATAGGATTTTTCCACCGACGAGGCCCCCCCTTCCCTCCGCCCCTAAGTGTAGGGACATCACAAAGGGGATAATGGAGATCCTCTGGATAAAAAAGTTGATGGAGAAAATTGGTTTTTTGCTCAAGACCCCGACCCAGTTGATGTGTGATAATAGGACATCGATCTGCATCTCAAAAAATCCGGTATAACATAACAGGAGAAAACATATGGAAGTAGACCGACACTTTGTAAAAGAAAAGATTGAAGACGGAACTGTTGAATTACCCTTTGTACGATTTGAGGACCAGTTGGCAGACACCCTTATGAAAACAGGCAATGGAAGAATATTTGACTCAACACTATGTAAGTTGGGTATTGAGGATCCCACTACTCAACAACTTGAAAAGAAGTGATGAAAAATATTAATCACAAATATGATTAGATCAAAGCAAATTATTTGTATTTATTATAGTTAGTTTTCTATCATTGTACTTGTTACCCTACCATAATTTACGGTGAAATAGTTTTACTATCATTGCATTTATTACTTTACCATACTTATCGATAAAATAACACTGTATATAAACCTATTAATACAAGTCAAATAAAGTAAAAAAAGAATTTCATTCACATTACAAACATTTTCAATCTTCAACATTGGCTACTTTTCAAATTCCTATCAAAATCTGTAAAATGAGTCTGCTTAAACCAGTAGTCTTCATCCCCACGTAATCCAAATTTAAAGATATATTTTGAAACAACTATCCGTCATGAATATATACCCTCTTTTAACATTAAATATGTCTTCATATATAAAGCATTATTCGTCAATTACTATACTAGCTAGTCAAGGATAATGGTTAGAAGGTGAATATACCTCTGAAATCTTTCATAGTAATTACCACCTTTACTTTGTTATCATGATTATATATATATATATATATATATATATATATATATATATATATATTTGGCCAGTATCCTACCACTTTGTGTGCTGAGTGCAGGGACGGAGGATTAGTCTTCTGGCTTTCGGCTGGGAGGATATCTCGGGGCAACCTATCAAAAAAAAGTATGATCGAATGTCTCATAGCATAGTTCAGTTAGTACTTGGACTGAAATTTATTCTAAGAGGCTAAAAATTCGAATTCATGGACACGTACAGTGTGGTGTTCACTGCTGCTACGCCGAATGCCTGATTTGCGGGAGGACACCTTGTGTGGATCACTGTTTAAGTCATCACACAACCTAGAAGGGCGCTAATCCTCCACAATGCTCTTTGGGATGGAAGCCATCATGACCAAAGAATGACATTTTGAACCAACATGGTTGGCGTGGTGGTTCAGCACCTCGTCCTTTAAGCATGTGGTTGAGGGTTCGATCCCCACTCATGTGAATAGAGCACTCTACCACTTCGTGTGCTGACCGTCGGGACAGAAGATTAGTATTCTGGCTTTCTGCTGGGAGGATACTTCGGGGCAACACATGAAAAAAGAATGACATTTTGCTCCCTGAAGTATGATCGAATATGATATTTTGATTACGAAACTAATGACATAATAGTACAAAGCTCAGAAGGATATGTTTACGAAAATTACATGTGTTTATTTCTATAATTTTATATATAAAATAACATACACACGGATATATACAAGAGGCAGATGTACGTATTTTACATGGAGGATGAGTTGCAGACGCAATCTGACAAACAGTTTCCGAATATTTTAAAAAGGTTGAACCCCAACCAGTAAGGGTCTCTGTCACATCCAGTCCCAAAGATAGTGTAGGGATGTAAATCAGGTACCCAACGGCCCGCTAGCAGGAGCTTGATCATATACACAGTAGACTGCATAAGGAGCCCTCAGCACTACAGGCAAGCCTACAGGTCAATAAAGCTCACACACTATGTCACATCCAGTCTCAAAGATAATGTAAGGATGTAAATCAGGTACCCAAGATAATGTAAGGATGTAAATCAGGTACCCAACGGCTTGCTAGCAGGAGCTTGGTCATATACACAGTAGACTGCATAAGGAGCCCTCAGCACTGCAGGCAAGCCTACAGGCCAATAAAATGCACTTGTTGTAAAAGGGACTCTCTTGCTTTTAGCAAGAATTGAACCTCTGACCTCTTTTTCAAGAACTCCTACTCGGAACCAGTTGGGCTATGTACGGGGACAAAGCAAAGCTGCAAACCGAATATTTTAATATGTTAGGGTAATATATTTAAAGCGTTGAGTGCAATCAGTGAGAGATTTTGTATGCACGTTCGGGGGGTGATTTGGATCCTTTTATATAATAAAAAGACAGACTAGTCTATTTTAACATTTTTAACGTGAACTTGTCGTGTGCCGCTCGGAGATTTCTAATGAGATTTAAATAACATTAGAAAGCTATTGTTAAATATATGTTTTGGTTGTGCCGTTTAGGTCAAAAAGATAGCAACTGCCAAAGGACAAAACCAACCACTACAAATATTTTTTTTAGGGAAAAAAATCGGGTTTTTTAATATATATATATATATATATATATATATATATTGTATTAGCGATGGAGGATATGTTAATTTGCGGATGAGATCACAGGAGGCCAAAAGTGAGTCATTTATGAGGCCTCCTATCAACAGCCGCCATATCTTAAAAAAAAAATTCATTTACTAAAAAAAAAAGAAATTTCAATCCCTTGAAAATTTTAACATGTGGTGGCTGCTGATAGGAGGCCTCATAAATAGCCTCATTTTTGGTCTCATGTGACCTCGGTTAATTTGACCTTTGTATTTGACATCACATGAAGAGATTAAAATAACAAGTTACAAATTCTAGAAGAAAGATGGCATATCCTGTTTGTTTGTTTTCTTTCCTTTCTGATAATAACATACATATATAATAAATAAGAAGAACCACTGTAGTACAAAGAAATAAATCTCTAAACTGAATGAGAATGTAGTATTCAATAAAATAAAAATAAAAAAAGAGTCAAAAGGTAATTTTTAATATTGACTTGATTAACCTAACCATACATAACAAGTCATCAATTAAATGAAATTTTTAATATTAACTTTCTTAGGTTCTTATCTAATTGGTTAAAGCCAAAGAATCTAGGTTATGGTGAAAAATAACAAACTGCCTATTTGCATCTAAATATTGAGTACAAAGGAACATCCAATCTACTCAACTGCCATAAATGGAGAAAACTAATCCACGACTTCATAACACCTAAAATTCAACATGAAAATTATATACAACCGATGGATTCTTTGAACACCTCATCAAATACTACTCAATAACATATATCAATCTAGACCTCCTTTAATTTCCAGCCAAGAACTTCAACAAGATGAAACTACAAGAGAATTAAACAACAAAAGGAAGAATACATAATCTAAATAAAGAAAACAAGAAGTAAAAAAAAGCAAGAACATACCATTAATTGATGAAAAAAATTTGAAGTACTATGGTGTCTTTGTTAGCCCAAAATAAATACGGAAGCAAATAAAGTTACCTCCGGCCATTGTCGTTTGTAGAAGCCTTCTTCGTGTTGATGTAGTCCTTAGGGTAGTCTTCTAGCCTTGTTCCTCTTGGCTTGAATGAGATGGTTTGATGGACAACCATAGGCTCTTATTTATAGGCTAGGCTAGGGACCCCCTAATCCTGTCTTGATTAGAGTTCGTACCATCACAAACTCTACTGTATGGTGATAATCCCTTACCACCAAGGAGTTGTAGTCAAATACAAGTCTAGGAGATAAGATGACATGGTGATCCACACTATATGTGATTTAAATTAATAAATCACGGGATAAATCTTAAAGATAAACATTACGTCTAATATTTATCCAACATTCTCCCACTTGGATCAAATGTCAACACTAGACAACGCTACACAAGTGACTAAGTAACTTGGCCAAAACAAAAATGTCACTCGAACAACTTGACTACCTCGATCGAAAATATAACACATACGAATCAAGGCGGTTGCGCTCTTAGATTAAACAACGAGCACTCCCTTCCAAGTATTACCATGCATTATACAAACAATCAAACAAAATGAACGACTTATTATAAATCATCTCAATGGGTCCTCGTGTATGGATCAAACAGATCCTAACTTAGATTGCGCAAATAAAATAAACAAATGTCAAACGAATGTCTAGACAATAAGATCAAAAATACAAAATCAAGGAGAACCACGTAGTCCCATATTGGCAACATGATCCCCAAATACTTGTATCGGTAAACCTTTCGTCATGGGATCAGCCAACATTGACTCCGTACTTATGTGTTCAATCTTTACATCTCCCTTGCTAATATGATCTCTGACCTTCAGATACTTTATGTCGATATGCTTGCTGCGACTCCCACTCTTATTGTTTTTCGCAAAGAACACTGCCGCTTTGTTATCGCAGAAAATCTTAATTGGTCTCTCAACACTATCGACAACTTTAAGACCACTGATGAAGTATTTCATCCAAAGAGCCTGTGAAGTAGCTTCATAGCATGCAATGAACTCAGCCTCCATTGTGGATGAAGCAATAAGTGACGCAATAGACGTGCAATTCTGCATAGCAAATTTCTCAAGTACTTTGATAATGTAGGCCTTCTGAGAAAGACCAAGTATTTTACTTGTTCTATCTCTGTGAATCTCTATGCCAAGGACATAAGAGGCTTCACCCATATCCTTCATATCAAAGTTCAAAGCGAGAAATCGCTTGGTCTCATGCAATAACCCAAGATCACTGCTTGCCAGTAGAATATCATCCACATATAGGACCAGAAAGATATACTTGCTCCCACTCATCTTGAGGTATATACATTGATCAACAATGTTCTCAACAAAACCGAATGAAGAGACTACCTCATGAAACCTAAGGTTCCATTGACGTGAAGCTTGTCTAAGCCCATATATGGATCTATTCAATTTGCAAACTAATTGATTATTCTTGAAATCAACAAAGCCTTCTGGTTGACGCATGTATACCTCTTCATCAAGAACCCCATTAAGGAATGCTGTTTTCACGTCCATTTGATGTAACTCGAGGTCAAAATGAGCTACTAATGCCATGATGATGCGAAATGAATCCTTCTTTGAACTGGAGAGAAGGTTTCATGGTAATCAATGCCTTCTTTCTGAGTGAATCCTTTGGCCACAAGTCTAGCTTTATATCGTTCGATATTACCAACTGAGTCTCTCTTGGTCTTAAAGACCCATTTGCATCCCACCATAGAGGCTCGGGTTGGTAATGGAACGAGTTCCCAGACCTTGTTTTTAGCCATTGATTCCATCTCTTCTTTCATGGCATTGAACCATTGTGACGATTTGTCACTTTTCATGGCTTCTGAAAACGACATAGGGTCATGACATGTTCCAATGTCATAATCAGATTCTTGAAGGTATACTATGTAGTCATCAGGAATTGCTGATTTTCTAGTTCGTATGGATCTTCTCACTCCCACTGGTTCAGTAGGCGTGGGAGTAATGGTCTCAATGGGTTCTTGATGCGATTCAACAATTTGAGGTTGTACAGTTTGAGGCTCTTCAACGTGTTGAATAGCATCCAAATTGTCTTTATGTAGGGGCACTGGTATGTCCCTAACTTCCTCAAATCTAAATTCACGATTTGAATCACTCCCACTGACTTCATGATCCTCTAGAAACTTAGCATTTCTTGCTTCAACCAGATATGGAGAGTGTGATGGACAGTAAAATCTGTATCCTTTTGAGTTTAGAGCATATCCAATGAAATAACCGCTCTTGGTTCTTTCATCCAGTTTCTTAATGCTAGGGTTGTACACCTTAACTTCAACTGGACAACCCCAAACGTGTAAATGTCTTAAGCTGGGTTTCCAACCATTCCACAACTCAAAAGGAGTGGTTGGGACAGCCTTTGATGGCACCCTGTTTAAGACGTACACCGCGGTTTTGAGAGCCTCACTCCAAAAGGATACAGGCAAATTCGTAGTGCTAACCATACTCCTAACCATGTCCATAAGCGTTCGATTCCTTCTTTCAGCAACACCATTCTGTTGTGGTGAGCCAGGCATGGTGTATTGTCCAACAATACCCTCCTTCCGAAGGAACTCAGCGAATGGACCAATCATTTGACCCTTTTCTGTGTAACGCCCATAATATTCACCGCCTCTATCGGATCGGACAATTTTAATTGTCTTTTCCTTTTGTTTCTCTACTTCCAATTTGAAGATTTTAAACGCATCAAGTGCTTCAGATTTATCAAATAGGAGATAAAGATACATGAATCTTGAATAATCATCTATGAATGAAATAAAATATTTCTGACCATTCAAGCACGGAATATGAAACGGACCACAGAGGTCTGTGTGTATAATTTCAAGAAGTTGTGAACTCCTTTTGGCACCCTTAACGGTCTTGTTGGTTTGCTTTCCCTTTATGCATTCCACGCAAGTACCAAAATCAGTGAAGTCCAGAGTTTGTAAAACTCCTTCATTCACTAATCTTTTCATTCGATCAATTGAGATGTGTCCCAATCGTTTGTGCCAAAGTCTTGATGAGTTTTCGTTGATAATACATCGTTTTGTTGCAGTTTCTGTCAAAAGAGTGTACTCATACATGGGATCCAACTCAAGTTGAAATAAAAAAAAACCATTCAATTTCGCACAACCAACAATTTTATTACCTAATGAAAGATTCATTACATTCAAATGAGTGTTTGAATCAAAACCTAAAATTGAAAGTCTTGAAAGCGAAATCAAATTTCTAGAAAAAGACGGTACATAAAAAGTGTTTTCTAAATCTAACTGAAAACCAGTCTTCAAAATGAGTCTATAGGATCCCACTCCTTCTACAGTTGAGCCCATCCGGTTTCCAGAATAGATGTTCCGCTCAGTTTCCTTTGGCTTCCTCAGGTTTAGAAAGCCCTGCAAGGTTTTCGATATGTGAATTGTAGAACCACAATCAATCCACCATGTGTTATCAGAAACTTCAGTAAAATTAGATTCATGACACACAAATGAAAAATTACCTTTCTTTTCCAGCCATCCCTTATATTTCAGGCAGTCTTTCTTCCAGTGTCCCTTTTTCTTGCAAAACCGGCATCTGTCTTTATTGCCAGTTTTCTTCTTAATGACACCCTTGCCTTTTAGTGCATTTGTCTTAGAATGAGTCATAAAATGCACAGTCTCAATCGACTCATTTTTCATCCTCTCCTCCTCTTGCACACACATGGTCAGAAGTTCATTAATTGACCAATTTTCCTTATGTGTGTTGTAAGAGATCTTAAATGGACCAAAGTCCGGTGAAAGAGAGTTGAGTACAAAGTGCACAAGGAATGAGTCGGAAATTTCAACTTTAAGAGAGTTTAGTTTAGCAGCAATGTCCCTCATCTCCATGATGTGCTCACGCACACCACGGCTTCTGTCATGGGTCATGTTCGAGAGTCTTTTCATTAAAGTGTTGGCCACAGCCTTATCCGAACTTACGAATTGCTCATCGACAGCCTTCATGTAAGCTTTGACATTTTCCAATTTAGGGATAGAACCTCTAATGCTTGGACTTATGCGGGTCTTGATGAGCATCATGCTCAAGCGATTAGATCGCTCCCACTTCTCATAATTAGACACTTCCAAAGGCGTACTGTAATCCGTGGGTTTTGGTGGTTCATCCACACGGAGCGCCAGGTCTAAGTCCATGCACCCTAACGTCAAAAGGATCACTTCTTTCCATTCAGCGTAATTGTCACCAGTTAAGATCGGAGTTTTAGCAGAATCAAATAAAGCAGTAGTGGGAATAACTGCATAACCAAAGGAACATATATCATGCTATGAACATATATATAACCAGAATGAATTAATCAATTTAATTCAAATAGTATATTCTAAACCTTCCTGTGGGTAGAGGTTGCACTCATGCATAGAATATACTTAAACGATATGAAAATTAAACAACCAAAATATTTCCGTACCTGTGGGCATAGGAAATGTTTATGTTTAATTTTCTTGATCAATAAAGCAACCACTTCCCTGTGGGGCAGAGTGATTACCTTATTAACCAAAACAATAGTTATGATGACATTTTATTTTCTTCACACCGTACAATTTTAAGATGCTGTGGCTAATCTTAAAATTAAGAAAATAATTCTTTATATGTCATCAACTTTAAAACGCTTTATATGACATCAACAAAAGATGAAATCATAATGAAAATGTGAAATGAACCGATTCGGCAATACCCCAGGAAAGATCATGAATCAATCTCCTAGACAGGTATTACCATTCCACGTAAAGTCCCAGGCCGTGCGGTGGGGTCACAGACGGTCCCGCTTAAGTACCGACTTTCTAGACAGAAATTACGTGTACGGTGTATTTATCACACTTTCAATAGTTCACCTTTTGCATTTGCCATAAATTTTTCTCAATATATTTTCAGATAGAAGCAGCTTTGCTTTGTCACATGAAACAGATATGAAGCAACAATACAGAATCTCCAAATTTACGCAAAGGAAAAATTTAAAATTTAAATAAAAATATTAACTTAACTGAGTGACAGAGAGTATAGTATAAGGGACACAAAGTATAAGGTCAGGAGCATATTGCAGATGATCTTATGAATTTAAATTATGTACAACATTCGAAATCAGCAAAATCAGACAGAGGATAGTCATGCATAACGTGAAAAACCATCATAACTCAGTTTGAGAAAATAACAATATACAATCAAGTCAGGTTATTATATGGACAATAATTATGATCAGCAGTTTCTCATCAATTAAAAGGGAAAATACCATCTTAAGGTTCTTGGTTTTCGAAAAGAGCATGCAATATTCATGCTACAGATTCTTAAATTCTCGAAATGATGGCCTATGAAATTCAAAGAACAAAAATGATATAAACTGATGCTTGCCATTTCACTTATTGAGTGATCTGGGAAATCACGTTAGCCAAAAAGAAAATTTCTCCGGGAACAGAAATGAGATACAATCGTATGCAGCACTTTCGGCAGAATAACAATACACAACTGAATACTGAAGGCCTCGAAAACTATAATCCCGTAACCTTTGAACGATTGAATTGCATTAAAGGGTACGGAAAAAAGTTTTCTAAATACAAACGATATGGTCAGAGGACCGCTCTGATACCAATTGTTAGCCCAAAATAAATACGGAAGCAAATAAAGTTACCTCCGGCCATTGTCGTTTGTAGAAGCCTTCTTCGTGTTGATGTAGTCCTTAGGGTAGTCTTCTAGCCTTGTTCCTCTTGGCTTGAATGAGATGGTTTGATGGACAACCATAGGCTCTTATTTATAGGCTAGGCTAGGGACCCCCTAATCCTGTCTTGATTAGAGTTCGTACCATCACAAACTCTACTGTATGGTGATAATCCCTTACCACCAAGGAGTTGTAGTCAAATACAAGTCTAGGAGATAAGATGACATGGTGATCCACACTATATGTGATTTAAATTAATAAATCACGGGATAAATCTTAAAGATAAACATTACGTCTAATATTTATCCAACAGTCTTGCTTCAACATCTTCTACTCTATAAAAGCATTTAAATACTGCAAGAGGTTGTGGAGGAGAAAGGCTTTTGCCTTCTTCTCCCCTTTTAAAATATCTAAGCTGAAAAGAAAGAAAAATAGAAGAGAAAGAGGGAGAAAGTCGTGTGAAAGAAGATGGAAAATTAAGAAGAAGAATATAAATATATCATGAAATAATATTATACAAAAGTGACAATAATCCAAGAAATCCCAAAAGTATGTAAAATTAGACTAAAAAACACTAATCTAAAATGCATGGGACTCATTTAACATAATAAATACAATACTAAAATGTTTGTTATGAATATCCCTAAAGGGAAGAACTCAAAAGAGGAGAACTGTCATAGGTCCATTAAAGACTATCTTAGTAAACTCAACCGGCGCCGGACCTCCGACTCTCGTATCTTGGAGGTTCATTGAACCCCAAACACTTTTGTTAGAATCCCGGAATTCGTGGGATAATGATTATAATTAATGTTGTATATTATTGTAATTAATTAGCACAATTATGTCAGTTGATTAGGAATTCTTGATTGATTACTTACCATAGTATAGGGAGAAAAGGTTGTATAAATCTGAGGATATACCATGTACGAAAATATACTGAATACAAGAAAGCTAATTTTTGCATTTCTATACTTATACACATGGTATCAGAGCAGGTCTCAGTCTATTGAACCTGCGGTGAAACTGTGGTTGTGTTAGCTCAGAACCGAAGTCGTCACTGTCAAGCCATACCCAGTGACCAAGTGTCCAATCTGCCCTACCTGAAGAGGCTCAGAATCTGAGTGTTCTTCATTGCCTACTTCCAATACCTTAATCCTGTCCAAGACCAAGAGCAGCCCTCCTGTCCTTACCAAAGCAATATCTGCAAAACCACCAGCAATATGTCACAAATTCCAGAATCCTCAGAAAAAAGGCCTGAAACATCAGATAATAAACCAAACTTCCCTGGCAATCTGGACTTATCCGAACAATTTGCGAAATTCTTACAACAAAGCCTCAGTATGCCAACTGCTGCACCTGCTACCAATCTTACATTGAAAGTCAAGTTGAATAGTACAAATTACAGCCTCTGGAGCAGACTTATGAAAATTGCACTTGGGGGCCGAGGAAAGAGCGCCCATATTACAGGGCTTCCTCAACCTCCTCTACCATCAGATCCTGCCTATCCTGCATGGGAACAACAAGATTAATTGGTCTTCACGTGGTTAATCGACAATATCGATGACAACCTGGTAAACAACGTTTCCAGGTACTCTACTGCAAAAACATTATGGGACGGACTTGCGGTGACATACGGGTCAGGCAGTGACCCGTTACAGATCTTTGATCTACACAAAAGGTGCTATACGATTAAGCAGGCAAACAGACCACTGGAAGCTCTCTGGGATCAGTTCCAGTGACTTTGGTTGACAATTGATACACTTGATCCTAATCCTATGGAATCTCCAGGAGACATAGCTACTTACGCCAAGAAAGTGCAGGAACAATGCCTTTATCAACTGCTTTTAGCAGTTGATGAACGCTATGGAGATACAAAAAGGGAAATTCTTAAACGGAAGCCCCAGACCATCCGTTGAAATGCATACAACGAACTCAGCGGTCAGAAATCCAGACGGGAGTTCTGAAGGTCGCCCCATCAGATTTGCAGTCATCACTTGGGGTGGGACAAGGTTTGGCCGTTAAAAGACAAACTACGCACAATAAACAGAAAGGGACACAACCACCACGCTCAGGCCAGCCATCACGGCGTGGTGGTGACGAAAAGGCTCCGGAGTGTACCCACTGCAAACACAAAGGCCACACTCAGGAGAAATGCTTCAAATTACATGGGTATCCGGACTGGTGGGAAGAATTTCAGAAGAAGAGAGGAGAAAAAGGGGTGGTAGCCCAGGCAGCAGCCGGAGGAGATGAGAGCAAAGCTGAACCAACAAAGGAAACAGAGGAATCAGCGGCGGGAGGTAATAGGGTTAGAGGAAACTCTAACCCTAATCCATCCTTTAAATACAATGCACTTTCAAATATTGCACAATTAGTCCCTAGGTCTGAAATTAATACCACCAATAGTCCACAAGCCCCGGATACCCCTGACTGCACTCTTGCACTTTCCCAAACCTTACCCGCAGTCCTTACAAAAGAAAATACTACATCTGAACCCCCACATTTTTCGCCCAATCCCAATACCACCCCAACTGTTCCCATAATTTCTGAATTACCCCAGAACCTCTGCCACCATATGCAATTTGACCCACACCAAGACCAATACCTCGTGGATCCTTGATTGTGGTACGACCGACACCATGACCTACAATCCTTTATACATCCTAACACCCACTACACCAACAAAAACTTTGTGTCGAAGTTGCTAATGGAGAATCTATACCAGTTGCCGGGGGTGGGTATATATCCATCACCCCTTCACTGACTCTTACCAATTGCCTATACGTACCCACCTTATCTTCAAAACTACTGTCTGTGAGTCATGTTACTAAAGAATTAGACTGTGTTGTTATGTTATATCCTACTTATTGTCTCTTGCAGGACATTCATACGGGGGCAATCATTGGGCGTGGTACTGAACGCCAAGGACTGTATTTTGTTGATATTGTTGCGCAACAGGGACAGTCTAATCTTGCCACCGGGACAGCTGAACGGCAAGTATGGTTATGGCATCGCCGGTTAGGGCACCCATCATTTTACTTTTGAAACACTTGTTTCCTACTTTATTTCATTCCAGACCAAATAATTTCCATTATGACACTTGCCTCCGGGCGAAACAAACTCGTGCATCTTACTTGTCTAATAATACTTGGGTTGATCGTATGTTTACCTTAGTTCACTCTGATGTGTGGGGCCCATCTCCATATGCTACACCTCTTGGTTTTTAATACTATGTGATATTTGTTGATGATTTTTCGTGAATGACATGGCTATATGTTCTTAAACACAAATCTGAAGTCTACCACAAATTTGTTCAATTTACCAAATGATTCATACTCAGTTTGATACTCGTATACAAATACTCAGATCTGATAATAGGGGTGAATATCTGGACAAAAATCTCAATGACTTCCTCCACACCAATGGCATTATCCACGAAACTACATGTCCTTATACACCAGAACAAAATGGTGTTGCTGAACATCGTAACCGCATGCTATTAGAAAAACTCGAGCTATGATGTTAGACTCTAAGGTTCCGATGAGTTTCTGGCCGGAGGCAGTGTCTACAGCCACCTACCTCATAAATCGCCTATCCTCTAAAATTCTAAACTACCAAAAACCCCTATCCAAACCTTATCAACCCAACACAATATTCCATCCCTTTTTACTCTTCCCCCACGAGTGTTTGGATGTACCGTCTTCCTTCATACTCCTAAACACGAACGAACTAAACTTGACCCGTGCACAGAAAAATGCATCTTTGTTGGGTATGCCACTACTCAAAAAGGCTACCGTTGCTATAACTCACGTACCCACCGCATACATGTCACCATGAACTGTACTTTTCATGAAACAGAGTACTACTATTCCACCCACTCTCGGGTTCAGGGGAGACCCATTCAAATGGTATAAATGAGAGAACCCTTGATTGGTTGGTGCCAACACTTACGAGTCTGACGGTAATTCAAACACGGCAAGTAGATGGCGCCGACTGCGCTGACGATATCAATATTATACAACCAACAGCTTCAGAACCGACTACTATTGATTTGTCACCGATGAATGCTCTGCCAGAGGTAAGTAATATAGATAATGAACAGTCTATTTCTACAGTAAATGATCCTGACCCTAACCCTGACCATGTCCCCACAGATATTTCCCTTACTCCCTATACAGGTACATCCCCTGAACCTTCAGGGGTATCCGATGGACTACCACAAGGACGAATTTTACCACCCAGGACAAAGCGAGGTGTACCTCCCGAACGGTATTCACCAGTACAAACATCCAAATCATCCAGGTATCCAGTCAATACTTCTCTAAACGGTGTATCTGATCAAGCTCGAAGTTTCTTTGTGTCCTTGTGTGCAGAAAAGATACCTCGAACAGTTGAAGAAGCGCAAAGTCAACCACTGTGGAAAGAAGCCATGGATATCGAGATGAGTGCACTAGAAAAGAATGGGAAATGGGAGAAGTGCATTCTTCCTCCAGGAAAGAAGCCAGTGGGATGTCGATGGATTTTCACGATTAAATACAAGGCAGATGGGAGCATTGAACGCTACAAAGCTCTTCTAGTAGCTAAAGGGTACACCCAGACATATGGAGTTGATTACTCTGAGACTTTTTCATCAGTGGCTCGCATCGATACTATCAGAGTACTATTCTCGATTGATGTTACTAAGAACTGGCCTCTTCATCAGTTCGACGTGAAAAATGCTTTCCTACATGGTAAACTCTCTGAGGAGGTATACATGGTTCCACCTCCAGGGTTCTCTAAGGGATTCAGAGACAATGAAGTGTGCAGACTGAACCGGTCCTTGTACGGTTTGAAGCTGTCACCTCGGACGTGGTTTGGACGATTCACTGAAGTCATGAGACAAGATGGCTATAGACAAAGTAATGCTGATCACACAATGTTCATCAAACTTTGCCAAGGTATGACTACATGTTTAATTATATATGTAGATGACATGGTTATTACAGGAGACGATAAAGAAGAAATTGCCAGACTCCGGAAACATTTGTTCACGAAGTTCGAAATGAAAGACCTTGGATAGCTTAAATACTTTCTGGGAATTGAAGTCTTGAGGTCCAAGGCTGGAATCTATATAGCGGAAAGGAAATACATTTTGGACCTACTAACGGAAGTAGGGATGCTTGATTGTAAGCCCTGTGATACTCCCGTGGTTGTTAATCATAAACTTAAGGACATTGATGAAGCAGCTGCTGCAGATAAAGGTCAGTACCAACGATTGGTGGGGAAGTTATTTTATTTGGCACACACAATACCAGACATTGCCTATGCCGTAAGTGTGGTAAGTCAGTTTATGCATAATCCACAAGAACATCACATGGAAGCAGTTATGCGTATTTTGCGATACTTGAAGCATACACCAGGAAAAGGGATTGTGTACCGTAATAATGGGCACTTGGAGATTCAGGCGTACACTGACGCTGACTGGGCAGGAAATTTAGTGGATCGAAAGTCTACATCGGGCTACTTTACACTAGTGGGAGGAAACTTAGTGACATGGAGAAGCAAGAAACAGAAAGTTGTGGCCTTGTCCAGTGCTGAGGCAGAATTCCGTGGGATTACCAAAGGAATAACTGAGGTCTTGTGGATTCAAAAACTGTTCAGAGATATGGGTTTGCACGTAAACTGTCCGACGCCTCTATTTTGTGATAACAAAGCTTCCATCAGCATATCTGAAAATTCGGTATAACACGATCGAACCAAGCATGTTGAAATTGATCGACACTTTATTAAAGAAAAGTTGGAAGGAGGGATCATTGAGTTGCCGTTTGTAAGATCAGAAGACCAGCTGGCAGATGTGTTAACCAAGGCAGTCAATGGAAGGAAATTTGATGATGTACTATGCAAGTTGAACGTTGTTGACCCCACTGTTCAACTTGAGGGGGAGCGTTAGAATCCCGGAATTCGTGGGATAATGATTATAATTAATGTTGTATATTATTGTAATTAATTAGCACAATTATGTCAGTTGATTAGGAATCCTTGATTGATTACTTACCATAGTATAGGGAGAAAAGGTTGTATAAATCTGAGGATATACCATGTACGAAAATATACTGAATACAAGAAAGCTAATTTTGCATTTCTATACTTATACACAACTTTGTACCCTGAAGGCAAGGTGCTAGCCTAGACCTTCCAAGCCTACTCCCTTAACCACTATGGGTGGTTCTACCACATGAGCTCGTTCTCGTAAAGGGTCATGTTTCTTATGACTCAAGGTTCACCCAAAAACTCAATGGTGCCTCTAGATGATGATAAGCACAATTTAGAAGACGTTCTACACTTAATGAGAAAGTTATGGAGCTTATCTTAGTTATATCCAGAAAAGAAGCGTACTTCACTCAAGACTCACATATAAAATACATCTCTGCACCAAGTAAAGAGTTGCAATATCTCTGATTTAAGCCTAATTTTATTCTCCAAGATCTATTACTAACTTAAGTATCCAAAAACTTTTGGAAAACCTTATCTCTTCTGGTTCTAATCTCTATTGTCTTACAGGTTAAGTCTTGGAATGCTCGTTATTAAGAATCAGTTCAAACTAGTTAGAGCAGAAGCTTGTGAGTTCGAGTTGGTTCAACCTAGTTTTAAGCAAAGGCATTAACATATTTGATGTGTGTGTGTGTATACACAAAATAACTGGTGACTTAATAAATTAAGAACCTATGAGATTTCTAATATCATTATAAAACTTCTATCTGTTGTGACCTGACTTATCACTGGAAATGGAAAATAATTAGCGCAGCCATGCATGTTCTCTAATTATTTTAATATGTACCTCCTGAGTGTCGTCTTCCATACACTATAAATTATAACAAATTTCAACATTGATATCATTACAACTATTTATTTCATGTGTCTCATATGGAGGATCTCTTTTTTAATATACGATGTCCGAAAATATGTTTACTTTATATTCTAATACTCAAAAAGTTAAATGATTTTTCAAAACTATCTTTATCAGCAGTAAAAAAGGCACTATATATTAAATGAGCACAAGGTAAAATTGAGAATATGTTAATTTTCATGGTAAGACAACACAATAAGCGTTCTTAATAACCATTTAAAAGTCCGGGCCTACTTCCTTGGAAATTGCGTGAATAGTGTTAACGTCACGTTTTTGAAATAGTAGTTAAAATATTACAAAATTAAGTGTGGTGGCTGATGAGCCAAAAATATTCAGTTAGTCAACTAACAGTCAACGTAGTCTAGATGCAGCTACTAGACTTAGTAGCCTCGGCCAAAAGACCTTGGCCTCGGCCACTATTATTTACAGTTGAAGCTAAGGTACTTTGAGTGTAACTCTTGGTCAGCTCGGCCGTACACCTGAGTTAGGTTGGCCCTTATTCAACGTGGTCAGAAGTCTTCAGAGATCAACTCAGAGACAACATATATCCAATGGTTCATGAAGCATCTCAGCTCGGCATATTACACCTCGGCTTGGCTAATCAAAGCCACTGTGAATAAAAGGAATTACCGATGCGCTGCTTCTATAAAAGTATACTCAGCTCGGCCTCGGCACAACTCTGGCCTCAGCTTCATATTAACATCAAGCTCTAACCTCGGCCCTGCTCTCACGAGCACTTAGTCTCTTGGAGAAGATCAGAAAAGACCTTATCAACTGCCATCTGGGACCCACCAAGATAGCTCTTCAAAGCACTTTCCAGGTGTCAAGCAACGGCTGGTTTAGTACAAAGTCATCATTGCAGGCCGACCTACACATCATAGAGTCCGCCACTGAACAGCTGCAATCACAGGCATTTGTCACATCAGACTGCGCACCTGCAGCAGACAAGACAGTCATCTCAGACACATCACAACCCCATCATTTGACGGAGGGCCAAACCTCATCAACCTGAAGTATAAATATACCTCATTTCAGACGGGAAAAGGATGATGCAATTTTACACAAACTTCAACTACATCATCTCGGCTGACTCCTAAACAGCTTAATTCTCAGTGAGAAACTGACCCAGATTCATTCTAAACCTGTGTTCCAGTATAAATACCTACCAAAAACACCCATAACTGACTTAAGCGTCGGAGGGTTATCCCAGAGCAGCGCTCTGGGCTTCTAACGTTTCTCTTTCTTCTCAGGTTTTGTTCTTGGGTTCAAACGCAAAGTTAACGACCAGCTGCAAGGATCACCTTTGATCCATTGAGTGAAGATCTCTGCTTCATCAGTGGCAAAAATATTCTCGTGTGAATAGTTTAGTAGCATCCAATAATCTTATACTTTAATTATTACTCAATGCTATATCGAGAAGTCTTCGCTACATTTTCTTTCCCTAAGCAATTTTGATTTTTCACTAATTTGTCAGTTTTCACCATTTGATTATAAGCGAAATCATGTCCCTTTCAACAATTACAAACGGAATGATACAAAAGTCCTTGTTTTCACAACATATCAACCCACAGTCAAATAAAAGATCCATTTCATATCTTATATTATGCGTTAATTAACTTAAAATAACAATAACAAATAAAACAAAGTCTTCACCCCACATATGACTTGTATGATTTGCTGGTCAAACATGTCAACAGTTAACACGAGAGAGAATCATTCTTCTCTAGATCGCTTTCTTCAAAATATTAAAACTCAATATGTACAATTAATGTTTTCTATGAAATGAGAAGAAAAATATATTAGTTTTATTAAGAAAACCAATTTTATCTCAGGCTGGAAAATAAAAACCCCAAAACTATGTATCGTGGTTTTGTCAAAACTAAGGTATAAAATAGACCGAAGTTTTGACAGAACGGCGGTGTGCTATTTAGATTTTTATCATTCTATGATTCTGTCAAAACTACGGTCTGCTAATATTTTCTTTTAAAAAATAATTTTCCGGAAAAAACAACAAGTTTTGTATCTAGCTTAATTTTGTGGTAGTGTTACGCATGATTTCTACAAAAACATTACATTTTCTCAGTTCATAATTTTTTACAATGTATTCAGATAACTTGCCAACTCAGTATTTGTATGTACTTTTTATACGGACGTACTTTCTAAAAAATATATTTTAATTTTTTAGATAAAACGGAGCAAACACGAACAAGTAACACCAGAATAAAGTAACGTAAAATAAGAATGGATCAAAACTACACAAAAGTGTGTCTATGTACAAAATGTCAAAATACTATATAAATCTCATAGGCTCCCACCAGTAAAACAATGCCTCTTAGTATAAGCCGTTATTGAGCAACTATACTACATATGGGTGGATCTAGATCTTCTGGCAGCTGCGACTGTGACTACGATTGCAGTGGTGGCATATCGGTGCCCTGACATGTGGCGTTTAATTTGTCATATAACATACCTCACAGCAAGGAGAAGATGTGTGTCCCAGCACTCTGCTGAATTTGCTCATCGAATTAGTGTTCTGGTAGGCTCGTATCAGTAAACCACTCAATGAACTTCCTCCTGGATACAAGGTTGTCAAATATATCGCGCCACTGTGCTGCAGTGTACGGGTGCTCCAGGCCAATAACCGCATCACCGTCGATGCGAAAGCCAAACATATCCTAAAGCGTGATTGTGGCCTCGCCTAAAGGTAAGTGAAAGGAGTGGATCTCATGTCATCACCTCTCCACGAATGCTGTGATCAAACCGTAATCTATCTTAACCCTACTGCACTCAACAATTCTCATAGCCCCACGTGCTTACACTCTACTCCATCAAGGATTTTCGGACCTCTATACAAGGATACTATCTTAACAATATGTGGCGCATTGTACCTTATGTTACTCCTAAAATGGAGGATCATATGCTCGTCCTGAAGGATCAACAAATCCCCAATCTTCGGCGTCAACTCGCCACCAACATCACTACGACTACTACCAAAGCAGATAATAACTAAACCTAAATATGTAATACTATATTAAATACAAATGCAATATGATTAACATAAATGAAATGGAATACGAACATAAATGCATTAAATAAAAATGAATAATTCACATAAATTAAGCGATTACACTTTCATGTAATCGAACAAATAAATAACAATAATTAAATACTAGTATACGTACATCCAAGCAACCGAAATAAATAAGTATCAATAATTAAATACTAGTATACATTCATGCAATCGAAACAATTAAACAACACTATAGGTTCATACAATTGAAACAAGTACATAACAATCATTCAATTGAAGCAACTAAATAATAATAATTAAATATTAATATACGTTCATACAATCGAAACAATTAAATGATAGTAATTAAATACTACTTTATATGAATAAATAACCATAAATAAAAATAACAACAATCGGATTACAATGCATAAATAACCATAAATAAAGAATAATGCATAAATTACAAATAGATAAATAAATCACAAGAGAGAGAAAGCTTTTGTCTATCTTCAGGGGTGTTGTGAGTTGTGTGTAGCTTCTTGTAGAACTTCGTTGTGTTGTAGATTTATGAATAAAAAATTTTAAATGAAAAATGAGAGGTATTTATAGCCAGTTGCGTTGTGACACACTGCGATTCTGTCAAAATACGATATGTATCACGATTTTGACATAACTGCGAAATGATAAAAGTCAAAATGACATTCTGCGGTTCTGTCAAAACCGTTGTTCATTTCACACTATGGTGCATACTTTTTAGTTTTTTTCTAAACATGTGATAAAAATGAATTTTTTTTAATAAGACTAATATGCTTTTTTCCTTCTCCCTATGAAATACAATGACGTATTTCGTATGTGTATGCTCGAACCCAAGGGTCTCTTTCAATGTAGTTTAAATAATCTTTAATCAAATTTTCATTATTTTTCAAATTAATTATTGATCAACTTTTGTGTCATGATGTTAGACTTATTTTGGTTATATAAACATTTCTCTGTTTCATTTTCCTCTAATACGATTCGTAGGAAATGTTTTTCGTCTAATTGCAATTAATACTAGGGCTGTTGAACGAACCGAACAGTTCACAAATTGTTCGAGTTCGTTCGTGTTCGATTCATATTCATTCGGTAATTATTTGTTAACGAGTCGAATTCGAACAGATATTCGGGTTCGTTTAGTTAAACGAGCCGAACGGTTCTCAAATTGTTCGGCTTGTTTAAACAGGTATAAAGTTATCGAGCCGAACTCGAACCAGTTTTAAAGTTCGTTTAGCTAAACAAACCGAGCTGAACTATTCGTTTAGCTAAACGAATCCGAATTCGAAAACTTAGTATTCGGTTTGGCTCGGTTCGTTAACACCCCTAATTACTACTAAACATAACTTTGAATACTCAAGCCGTACATATATAATCTAATTAAGCCATTAATCAAATGTTAGAAAAAATAATTAGGAAATGTTGCAAGTATACGGGTTAATTGTAAAAAAACAATAAAAAAGACGTTTCTAGTGCATTAGTTTTCCGCGCTTATGCAGTTTTCGAGAAGGACCGAGTCATTTTACGATTTAATATCCACACTTTTATGTTTCTACGACCTTAAATTCATAACCTTAAATTCAGAAAACATAAACTTTATCATTTGTCTAAAATTGCATATGTATCTATTTTTGTAATTAAAAATAATGCACAGATGAAAATGCCCTTTTCCCGAGTCGTCGGTGCAGCCCCCACCGCCACCATCTTGTCGCCACTATTGCCCTCACTCTCCTTGCCGCTCACCCCCTCTCATCCCGCCACCGTGGGCTTCAGTGGGAATAATACACTGTTTGTTGTTGCGGCCTCTGGAGACACCGGCAACAGAGCTGAGAAACAGCTTGCTCAATTCATGTATGTTTCAGTTTCATTGTGGGTTTCGTTTTGCTTGCATTGTGATTGGTTTTAGGCTCTTGGTTCATGCATTCAGTTATTTACATTATAGATTTCATTTGAATTACGCTGGAGAAATTGAAAAGGGCAGTAGCAGCGAGGAGGGCGGAATGGGTTTTGGGTTTTTGGGGAAGGGGAAGGGAGGCTGTAATACAATTGAATTTCATACAGCTATCTTCCGGAATTTACTAGATCAAACTAAATCTACTGAAATGAAAGGACAGAGGACTAGTGGGAAAAGATGGAGAGGCGGTGTGGTTGTAGTTTTTGAATTGTTTTTATTGTAAAAAAGTATATAGAGCTCTTTATTTTTTGGAATAAAGTTATGGTTTGTCTTTTTCCACACTTTTCAGATCTTTTGGTAATTTTTGATGCCGTTGGATATATTTTTGTTTTTGTTTTATTGTAAAAATGTATAACTTAGACCTCCTAGTCTTCACCGTTCTACTTTAAAAAAATTTTATAAAAAAATCTAAATTAAGAATTCAGCGTCGTCTTAAACGGTGTTGTCGATTTTTGAATTGTTTAAGATGGTAGGAAAGGGTGTTTTTTATGTGATTTATTTCAGTGAATTTTCTATCAATGGTATAACAGGCAGTACAGAGCTTTAACAGCCATGGACAGAAAACCCCATTAGACGCTATAGGGTTTTTTATGATGTTCAAACATTAGGGTTTGGATTCTTTCACCCAAATTCTCTTATCTCACCTCTCACCGCACGACATACCTCACTTTTCACTGTAAGATATGTGGTAGCAGAAGAGGTGGTGAGGCTAGATGAAGGTCATCAGTATCTAACATACCACTCCCCCTACTGCCACGTGTCGTGCGGTGAAGGGTGGAGTGAGAAAATTTAGGTGAGGAGATCCCGTCTCCAAACATTAAGGGTTGTTCGCCGATTTCGCTGCATATTAAAGAGTTTTGACAATTAATCCTAAGTAGCAATTTTATAGTAATTTTGTCCTTATTTGGTGGAATATTCTTCAATAAAACCAAAGGGGTTCATCCCATAGAAAAAAAAAAGTATTATGAAGCATTCCCAGCTGACCATAATCACCGGATAATATATTATATTTAAACTCATTCTATCATGGAGAAAATGAAAAAGAAAAATTAGTTATATTATGAAAAAAAACTATTTTTGTCACTGTTTTGGGGGAAAATCCAAAAGTATGTATTACGGTTCTCTTAAAACAGCAGTATAAAATGAAACACAGTTTTGACAGAACTATGATGTGTCATTTTAACTTTTGATATTCGCGGTTCATTGAAGACTGCGGTCCACATAACGGTTTTGTCAAAACCACAGTGTGCCACACCGTGATTGGCCCCCTCATTTTTCGCTTCAAATTTTTTTCCGTAATTCTACAAAACTGCGAAGTTTTCTCATAATCCACGCACAACTCACAACACACTTCAAGATAGATGCAAGATTTCTCTCTCTTGAGTTAGTATCTATTGTAACTTACACATTGTACTTTATTTATGCTTATGTATTATAATTCAATTATTTTTGTTTATTTATTTATTGTTATTTATGCATATAGAGTGGTATTTAATTATTGTCATTTAATTGTTTCGATTGCATGAATGCGCATTAATATTTGGCTAGTGTTATTTAGTTGTTTGATTGCATCAATGTACATAAAGTATTATTTAAGTATTGTTATTTACTTGTTTCGATTGCATGAACCTATATTGGTATTTAATTATTCTTTTGTGGGAACTTATGCTAGTATTTAGTTGTTGGCATTTATTTATTTTGATTGAATGGGCATGTGTATACTAGTATTTAATTTTTATCACTTATTAGTTTCGATTGCATAAAAGTGTAATTCGTCTAATTTATATTAATTATTTATTTTTTATGTAATGCATTTATGTTCGTAATTCGTTTTATTTATGTTAATTATATTGTATTTGTGAATATATTATTACATGTTTAAGTTTATTTATAGCGTGCTTTGGTAGTAGTAGTAGTAGTGATATTGGTGGCAAGTTGAGACCGAAAATTGAGGATTTGTTGATGCTCCAGGGCGAGCATATGACCCTCGGGGCATGGAGACGTTAGAGGACGTTCACAGCCGGGCATATCATTCTGGACATCAATTGTTGATAGCAGACATGTATTTGGTCCGGATGATGACATGCTTGACATTGACGATTATCTTCTCTATTCCGATCCCAATGCCATGTAGTTTGCGAGAGAACTAGAGCGCAATCTAGAGTAGGCAACGAATCGGCTACCGATAGCATCTCAGGGGGATGATATGATATTTCGTATATAGACATGCTTTTGTATTTGAGGTTTATATTGTATTTGTATCATGTGTATGATATTTCGTATATAGACATGCTTTTGTACATTTTTGATATATTCTTATTTTATGTTAATTGAAATAGGTTTTACTTGTTTGTATTTGCTCCATTTTATCTCAAAAAATGAAATATATTTTTTAAACACGTTTGTAAAAATAGTATACGTAAATACCGAATTTTCATTTTATCTAAATACCTTGTGAAAAAATTATGAGTTGAAAAATCTTATGTTTGTATAGAAATTCTGATGGCAAAAGAGTAAAATTAAATTGGACATAAACTTATTACTTTTTAGAAAATTACATTTTTTTTAAATATTGGCAGACTGCAGTTTTGATGGAATCACGATATTCCAAAAGTCAAAATGATACACCGCAGTTGTGTCAAAACTGTGGTCCATTTCATACCGTTGTTTGACAAAACCACGGTGCATAGTTATGGGTTTTCTTCTAAACCTATGATAAAAATAGATTTTTTAATAAAATTAATATATTTTTTCTTTTTCTTCTATCATGGCCTAAATATAGTATATCAGTCAAATCGTATTATGCATATATCAATTTATTAATTATATTCACCGATAATACCTTTACAAATACATTATATGGAAACAAGGTTATAGTAGTCAATGAATAATTACTAGCCATTCATTAATCAATTTATTAATTATATTCACCGATAATACCTTTACAAATACATTATATAGAGACAAGGTTATAGTAGTCAATGAATACTTACTAGCCATTCATTAACTAATACTATTCAAAATAATTAACATGTGGGAATAGTGAATCTACAAAGTAAGAGTTTCTCTATATTATTATGCTGTTTATGTAATCAATTAAGTCTTTCAGGATCTAGAAATCTATGTTTTCACATACCCAATCATTTCACAACTATAAGAGAATGTTTAGCGGAAGCGTACCTTTTACCATGGTACAGTAAGCGAAAACTTCAACTTTGATTTAGACAACTTGCAACACATGTTTATTTAGTACATGTGCTCTTTTGTCCTGTTGGTCTAAGGCTTGGAAGGTCAGCGACAGCCCCTTGAGCCTTGAATGCTTTCAGGTATTCTCTTGTAGGCAAACACGAGACACTTTGCTTCATTCTACTAGATGGTAAATCAATTGCTTCACCATAAATGGAGGTTTCTCTCCACTAACTCTTACTTTAATGTTTACTTCGATGGATAAGTAAAACCAATGAACCAGGGTGAAGAGAGGACCTTCATCCATATTTATAGGTAACCAAAAGGTACTTCCATCATAACCTTTGGCTTAGCACCCCTTTGATAAATGGATATGTCCCTTTAATGAAGAATTGTGTCTCTTAACTTAATAGACATAACCCTTCTAGATAACTCTTCGTAAATAACCAATTAAGATTTAATTATAAATCATATAACTAACATGTCACAAGGGACACAACCTTACAATCTTCCACTTGTTCCTTGTGACATCTTATATGATCTATAAAACCATAATGTGCACTTTAGTATATAATTAAATCCTTTAACCATAATATTGGTCTCTCATAATGTTGTGAGTAAGTAAAGTCTAAAGTGAGTCATGGCGGTTGTAAATCATCCATTTTGATAAACTCCCTTCCATATACTACATCAATAAACTTGTCCTTCCTACAACCTTTAATGAAGAGTAAAATACAACTTTAATAAACACTTATTCCTGTAACCTAATTCTGACACACTTATGTGTACACAATAGTCAGAAACAGGAAATATCAGAAACAAATAACTTTTATTGAGCTCAGAGTGTCAATACATTAATACATATCATTCATGACGTCTAACAATAATCGACACTCTTTGTTTCTGAACTTCTTCTTTAACAGCAAAGTACTTTATCCCCATATGCTTAGCACACTTAGAGTACTTGTCGTTTTTAGAAAAGAAGACTGTTGCGGCATTGTCAATATTATTTTTCAGCGGCCTAGCTATAATGTCGACAGTCATAAGCCCTGAAATAAAATCCCGCAGCCATAAACCTTAAATAATGGCTTCAAACATGCCACAAACTCAGCCTCTATGGTGGAAGCAGCAATGACAGAATGCTTCACACTTTTCCATAAGATTGTTGAATCAACACATCCCCATAATATGAATCTGAATGTTCAATCACCTCTAATTGATCCATTGTTCTATAAGTGAGCATGTAGTCCTTAGTTCCTTTCTTTGTAGCCTTCCAATAATCCATCCCAGAATTGCTCTTATATCTGCCTAACATTCCGGCAGCAAAGCTAATATCTGGTCTGGTACAAGTCTGAGCATACATTAAGCTCCCAACAGTTGATGCATAAGAAATACTTTTCATCTGTTCTCTTTCCAATTCACTTTGCGGACATTGTTTTAAACTAAACTTATCCCTTTTCTGGATTGGAACTATTCGTGCTGAACGTTTTTCCACATTAGCGGCAGGCAAAATATGGTCAATATATTAGGAAAATAAACTTGCTCCCACTGACCTTCACATATATACACCGATCAACTGTTATCTTTAAAACCAAACAAGGTCACAGTGTCATTAAATTTGACGTACCACTGTCGGAGAGCTTGTTTAAGTCCATATATTAACTTCTTTAGTTTTGTTGCCAAAAATTCTCATTTCGAGAATATGCTCTTGCATAGTACGTGAGCCATCATACTTCATAGTAGTCAGACTACTCATTAATGTACCAGCAAGCGACTTGCCAGCACTTTGAGAACATTCTTTCACATTCACCATAAATTCCTTAGCACTTTCAGTCTTGGAAAGGGTAGACTTAATGTTGCTCACAACCGCCATTCGCAGAAACATTAAACTCAACCGGTTTGATCTTCTCCAGGCTCTATAATGGTACTTATCATCATCACTGCTCTCATTAGTTATGTCACCTGGTTTCTCCTCTTCGAGTGACATATCCAGGTCCAACGCGCCTAAATGGAACCAGATTTGTTCACTCCATTCCGAGAAATTCAAACTATTGAATAAAAGAATGGACGCAACATGTGAAAGCAACAAAGTAGAAATATGTACTACAAGTAATGGATCATATATATTCAGATTCCACAATAATGGAGGATGACATAAATGCACATCAAACTCTCCTTTGGGAGATATTAAGATATGCAACTATAATAAACTTTAATTAGGTAAAAAAAAATATGCTATTTAGATTTATATGCTATCTTTGGATATGCAAATAAACTAAATAACATATACACCAACCAACACATTTATTATAGAACATTTAATCAACCTTTGGACGATTACATAATTGTTCTATAATAAATTAAACACTTATCTATAATGTCATTCTTTAAAGTTCCATAACTTTAATTTTATCATATTATATAACTTGATCACCTTGGTGATTAACAAATTATATAATATGATAAAACCCTTTATATGACATCAAGAAAAGAATAATGTCATTCTTTAATTCTATAACTTTAATTTTATCATATTATATAACTTGATCACTTTGATGACTAACAAATCATATAATATGATAAAGCTCCTTATATGACATTAACAAAAGATGAAATGTCATGCTTTAATACTATAACTTTAATTTTATCATATTATATAACTTGATCACTTTGGTGACTAACAAATTATATAATATGATAAGTCCTCTTATGTAACATCAACAAAAGATGAAGTCATAATGAAATTGTGAAGTGAACGATTCGGTAATACACAGGAAAGATCACAATCATTTTCCTAAACAGTATTACCATTCCACGTAAAATCTCAGGCAGACGGTCTCACTTTAGTACCGACTTTCTAGACAAATTTACGTGCACGGTATACTTATCACAACTTCATTATATCAATAATTCACCTTTTGTATCTTTCACAAACTTTAATATGTCATCAACGACAATCAAGTTCCCAAACTCAGAAAATGTCCCCATTCATATTTTCACATACAGTAGTTTTCAATCCGAAAACAAAACGAAAAAGGTTTGGTCACTAAGATGCTGAATCTGCATACATAATGATTGTACCATCACAAGCAAAGGTACTCGACCTTAATGCAATAACAGGTAATGGAAGATGCAGAAACTTATCATGTATTGCTATAAACCATAAAATTAGACAGGCAATGGCAGTATGAAACGAAATCATATGCATTCATTGGTGAACAATCATTTTGTGGGAACTGTAGAACGCAACGCTTGGCAACATTGCCTCCATTTCCAACTGGTAGTGGAATGGCAATTGAAACATCTAAGTTTAATCCATGCTATTCAATCCTTTATCTTTTGGGCATCAACTAGGAAAGAAGCTTTTAATGATACTAACAACCTTCATACCACTATGCCGTGATTGGTGACTACAAAAGTACAAAGGACCACCACCATACAGTTTAATCAAGCATTCAACACGTAAGGAAACTACATTTGAGTAACACACTATTGGCATAAAGGGCACTCACTTTCTCGCTTGCAGATTTTGGTCATTATCTTCATGATTCATAATTCATCACATCCAGTTTACCTCTGTTACTTCTCCCAAATCTACGGGAAGAGTTTGTTTTCCTCCTGAAGGCTATATGGCAGTTTACTATCAACACCTTGAATCCGGTTTAAGGATTCGTATGCATCCTTTGATTAGATCTATTTTGGGTCATTATAGGATTTATTTGTGCCAACTGACTCCTAATTCTATTAGGAACATAGTGGATATTAATTTTCCTCTACCTAGATATCCTTTTGAACATTGAGCAGTTCCTTAAATTCTGGCGTCATAATGCAACTAGCAATTAGCCAAAATATCTTGTCACTTTTATTGTTGGCTATAATCAGAGGACTAACACAGATGCGGCCGTGAGAAAGGTCTTGCTTGAAAAGTACTTACATGGCTGATTTGTACGCTGTGCTATTTTTGATTTAAATTAACAGCAATTCTATTACCGTGAACAACAAAGTATGAAAAACATAAATTTCTAAACGTGGCTCTTATACCATATGTAATCAATTAAGTCTTTCAGGATCTAGAAATCTATGTTTTCACATACTCAATCATTTCACAACTATAAGAGAATGTTTAGCGGAAGCGTACCTTTTACCATGGTACAGTAAGCGAAAACTTCAACTTTGATTTAGACAACTTGCAACACATGTTTATTTAGTACATGTGCTCTCTTGTCCTGTTGGTCTAAGGCTTGGAAGGTCAGCGACAGCCCCTTGAGCCTTGAATGCTTTCAGGTCTTCTCTTGTAGGCAAACACGAAACACTTTGCTTCATTCTACTAGATGGTAAATCAATTGCTTCACCATAAATGGAGGTTTCTCTCCACTAGCCTTTACTTTAATGTTTACTTCGATGGATAAGTAAAACCAATGAACCAGGGTGAAGAGAGGACCTTCATCCATATTTATAGGTAACCGAAAGGTACTTCCATCATAACCTTTGGCTTAGCACCCCTTTGATAAATGGATATGTCCCTTTAATGAAGAATTGTGTCTCTTAACTTAATAGACATAACCCTTCTAGATAACTCTTCGTAAATAACCAATTAAGATTTAATTATAAATCATATAACTAACATGTCACAAGGGACACAACCGTACAGTTTATTGGTTGGTAAGTAGGATTAACTCGTTCAGCAAATTAAAATTTGTCAAACCTTTATTTATAATATTTCTACTCAATTAGGATTTGGCTATTTAAGCAATTAAATACGTCCAACAAAAATTAAATAACCCTTGATACAAATTAGTCCCGAAGTCTTCTGCATCCACCTTTTTATAGGAAAGCTACTCACACGATTGTCTTTTCATTTATTATCTCACCTTATCAAATTATCTCTGTTTACAATTTGTTTAATATTTTAATAAATTTAATTTAATTTTTTGAAAGAATATGTGTAGATATTATTTTGATTTAATTATATTATGCATTATTTTTTTACTTTTATATATCCACATTGAATAATATTTCCGCTAATGTTTAAGATATTTATGTGGTCAAAACCTAAGAAAATAAACAAAAAATTGTAAATAAGCTCTTTCTTGATTATAACGTATTACTTTTCCCAAACTTGATCTAGAAGTCTTGCAACTCTAATTTTGGATTTGTTTATTAGGTAAATCTCAACTTAGTGGCAAAGAAACATGTGATTATTAATCCTAGAGAGATTTATAAAATAATTGTGTCATTGTCTGTCAATAAAAAACAAGTAATAGTTTTGTAGCTTGGTGGATTGTTGGTCAATATGCATCGTACGCGTAGCTGTAGGTGCTATCTATCATTGCTATTAAGTTCTGGGATATGATCTTCTCACCCACTTTTCCTCACCGCATGCGTCACCGCACGACACGTGGCAGCAAGAGTGGGTGGTGAGGCTAGATGAGGGTCACCCGCATCTAACCTCACCACCTCACCCTGATGCCACGTGTCGCGCGGTCATGAGTGGGGTGAGGAAAAGTGGGGTGAGGAGATCTCATCCCTTAAGTTCTAGGCATATACTTGGCCACGTAGGCAATGATGATGTATTATTCTAGCGTTTTTTTGGAGCAAAAGTTGAAATCTCTAACTCCAAAGTCTTTATTCTAATGTTCCTTGGTTTTTCAAAGGGGCGTATTTTTGGGAACGAGATCTTTCACCGTTTTTACGGTTTACCGTTTTCGACTAGCCAAGCAACTTTTTCACATGTCATTTTCTCATTTGAATTTACCAATTTTATAGTTGATATGTGTTAGGGATTGATTTCTCATCTTCGAATTTGACGATAAGGAGATCTGAACCTTATTTCTGAATATAAATTTTTAAAATTATTTTAAAACGTAAAACTATATTATATTACTAAAACAATACTTCTTCAATCGTCAAGATATTGGGTTAGTTTTTATTTATTTCTTGTGCCAAAATAATGTGTACTCTCAGAAAATAGAAATATATTATTAAGCTTTCATGCTACCTTTTCAATTATTATTTGCATGATTTTTATAGTTTATATCCATTAACCAAGTAATAGTAGAACAGTAATAGTGACCAAAAGAATTTGATTTTTTCCTAAACTATGATTAAATCAATCTGTCGACCTGATAACATTTTTTTTACTCTACATTTATAATTCCGTTGGAATATACTAGGTACGATTGATTGATTGGCATGCGTGCATTACAAAACCTGTATATTATCAACAAAAGATGCCCTTTTATTTTTCCTATAGGCTAGGTTTTCTGATTTAGATAGTCCCTGCTTTTTTTGAGCGGAAAAAAAAAAACAAAAATGCTGCCAAAAGACAAAAAGAAGAAGAAAATAATGTCATATGCCGGTGTGGCGGTGGGTTGGGGCCCTATGTGTCTTAACGTGATAAAAATGGTCCCTTGTAAATATGTTATTCACCATTTTTTTTTTTTTTTGGATAAAAAGGTATTATCCAAACCCTAACAACATTTGTTCCTTTTCTTTTGGCTAAACAATTCTTCCCTCGCTAACGATGGTAATGTTTAAAGTAACATGACAGTGAAAATGTCGAAATTACTACTTTTAGAATTCTTACCTGCTACACTGTCGTTTTAAATGATCACAGCTGTTAAATGTAAATATCATGTACATTGGAGAAAAAAGCCATACTCCAGTGTTGAGGGTCGCCACCGTCCTAGTCCAAGATAATACAAATCACCAGCTCAGCTACCTCTAGATTGGAGAGGTCATACACAAGCTGTCTAATGTAAACTGTGCCTTTTGACCCCGACAGCAGTGAAAAACTCACACTATGCGTATCCATGAAATCGAACCATGTATAACTTGGAGCAACTCACAACTTAACTACCAACTGACATATGCTCTAGAAGCAACAAATATCATGCACATTGTTTATATTTCTTATTATATTTAATGATGCACATATCTTTTTAGTTATCGCGTATATTATAACTTATCTGGTAGGTTCAAAAATTGTTACATAGGTTTTTCAAGAGTCAAGGTTGTTCGGATAACTATGCTAAATTTATCGACTGTCGTGTAAGTTTTTTAAATATCGTATAAACAGAAAATGAAGGGACAATGTCGCCCTTCTATGGTAGATGAGTTACCAAACTGAAATTATGATATTCCGTACGATATTAGTTTTAGTCGTTGTAATGCACTCTTAGCTGAATTTGTCGGGTTTTAAATGTTATTATTTTCTTTCAACATTATGTATTGAAAGTGTTAGAAGATAATATTGAGTTAACATTTTTATAAACCATACCTTTAAAGTGTTAGAATATTTTAGAAATATCTTTATTGTAAAATCTATAAAAATTTGTTTAGTTTTATAATTATTCTTGTAAATCTTATATAAAACCAACAAATTAAATATAATCTTTTTTATTTCAAAATTAAATATAAGTCAAAATGCGAAAAAATGAAACTTCAAAGCCAACGATAGTTTCACGGTCACACAAGATACTGAATAAATCTGAAACTTAAGTTAAAGTTCTGAAGTTAAAATATAAACATAGACAAATAGATTAACAAAAAAAGGATGTTAGTTTGTTTAATTGTCATCACTTTTTCGCAGATTCATATATATATACATATATATATGTATATATATACATATATATAACATTAAGAAATTAATAGGGCTAATATATTTCTTTCATTTTCTTTCTCATATCTAAGTTTGCAACTTATGTCATCATTAACTGTTGGAGAATTAAAGGTTTGGGCTTGGCCCATAGTTGGAGATTTAAAGTTTGGGCTTTGGCCCATTAGTGAGTGTTGCTAAACTTGGTTGAGCAACGTACTTTGAGCTTAATGAGTTTCCGATAATGAAAATCGAAAACTAGTGTGTCCTTAATTATCTACGTGACGAGTAGTTAATTTTAGGATGTGTAATCACTCAATTATGATATTGGGTGAATGTGAAATTAATGCTCAAAGTAGATGGAAAACGTTGGGGATGGATGAAGTGTCATCCTTATGGAGGAATACCACATTGGATGTGTCCATGTGGCGGAAATAGCTTCTGACGGACATCGGTCGATGACTTCGATCGATCGATGTCACTTCAATCGATCGATGTCATCGATCGAAGTCGGACAGAGAGCTTCAGTCGATTCTGTCTTACATCGAACGATTACTTCGATCGATCGATGTATCGATCGAAGTAGGACAGAAGGGGTTCGAAGTGATTCTGAGTACATCGATCGATCACATCGATCGATCGATGTCATCGATCGATGTCGGACAGCGTGCAGAATCTCTTCGGTTATGCAGTTTTGTTTCAAACTTGAAACAAACACTATCCTCCTACAAAAGATAAGAACAATCTGTTGTGATCTAACGGTGGTGGAAGAGGCAGCTTTGATCTAACGGCCGAGATTTAAACTGTCTTAACCGCTTAACCGAATGTGGTTTCCATCTAACGGTCCAGGTTTAAACCTGCAAATCAATCTTTAATCTAAAGGCTGAGATTAAACCTTCCTAATCTAGATAGGAGGTTTTAATCTAACGGCCTAAATCAAACTACGGTTTTGATCCAACGGTTACGGTACCTTGTTCTCCAACCGACTCCCCTATATAAACAGGGCAAAGGGTGCATTCATTTTACACATGCTCTAGCATTCGTAGCATACTATACTCATAGCACTCAAGTCTTGCATACCGTCCAAGAGAAGTCAGGACACTCTAGCGTTCGAAGGAGTTCAAGTTCAGCAGTGCCGCTCAACTGAACAGGTACCCGTTGTATCCTGGGAGACGATTGCTCACACCGGTTGGACACAGTATACCGGAGCAATACGTCTTAAGGACAGAGTCCTTGACTCGCCCCGGGTTTGTTTTATTTTGTTATTTCATACACACACACTAAACAACTGCGTCTTAGTGTAGGAGTGATTGTCTCCAACATTAACGTCCTGGTTTTATCTATAGGTTCGTAGGAGCGGGTTCCACCGAACTTGGGAAAGTTAAGGATATTGATATAACCCACGTGGCATGTATAGAACGTCTCTGTTAATTTAGATGTGAACCAACAAAACAAAATGACTAATTAAATTTAGATACATTTTTTATATTTAAAGAAGCAGTTGATTGGCATAGCTTGACGCAGCATTATGGATCATCGGGAAACAATTTAACACATAGGTATGATTGCATACATCCGACCTTCCATACCCTGTCATAATTATGAGTCTTTTAAGCAATGGAGTAATGTTGTTGTCGTCGTAATGTTACAAGATATTTTCGAACAAGTGAGTTAACACTAGAAGATGGTGGGTATTCAAATGACATGATAAGAGAAACTCCACAAGAATACTATAAAAGGAAAAGTTTTAGTATGCTATCCGCAGATGGAGTTCGATGTGTTCATTATACGTGTGTTTAGCATGTGTCATAGACATAAAAAAATAGAATCAAAATTATTTTTTTGGTTTCATTATTTCTTTGTGTCTAAAACACACGACAGACAAATGTATAGTAGATACACCAATCAGATCCATCCCCTCTTGTTGGGGTTAGGATCTCATCACTTCCACTTTCCTCACCCCCTCTTGCTACCATGTGTCGCGCGGTCACGCGTCACCGCGCCCCTTGCAGTGAAGGGATCTTATCCCCTCCTGTTGTGCTTCTCGATTGACACATCATCAGAAGCCCAAACCATTATGATAACTTTTTAACTTTTTTCTAAAGGTCTATCATCTTAGCTTCAAAGAGGAGTATGTTGAATATGCAAATAATGTAATTCGGGGACCTTTAAGAGAGATGTATTTTGATGTTCACAAAGATCTAGTCTCGGACCAATTTTACTATAAAAAGCTGACGGCAAAATTTAAGCTCTAACATTATACTGTCAACATTCAAATTAAAACACTTAATAATACTATACAACTTCTTGTTTGAAGTGATAAGAAGATAAAGAATATGTAAAATAAACTTTTTATACACTTTCACTCATCCTCGTGAACATATTGGTTGTACTCTTTTAGCATAATGGCCGCTCGTTGAAGTTCTGTTGTACTATTTTTTGTCATAACTTAGATTCGATTATGAATAAGGATGCATAGTAGCTCCAAGGCGTAGTCCAGTTGGTATTCGAGTTTATAATTGCTATTAAGAAAGCAATGGTTTGAATACGGGGACACTCACAATATGTCTGCTCTACTTCTGCTAGTCTGTAGCGGACAATTGCTCCACTTATGCTAGTTTGTAGGGGACATCTTGTGTGAGTCCTCGTGTGCAGCCTCAATAACCTAGAAGACCGCTAGGCACCTGATTTACATCCTCCACAAGCTCCATGGGGTTGAGACAGTGGGGGCCCTCAGGACGAGGGATTTCGCCTTTTGATACCAAGTAAGGATGCATAGTAACCTTTAAACTTACTCTTTTGGCTCTATTATCTTGGAGCAAAAGGTCATTTTCTGACTCTAAGGGTCTTTACCGTCTCAGTCCTAAGAAGTGTTGTGGAGGATTAAATATATATATATCTTGAGGGAAGAGTGTTAAAAAATCGTTACACAATCATTCAAATTGCACATATAACTATTTTATGTTTTGAGTACATAATGGTGTATCCCTGAGCTTTTTATCATATAATGCATAGAAGGAGCAACTTTAATTACACAACTGTTGTTTAAAAAATAAAAGAAAATAAAATAAAAAAGTAATTGCATTAATGGTGCTTCTTCCCAGGTCAATGTTCTAGTAGGCAAGTTGGAAAATTTCTCAATATAGTATCAGGTCAGTCAATGACATCGTATTATAAAAATATAAAATAAAAAAACCGTAAGATTATTGTAAAAGGACGAAATATTTTTATTTATATGAATCTTACGTTCTTATCAGTTAGTTTGGGATAATGAGTGTGTTTCACAGTTAGACATCTCTTTAAGATACATAACTTTAATAATGAATTATATGTGGTACCAACTTGATGTATGCCACTATGAAATTAACTGGAGATATTTCTGTACTTTAAAAGCTTGGCATAAACAACTCTATAATTAATCAAAAGTGCAACCAATCTGTATCAGAATTTGAGTATTTGCTCTTATATAAAATCTTAATTTGTTACAAGCTTTTATCAGCTAAAACATTATAAACCATTACTGGCACATATATCCAAATCTCAACTCTTATATACATACATATACATACATACATACATATACATATACATATACATACATACATATATATATACATACATATATATATATATATTTGAACTCAAGATTAATTATGGTAGATCTTCTACCTCGTAAGTCTATTTTCTGTTAGATATATGAACTGAGTGAAGGAGAGTAAAAGAAGTAGTAGAGATGACTTGAGGCGTGTAGACACATTTTCCATAAGGAATATTTGCCCTCGCTAGTTGCTGTTGGGTTTTAGACAAATTTCCTCCTGTGATACAACAAGCTTATGGTGTCTTACCTCATCAATAGAAAGAAACTCAAATGAACTTTCAAATTGAGAATGTATTGAATAGGAAGAAGAATTTGAAATGCAAGTTTGAGCTTGAGATTAAGATGTCTTGAAATGTGCTAAAAGAGCCTTTTTATAGGCCCTTGAACAACATGTCAGACGTCCTAAATTGTTCATTGGTGGTTAGACATGTCTATTGGTGCATAAGTTGCAACTTTATATGAAAAGTCACAAATGTTGGAGACTTCGATCGATCGATGTGACCGATCGAAGTAACATCGATCGATCGATGTCTCACAGTGTGCTCTAACTTTTCACCCAAGCCACTTCGATCGATCAATCCATGTGATCGATCTATGCTGGACAGTGTACTCCAACTTTGCACTCAGGGTACATTGCTCGATCGAAGTATCGATCTATGTCACTTTGATTGATCGATGTGATCGAACGAAGTCTGACAGAATACTCAGCTTTATTTTATCAGCCACATGGATTGATCCAACTGAGACACAGATCGATCCATTTCATATGTCAAGTTTTTCTTGCTTATTTAAACTCTAATCTACCCTCATTCTCCCTTCCATTGCCTCGACAAACTAATACAATATTTTCTAGTTATATGAGTTGAGCTTTGAACGGCATGAAAATCCCCGTTCTTTCCAACTTTGGTTTATCTTACAGATTTCCCTCGTACCTCTATATAACCTGTTTAATAAAATGTCCATGTCATTATATGCATTACATTACTTGGATTTGCAAATACATCAAGAAAACAAGATTAACCATGCTACTAATACAATTGTGAAACAATGTTAAATTACTTTGTTTGCCCAATATGTGTGTGTATGTATATATGCTTTTATCATTTGTAAACATTATTCTATCACAAACTTATATAAATCGTGACATCCAGTCCCACATAAAAAAAAGTAAAGAATTATTATAAGTATGAAGGGCGTTCTCAGTGTACTAAGCTCCCGCATTTGCATAGGGGTCGGAGAAGGGATAGATCGCTTCACAATCTGATATATATAGCTTTACCTTACACTTTGCGTAAGAAGCTGTTTTGTGACTCGACTTGGTTTGACCATTTTTCGATCAAGAATAATGGAGCCCAAAAAAAATTTGACACTTAATGTTGTTAACATACCTAAGTATTGAAATGAAAGACAAATCTGAGTTACACGATGTGAACCATCTCTAGGATCTTCACGTAAATGAATGTTGGATGGACTCACCGACTATAACGATCCATTTAGGAGGGGGTGGGAGTAGAGGGATGAAATATGACACCATGTCATGCATTGAAAACAAATAAAAGGTTCTCGGACATAGCCCAACTGATTCCGGACATGAGTTCTCGAAAGGGAGGTCAGGGGTTCAATTCTTGTCAAAGGCAAGAGAGCCCCTTTCCAGCAAGTGCATTGTGTGAGAGCTTCCTTGGCCTGTAGGCTTGCCTGCAGTGCTGGGGGCTCCTAGTGCAGACTACTGTGTATATGACCAAGCTCCTGCTAGCGAGCCATTGGGTACCTAATTTACATCCCTACACTACCTTTAGGACTGAGTGTGGCAAGGACCCTTACTGGTTGGAGTTCAACCTGAAAACAAATAAAAGATGTAATAATATATATGTGTAGACATAAACACTAAAATAAATTTTGGTAAACTATTTCTAGACCCACGTAGGCGAAGTCGGAAAAATTAACGTTTGGCATTGATAAACTTAAAACCCGGCTGCTGAATACGACAATGTATTTTTCCGTCAGTCATCACCGGTCAATGTTGGCGGGCCCATCAATGGAAGCCCAGCCCGACTAGTCCAGTTCAATTTTGCCAATTCTGTTCGGCAAACTTCTTCAGCAGACCTTCATCTGTCCAGCTCGGTCTAGACCAACATCCCAATAAGTCTTAGCCTAGATTCAGATTAGCTAAGGAACAAAAGAACAATGCTCTTCAGCTCAACACGGCAAAAGGCCATGAGCAGGTCAAGTCAGAGCTTACCTCGTTTCAGCTTAGTCGGAGCGTCAAGGTCAGCACCTCCCATATCAGCTCGTCCAGGTCAACTCGGCAGAGCCCACCTGACCTGCGTTGGACATGCTACTCCTATCTCGGTTCCCTAGCGGAATTGCTCAGGCAACATCTCAGCTCAGCCACGACATGCTTAAGCAGACTCCTGTCACCCAGCAATCTTTGTCGCGTAACCTGACGCGTGGCAACACGTGACCATCACACAAACTAGGATTGCCAACAGTGCAGCCATCTCCTTCCACGTGCCTGCCATGCAGAAGAGGCCTGCCAGCAGCGCAGCCACCTGTTGCCGTGTGGCAACCATGCAAACAAGAACTGCCACCAAGGCAGCCAGGTGTCATCATCGTGTTTCTCTTGGCCATGTAGCCTTCAACTTCAACACCTATAAAGAAGCGATTCATCAACTGAAGCCGACCAGGTCCAAGTTCAACTCAAATTGACTTAAGCTTAATTCAAACTACTTCTAAACTCGGCTAGAACTTGTTCTGAGCTCATCCACGTTAAACGTCCACACTTTCAATTCAAGCTACCACATTTATGTCTACGGTCCAGTAAATTCTAGTGTCAAAATAGAATTTATTGGGACAATTTTAATATTTTAATTTTTCTTTAGATAAGGAGTCCGTACTTGAATGTGAACGCAAGTATTATGATAATCTTGATTTCTTAAATTGTCTTGTTTGCTTAGCATTATGTGGGTCCTACACATCAGGGGATTGCATATGTTATCTTGAACTGTGCTAAGTCAAAAATACTTACAATATGTAAGGCTTATTATATATTACTTTTTGTTTTACCCAAATATCCCTCAGTCAACAAATTGTACGAAATTATCCATACTACATGCCAAAGACTTTAGCCCTCATATATATGTTATTTATTTATTTATTTACACACACAGACACACACATATATTTATTTATTTATTCACACACACATATATATATATGTATATATATATTCTCAATATTTTGGACGATATATATATAATAACGATAGTAAAAATGACACCGAACCCCATTTGGTGGTATTTTTCCGAAAGAATTCCTTGTAATGTACAATATATGTCCAAAATAAAAGGGCATATTAGAACAAACATAGACATCTAAGCATGTCACAACAACCATGCAATCCATGGACTATTTTATATTTAATTTTGATAAGTGAAAACAAATTAGATTCTTTCCCCTTGATTAGTATATTACATCAAATATGAATGTTGATTTATATTTTGTCATATTGATCGTCGAACGTATTGGTGTATAAGTTTCAAACTTATTCTATTAATGAAAAGGCCAAGTTTAATTAGTCTCACAATCTATATATCTCGTACACCTCACAAAAATAAATTAAATACAGAAAAAAACTTATACGTCCAAGGGAAACGCTAAATTTGGTGGCCTTTATATGAAGTTGAGTAAACCAAATACAACCGACATATGTGCATTTACATACGCACGTGTATCCTTTGTTGAATTGAATACATTATTAAAATACATTATTATATTAATTTATGAAAATACACTTTGAGTTAAAATCTATAGACTATATGAAAATGATGTACCATCATCCATTGTCTTAATGTTTTGAGTGGATATAAGTCTCACATCATGTAAGCCAAATTTACATATGGTCATTATATGTAACCATTTTTTGCTAGCCAAATTGAACTCATGAGCCAAATTGAGTCATGTTTCAGGTTCCATTTGTTATAATTTTTTTATTATGTCGCATTCTATATGATATTCAATAAAGTTTTGACTCACATTCTTCACTTTATACTTTTTACCATGGAATAGAAACAATTTTTCATAATTTAATGACATTATTTTTAAAAACCGATCACCTTATATTAAAAGCACGTTAAACAGATTAAAACAAGCAATATATTAACTATTTTGTGTCATTTATATTGATAAATCAAAACAAAAAACAAACATGTGACTACATCATCAGCATAAAAACGAAAAAATAAATAAAAATAACATTCCAAACGGAACTTTAGTGTTGTACAAAAGAATCAAAGTTTACATTATTTGTATTTACTAAATTTCTTCAATGACACACTAGCATATCATATCCTTATTATTTAGTCATGTATACAGTTACATATAGAGACGGATGTCTCACTGAAAACAAACTTTTTATCTTTTAGTATGGAAGTATTGTTTGACTTCATTGAAATATACTGGTCATGTGTTGTTGTATCTGTGTACAAGATTAAAGACCAAGGGCCTAAAGTGCAATAAAAAACAGTAGAAAGACAGGACCAAGGGCCTAAAGTGCAATTAAAATCAGTAGAAAGACTTGTTGAACCCCAACCAGTAAGGGTCTCTGCCACACTCAGTCCCAAAGATAGTGTAGGGATGTAAATCAGACGGACGTCTCACTGGAAACAAACTTTCTATCTTTTAGTATGGAAGTATTGTTTGAATTCATTGAAATATACTGGTCATGTGTTGTTGTATCTGTGTACAAGATTAAAGACCAAGGGCCTAAAGTGCCTTAAAAAACAGTAGAAAGACAGGACCAAGGGCCTAAAGTGCAATTAAAATCAGTAGAAAGACTTGTTGAACCCCAACCAGTAAGGGTCCCTGCCACATCAGTCCCAAAGATAGTGTAGGGATGTAAATCAGGTACCCAACGGTCCGTTAGTAGGAGCTTGGTCATATACACAGTAGTCTGCATTAGGAGACTCAGCAATGCAGGCAAGCCTACAGGTCAAGGAAGCTCCCACACAACGCACTTGCTGGAAAGGAGCTCTCTTGCGTTTGACAAGAATTGAACCTCTGACCTCCCATTCGAGAGCTCCTGTTTGGAATCAGTTGAGCTATGTCCCGGGAACATCAGTAGAAAGACTAATATGGCACACGCGACTAACAGCAGCGTGTGTGTGTGGGGAACTTGTGCATGGGAATCACACACTAATTGGTGGGTCCCGTTTCACACGACAGCATGAAACTCCACATCTGCAGAACGTGACAATTTGGAGAAATTTCAAACAAAAAAATAATTTCAATAAGAAAAACTAAAGATAGGTCAGATTGAAAAATTTTCATTAAGAATGTCATTTAATATTTTCTTTTAATTTGTTCTTCTTTCAGATCACCACCATCTCCGGTGGCTCAACTCCATCTGCAGCCCTTCCCCGATGGCTCTCCCAGCACCCTTTCCCCTTCTACCTCCCATCCTCTGCCCTCCCTCCAGTTTCCTGTACTTATGACCTGAAGGAATCATCCTCTTACCCTCCTCTTCCCCACTCCCCTCCCCTGTTTCCGCCCCCATCTCTTTTGTTCCTCCGCCCGCCACCCATTTCTCCGTCGACAGAAAAATAAAAATCACATACGCATCACATGAATGGAGAATTTATCAATGCTGTAACTCAGATTCCATAATTACCTACTCTTCTCCAAGAATATATCACAAATGTATGGATAAAAGCCAGATGAAATGAGCAGAAATAGGAAATTTCTAATTCAAAGGTGAACAATGAATTGATTTCTGAGAAAACGTTGCTCTTTTTGGGTGATGTTATCAACCATTAAAATAACATAAAAATATCTAACTTGGAGCATTGCAATTTTAATTCATCTCTGTCTGGTTGTAAATATTGAATATATGAGTTCCATGTACTAAAGTAAGAAATAGAAATAGAGGTTTTGAGAGGGATGCTAAGCGGGCGGAGGGTTTGATAAATAGAAGTGGCGTGGGTGAGAGGAGATGCCCATGATGATGGTGGTGGTGGAACCGTGATTGCAAAGAGGGTTGCAGGGTGATGGTAATGCGAGGGGAGGATGTGCGGGGAAGAAGGGGTTGGGGGCATGGGGGATTCAGAAGATAAGTTCGTGAATAAAATTTTTTTGCAGCAGCGGAGGAGAGGGGAGTCTGGGGCATGTAAGGAATCAAACCGGAAGAAAAATATTCTTTTTTTACACTTTCGATCTCTACAGTTGGTGTTCTATTATAGCTTCCGTATACTTCTACCTATGGTATCATACTAATTACCATAATTTTCATGATTACAAATGATTTGATTACAATTATATATGATTTGATTGAGTAATTTCCGGATGATTTGTTTTCTTTTCTAACACTTCCCCTCAAGTTGACCAGTAGGGTCGCCAATGCTTAACTTGTTCAATGTTGCAGTAAACGCCCTCTCAGTCACCGCTTTAGTTAGTATGTCCGTCAGCTGGTCTTCAGACTTCACAAAAGGAAGTTCTATCGTGCCATCTTTCCAGTTTTTCATTGATAAAGTGTCGATCTATCTCCAAATATTTTGTTCTATCATGTTGTGCAGGATTTTCTGAGATGCTGATAGTTGTCTTATTATCACACTTCAATTTGGTCGAGACTCTTGGTGGGAAGCCGATCTCGGTTAACAATCTTCTTAGCCATCGTACTTCTGTTATTCTTTTGGCAATACCTCGAAACTCTGCCTCAACGCTAGAAAGCGCTACCACTTTTTTTTTGTGCTCTTCCACGTGACTAGATTCCCTCCAACAAACGTAAAGTATCATGCAGTGGACTTTCGATCATTCGGGTTGCTAGCCCAATCTGCGTCTGTGTATGCCTCAATCTCAAGAGCCAAGTAAATCAGTTTTCCAACCAAGCACTGATATCTTCCTCGGTCTTCCCTCCTTGCTTGACTTTGAGCCCGTGATTTATTTGTATCGGCATGTCAACTGGCTTACAATCTATCATCCCTGTCTCTGCAAGTAAATGATTAAGCAGGTCACTAAATCTCCTCGTCGTTTAAAGAACAGAGTGTGATCTGAATTATTTTGTCTATACCCATACCTTTTCATAGCCACGGTGAATCTTCCAAACCATACTCATAGTGACTGTTTTAGTCCATAGAGTGCTTTTCTGAGTCGACATACCTCTCCATTCCGGAATTCCTACGTGAAGCCTGGCGAAGCTTCCATATATGCTTCTTCTTTCAAATCACCGTGAAAAAAAGCATTTTTTACATCGTATTGGTGAAGCAGCTAGTCCTTGTTTACAGCTATTGAGAATAGCACCCGGATAGTATCAATCTTTGCCACAGCTGAGAAGGTCTCGTCATAGTCAATTCCACTCGTCTGAGTGTATCTTTTTGCTACCAGTCGTGCTTTGTATCTTTATATTGTCCCATCTGCATTGTGTTTGATTGTGAATACCCACCTGCATCCAACTGGTCGTTTCCCTTCTGGGAGTTTACATTTGTCCCATGTGTGGTTCTTATAGAGAGCCTTCATCTCCATCTCCATCGCCAGCTCCCACTCCTTCTCAAGCATTGCTTCTTGTGCCGTTGCCGGGATTATTGATTGTACAACCGTGTAGCAAATGCTCGTACCGAGTCTGACACATTTCTTCTGGTCATGTTGCCAATCGGGTATCCACTGGTCCGAGATACGTGATCTGGGGAATACCGTACTGGTGGGATCCCTCGAGTACTCATGTTAGGAAGAATATATACACTTTCTCCGGGTACCTCAGGGTTAGTATCATCAATATTAACATGAACAAGGATATCAGGGTAGGAGCCACTTACCTTTTGCCGAACATCAAGGCAGATCTGGGTTAGGTGCAGACACATTGGTCGCCTCAATCGGATAAAGGAGCACAGCAGGGGTAACGGGCACAGTAAGCACAGTTTGGGAGCTATTATCTGAGACTTCAGGATATCTAGCCAATAAAGTGACCTATGTGATGTCTCTCCCTGGTCACGTGGTTGGGTAGAATAGTAAAATTCGGTTTCAAGAAAGTCACAATGAATAGGGTCATAGCATCTATAACCTTTCTGTTGAGGTGCGTATCCCATAAAACACATTTGATGGCACACGGATCAAACTTAGATCGTGTATGCTTGGGTACATGAACAAAAACGGTGCAGCCAAAAATCTGTGGGGGTAGTGTTAAAGTAGATGTGATGTTGGCTTGAGTTTCGAGAACACAAAGGGGTGTTTGGTAGTCAAGTATTTGCGTGGGTAACCGATTTATGAGGTAGGTAGCTGTGGCGACTGCTTCTGGCCAGAAATATGTAGGGACATTGGCCTCGAACATGAGGGCTTGGGTTATTTTAAGGGTGATCTGGTTTTTTCGTTCGGCAATGCCTTTTTGTTGTGTGGTATTTGGGCAAGAGGTTTGATGAACCAGACCATTTTCTGAAAGGAATAGTTGGAGGTCACAGACCATGTATTCTCCTCCATTATCAGAGTCGAGGATTTGAATTTTTGGTATTGTACGAGGTTTGTATCATGTGGTAGAAATCCACGAACCTGGCATGCACCTTACTTCTGTGTTTAAGGAAATACACCCATTTCATACGAGAAAATTCATCAATAAATAACACAAAGTAATTAAATCCACTTCGAGGTCAGATAGGGAGAGGGTCCCCATACATCAGAGTGAATTAATGAGAACATAGTATTGACACGAGTATTATTAGGACGAAAAGTAGTACGATGGCTTTTAGCAATACACATGTCTCACAAGATAACTGGATATTGTTTTTATGGAAAGAGAATGGAATAAGTGGCGAAGATAACTTATAGATGAATATCCCAGTCGGCGATGTAAGAGCCACAATCGTCAATTAGTTGTCGCCTGAGACAAGAGTGCCATACCCTTGTGTGCCACCTCATCCACATAGTAAAGGCCTCCGCGTTCAGTATCACGTCTAATGATCGCCTTCGTATGGATGTCCTACAAAAGGCAAAATCGAGGGTATATCAGGGCAACACGTCTAATGAACGCCTTCGTATGGTTGACCGATGCTGCTGTCCATGTGTCCACCGCCGCTTATGGTGGCCTCTAGGATGCCGGTGGCGGTGTTGACCCGTCCTTTGTTCCTCTTTTCCACCAAGCTGGATAGCCTTTAAAGCACTCTTCCTTTGTGTGTTTATTTTTCTTGCAGTGACTACAAAACAATTTAGATCTGTCCTCATTTGATGATAATTTCTACTGTTTCGGTGTGAAATCTGAACGGGTGGACCTTCGTGGCTCTGTTGCTGGCCGCCTGTCACTGAGAGGTTAATCTGACGGTCAGTCATGACCGATGTCACCCTGTGATGACGTGGTCGCTTGAGGGTGTATAGTTGATGCTCCAAAATCTGGAGCCTGGTATCCTCTCTCCTTGCAGTGAATAGGCAGCCTCCACGGAGGGTAAAGGGTCCTGCTTCAAAATATCTCGTCGTACTCCTTCAAATTTGTCATCCAGAGCTGTTAAGAATTGGAACAATCGCTGCTCCGCTGTTATCCAGTTGAAGATAACGATATTTTCTTCAGTCTCCACCGGATTAGGGGTTCTGCGATCTATGGCCATCCAGAGCCCTTATAACCGGTGCCATAGGTTCTCAAGGGTCTCTCCCTTTGTCTGATGGTACACGCTCGCTGGTGAAGTTCATAGGCCTGAAACGAATCTGTGCCACTGCCATAGGTTATGGCCAGTCCGATCCATAGTGTTTGAGCAGTAGGATATTGAGCCACACTGTTGACCAGTGGTGGTTCAATATTATGCACGATCCATGTAAAAATCTGTTCCCATCATGGATATGACGGATCAGTGATTGCCAGTGGTTCACTGATCAGATGATGTGTTTTTCCACGCCCCCTATAGCCTTTTTCATAAGATTCAACCATAGGGGGTAGTTATCACTGTCCAATTTGAAACCAATGGACAAATTTTATGGGCTTGTTTCAGTGATGGGAATATTGCCTAATCCTGTTCTGAGCAGATTAGCAATCTGCATAGTCAAGTCATCAGACATCGGTTTTGGTCGGCTGGATTCTGCCTCCGACATGTTGAAGGCACCGGATGGGTTTTGGGAAATTATGGACTATGATGAAGAAATTTCTGAGTCTCCAAGGATTTTTCCCTCAGTGCTCTGATACCATGTAAGAAATCAAATGTGAAGAAAAATATTATTTTTCATTCACTTTCAATATGTACCGTTGGTGTCGTATTATAGCCTCCGTATACTTCTATCTATGGTATCAAACTAATTACAATAATTCTCATGATTACAAATAATTTGATTATAATTACATATGATTTGATTGAGTAATTTTCGGATGATTTGTTTCTTTTTCTAACAGGGGAGGCGGTGGAGGGGAGGGGAGGCGGATGAAAAGTTGAGCGATCGAAGACGGTGGTGGGCAGATGGAAGAACAATTTAAAAATAAAAAGGTATAGACTGACATTAAAATCTATAAATAAAAAATCTAATTCTGTCTCCGAAACAAATGGTCCATTTATTGATGGACGAACGACGTGGATTGAACCAATGCTCGGTGGATTCACAATCCATTGTTTTGATCTACTTGGCTACATCCACTCCTATTCCTGTACAAGTTTCAGTCTCTATCTACGATCAGATCCTTTCTGAACTCTCCTATGACCGAACGAGTTTCACATAGTGAAACGAATCTGTATGTGAAATTTAAAATAACACCTTAGAGACATTCTAAATTACGTATTAAATACTTTAAGATGCTAATCAGATTGCGTTTTACCTTACACTTTGTATAAATAGTTGTTCCGCAATTTGAACCAATTATACAAGTTGATCTAAGACACCCTCTAAAACGCTAATCAGATGCGTCATTTAAGTGTTTTAAAAATTTGTTTCTATTCGTACAATATTTACAATTTTTCATATTAAAACTACATTCTTTTTTAGAATTACTATGACAATTTGGCACTCCAAATTCTCTAGTCCCCCTCCCCACAATACTTAATGCGCCCTAAATTATTTTAAATAACTTTTTTTATAGATAAATGTAGAACTTTAAGAGAGAAAATGTAAATGTGGGACCCACTCTCTCTCGGAAGTTCCGTGACCGTACTGAACTTTTCTGCACGTAACTACTGTCCAAGAAATCCTAGCCGTCCGCTTGATCACCTTTAACGGTGAGGATCATGCTTGCCACTCCGCGCCCCACCGCACTGAACCTGTATATACAGTTTTTTAATTGCCAGCTCGGTTTTTTATTTCTTTTTGTTTGTTGGGATCTCTATGCATAATATTATTTATTTTTCCAACAACATGCCGCCACGTCAGGAGAAGATCCAACGGCTTTTAGGATGTGCGCTTTGTAAGGAAGAAGATCTGGACCATTGGACACGACTTTCGTAAAACCCCATTCAAGTGGGGCCTGGTGTTCCCATTTGTTTATAGAAAAAGTAACAGGAGCAAAGTACTAGTACTAAATGCGACCTAATCACTTTACTGTGGGCCCCACCGTACAATAATTATTCTAATAATATTAATAAAGAATAGTGTAAACTATTTACTTTAATTTATTAGTGGAGATTGTGGAAACCGAAAAATAATGAATTTGACTCGGGAGAGCGATATTTTCTGGGTAGACTTTAGATTCCATGTGAACGCCACATAAGTCTTTAACTTTTACCAAAGTCCACTTGCATATTGGGTGTCCTCCGTGAGCAAAATATTGTTTTCACCCTTAAAAAATTGGTCATAGAACCTTTGTGGTGTACTATGTTTTTTTATTTGTATAAGATCTGAGAAAAAATCGAATCATTTTGTAATTTGATGTACGTAATTTTACGACATATTAAATTGTGTCTTGTGTAATTAGTGCAGTACTAGTATATTTTAATGACACTATAACTCAATCAATATATTTGTTGAACATAGTAACTAGAAGATCGCAGGTTCAAATTAGGATATGAATAGTATAGGAGCAATACATTTGTCGCACTAGTAATGACTTAAGCCGTTATATCCGACCCAGTTAAATTAAAATATTGATAGCTCAATTTATAATGGACACCATCTTACCAATCTAAAAAATAATTAAATTCTTAATTTATATGTTTTATACAATTTTATAGTAAAACACTATGTAGTAGCTTCATGTGACTCAAACAGTGGAATTTCTAAGGCCAGATTCAACTAGAAGATAGGCGTTAGTAAATATCGGGAAAGTGAATTTAGGTTTGTTGATGAAGCGGCTGAAAATTGCCATGCTGGCACCAAACGTTTTTGGCTGTTGGATCTCTGACAAAACCAAGGGCTGAGATGAGAATATGTGTCAAAGTGCTTTGCATCTTAGCCTTCCAGGAGAGATAATAAAAGACTGGCGATTGCAAGGAGATGATGAGATTTAGATAGAGAGAAAAGGAGTGGAAGTGAGAGAGAGAGAAAATCAAGAGAAAGAAAGGGAAAGAGAGAAAAACAAGGCCAAAGAAGAGCTAGAGGAAGCTACAGCAACACAAAGAAGAAATCTTTGAATGGAAAAAAACCATTTCAGGGAACCCCCAAAAATTAAATCTTTTTTCTTCCTCTCACTCACCAGATTCTACCATAAATCTGATTCATCTCCTTTCATTTCTCGCCTGAAATTTCGCTGATTTATCTGATATAATTAGATGAGCTCTCAATAATTCTCATTTTTCAGAGTGGAGAAGTTAAGAAAACCTAAGATGATGGATAGAAATAGAGAGGCCAGAAGAACTGCTAATATGTTGGCCTCCTCAAACGGTATTAGAAGAAGACATCGTAGCAATAGCCTTAGAGATTCCCCAGGTCAGATCTGTCCTTGTGTAATTTTCCCAATATTTTTCTTTTCTTGATGACTAATTGAGTTTGATTTTGTTGATTTCAGATGAAGATGGGCCGGTAGAATTACAAGAATCTGTAAGGTTAAGGGAGAGAGTAAAGAAAGATCGAGATCGTGGGCGAGATCGAGAAAGGGACAGAGAAAGAGAAAGAGAAAGAGAAAGGGAGAGGTCTTCGATTAGACTAAGCAAAAGAAGACGAGCTGAAAGGATGAATATGATTCATGGAGATGGAGATGAAGATACCTCAGAAGAAAGTGTAAACGATGATGAAGACGACGACAACAACGACGACAACCACCCTTATCATAGCGGCGGCGGTGGCTCAATTATTGGCGGCGGCGTGAGGTTGCTGCCGCCTAATCCCAGCTCAGCAGCTGCTTCAGTTAGTCCTATTTCAAATCAGTACCATAATGGAAATAGCACTAACAATAATAATGATAATCACCACAGCAGTAATTACAGTAATAACAATACTAATCATCACCACCAGCAGCAGAATCAGAACCAGCAACAAGCACCTCTTCAGGTCCGGAAGAGCTTTCCACCGACTCCAGCAGTGAAAGTTTTTAGGGCTGCTCCGGTGTGGAAATCCAGGGACGAAATGATTGGTGTTTCTGTTCCAAGAAAAGCTCGTTCAGGTATGAAATTACATTTCTATTGATTTGGGATTTGATTTATTTTTTGTGATAAAGAATTAATGTTTTTGATGAATTTTTGTAGCTTCTACAAAAAGGTCTCATGATTGGATGTCTCATAGCACCCCAGGAGGAGTTGGGTTAATAGGAGATCAAGTGAATAGGCAAGCTTCTACTTCTCCGGCAAGGCCAACTTTAATTTCATCTTCACCAGCTTTGCCGTCAGCTCCTTTGTCCCCTTCATCTTCTAACGCATCAGCGAAAAAGAAGATTGTTAGTCCCTTTCACAATTTCTTGAATTAACTTTTTTCTTTTTATGTTTCTTATGTTGACAGTTTTTTTTTTTTTTGTTTGTTTGTTTGTGAGCAGAAGCCTAATAGTTCGAAACAGCCTAGACCGCCGAAATCATCAGCAAAAACATCTTTGAATCCGGAGGAACTCGAGGAGATAGAGATAGCTGAGGTGTTGTATGGATTAAAGACTCAGTCACAAGCTCCTCCAAAAAAGGAAATTGCATCCAATGATTCAGTTGAAGTCAACAGATCAAGCAGTGATGCGAAATCAAGAGTCTCATCTCCTATATCCAACTCTCCTACTACTAATATTCCATCTTCTTCACCAGCAGTTTTGCCTCCCAATTCTTGCTCCTCAGTTGGCTCTTTAGCTGCTGTTGGTAAGCTTGTTAACCAGCTAACCTGATTGGATTGGCGATTTTAGGCCTTTTTCTTAATTTCTAATTTCAACTCGTCTTCTTGCAGCTCCCAAAAGGAAGAAACCTAGGCATTTAACGGAGAATCCATCGAGCTTTAGTGTTCGAAGCAGCCCCATTTCGTCTTGTTCGATGAAGGTGGAAGCCGATCAGACGCCCAAAGGAGATATCTTTTCCCCTTGTTTTGAAAAGAGCGCAGGATCTGCTGCTGAAAATGGATATGAAACGGTGTCTGTAGTCAAACCAGATGTCTTGGCGCCGGAGCAGAAGCTGCCGGAGCCGATGAGGAAGGATTCAGAGTCAAAGCCGGTGATTGAAGGACTTGGGGAAAGCCCGGATGTGATTTCCAAGAAAGAAGTGGTCGGTTCACCGAAAAAGGAATCCCCTGCACAGCAAGCAGAAGAGAGAAGTGGTGAGGATGTGGGGATGACTGCGACAGCTTTGGCTGTAGTGACCAAAGGGTAATTAATGGCATAAAGATCTGAACTTTTCTTGATTAAGTTTCTTGGGTTCTGGGGGAAAATTAACTTGCTCTTTCTGATCATTTTCAGAAATCCAGCTTTGGCTGATGTTGTTAGTCCAAGGGAAGAAAAATTCCAGATAGATCTCGAGGTATGTGGATAAGGAAAGTGGATTTTTCTAGTTGTCCATCATTAGTTAGTGTGTATAAAAACTTTAACACTTTGGTCTGGTTTTGTTCTAAGGCTTCTCCGCCACACTTGAGATCATCTCCAGAAAGATTAGAGATTAACATGGCGGTGGGTGCAAGCGATCATAAGCAAGTTGCATCTAATGTTGATGCCGTAAGTTGGTGGCCTTGTCCATTGATCTTGTGATTTTTACTGGATTTTGGTCGGATCTGATTGGTGGTGACTTAACCTGTTCGACTTGCGTTGTGGCTTTGTGCAGGAAATGAAGCCTTTGGTTCCAGAGGAGAAGGAAGATGAGAAAGTGTTAAAGGTAGGAAAAGCAGATGAGGATGGCCGGGATAAGAAAGTAAAATTAGCTGGCGAGGAATCTGAAATGCTGAAAAAAGGTGAAAGTAAAGGGAGAAATGTTGATAATCATCTTTATCTTGAAAAGCCAGAGAGAGATAATGGACTAGTTATCAAGTTGCAACAACAAAGTCAAAAGCAGCAGCAACAGCAGTTTCCATTATCAAAATCTGCTAAAGAAGAGCCCCAGGCTGAAAGGACTGGTATGTATACTAAAATCTCTGTTACTTTGTTAAATCTAGCTGCTCTCTGCGGCCTCTTCTTCTTCCTTTTCTTGGTGGTGTTCCTGATGTTCAAGTCCTGCTTGTGTTGTTGACAGGTCAATCAAGCTCTCTACCTTTGCCTATGCCAATGGCAAACTGGCCTGGTGGACTTCCCCCCATGGGGTATGCTTGGTTTTCTTTAGATGTATTTTCCGTGCCGGCAGGTCCAGAGATGCACAAGGATGTAATTAGTGTAGCCTGTGGATTAACTCTAATTTCTTCAGCAGGTACATGGCTCCAATACAAGGAGTTGTAACCATGGACGGAAGTGCGGTTTCTCCTGCGCCGGTTCAGGTTAGTTCTGCTTTTGAAGCTTTCACTTTGATGATATATGAATGACTAAGGTGAAGTAGTTTAGTGTCTTACTCTTGACTGCCAAAACTGCAGCCGTTGTTTTCCTTGCCAAGGCCAAAAAAGTGTGCAACTCATGGCTACATTGCTCGGAATATTCATTATCTCCAGCAATTCATGAAGATGAACCCCTTCTGGCAAGCAGCAGCTGCTCCCGCGTCAGTGTTTGGATGCAAGCAGCCACAGCTGAGTGTTGTTCCCCAGGCTGATCTCCATGGAAGCATTGCTGGAGGAGCTGTAAATAATGCTCAGGAGAAGGCGCCACCAGGGCTTGCTGTCTTTTCTGGTCATGGTGGGAAGGAGAAAAGTTCTCAACATGTCAATGCAGCTGATGCTGGTCCGAGAAAGCAACAACAGATGCTGTTCCAGCAAACTTTGCCCCATGTTGCTCCAAACAATATGCTGGTGTGTTTCGGTTTTTACTGGGAGGCTCTTAGTTTTTCTTTGTTCTTTCAATATTTTATGTTCTATGGGGAGTTGGTTGGATGATGATGGATGGTGGGAAAGCTGTGTGTATACTTCTCTCCTTCCTTGTGACAACGGTGGAAATTTTATTAATTTTGCAGCATGGACCTGCTTTCATTTTTCCTTTAAATCAACAACAGGCAGCCGTGTCAGCTGCTTCTGCTCGGCCTGGGGTTGCGAAGCCAGCAACCGCCTCTGGCAGCTTGGCATCAGGAAGTACATCTGATGCCGCTGTCACGAGTGCTTCAGCTACAGCCGGTGGTGCAGCGCCTGCAGTTAATTTCAGTTATCCTAATATACCTATGAATGAGACGCAGTACCTGGCAATTTTGCAGAATAACTACCCTTATCCGATTCCGGCTTTGGGAGGCCTTCCAAATTACAGAGGAACACATCCTCAGCCCCTCCCATTGTTCAATGGTTCGTTTTACTCTTCTCAGATCATTCATCCATCGCAACTTCAGCAATCGCAGCAGACTGCCCCTCAGTCTCATCAAATGCAGCAAAGCCATCAAAATAGCAATATGCAGAGTGGTTCTTCATCGTCCCAGAAACATATCCAGAACCAGCAGCAGAGACCAGGAGGCAATTTAATGGCTGGTGGGAATAATGGGGGAGGGAACTTACAAAACTTCCCTGCTGCAAAGAACAGGCAATTGCAGATGTCACAGCAACAACAGAATCAGCAAATTACGTCCTCAGCTCGTCAGCCAGAAAATGAGGGGGTTGCTGAAGATGGTTCCTTAACTGCTGAAAGTCGAGGGGCTCGTGCTCCACTTAATATCTATGGGCAGAATTTCGCAATGCCCGTGCATCCTCAGAACTATGCATTATTGGCTTCCCCTGCTTCTCTAGCCAGTGGCCCTGCCACTTCCAGTGGTAGTAATCAAAATGAAAAGAAGCAGCCTCAACAGCAACAGCAGGCTGTAAAAACTGCTATGGAGTCTCTACCTCAAACTTTTGCGATGTCATTTGCTTCGATCAATGGCGCTACTGGTGGTCCTGGTATTGACTTATCCTCCATAGCGCAGAATCATGCTATTCTTCAGAGCCTTCCAGAAGCTACGAGGCATAATATTCAGATGATGGCCGCAACTGCTGCTCAGGTTGCACAGGCACAGCAGAGGAAAAATTCAAGAATGTCCGACGAAAGCAAACCTGGGGGAACTGATTCTTCTATTATTGATGATGAGAAGAAAGCGGTGACAGGCAAGTCTCAGGCAACGGTTGGTCAGTCTATCGCATTTTCTAGATCAGAACTTTCAGATGCACCTGTCTCTGGTGCCATGGCCAACAATGTGATTGATAGCTCCTCGAGGTCATTGAACCTTGCATCTGGTCCTGCATGGTCTGCCCGAACTACTATGCCAGGCACTGTGGGAGCAGTAAACATTTCGAATGCTCAGTTGCAAGCTCAACATCAGCCACAACAAATGATGCAACAACTTCATAAGCAGCAACAGCAACAGTTAGCAGCAGCAAATGCTGCTCGTAACAAGAACCATGTGGCCGGTAATGTTAGTGTTTACCCCGAGAATTTGAGTTCAGCTACGTCAGCTGCTTCGAAGTTTCCAAATGTACTGTCTGGTTTTCCCCAAAATCTGGTTCAAACGAGCAACAGCGGTAGTCAGGGACATTCTCCTCAATGGAAGAATTCTGCCAGAACCTCCGCGACTCAATCTCCATCATCCTTTGTGCAATCAACATCCGCCCTCAAGAATCTTCCTCAACAGCAGGGTAGAAGTTCCCAAACTCATACACAGATCTCCTTTGGATCCAATCAAAAATCTGCTGCTGGTCCTCAAGGACAACCACTGCCTAGCAGTAGTCAGTCTTCTTCCTCTCCAATGATGGTTGGCTCTCCGTCAACATCCTCCATGTCTAAAGGCGCCAGTGGGAGTCCAAGAACTGGCTCAGCATCCGCGCAGCACGCCAAAAACTCATTAGTCCCTGGCCATCCTATATCCAGTGCCCAAGTTGCTTCCCTGTCTGCACAGCATTCTAAAACTTCATCAGGTTCTGGCCAAAAATCATCTCCAGTCGGTGGGAGGAATATTCCTTCCATTCTTGGACATCCTCATGTTTCGTCAACATCAAGTGGCGGAACAAAATCTCAACTCCAACATCAGCAGCAACTTCAACATCAACATCAGCAACAGCAACAACAGCAGCAGCAACAGCAGTTACCAAAAAACTTGCAGCAGGCACATGTTTTCTTCTCAAATCCTTATTTGCAATCACAGGGTCAGCATCCGTCTAGTACAAACGCCAATCCTTCTGCAGCTGGGGGATACTACATCCAGAGAAGGCGTACAGATAAACAGCAGCAATCCCAGCAGCATCAGCAATTAGGCGTGTCTTCAGCAACTTCGACAGGGATGCTGACACTATGTCCTGTTTCACTTGCTGGTGGTGGCACGACTGATCCTGCAAAAGCTATTGCTGCTGCTGCTGCTGTGACTGCAACCAATATGAGCGGGGGTAACTTGGCTTCACATGGTAGTATTCTAAATGCTGCCCAGTTTGCTTCCCAGTCTGCTGGCCAACATCAGATGTCGCCTGCTGTTTTCTCTTATGTCCATACTGTTCCAGCTACCGTTCAAGCTAAACCAGCTGAGCAGAAGCAACCAGTTGGTAAGTGCTCTCGTATCTGATTTTCATTCTGCTGGTTTTTGTTTCTGGTGCATGCAATTTATTTATTGAACAAATGACATGAACTCATGAAGTAGATTGCTTATCTTGATCAGGGAATGACAATTTACACGCGTGTTGGCAGCCTGAGAAGAAATGAAGGATGCATCCTCATATTGGAAGTCAGACATGAGGCGATTAATCATGGCTTGCTTCTGGTGAGCCAGTTTAAATGGGGACCATGGCTTTTTGCAGAAAATGGATACGAATGAGCCTGTGGAGTCGCATCTTTGCGTGCTTGGTCCGAAAGGGTTCATGATGATGTCGCGGGTGACAGGATAAAGGTGATCGTGACGCGAGAAATGGCACTTGAAATGAAAATTTTCCAGCAATTTATGGCCTAGAGAAAAGGTAATGGAAGAGAAGATTGAAGATGAAAGATGCTTTTAGGTGGGGGTTGGGGGGTTGGGTAGAAGAGGTTCTTTCCTGGTTTTGTTTCTGTACCTCCCTTGCATTTTCTCCTAGGGGGAAATGCTTCCTGTATGAGAAGTTTCAGAAAGAGGTTCTTTCCTGGTTTTGTTTTTGTGCCTTCCTTGGCTCTCCTTGGGGGAAATGCTTCCTATATGAGAAGTTTGAGAACAGCATATCCTTTTCAACATGATATGTTGACAGGATGTTTTTGTATATGCTTAGCAAATGTTAATCTAGGTAGCCCTCTTTATTATTTCATTCAATTTTATCGCTGCGTTGCGCGTTTTCTAGTTATTCTTCAGTCATTGATCTCAGATGCTCCTTAATACTTGTCTCCTGTCCATGGTTTCATTTCTTGGGTTTATGGTGTTGGGGAAGATGAATTGTATTCAAGATGTTCTGTGAGTTTTCTTTTACACCTTTCTGTCTGAAGCAGAGGGGCTCAGATGCATTATCTGTTGGGTATGTGGTGCATATTGGCCGATAGCAAATCCTTGTGTTTGTTTGTTTTATCTGCATGATGGTGCCGTGTGATGCAAGATGAGAGAAATTCAATGCCTTTGCTGGTTCATTAGTCCAGTATAATAATAGGTAGAGGTAATTGTTGTGATCTGTGGAGCTGTTCCTTTTAGATCCCTCTGCTGTTGAATTTGTATCAGTCAATCATACCCATTATATCTCGACGGGCATCAAAAAGAGTTTGAACCATAAGAGGCGTCACCGATGAGACAATTATTGAATGAAAACCAATGAATGTGACAAGACAAAACACCTAGCATGCACGAAGGAAAAAACACGGTTTCATCAGCCATATAAAGACACGTACTTGGAAATAAAAGATGGACGATGAGTAACTTGAAGGCTAAAGCCTCCCACTCGAGACGGGGTTTTTCCGTTTTGGTGTAGAGCTACCTGGATGATGTAAAATAGTGTGTTCTTAAATTCGTCTTGTCCAGCAAAATCACAAAGCATTCAAATTTAAACCAACAAGATTGTTTAGCATAATCACAAAGGATTCAAATTTAAATGAGCATAATCGTTATGGATCATCTAGATACAATATCTGTCTATTTTCAACACATGAGTAAAGTTATGTACATCCGTTTTATATTTACTTTGTTATAGACGAGACACTTTAAGACAATGAGGTAGTATTGTTATAATGTAAAAGTGACGAAGCGATAGATTAAAATATGGAACTTATATAGATTAGTGTCAAAAGAACAACAACATTACCCTATTGCCTTAAAGGCTTTCGCCTATGGTGAGGTATGGGGGGAGGTCGGATGTACGCAACCATACCCATGTGTTTCTAACACGTAGAGCCTGATGATCCATGATGAAAATTGCGTCAAACTGTATCGATCAACTGTTATTTCACAATATAAGAAGTACGACCAATTTAGTAAGTCATTTTGTTTTATTTCATCATATTCTAAAGTCGAGAAAGAATATGTTCTTAACTCCATTGGAAATGAAAACATAGATTAGTGTCAAAAAGTTTCTACAAAATCACTTACTCCTTAGTGACATGTAGAGTTTTTCAAAATGCAAATTGCACTTAAATACTATGTCCAAACGCTAACCTAGCCCTACTGAAATAGGGCTTGTGATGGAAAGTGTTCCCTAAACCTTGATTTCTTTGATGAGGGGTGGGTTCTCCCTCCACCTGTACCAGAGGCCCCTTAGCCAGGTGGAATGTAAATCGAGGGATGTGTTCCACCGGCAGCCCTACAAAGGGAGAGGACACACGAGACTCAGCCAGCCCAGAGGCAACCCTTGTAATATTTCAACAAGGATTGTCTCCACACGGACTCGAACTCGGGAAGTCGGGGTTCTAGCTCCAATCACCTTTACCACTTACCACTGGACTTATGCCCCTGGGCCTAAGCCTTGATTTCTATATTTGATGTTAACGTCAAAATTTTGTTTTTTATCACATGAGTGGCTGAATTTTAAATTATAATATCATCCTCAAACATTGCCAAAGCCATGTCCACATACCAATAACCTTTTTCCTTTTCTTTTCTTGTCAAAAGGCTAGATATTTTGTATAGGAATTTTATCTTTACACTCGTTGTCCTTATTAAAGAAATGTGGTGGGCCAATTCATCTGACATCGTGGGAGAGTCTTTCTTTTTGTTATTAATTAACAATGAAAAACAAAAGCAATACGTGAGAAGAAAGGATTGTCTTTTTTTTTTTTCCCCCTTTGAAAATGAAAGGATTGTCTTTGAGGGAATAGTCTAAACACTTGAATCACCGCGTTCTCAACAAAGGTAGGTCGTCGAAAAGTGCGCTTTCTCTTTTGTTTTACTGTATTTTAATCGGGATATCAGGTAATCCGAATATCAACCGAGATATATTATAAAAATAATTTTTATTTCTACTACGTTTCACAATTTTCTTTCATCCAATTTTACTTTACTTTTCACTTGGATTCCAAATAATAATAATATTCCTTTCACTCTATGGTGGTCAACTTTTTTTCGAATAGTGTAAACAACATTATATTGAAAATTCAGTTATATTAATATTGACAAAGACTGATCTTCAGCAATAGATCAGAAGTGATGCACAGAGTAATGCCGTTAGGGTCTCGTCAAACCGTCAAGGTGTTCTTCCCTTGAAACCTAAGAAGGAAGGACGACGTTAGAAGCCTAAGACTACTGTCCTGGAGAAAGCCATCCGACGCTCAAGTCGGTGATGGACATGATTATGTGAATATATGTTTGAAGTAAAGGTCGAAACAACCTAGTCGAATTTCTCCCTAAAGAGAAGGTGGCCGTTATTGATGGGTTTAACTTAGAGTAGCTTGTCTGAGCTTAGCTTCGCTTAGCCTTGTCCCTCACGAGGGATGGCTTCTTTATAGGCGGTGCATGGGAAAAAGTCATGAGGCGACGACCAATCTACATGGTGGTCACGTGACGCCACATATCGTGGTGCATGGCTTAGGCAGCTGGCTGTCAGAGGTCTGCTTAAGCACGTATGGCTAAGCTGAGGTACTCTCTGAGCATCGCGACCAAAGAAATGAGGCGTGGTGGCATGGTTTAAAGTGGTACGCATTGCTCTGCCGAGCAAAGCTGAAGAACGCTGCCCTTAGACACCTGCCGGGCTGAACTGAAATGAGCTGCTATGGCATGTTGACCTGGCGATTAACTCTCCAGCCGTACTGAGCTGAGTGGGGTCTGCTGAGGTGGCTTGCCTTCTGAGCCGAGCAGAGGTAGGGCTGAGCTGGCAAAGGTGGAATAGCCTGCGCCAGTGACGAGGTCTAACAATGTTGACTATTACTGGTCAAGGTGGAATTATTTGTCTTTAATAGCAGTTGGTTTTTAGGCTTGTCAAATATTTTTTTTTTGGACAAAAAGAGTAATAACCAGTGGGTTAAATCAGCTATTATATAAAGGTGCTAATGTACAAATGTGATACTTAGTTGGCTGAATTTATCACTCAATATGGAGATTTATGAACATACAAATGTGTATAAGTGTATGTAACATTCACAATTGCAAGTGTTGAAGCGTGATGTATAGGTATGGTAAGATCTAGAATATATGACCATAATTGTTTATTGCAATCGATGTACGAATGAATAATTTTTTCTTTCATTAAAAGAAATTGATAACTTAGAAGTGGAAAAAAATGATTTGTTTCTAATGGTCTTTTCCAAAGTTTATCTTTAGTTCCCTACTTCACTAAACTAACATTATCTACTAAATCAACAAGTTATTGGATTTTTAAATTATCAAACTGGTCCAATGATTTTGAGTCTTGCAAGGTATAAGTCCTATAAATTAAATATTATTAATGAGACAAGTATATATGTTTTTTTAAATGTACTTGCATTATAGGTGGGAGTTCTCAGTGCACTAGGCTCGTTCGTTCGCGCAGGATCCGTAGATGGGTCGGATGCTTCGCGATGTGATGTACGCAGTCTTACGCTACAGTTTTTTTTTGTGCAAGAGACTGATTTCGCATCTCGAACTCATCACCTCAATGTCTCAAAACAGAAGTTAAACAGTTACTTCAAGGGATGCACTCACTTGCATTATAGGTGATCTTTTCTAATTCAAATTATTTGTAATCTTAAGCAATTAATAAAGTTCAAATGAACTTTTCACGCGGTTATACTTGGTTTCCATCATTTCACCAATTTATGATCACTTGCTAACCACAATTATTTGCTTTTCAAGTATAACCGCGTACATACTTACAGATATAGGTGTAGCAACATGTTTATTTTGCCGGCATAACTCAGTTGACATTCTTGTAAGGATTTGTTCCAAGAGATCAAGAGTTCGCAACCAAGGACACACAAACCGAACACCCGATTTGAGAGGGATATTTTGTGTAAGTCACTGTGTAAGTATTCATGTAATCTAAAAGGCTGCAGGGTTTCTGATTTGCATTCTCCACAATGCTTCTTGAGCTGAGACGGTGGTAGCCCCATGACCATAAAATGGGCTTTTGCTCCAAACAACATGTTTATCTTCGATGTGGTTATAACGTGGATGGCTTAAAATTTTCCACGTGTACACTTACTATACATAGATATATAGACAAGTCGGTTAAAATAGTCGCTTTCTTGAAATTATTGTTGCATATCATCCGTACATCATCCCTTGTCTCTGATCAAATGAGTGGTCTTAATAACAACCCATAAGGATTTATAGAATAATTTATCAATCAAATCAAATATTAAAATAGATATATAAGATTTTGTAATAATATCTAGGAGTATGACTGTTCCATAATTGAGCGGTCCCTAACATGGGCCCCATAGGCAAGATCGTGGGGTTTGTTTAGGTATAGGCTTCGAGAAGATCACCCACATGTGCCCATCTATCTTGCCTGAAAGGGGCATGAGATCTCTTCACTCCACTTTTCTTCACCTCATTCATAACCGTGCGACATGTAACAACAGAGTGGGGTGGTAAGGCTAGATGCAGGTGACCTTATTCTAACCTCACCACCCCTCCTTGCTGCCACATGTCATGCGGTGACGCGTGGGATGAGTAAAAGTGGGTGAGAGGATCTTATCTCCTGAAAAGGTGGTGCTTTTTTCCCCTACTAATTCTTCGTTGACACGTTTGTTTCTTTAAGGGTGTTTGCTTCTTTATAGATGTTTGGTTTTGAACTAGGATATCAAAATGATATATACAATAATCGAAGTGAATTTGAGTTGTGGACCTATTAAAATATAAACTGGAATAAGTATCATTATCATACATCTTTTTATAACATATTTCAGAGAGAACGAGAATTAAGCGTCTATACACACGGTGGTAACACAGTAATAACAGCACGGTGATAGCATGGTGACAGCAGGTGACGCGACAACAGAGTAGTGATAGGTGGTGGCGCGACAATAGGATGGAGGTGGGAGGGTTGGCGTTCGAGTGCGTCAGGGTGGTGGCGAGATGGTGGCGCAGCGGTATCATGCTGAAGTGTGCCGTAATGAAGGAATAAATTTTGATATCCGAGTGAAACCCCGATACCAATCTATGTGTTTGATACCTAGGTGACACATATATGTTAATTCTTGTACCATTTAAACAAACTCAAAGAATAAGTATCATTTCTTTGATACTTATTCCTTGATTCTGAAACACACCAAACAAACGTTTCTTTAATTTTTTTTATAACTCACTAAAAAATGCTAGGATACAAAACTGAAAAGATAGAATTGTATCCTATCATTTTTTACGGAGTTATGTTCATTTTTTTTCAAAAAAAAAAAACTTTTACTTGCTATATAGTTAGATTTTCTGCGTTTAACATGGAAAATAGAAGTCTTATCCGGCATTGGGGTCGTGTGTTTGTATATTTTTCTCTATCTTTTTCACAAGAAATGCGAGGAAATTACACAACCCGTAGATGCATGCAGACCCGGGAAAGGATCCCTGACCGCCGCTGTCTTCATCCTCTTCGCGACCCCCCGCCACGTAGCAGCAGGAGGGTGGTGAGACTAGATGGGGGTCACACGTACCCAGCCTCATCACTCCTCCCTGCTGCCACGTAGCAGATGGTAACGCGGACGGTCACGGGGGAGAGGGTCAGGCGATCCCAATCGGCAGACCCCTCAATTTTGGTTCTTCCTATGCTTCTACGCTTTCTGTTATTTTATTGCAATGCTTTATTGAAAATGTTATTATTTTATTCTTAATTATAGACCTACATAACCTAGATTTATAGCCTAGAAAGATAAGAAAGCGCATGCTTAGTTTAACTTTTTTTTTTTAACTTTTTCCTCTTTTTGTTGGACTTTTTTTGGGTTAGGGCCCCACAAGGGAACCAAATCATAGAAAGTGAAATCTCACAAACTGCATTGGAATTTTTCTTTTTTGGAAAGTGGGTGAATATTATTCAAAAAAATAATACAAAACTTACATCTACGGCAATTGCTATCTATCACCGTTTATAATAACCCAAACACTAAAGAAAATGGAGGATGATTTGTGGCTTCTTTCCTTAATATAAAAGAAAAAGTTTCTGCAGCAATAAGTGCTTCATAAAATGAGGACCATAATGTCATTTTGATATGAAATTACTGAAATTGTTTTTCCTTAAGCAATTATTCCTCAGCCTTTATCGATTCCTTTTTTTTTTTACAGAAATCCCAAAGCACTTGTTGTATAAGTTTTTGTATTTATTATTAATAGGCTGTCGGACATAAAAAAAACCTAGCTAATGATGATTTTGTATTTTAGTTTTAATCATAAAAAACCTAGCTAATGATGATTTCGTATTGCATTGCAGTTTCTTTGCTAATCATACATGATTAACAAAGAAGGACGAACGTTGGAGCAACTGCTAATGTTACAGTTTTGTGACATTGAACTCACGGATTCGAGCTGCAGAAACAACCTTTTGCATTAAGCGTAGAGTAAAACTGCGTACATCAGATCGCAAAATGATCTGTTCCTTCTCCAGATCCTACACAAACGCAGGATCTTAGTGTACCGAGAATGTCCTACATGCTTAACAAAGGTTATGTTGCCACTGAAGGGTTGTAAGTAACAAATGGTAGAATAGGGAACGTCAAACAAGGAAGTACTGAGAGATAATTATGAAGATTATTATTATTATTATTATTATTATTATTATTATTATTATTATTATTATTATTATTATTATTATTATTAAGTAATATTTGTTCTATTCTGGTAATGTTTTAAAGTTTTTCCATGATTAGAAACAAAAGCTAAACATGGCAATGATTATGTTGAAATTTTTGTCATTTACGAGACATTAAAGACAATAGATGGATTAAAAATCAAGATTCGACAAGAAAAATTGCTAGAGGCAGCAATTATCATGGGCTCAAAATGCATAAATAGGAAGGAATAAAAATTGCATGTGAGTCCAAATGAAAACTTAAAGAGAGAAAAATTGTTTGCATGTGTGATCGGGGTTCCGTCTCCTTCAACAATTGCGACAAAAATCTGAATTCTGCATCGCTTTCTCTTTCTTCATAATTTTTTCCCTTTTGATGGAATTTTAAATAAAAAAAATAGATATTTTACGTGGGCTAAGCTTTATCGCTTGTATAGGAAACACACGATAAAGACAGCTTTGTTTTTTTTTATTTATCGAAAAGGATCATTGATATTACTATAAAGAAAAAGAACGGTACATCAACTATACATATTATTGGATCAACTATACATATTATTGGACTCTACAATGGCCTAATATCAACCAAGATGTGAAGTTATTCTAATGTTTTTTTTACTGTCAAAAGTCACGTGGTACATATCTTGAATTGCTACAGTATCTGTCTCACTATCAAATAGCTTCTTGTTCCTAACGGTCCAAATCTGGTGTGTTGCTTCACGGAAGACGTAAGGCCAAGGTTTTGCAGTATCGCGCCGCATCACTCCTTGCCAAATTGAGAGACAGCTTTGTTTGATTCCATCATTTGTCATCTTTACTGTATTTTAATTTTAATAGTATTTATCGTTTTAGTTTTAAAGAATTTTATAAAGAATGTAAATCAGACTATTCAACGGCTTTCAGGTGAGAAATCCAAAACTTAATATAAAAAATGTCTGAGTCTAGACTTGTTTCAGATAAAAAGATAATCATCACCATCATCATACATACCCAGTATATCCCAGCGACATCAAAAGCTATCGCTAGGGTCTGGAGAGGGTAAGTGACAGAAAAACAACACTCTCTCCCAAGAGATAGAGATTCTGATTCCAGTGAGACCTCCGACACTATATGTACCTGCATATATGACATAATAATAGAGATATGGTGTGTTGGTGTGTTAGTGAGGGAATTCAAGAAATACAAGGAAGAGACTTTCGATTAATATCTGTGTATGGTGTAAGTTGACAAAGAGGTCGAACGTTACTTTCGGTTGAATATTGAATTTTTGATCTACCGCCTCTCTATGTGTTCTTTTTGCCATCACTTATCAAGTTGCCTTTTCCTTCAACATGAAGCATAGAATCCTCATCCATACAAAAGGTGAGACCATCTCTTCCACTAAAGTTGAATAAATAGCTTATGAAAATCTCAGAAACTTCATGTGCTTGACAATTACTAAGTTCTTTCGCTCTCGTTCTACTACTCTAACTGATTCACATATGAAGAATTAATGTGACTCTATTATGTGAAATAATAAACTTATCTATTTATGTTAAAGTTTGGTGTTTTGCTTATTGTACTTCAAAGGTAAAAGAAAAGACTAATCTTGATGTGTAAAAAGAGTATGCATGCCCCAGATAGTAGTACAAGGCTCGCACATGGGGTGCATAGTTAACACACACATTTAGCTGCAGATACATATAGAGTTGAATATCTTACTAGAATTAAACTATTTATTTTTTTGAGATAGAGGTATTGTTTGTCTGGTTCTTACATTCTTCTGACCCTAACAATAGCTTTTGCTTTCGTTAAGATATATTGAGTATGTGTTGTTGTTCATTGAGTTATAATGACCATGTTGAGCAAGCATTTGAACCGTCTAATACACCTCTGACCACTTCCAAACATTATTCAATTTCCCCTTTGATTGTATCAAGAAACTAGGTGTCATCAAAAGGTTTCGTTTTAAAGGGTGAAAGTCAGAAAAATTGGAGGAAAATGTCATATCCTGATCCTAAGGACTTCTACCGCTCCACCCATAAGTAGCATTGTTGAATATGCAAATCAGAAGTTCGGCGGTCTCCTAGGTTGGGTGAGGACTTACGCAGTGACCCACACAAGATGTTCCCCCGCAAACTAGACCTTTAGTCTAACAACAGTAGAACACTCACACTGTGCGTGTCTCTGAAATCGAACTTTTTCCCTGCAATGTAAACTTGTTGAGTGAAAAGATCCTATGCAAAATAGGGTTGGGATCACCTCACCCCAATTTCCTCACCTCTTTTGTGACCACACGACACGTGGTAGCAATGAGGGGTGGTGAGGCTAAATGAGGGTTACCTGCATCTAGCCTCACCACCCCTCCTTGCTGCCACGTGTCGCGCGGTCGCGCGTCACCGCACCCTCCTTGCGGTGAGGGGATCCTATCCCTGCAAAATATGCCATACTTTTGCCTCAAGTTTCCCTTTTGTGACAACTATTACTTCTTGGCCCTAGATACCTATGACTTCTTCAAAACATAGCTACTCTTCTGAGTGGGCTTTTAATGACCGACTCTAATTTTTCCTTGACTTGAATTTCAAGGACTAACTCAAATTGATTGCTCATGACTTAGTGGTGTCATCCACTGGCAAAGAAAAAGTAAAAGTTGTATTTATCTTTTTGCTCATGTGAGAATATGAGAAGAAATACAAGATTTCTGTTAGACCCACACGAGTCCATATATTCTACTTGTATTATCAATTTTTCCTTATGCCTTTTTGCCGTGGGATCATAGTTTGTGCATTTGATAACGTGTTCATTTTACGTCATTTTATTTATAAATCTCTTAAGCTGGACCTTACCGCACTATCATGACCTGTGGATAAAAATGTTACATACTATCTCCTCCGTTTCAAATTAATAATTATTTGCCGTATATGGATGTTGACGGTTGGGGCCTTGAGGGTAGCGATAAGATCCTCTAACCCCAAAATCTCCACCCTCTTCCTCATCACGCGATACGTAGTAACAAAAGAGCGGTGATGCTAGATAAGAGGTGGTCTAGGAAAAAGTGTATGAGAGAGTTGAAAACACGTGTCATGTAGTGAAAGGGATAAGGTATTTTAGAGTAAGGGGATCTCATCTCAAGGGTATGACTAGCGGCATTCAACCACATTAGATTCAGGTTTTGCGCATATTTTAAACTTAACCGTTAAATAACATGTTTTCAGCTTCAATATTCTAAATCGAGTATAAAAATAACATTTTTGGTGCATTACATTTCCGCGTTTAAGCATGGTTCCGTGAGAGCCGTATTGCCATGGCTCTATCCCGTGACCTGGAGTATCACAAATTGAATTAAGTAACTATATTTGGCATTGTAAAGCTGTTGGAGACAATCAATCTTGTACCAAGACGCAGTCGTACAACGTGTGCATATGAAACAACAAAATAAATCAAACCCGGGGCGAGTCGAGGACTCTGTCCTTAAGACGTATTGCTCCGGTATACTGTGCCCAACCGGTGTGAGCAATCGTCTCCCAGGATACAACCGGTACCTGTTCAGTTGAGCGGCACTGCTGAACTTGAACTCCTTCGAACGCTTAGAGTGTCCTGACTTCTCCCGGACAATATGAAAGACTCACGTGCTATGAATGCAAATGCTTATGAAATGCTTAGAGCTTGGTTGTCACAAATGAACACCCTTAGCCCTCTTTATATAGGGGAGTCGGTTGAAGAACAAGGAACCGTGACCGTTGGATCAAAACCGAAGTTTGATTCAGGCCGTTGGATTAAAACCTCCTATCTAGATTAGGATGGTTTAATCTCAGCCTTTAGATCGAAGATAGATTAACAGGTTTAAACCTGGAGCGTTGGATGGAAACCATATTCGGTTAAGCGGTTAAGACAGTTTAAATCTCGGCCGTTAGATTCAAGCTGCTTTTCTCATTACCTTTAGATCATAACAGATGATCTTATCTGAAATGGAGGAGGATAGAGTTTGATTTATTTTTGAATCAAACCTGCCTAAACAGAACAAATCTGCCTGCTGTCAGACTTCGATCGATCACATCGATCGATCGAAGTGACATCGATCGATCGATGTGATCGACTGATGTCTGACTGAGTACATCATTCGATCATTCTGATCGATCTAAGAGACATCGATCGATCGAAGTGATCGATCGATGTCCTCTGATCCACTTAGATCGATCTACCAAGAGATCGAAGCCCTCTGATCCACTTCGATCGATAACATCGATCGATCGAAGTGACATCGATCGATCGAAGTCATCGATCGATGTCCGTCAGATGCTTTTTACCGCCACATGGACACTTCCAACGTGGCATTCCTCCATACAGGTGATACGTCACCCATCCATAACATTTCCATCTACTTTGAGCATTAATTTCACATTCACACAATCTCAAAATTGAGTGAGTTCACATCCTAACATTAACTACTCGTCACGTAGATAATTAAGGATTCATTAGTTTTCGATTTCATTATCGGAAACTCATTAAGCTCAAAGTACGTTGCTCAATCAAGTTTTGCAACATTCATTAATGGGCCAAAGCCCAAATCTTCAATCTCCAACGATGGGCCAAAGCCCAACCTTAAATTCTCCAACAATCCCCCACATGAATGGAAATTAATGCAAATGCATATGCAGACTCTGAGGAGAAGTCAGACAAGAAAATATTGCATCAGAAGAGGTAGCTTCTGGCTTTGAATCTTTCTTAGTGATGTATCATCGGATCCACTCGGCTAAATAGTGACTTGATGTCTTGAACTAGTCAGCCTTTGTTGTGAACCAAGACAATGATACTCACACAATATTTCCTTTAACACCCTTTTGGTTCTCATGGTTGTGTTCGTTTTGGCCATGAACAACCTGGTTTCAGAAAGTGTTTTAGAGAAATCTTGCCACCTAGACTTTCTCATAGAAGCGGCCCCACTTCACACTTACATAGGTGATTCCTATCAAGAGTATTCTGTCATACTCCACTTGACGTATCAAGATATAGGACATCATTAAAAGCCTTAGCTTACCCTGAAATCTCTGCAGATAGCACTTTTATCAGACGGAATGAGCAAGTGCTAACTGAACCTCCATAACTTAGTTGTCCCATTGAACCAAGATTCTGGGATCTCCAGTCAACAAGGTTGGGTTACCATTACAAAGATTCATGCATTATGGGCTTCAATCCCATTCCGTTTGTCAATCTTGACATATGATCTCTAGGCAAGCCTTTTGTAAGCGGATCCGCAAGATTCTCCATTGATTTTATATAATCTATGGAAATCACGCCATTAGAGATCAACTGTTTAATGGTGTTATGTCTTCGACGTATGTGTCGTGACTTACCATTGTAAATGCTGCTTTGAGCACGTCCTATAGCTGACTGACTATCACAGTGTATGCTAATAGGAGCGATCGGCTTAGGCCAGCACGGAATATCTTCCAGGAAATTCCGAAGCCACTCAGCCTCTTCCCCAGCTTTGTCCAACGCTATGAATTCAGCTTCCATAGTGGACCTAGCTATGCAGGTTTGTTTCGTGGATTTCCACGACACAGCAGCACCACCAATAGTGAACACGTACCCACTGGTGGACTTCGTGTCCTTACTATCTGATATCCAATTTGCATCGCAGTATCCTTCTAATACTGCTGGATATCTCGTATAATGTAATCCAAGATACATTGTGTATTTCAGATACCTCATTACTCTGTTAAGAGCTTTCCAATGATCATCACTTGGATTACTGGTAAACCTGCTCAACTTGTTTACTGAACAAGCTAAGTCTGGTCTTGTACAATTCGTTATGTACATCAGACTCCCGATCACCTGAGAGTATTTCAACTGAGCTACAGGTTCGCCTCGATTCTTCCTTAAGTGTACACTTAAGTCGAGCGGGGTCTTTACCGGTTTCACATCCTCCATATTGAACCGTTTTAGGACTGATTCAATATAGTGTGTTTGTGACAGTATGAGTCCCTCAGTCACCCTAGAAATCTTAATTCCTAGAATAACATTGGCAACTCCCATGTCCTTCATATCGAAGTTCCTCGTCAACATCTTCTTTGTGTTTAAGATTATGTCCCGAGTGCTTCCCATGATTAGCATGTCATCTACATAGAGACATACTATCACATATGCATTCTGTGTGCTCTTAATGTAGACACACTTGTCACACTCGTTGATCTTGAAACCATTAGCTAACATAGCTTGATCAAACTTCAAGTGCCACTGCTTAGGCGCTTGTTTAAGTCCGTACAAGGACTTAACGAGTCTACAAACCTTAGATTCTTGTCCTGGAACCACAAACCCTTCGGGTTGTTCCATATAGATTTCTTCATCCAACTCACCATTCAGAAAAGCAGTCTTCACATCCATCTGATAGATTTCCAAGTTATAGACTGCAGCAATTGCAACTAGCACCCTTATAGAGGTGATCCTAGTTACTGGTGAGTAGGTGTCAAAAAAGTCAAAGCCTTCCTTTTGTCGATAGCCTTTAGCTACCAATCTGGCTTTATACTTTTCAATAGACCCATCCTCTTTCAGTTTCTTCTTGAAAACCCACTTACAACCAAGTGGTTTACTTCCAGGTGGAAGGTCAACCAACTCCCAAGTGTGGTTTTGAAGAATTGAGTCTATCTCACTGTTAATTGCCTCTTTCCAGAATGGAGCTTCTGGAGTTGACATAGCCTCGGAAAAATTCCTCGGCTCATTTTCTACCATATAGGTTAGAAAATCTGGTCCAAACGAAGTTGGCATTCTGGCACGCTTGCTTTGACGAAGCTCCTCATCTCCTTGAGAAGTCGCCCAACGCATTCGCTTACCAAATCTTGTTTCTTCTTGAATTTTGTCTTTCCTTGGAAAGACATCTTCAAAGAACACTGCATTCCTTGACTCCATGACCACGTTTTCATGTACGTCAGGAATATCCGACTTGTGCACCAAGAACCGATATGCACTACTGTTAGTTGCATAACCAATAAATATGCAATCAACCGTTTTAGGCCCAATTTTCACCTGTCTTGGCTTAGGTACAGCAACCTTTGCCAGACACCCCCACACTTTCAAATATTTGTAACTAGGCTTGTGGCCTTTCCAAAGCTCGTATGGGGTTACATCCATCTTCTTAGATGGGATTCTATTTAAAATGACGTTGGCTGAGAGGATTGCTTCCCCCCACAAGTTCTGAGGTAAACCCGAACTTATCAACATAGCATTCATCATCTCTTTAAGAGTACGGTTCTTGCGTTCAGCAATACCATTCGATTGAGGTGAATATGGTGCAGTCGTTTGATGAATAATGCCATGTTCTGAACAGAATTCATTAAACGGTGTATCATATTCGCCACCTCTATCACTTCGAATTGTTTTAATTCGTTTGCTAAGTTGATTCTCAACTTCATTTTTATAATCCTTGAAAGCATCAAGGGCCTCGTCTTTGCTGCTTAGCAAATATACATAACAGTATCGTATGCAATCGTCGATAAAAGTTACAAAATACTTTTTACCACCTCTCGTTTGCACAAATTTTAAATCACACACATCGGTATGAATTAAATTCAAAGGTTCAGTGTTCCTTTCTATTGAAGGAAATGGCGCCTTTGCCATCTTCGCTTCAACACATATTTGACATTTTCCTTTATTATTAAAGTCCAGTTTGGGCAATAAGTCAAGATTACTCATACGTTGTATTGACTTGTAATTAACATGTCCCAAACGAAAATGCCATAAACAAGAAGACTCAAGCATGTAAGCAGAAGAGGAAGCAATTTTATTAGCCTCTGCGGGCAAATCTATTTTGCGTACAATAGTGATGACATTCAATTTAAACATCCTATTTGACAAGTACCCCTTCCCCAAATACATGCCATTTTTCGAAAGAATAACTTTATTGGACTCTAACACTAGTCTAAAACCATGCATGACTAGAAGAGATCCAGACACTAAATTCTTCCGAATATCAGGGACGTGCAGCACATTCTGCAAAGTCAGATGCTTCCCTGATGTGAGCTTCAGAACAACTTTGCCCTCGCCTTCGATCTTCGAGGAGGCCGAGTTTCCCATGCAAAGTTGCTCATTGTTCCCGGGCTGGTACTCCGTGAACATCTCTCTGCTGGAGCAAACATGTCTAGTAGCGCCAGTATCAAGCCACCACTCACGTACGTTCCCCACAGCATTGCACTCTGATACCACCGCACAGAGATTCAGATCATCCAATGCATCGACTATGTTCGCCTTTGCCTTGGATTGCTTCTTCTTGGGCTTTCTGCACTCATTGCTGACATGCCCCTGAATGCCACAGTTGTAGCATTTCCCGGTGAACTTCTTGGCGATCTGCTTGCCTTTCTTGTTCACCCCGAGTTGGCCTTTCTTTTTCTTGGCCTCTGCAACATGGGCCTTAGCCTGACCAGAGCTAGATTGTGGCGCTCTTTCAGATCTACGATTGTCCTTCTCAATGCGGAGTCGAACAATTAGATCTTCCAATGTCATCTCCTTTCTCTTGTGTTTGAGATAGCTTCTGAATTCCCTCCACGAAAGAGGTAGCTTCTCAATCACTGCTGCCACGACGAAAGATTCACTGAGCAACATGCCCTCCTCTTCCATCTCGGTAACCAACGTCTGAAGTTCCTCAACTTGAGAAACAACAGTGCGAGAATCAGACATTTTGAAATCCAGGAATTTGCCGACAATAAATTTCTTAGTGCCGGCATCTTCCGTACGGTATTTCTTTTTCAAAGCCTGCCACAAAGACTTTGCGGTCTTGTACGTACAGCACAAACCATACAAGGAGTTGTCCAAACAACTCATAATATGGCTCAAACAAACATAATTGTTGAAATTCCAAGTTTCAACAAAATGTTGGTTTTGCATATTCTGGGTTTGGTCCTCCAGCGGATCCACTATAGGCGGGTCCTCAGTCAGGAAAGTAGCCAACCCCATAGCAGTCAAGAAGAACAGCATCTTCTGCTGCCAGCGCTTGAAGAAGCTCCCACTGAACTTCTCCGGTTTCTCCACTTGGGCCACTGCAGGACCCTGTGCAGGAGGAGCATGTCTTGGCACCCCAGCAGTTGGTGCCATTGGAGCAGAACTATGAATGTCTGCACCATGAACCGAGCCTGAGCTTGCGTTCTCCATCAGATTACTGTTCAGTTGATCAAAACGGATAGATCAGAACAGAATCAGATTTAAGAAAGGAGTAGAAGTAGACTGCAAATCAGTACAAAACTGCTTTTGCGCAAAAACGGTACAGAAATTAATTGAATTGAAATACGTCTTAAGATTGTTGGAGACAATCAATCCTGTACCAAGACGCAGTCGTACAACGTGTGCATATGAAACAACAAAATAAATCAAACCCGGGGCGAGTCGAGGACTCTGTCCTAAAGACGTATTGCTCCGGTATACTGTGCCCAACCGGTGTGAGCAATCGTCTCCCAGGATACAACGGGTACCTGTTCAGTTGAGCGGCACTGCTGAACTTGAACTCCTTCGAACGCTTAGAGTGTCCTGACTTCTCCCGGACAATATGCAAGACTCACGTGCTATGAATGCAAATGCTTATGAAATGCTTAGAGCTTGGTGTGTCACAAATGAACACCCTTAGCCCTCTTTATATAGGGGAGTCGGTTGAAGAACAAGGAACCGTGACCGTTGGATCAAAACCGAAGTTTGATTCAGGCCGTTGGATTAAAACCTCCTATCTAGATTAGGATGGTTTAATCTCAGCCTTTAGATCGAAGATAGATTAACAGGTTTAAACCTGGAGCGTTGGATGGAAACCATATTCGGTTAAGCGGTTAAGACAGTTTAAATCTCGGCCGTTAGATTCAAGCTGCTTTTCTCATTACCTTTAGATCATAACAGATGATCTTATCTGAAATGGAGGAGGATAGAGTTTGATTTATTTTTGAATCAAACCTGCCTAAACAGAACAAATCTGCCTGCTGTCAGACTTCGATCGATCACATCGATCGATCGAAGTGACATCGATCGATCGATGTGATCGACTGATGTCTGACTGAGTACATCATTCGATCATTCTGATCGATCTAAGAGACATCGATCGATCGAAGTGATCGATCGATGTCCTCTGATCCACTTAGATCGATCTACCAAGAGATCGAAGCCCTCTAATCCACTTCGATCGATAACATCGATCGATCGAAGTGACATCGATCGATCGAAGTCATCGATCGATGTCCGTCAGATGCTTTTTACCGCCACATGGACACTTCCAACGTGGCATTCCTCCATACAGGTGATACGTCACCCATCCATAACATTTCCATCTACTTTGAGCATTAATTTCACATTCACACAATCTCAAAATTGAGTGAGTTCACATCCTAACATTAACTACTCGTCACGTAGATAATTAAGGATTCATTAGTTTTCGATTTCATTATCGGAAACTCATTAAGCTCAAAGTACGTTGCTCAATCAAGTTTTGCAACATTCATTAATGGGCCAAAGCCCAAATCTTCAATCTCCAACGATGGGCCAAAGCCCAACCTTAAATTCTCCAACAAAAGCTACTATAAAACCAGAAAGATTGCATCCTTGTTATGTCTCTGAAGAGGACAACATTCTTATCTTTTTGTTGTATCCTACTCAATAAGTATAGTGTAATATACACATTCAACTGAGAAAAAATCACAAATGCTTAACCAAATCTACATGACTTATGCTGAACCTAAACATAAAGAGACACTATTCACGTCCTTCAAGAGTGACCAAATAATTTTCTCTAAAAATCAAACACCATTTGAATGTGTGTGGTATGCTGGGAATAAAAACAGCAAAGCTGAAGACACCAAAAGAAAAAGGGAAAAAAATCTAATCAATATTAACATTCTTTCATATTTGAGCAACGCTGCAAAAAGATGAATGTCAGACAGGCAATAATGCTTTTCACTAGTTATGTGATCTTTTATGTCACGGTTCGTACCGTGAAAACATAATCTTGCATCGTAAGGTAAGACTACGTACAGCGATTCACCCTCTTTCCGGATCTAATTAATCGTCTCTTTTCGGATCTAATGCAAATACAAGAGACTAGTACAACGAACATGTACTTCAGTGACTTTCGTAAAAATACAAGAAACTGTTGAATGTTAGAAATCAAATGTGAACACTTCGTATGAAAGTGTGAACTTTCAAACTGAAAAATATTGAATGCAGATACGACAGTGATTAAGAAGAATGGTGACTCATAAGCATAATGATGTAATATATGTGGATAAATGTGTTCTGCTGCCTTCAAATTCAAAGGCTAAGCTTTCGTCTTGCATGTTCCATTTTCTTTAGGCCGCCAGAAATACTCACCAAACAGCCAAAAGAAGCCCATTTTCAAGAAAACAGGACTCCGGCCAGCATGTTAATTTTCGAAGTCGTCAGCAGCTAAGAAAGCTTTGCTGCAATCTTCCATGGAGCTTACTGATTGGCTCTCAAAGTGCAGCCAGCCACCATTGGAATCTGTAATCGCAGAAATTGTTGAATCAAGTGATGTATAAAGAGCCACCATCATGCAAAATATATATATATATATATATATATATATATATATATATATATATATATGTAATAGACACAAGGCATATATGTTTGCTTAATTTGACCACTAAAGTCGCTATCCTCTGGGCTGTATTAATTATTCATCTCCTACCCATCACACTCTCCTCCTTGGGGGTATCACTAGTCATAAAAAAATAATAGCCACAGCAGGGGTCCCCAACCTTATTTGAAGGAAAATGTCATACCCTAGTACTTAGGGCCTTCGCAATTTTAGTCCTAAGGAGCATTGTGGAGGATATAAATTAGAAATTCAACGAACTTCTGGATTGGTGAAGACTATACACAAGAATTTACATAAGGTGTTTCCTGCAAACTAGACGTTTGGTCTAGCAAGTGTCTCTAGAATCAAATTCGTAACATTTTCGAGCAAATCCAACCCGATTACAACTATATCCGGAAGCTTCCAACCTTATTTAATTAATCCTTCGTAGGCTTCTAAAAAAGGGAGCAGAGAGAATAATTGAGCCTCGATTGGAAGGGAGTAATTTATGGCAACTTGATTGAGTATTTAATAGCCTCTTGATGAGCAAAAATATGCGGACTTTCACAAGGAATCAAATCACAAGACAGTAGGAGTGTTACATGATATAGGTTATTTTGTTCATTTCTTTTTCTCGTAAAAGGGAGATTCAAATCTTTTTTTAATTATATAGTACCGGTTATATAGATTAATTTTTAATGTTTTATTTATTTGATTTTATTGTTTATACCTTTTTAAATCGGAGCCTAAATCTTATTCTTCTTGTGTGTTTCATAGTACATAATACATATTGTCTCTTTTCAAATAATACCTCTCTTTTCAAATTAGTTGTAGTGTTTCTATCCATATATATATATATATGTAAAGGTTTATTAACAAGTCTTGCCAGTAAAACTCTAACAAAACTAAAAAAGGAAAAGGTAAAAGCCTGTCTAAAAATATTCTATCAAGAAAAGAACTAGTGGGACCCAACTTCCTACGGGTCCCAACTCACAATCAATATCAGACAGTATGGACCATGATAGAATAAAATAAGGTAACAGCTAGAAATTTATCGGGGAAACTGTGGGGGCCTGCCTAACGTTGGCGGATTAGATCAGAGGAGGCCTGTTATGAGATAAAATATGAGTCTTTCAATTACGCGATGCCGTGTGTATAAAAGGGCTGCTGTTTACTTTTTTTTAAAAGAAGACTTTGTACATGTGACGTCGTGTGATTGGAGGCCTCATATTTTATATAATAAGAAGCCTCTTCATATCTCATTCAAAATTTTGGATGTGGCTAATGTTTCACATTTAGAAAATCAAAACAAGTGACCTCTTAGCTGATGTAATGATTGAAAAAGTGGGCTTGTCATGGACCAATTTCATCGCCGATTCACATTCTGAAATAATGCCCTAGGGATTATTTTCTAGACTGTAAAATTACCTAATCAATGCCCTCAATCCCATGTGCGTTTTAGACAAATTTTGCAAATAACGGGGGTCAGGCTGCACCGAATCAAATTTCAGAACAGAAAGCACGGGCCCAGACGGCCTCCAAACAGTTTTTTTACAACAAAACTAAGACATCCTGGTACGCGACGTAACGAAGACCATTCTTAGCTGCTTGAACGAAAGAATTTCTATAGATGAAATCAACAGAACCCATATCACTCTTATTCCAAAATATGAGTCCCCAGTACTTGTTTCAGGATTCCGCCCAATTAACCTATGTAATTCAGTGTTGAAAGTGATGTCTAGAATGATCATAAATAAGCTAAAAAATGTCATGAATTTCCTCATTTCTGGACAGCAGAGTGCTTTCGTGAAAGGCAGATTAATCATAGATAATGCTACTGCTGCATTTGAGGCCTTTCACTCAATGAAAATTAACCATCCAGGATGTGGAAACCATGTTTCCTTAAACCTTGATATGGCTAAGGCTTTCGACAGGATTGAGTGGGACTATCTAGAGGCTATAAAGAGAAAAATGGAGTTTTCTTCTATCACCATATCACTAATCATGAGATGTGTTAGAACAGTTTCTTACCAAGTACTTATCAATGGCAATCCAACGCCAATATTTAAACCAACTCGCCGCATTCGCCAAGGAGACCCCCTCTCCTCTTTTCTCTTCATCCTCTGTGCTGAAGGCTTTACTGCCATGATTGATAGAGAAGTCTCCCAATGCAGCATTCGTGGATTACAGTTCGAACATGACGAGCCTCATCTAACACACCTCCTCTTTGCAGACGACAGTTTGGTATTCTTTGAAGCAACTCAGCAAGCAGGCCAAAGGTTTCTGGATATTATCAATACATATGAATTGGCTTCTGGACAAAAAATCAACCTCTCCACTTCATCAAAGGAATCTCTGAGGAAATACAATCTACAATTATAGCAGAAATTGGGATTCCAAAAGGTGATGGAAAAGGTAAATAATTAGGGCTACCGTATATGACTGGACGATCAAAGAAGGAAATATTCTCGTATGTACACAACAAAGTGTGGAAAAAACTCAGTGGATGGAAAGAAAAATATCTCTCTCCTGCGGGTAAAGAAGTTTTGATCAAATCAGTGGTACAAGCTATCCCATCTTATGTAATGCAATGCTTTGAACTCCCAAAGGGCCTGATTTCAGATATCGAAAAATGATCAGAAAATTCTATTGGAGCAGTGGTGGAAAGGAGAACCCAGTCTTTTGGAAAGCCTGGGTGCAGTGCTACGAAACCAAAGCCGAAAGAGGTCTTGACTTCAGAGACTTGGAGTGCTTCAACTTGGCTTTGCTCGCTAAGCAAGCATGGAGATTACTCAGGCAACCAAACTCTCCAACAAAGCTAATTTTGAAAGCCAAATATCACCCCCATGAAAGTATATTGGAGGCCATTGTCAACTCCCGCTCATCATACTTATAGAAGAGCCTCCTAAAGGGTAATGAACTCCTAGCGCGTGGCCTACGATGGAGTTTTGACAGCGGTGAGAATATCAAGATATACAAGGACCCATGTATCCCTTTGGAGCCTAGCTTTAGGCCAATCCAGCAAGCTGCCAATCTTGGCTTGGCAACGCCAGTCAGCGCACTAATCGACCAAACATCTCAGACCTGGAAGACACAACTCATAGATGAACATTTCCTAAGTTTTGAGAAACCAAAAATTCTAAATATTCCACTACTCAAGAATGGTGAACCGAATCAACTACTTTGGCACTACAGTCATAAAAGAATTTACACCGTGAAGGCGGGCTATCATCTTGCGGTCAAAGCAAAAAATAGTTTTGATTCAACGTCAAGCTCTTCTTATTCACCATCTTGCCGCAACTCCATGCTCAAAAACATTTGGGCTTGCCCTATGCAGCCTCGAGTGAACAATTTTATGTGGCGTGTTCTTCATGACTCTCTCTCCACTCTTTCAAACCTTCATAAACGTGGGCTATCCGAAACAAGGTGCCTTGTATGCGGAGCTGAAGAGGAAACTGTAAATCATCTTTTCCATCACTATAGCCTTGCCAAAGTCGTTGACTCCACCAACACCAAAACTACCAAATGGCTCACTGTGGTAGCTCCCAACTTCCTGGACTTGTTTTTTTAGTTTTGCAGGCTGATAAACTGGAGGGGATTGCGAAATTCTCCTCTCTTTTTTGGCATGTATGAAAAGCTAGATGTATATACATTTTTGAAGGCACAAATGTCCACATTACCACACTACTTGCCAGGGCCGATTGTTTTGTCGAAGAGCACATGGCTGCCTTACGCAAAGTTCTCCCTGCTGCTCTAAATAGATCACAGAACATCAAATGGCACCCACCCGATGCTGGATTCGTAAAGGTCAACGTTGATGCGTCCTTGCGACAACAGTCTGCTGCTACTGGAGGCCTACTTAGATATTGCAATGGTACCATCCTTAAAGCATTTTCACACCCAGCTCCACCCGCTACAAACATTGAGTTTTTGGAAATCCTAGCGGTACAAGAAGGGCTCCTACGTGCATATAACAATGGCTTCGCCAATATCATTCTCGAATGTGATTGCTTATCTGCCGTCCAACGCATGACATCAACAGAAAAGGGCATTTCAACTCTCGGCTACCTTCAGAACGCAAATTAAGGCATTGCGTTATGTTTTTTGAATGTATATTTTGCTCATGTACACCGATAAAGCAATAGGCCAGCACATCTTTTGGCTCAACATGGATTAGGCCTTACATCCAACATGGATTGGGAAGACAAAGTCGCACGAAATGTACCTGCCGCAGTTGTGGCTAACTCCCTTTGAATATATGAATATCTATTACCTAAAAAAAAGGTTATTCAATATCCTATAAAACTTGGGTGCAAAAGTAACATACCATAACACTCAGAACACCAATGATCCGACCATACGAGATTCATACAGGATGCTCCAAATGCATAGCTCAGTTGGTACTCCGGTTGGATTTATTTCAAGAGGTATAAGATTCGATTCCAGACACATTGTGTGTTTCATTGGTGCTTGGCCAAAGGCCAGTTTGCAATTGACACATTGAATAAGACATCACCAACCTAGGAGGTCGCTGAACTCCTGATTTGTGTCCTCCACAATGCTCGTTGGAGCTAGGACGATGAAGATTCTCAGGACCATAGTTTGACATTTGCTCCAAGATTCATAGAGGATGCATAACAGAATCATTTAGATAGAAAACAAATAACTTGACGATATTTTAAACACCTAGTGTATAACAAACATATCGGGGAGAAACTCAATATTTAGGTTGACTTGTACTTTTTTGTTCTAGTTTTTGTCTTTCAATTATTTATGCATATCCACTGTTATGACTATTTCAATATTAGAAGCTTTCTATTTATGTTTAATAAAATTCCTTCACTAGTGCATATTCCTATTATTGTGCTATCTATGCATGTATGTATAGAGGCGGGGGTTTCACTGGAAGCAAATTCTCTATCCCTTGGGATAAATATATCGTTTGACTGCCTCTCACCCTCCTTAGACCCTAGCGATAGTTTTTGCTGTCTTTGGAATATACTGGATATGATTGTTGTTGTTGTATCGGGGAGAAACTCATAGTAAATTGCTTAAATTAATAAAATTGTACGCCAATTTATATGTTTAATCGTATAACATATTCAATCCTCGTCATGTCTATGAGACTTTTGGATAGTGAATCAGTAGATCTTCTTGACCATGACTAATTGTATAATCTCACATAATCTAATTAAAGTCTACTTATTGATGCTACCATGCTTTAAAATCACCGGTAGGATTATCTCATGTTTTTCTTAGAGTTTGAAAGAATTTTAGAAACTAATTAAATTATTATGGTTCAGAATGAATTCATCATCGTTTTCAACATTAATCTTGTTTAATAAAAGAAGATTAAGAGGTGATGCATGCTAATTTGGTTGGGACTGAATTATTAAGTAGGGACTTGAAATATATTATTCATTCTAATTGTGAGTATTCCATTTTTTATTGATAAAAATGTTTAATAGTTGAGTTTACATCAACATCGTAGGATTATGACTTTAGGCTAATGCATACATCAACACAATTTTCAGGTTTTCTTTGTTTTTCTTTCACAAGATGAATTCGGACATTTTGCATGTGCTATTCAATGTTATATTATAGACTAATGGTTCCATTAATTTCATCAGCATAATTTAAGAGTTGAACCTTTTTTTGTTTGGCACTTTATAGGAAGAATCACATACTAACAATTTTCTTTTCGGGTAAAAATATTTAGTCGGTCTATTTTATGATGGAATTTGCTCTGCAGCCCGCCTACATAGAGATAAAAGTATTGTTTGTCTACTGATTACTCTCCCTAAACTTTAGCGATAACTTTTTATTGTCTTTGAGATATACTGAGTATGATTGATGATGGATGACGATGACTTTGGACGAGAGCAAATTCACATCTACATTATATAGTTGGACGCAATTGACACAAATATTTAGGAGTGGACAATGACTACTACATTTTTTTGGGCATAATTTGCTCCGGTTTCACTCGATTAGAGAAAGACAATTATAGCCTTACAGAACAAAGCGCTTCTTGTATTTTTTTTGTAATTACTCATCTGCCTTACCTTTTGATTTAACCATTCTTACTGCATAATCTGGTTCGATTTTTCCCAGTGCATGTTGCCTTTAAATTTGTTTGTAGACGTTAAGTAATGCAAGATGAATGAATTTTTTTTAAGAAAATCACCGATAAATCAATTTTATTCATATACTATGATAACTGTGCATGTGACTATTTTTATGGTGACAAATTTATCATTATGTGGCGTATATTTTCTAAAAGTTTCAAGTTAGAATTTTATTTATACACAATCTTACTATGGATACTCCTCCATAAAATGGTTACGTAAATTGAGGTGTATGCCACTGTAATCACGGTGACCAATTCAAAGACCTGGAGTGCAAAACTCCTAAGAAAATCAAAGTTGAGATTAGAATGATACATCGTGTTACTGTAGAAAATAAGGACTAGTTTGTCTTGTAATGGTGTTATGTCACTGTTTTAGTGATTACTATAGATATAGCCGTTAGTGCAGTAGTCAGCAGTAGCCGTTGAAGCTTTAGACCTTGTATATATAAACATATGTATTACTGAATAAAGGATTAAGAATGAAGTTAAAATTACATTCTCTCTGTTCTTATGAATTCTTGATGGTATCAGAGCTGTCTCAAAATTGAGCAAGGATTCAAGAAACAAAACTCACTTAGAAAAACTATCGAACGAGTTGTCTCAATAACTCTTCATTCTTAGACAACAACACGAAATCGTGCAACAAAGATACTCAGCAAAACCGACTGAAATATCGCTGGGCTTCATACATCTCAACTGTTCTTCTGGAAAAGTGATTCTGTTTTTACAAGTATTCAAAGCACTCTCTTCCTCATATTATCTCCAGAAGGAGTATTACAAAATATCAAGCAGCAATACAGCACATACTTACGGTAAAGCTGTCCAAAAAGTGTCCAGAAAAAGGAAAACAAAAACGACGTTTTGTGAGGAAGAAGAAAACGGCCACGAAGAAGACGACCACGGAGAAGGGAAATTAAGGGAAATTAAACCAAGAGTTTTTCAGTAAGTGGGAAAGTGAAAAGTAAAAGAGGTCAAACGAGCAGATATTTTTTCAACAAGTGGAATCCACGTGTCTCTCCCGAGAAAAGTAAATACATGGAAATTTATTATTTTTCACATTAATTTTTCCCTCACTTCAAATAAGAAATTTCCCACTTTCCAACATCCGTACTTTACATTAATTCCACCTGGTCTCTTTTATCAATCCCGTACGACTTACATTTAAGACATCTGGATTTCTTTCTCATTTCCCTACGCCACCATCATTCACTCTTTTCTAACATCTCTTTCATCCCATCTGCTTTTGTCTGGCATTTACTTCTACACACTATCATATCTATCTGAGATCTCTCATCTTCATCGAAAGTTTTTTTTCCTTCCTGCTTGTACTCTAACCTCATTCAAGAACCATCTGCATGGCTGAGTCTAGTAGTGAAATCACCCCATCTGAGGCCAAGATGTCTCATCCAGGAGCTGGATCTCTCCTAGATTCAACTCCTATGTCCATTACATGCCAAAAACTGAACGGTAGTAACTATTTACCGTGGAGTCGAGCGGTGGAATTGTTTATCACTGGACGTGGGAAGAAAGAATACTTATCTGAAAAAATGAATGTTCCTGCACTGACTAGTGATAAATATTCTACCTGGGAGGCAGAAAATTCTATGATAATGTCATGGATTCTTGGATCCATGATACCTGAAGTAAGCAATACATTTATGCTCTATCAGACCGCAGCTGAGATCTGGAAAGCCACAAAGGAGATGTACTCCAAGCGTGACAATATTTCTGAACTATATGAGCTTGAGTCTCAGTTGAAGGATCTTAAGCAAGGTGATCAGTCTGTAAGTAAGTTCTTTAGTTCTTTGTCTCAAATCTGGCAACAGATCGACGCTTTAGAGGCTTATCAGTGGACATGCACCACTGATATGCTCTTGTTCAAAACGATTAAAGATACTAAGAGAGTTTTTGGTTTTTTATCTGGGCTCCATAAGGATTTTGATGCCGTGAGAAGTCGTGTTCTAAGCACAAAGCCTTTACCTACTATGAATGTTGTATTTTCTGAAGTTAGACAAGAGGAAAGTAGGCTCAAAGTTATGATGGGATCGTGTTCCACTGGATCTAACCAGATGTTAGAGTCTTCTGCCTTAATCACCAACACAGAGGGGTCTGGAAAAGGCAAAGAGGTGTTCTTTGCCTCTAAGAAGTCCAGATCCAGCGAGTATTATAAGAAAGAATGTCAGTTTTGTCATAGGTTTGGTCATGTTATAGATGAATGTTACAGACGCCCAGGATCCAAAGTGAAACCTCCACCCTTCTATAAACCACACTATAATCAAAAACGTAATAACTCAAGCAGGTCAGATTCAAGCAACTCTTGGAGAACAGATGCTGATTCCTGGAAGTCCTCACCAAAGGCAGCTGCTGCAGACGTGAAGACTAAGGAACCAGCTGAGATGATGTTCACACCAGATCAGCTAGATGCATTACTGAAAGTCTTGGGAAGCCAGAGGGCACAAGCGCAAGCAAGCTTGCAAACTAGTTCCTCTGTTCCTAGTCAGATTAGAGCTACAATGGCCTCAGGTATGGGAGGTAAGTCTGACCTATGGATTATAGACTCTGGTGCTACCCATCACATGACTTATGATAAGAGATTGTTTTGTTCCTTCATAGTCTCTTACATACCTAAGAAGGTAAAAATTGCTAATGGTCTTACTATTGATATTCTGGGCTATGGTGACATATACTTATCAGACAAACTTGTGCTAAGGAAAGCTCTTTATGTTCCCAATCTTGACTGCAATCTTATCTCTGTCAGGAAGCTTATGTCTGATAATAACTGTATAACTGTCTTCTCCTCTTCTGAATGTCACTTTCTACCTTCTTCTTCCTGCTTCCAGGAGACTGCTATGAAGAAGAAGGTTATGGAGGAGAGGATTGGATGTGCTAAGATCCATGGTGGCCTTTTCTTTTTGCAACCAGGACCTGAAACAGATGATTTTGTGAAATATTCTAGTACCTATTCTTGTATGAACAACTCTGATCCTAGAATAGGTAGTCTAAGTTCTAGAATATCTCTTATTTTGCTATGGCATAAGCGTTTGGGCCACCCAAACTTCCTGTATCTCAAAAGGATTAAACCTGGTCTATTTGATGGTATTGTTTTTGACTCACTCAAATGTGATATTTGTCAGTATGCAAAACAGACCCGATGCCCGTATCCAGCAAAAGGATATCATGAGAGCAGGCCTTTCAATCTAATTCATTCAGACATATGGGGCCCATCTAGGACTCTCAATATGAATGGCAGCAGGTGGTTTGTCATCTTTGTTGATGACCACACACGGTTGACTTGGACCTATCTCATGAAACATAAGTCTGAGCTGTCACATGTTTTAAAATCTTTTGTGAATCTGGTCCAGACTCAGTTTAACACTGTGATTAAGAACCTTAGATCTGACAATGGAAGTGAGTATATGGATCAAGAGGTAAAGAAGTTTTTGATAGAAAAGGGCATACACCACCAAACATCTAATGTCTACACCCCACAACAAAATGGACTTGCTGAAAGAAAACACAGACATATCCTAGGTGTGGCCAGATCTATTATGTATTCCATGAATGTGCCTAAGTATCTCTGGGGGGAAGCTGTCCTCACAGCTACCTATTTGATCAATAGGACCCCATCCAGAGTACTTGGATATGAGAGTCCTAGGCAGAAGCTTCTTAACACTTATCCCTACTGTTTACTTTTGTCAGAATTACCTTATAAGATTTTTGGGTGCACTGTGTATGTTTATAATCAGAACCCAAACAGGGGGAAACTAGAAAAAAGAGCCATTAAGTGTGTCTTTATTGGCTATTCAGGTACTCAGAAAGGTTACAAATGTCTATGTCCGGTAACTAGGAAAGTTTATACAACTCTAGATGTTGTGTTTGATGAAAACTTACCTTTCTTTAAGCATGATGAACAACTCAGGTCTCAGGACCAAGTACAGGAGCATTTCTGGAGTATTATTGACATTTTTCACTCAAGTGATTCTTCTCCAGAAACTGGCCAACCAGGTCAGGCACACACTGAAGATGAGCCTGATATTCAAGTAGGTCCTGAAACTGAGGATCATGCAGTTGCTGATAGACATCATAACCACGTTACTCTACCACCAATTACACAGGTATACTCAAGAAGAAGGCCGCAGGTATGTCCCTTATCAAGTTCTTCACCTTCAAACACCTTAGACATTGCATCTCATATTCCCCCTGATGATCGTGAATTACCAATTGCTATCCGTAAGGGATCCAGAGAGTGCACCAAGTATCCTACTTCTAAACTCAAAGATTACCATCTGTTCAAAAGTGAGGTTGGCTCCACCAAGCATCCCATATGTAACTTTGTCTCATATGATAGATTAAGTCCGCAGTACAAAGCTTTTACCACTGATCTTGATTGCCACTCTGTGCCTAGGAATATTAATGAGGCCCTAAGTCATCCACAGTGGAAACAAGCGGTGGAGGATGAAATGAACGCACTAATTAAGAATCAGACCTGGGATGTTATCACCCAGAGTAATGATCACAAACCAGTAGGATGCAAATGGGTTTTTTCTGTTAAGTATAATTCAGATGGGTCACTTAACAGGTATAAGGCCAGATTAGTGGCTAAGGGTTTCTCTCAATCATATGGGATAGATTATATGGAAACTTTTGCCCCTGTAGCAAAGCTAAATACTGTTAGAATTTTGTTTTCAATAGCTATTAATCTTGACTGGCCTTTGTCACAACTGGACATCAAGAATGCGTTCCTTAATGGTGAGTTAAAGGAACAAGTGTATATGACCATCCCTCCTGGATATGAAACCAGAGACACTCAAGGTAAGGTCTGCAGGTTAAAAAGGGCCATTTATGGCCTAAAGCAATCTCCTAGAGCATGGTTCTCAAAGTTTGCACAGGTACTTTTACAATTTGGTTTTAAACAAGCACAAAGTGATCATACACTTTTTGTGTTTAAATGTGGACAGGTACTTACTATTCTTATTGTGTATGTAGACGACATCATATTGACTGGTAATTGCATGGTAAATATCTCCAAAGTAAAACATCACTTGTCTACGGTTTTTGAAGTAAAAGATTTGGGTGCCTTACGGTATTTTCTAGGAATGGAAGTTGCTAGGAATAAGAATGGCATGAGTATCTCTCAAAGAAAGTATGTTCTAGATCTACTAAATGAAATTGGCATGCTAGGTTGTAAACCTGCATCTACACCACTGGATTATAAATTTTCTTCTGCTGACCATATTGGAACTGCATTGGAAGATATCCATTCATATCAAAAGTTGGTAGGCAAGCTTATTTATTTGTCTCATACACGCCCAGACATTTGTTACTCTGTTAGTTATGTCAGTAAATTTATGCATTCTCCTACTAATGTTCATCTTCAAGCTGTCAGGCGAATTCTAAGGTACCTGAAGGGGGCTCCTGGGCAAGGACTTTTGTTCAGTAAACAAGCCGATAGATCTATCAATGTTTATACAGACGCTGACTGGGGTGGCTCCAAGAAGGATATGCGTTCTACATCGGGATATTGCTCTTATGTTTGGGGTAACCTTGTCACATGGCGGAGTAAAAAACAGACTGCTGTTGCACGGAGTAGTGCTGAGGCTGAGCTTAGAGCTCTTGCACTTGGAGTTTGCGAAGGAATGTGGATTAGACGAGTATTGAAAGACTTACATCAACACTTTGAGGAATCTCCAATTCAAGTATTTTGTGACAACCTCTCTGCCATTCAAATGGCTGAGAATCCTATCCATCATGATAAAACCAAGCATGTAGAGATTGACAGGCATTTTATTAGGGAAAAACTGGAAGACAAATCTTTGTGTATTTGGTATATTTCATCCTCAAAACAGCTTGCAGATATTTTTACAAAAGCTGTTACTCCCTGCTTATTTCACACATTATTGTCCATGCTTGGTTGTTACAACTTGTACACCAAGCTTGAGGGGGAGTGTAGAAAATAAGGACTAGTTTGTCTTGTAATGGTGTTATGTCACTGTTTTAGTGATTATTATAGATATAGCCGTTAGTGCAGTAGTCAGCAGTAGCCGTTGAAGCTTTAGACCTTGTATATATAAACATATGTATTACTGAATAAAGGATTAAGAATGAAGTTAAAATTACATTCTCTCTGTTCTTATGAATTCTTGAGTTACGGTGTGTACACCATGATAATCACAGTGACGATGTTATCACTTCTAGTGCGTAATTTTTAATAATTCCATATTTGTGATTTTATTGATAAACCAAATTACAATGTACAATACATCATGATCATTGTAGACGGGTCACTGGATCATGATGTGACGAGACCGGAATTGCTCGTCGGGCGGATCAGAGATGATCCGGATGGTGTGCCGTTAATCTTCCGTCTAACTCCGTCGCTGGAACCTGAGATGGAAGAGAAACGTTAGAGGTCCCAGGGCGCTGCCCCGGGAAAAACCCTCCGACGCTTAAGTCAGTTGCGAGCATTTTAGCGTATAGCTTATGCTGGAATAAAGGCTGTATAAAACCTGTTTGGGGGGTCGGTCGAGGCATAGGCCGAGCCCGGATGAAGTCTGTTGATGACTCACCAGAGACTTGGGCTTCGATTGTTGATGAAGCCCCTTTTATAGCCGTTGAAGCTGAGGGCTGAGTGTCCTAAAATGGATGAGATGACGACGCCTGGCTGGCTTGCACGATAGCCGCGTGGCAGCTGGGGGGTTGTTGTGCTGGCAACTCTCCCCTGCGTGGTTGACAACTGGAAATATAAGACTGCATGAAGGCCACGTAACAAGGAGTATTGTGGCTGAGCTATGGTCTGGCCGAGATCAATAGTCGAAGACCCATGTCCGAGATACAAAGCTAATTGCTTCAGGATGATTTGGTGAATTTGGTCATATGATGAAGTGGAAATGAGTAGCTTTATGGAGTTGTTTTATCCATCTTTGAGGTGTGGCCGAGATTAATGGCCGAGAATGATGAGGCCTCATATTTAAACAATTTGATATTAAGGCCTTATGTTTGAGGCCTTATGTTGAGGCCTGACTTGACGAGATTTTGGCCGATATACTTTGGCCGGGCTGAGGCCTGGCCAGGGTAGCTGGGTTTGATATCTTGTTCCAGGTGAGCCGAGCTGCAGGAGCCGACAAATGCTGAGAAGACCTTTGTACTAAACATAGTGCCTCAGACTACCTTGAAGGGGGGCTGCCCATTGGGGACTTCGGCCTCTGGCCGGGAATTATGGGGACCGAGGTCGACCAGTCAACTATCTGAGTAGAGGTTACGTTGACTGTCACGAACTAACTTGAACCTTGTTTTTATCCGATCAGGTGGATTTTGGCCTCATCATGATGTATACTAAACCGTCCGGTTATCAACAGATCTATAAATACAGTTATTTAAAAAAAATGAAAAACGCCACATCTCATGATCTTTTATTTACACGATCTCTTCTTTTCTAAGCAACACAAAAGGATTCAGACGATCATTTTAATCTTTGATAAAATATTAGTCAACCTATCTACTACAACTCTCTCAGTGTCAGGATATTAATAACATCAATGAAAAGCTAAAATGGCACACAGGAATTAAAAATACAAAAAATAAGAAAAATCACACAAATAAAAGAACAACAAATTAATTTGCACAGAACAAGGCCAACTTTGTGTCGTAATACAAGGCATTTTCAAAAAAAAAAAAAGAGCTTATTGTACGACCCAAATTAATATTTCTTTTCGGATTTGGAGTAAATTCGCCTCAACAATTTATAGTTGTACACAATTTAGCCAAATATTTATTTATTTATTAACAAGAAGGCCTATCTCTCCTTTATATTTGGGCTCAGGGAATGGCTTTGTCCTTGTGGGGTTTATCACAGAAAAACTAGTTACAATATAAAGTATTTATTTATGACAAAAACTTATACTAATGCTGAATAAGCGGACAGTTCAAACCCTGATTATGTCTTGATCTTAAAGATAATGTAAAATATTATTTTTACCCTCTAAACAATTAAATATTCTATAAGATTATGAACTCCATGCTTCCACCACCGAATCACCAAAAATATTAAAAATTTCTCTTTACGATGTGCGTCTTTTTTCACCACAATTAAGAAAGGAAATAATGCATGCCTCAAGAGGTGAGAGAGGGAAAAAAATTATGACAACAATCTGACATTTCATATGAGGGGTTGGGATCTTATATAAAAGCATTTTCGGTGCACTAGTCTTCTGCATTTGTGCAGGGTTTGAAGATGGGCATGATCACTTTGCGATATGATGCATGTAGCGTTACCTTATATTTTGTGCAAGAGATTGTTTCCTCAACTTGAACTCATGACCTTAAAGACACAAATCATCAGTCTTACCAGTTGGTCCAAATCATGCCCTCGGATTGGAATCTAAGATGTGCTAGGTAAAAGCAACGCATCATACATTTTTTTTTAAAAAAAAAGGAAAAGAAAAGCAACAGACCACCTTTCAAAGGATATGGAATAAGTAGTTTGAAAAGTTAAAAAAAAAATCTGAAAAAATAATTAATATTTGATGGTCGTCCTTATTAGACGCCAAGGGTCCAAATCAAACGAATTTATTTGCTAGCATTAAATTATAGATACATGTAAGAATAGTTTACTCGAGTAGGCACCAAACCAGAGATGACAAATGGTCAAAATAAGGACTATAATATAATAAATGTGCAATTAATTAATATATTGTCATATGGACCACATCTGCAATCATATTTTTCGGGACTTGGGTGATCCAACAAGAATAAATAAATGGGGCAATTTATTGTATTTTAAGATGTTTCTGTTTTAAAATGCAGTTAGTGACACAAACGTACGTGATGATTGTACCCACAACTATGAAAAAGAATTAACTCGGATAATATTTAGGAAAATAATCCAATAGACATTGGAAAATTTCCAGGCTGTCGGCAATGAACGTTCTTGTTTATACGACAACGTTGGGCGTATTTATAATCTTTTTGATTTTTTAAACATATAATAATTATATTATATCATGTAAAGGCCATATTTCTCATTCTAAAATATAAAAAAAATAAAGTATGACTTGGCATGTAATGATGAGCTTAATTAAATAGTGTATTTGATTTTTTTGACGACAACAAATACAGTTTAGAAAGTTATATTTAATGTTATCAAACTTATGATGGGGCCCTGTGTTTAGATTCTGGAGTGTTACTATATCGCACCACAATCCATTACCGTAGGAAGATAAGAGATATCGTATAGAAGCCATTTCCCGCACTTGCATGACAAAATGATACACTTAGAGACATCTAAATTTGTTAAAAGCTATCTCTTGATACATTCTTTCTTAACTTTGAAATATGATGGAATAAAGCAAAATGACTTACTAAATTGGTTACGCTTCTTATATTGTAACAGCTTATCGCAATTTTCATTATGAGTCATCGAAAAACAATCTCTGTGTGTTTATAATACATGAGTATGATTGCGCACATCGATCCTTTCATATTTCGTCATAGACAGAAGCATCTAAGCAATAGGGTAATGTTGTTGTATCTATCAAACATGCTAAGCATCATAATGCAGAGGGGAAAATTGCAGTTATCACCCAAACGTTGGTCACATTTTTCAGTTAGCATTTAATCGTTATGGAACCTCAGTTGGCATCCAAACGTGGCCAAAATTGACTCAATTAACACTAAAAAACTGACTGTGACCTTTGAATTTTTAAACGCAACCGTTGACTGACTCATTTAACATTGAAATACCAATTTTACCTCTGAATTTATTTGTTTGGTGGTAAAATGTGGCAACCGTCTGACTCTTCCACTATTGATCCTCATTTCCCCCGTATCCCTTGCGAGTTTCTCCCTCTCCCCCCTGCGAAATTCTACCTCTCCCCCTTGCATTTCTTCTCTCTCTCTGTGCATGTGTAGATTTAGTGCTTATTTCATAGGGTTTCTGCAGTTTCTGCGTAGTTCCATCCGATTAATGTGTGTTGGAGTGTTTCGGGCAAGAAGCCATGAGTTTGAGGCTACCTAACAGACGGAACGAGAGTCATCCCATTTATGGTAAGATTTGAATCATTTTTGTGTTAAAGCTCATGTTTTCATACGATTTTTAGACATAATCCAGGCATTATGTCGTGTTAAGGCAGAAATCTGGGACATTAATGTCCGTGCACCCTCACCATTTGCATGCGTAGGGATTCTCTGCCTATACGCAATTTGTAGTATTATGTTTAAATATTCGTATTGTTGCTATGGCGTTTAGAATGAATTTGCCTAGTTTTGTCGATATAGGCTGAAAAGATATGATCTTCATGCCCTTTTCTTTTTACCTGCTGCAGATGAAGTTCTGGTTTCGCTGTTGCATTTGTTATACGTGATGGTGTATAGTATGTTGTTTTCTATTCAACAATTGCCTGTGTTTATAACTTGTTTTTTTACATTTGACTGTGAATAAATCTTGCCTTCACATCTCCAAATAATGGGCAATTCACACTGATTATGCATTATGGGGGGTTGTTGCTGCATTTGCCTAAGGCAAACTATAATGGGGGTGACTATTTCATATATGATAATGTGGATGAGATATCATTGGTGTATGTGGAGCAAATGTGTGAGGAAAATGGAGTATTAGGTAAGAAAAAGTACTATATAGTTGAGGGTCAGAAGTTTGTTCAATTAGGAAATGATGGGGCATTATACTGTGCTGCTAAGGCAATTGTGCGTACATCAAGAGTACTTGAACTGTATTTGGAACAGTTAGTTGAACATGTGAGTAAATTTCCCTTGGCCTTGGAGTCTGGTGTGCAGAAAGAACAAATTGTGCATGAGGAAGTGGAGGCCGGGGGTAGGCAGGGAGAATCTGATGAGTCCGATTATAATGCTGAGGAGGATGGGAATAGTGAGGGAGATGACCACACTGATGAGGAGATTGTTGAAGGTGATGTCAATGTAGAGGAAGATGAAAATGTGAATGTAGAGACAGAATCAGATGAGTCTGAGTCTGAATACAATGCTGAGGGACTAGTAGATTCAGAATTGAGCTTCAATGAATATAGTAATGAAGATGATGTTTCTTTAGTTAGTGAGGGTGGGATGGTGCATGTGTTAGTGGGAGTGGGAATGGTGGAGATGATGCATGTGTTGGTGAGGGTGGTGAAGGTAGAAATGATGCTTGTGTTAGTGAGGGTGAAGATGGAGTACGTGAAGATAATTACATATCAGATAAAGGGGGTCCGGACATAGTTGACAGTGATGGTGAGGGTCAACCTGCGATTAGGATGTTCAATCATGATCGTGATATGAAGAAGCCTGAGTTCTTCTGTGGACTCAGGTTTTCAGATGTTCAAATTTTTAAAGATGATGTGAAGATGTACTCAATCAATGTGGGGAGGCCAATCATTGTAGTTAAGAGTGACAAGGGTAGGTGCGGTGTTAAGTGTCAAAATGATGGTATGTGAGGTTAGGTTTGGATAGGAGACATGGAAATTATGTGATTAGGTCAATGAATTCCAAGCACACCTGTAGTTGTACTATTAGGAATTGTGTTGTAAGGTCAGGAGTGATTGCCAAAAAATATGTGGATGAGTTTGCTGCAAACCCAAATTTGAATTTAACAATCTTCAGACAGAAGATGATTAGGGAGTTGAGGTGCAACGTGAGTAAAAGTCAGGCCTTCAGATCAAAGGAAAAAGCAATGGATTTAATTAGAGGTATGCAGGAGGATGAGTATATACTGATATGGCCTTATATTGAGTAGGTGAAAAGAAGTGATCCCAGTGCAACCATGTGTCTTGCAACATGCACCCCCTCAAATGACTCAGTTCCAGTGAGGGAAGAAGATGTGTTACTGAGAGAAGCAGACATATATCTTGTAGTGGACCAGCCTAGATTACAAAGGCTATATTGCATTCTTTCTGCTATGAAGCATGTCATGTTGAATGGTAATAGGAAGATAGTTGGTATTGATGGTTGTCATCTAAAGTCAAAGTACGGGGGAATGCTGCTCACTGATGTAGGTATTGACCCAAATAATAACCTATACCCCATAGCACATGCAGCAGTTGAAGGTGAGAATAGGAAATCATGGGGCTGGTTCCTTTGGAATTTAAGGACAGATTTGAAGGTGGTGAGTGATTATGAGTGGACTATTATATCAGACAAGCAGAAAAGGCTGATCCAAGCTTGTGAGGAGGTCATTCCACAAGCACAACACCGGTTTTGTGCAAGACACTTGCATGGAAACTGGGCTCTTGCTGGGTACAACACCATTCCACTGAAAAAAGCATTTTATGAGGCTGCCATGGCAACAACTGTAGTTGATTTTAAATGTGCAATGAAGAAGATTGAGAAGATGAATCTTGATGCCGCTAAGTGGTTGGAAGGCAAACCACCAAATCAATGGAGTATGTCACACTTCAGTCCAATGGCAAAGTGTAATATGATTTTGAACAATGTTTGTGAAATTTACTATGCAGTCCTTCTTGAGGCCAGACAAATGCCTATTCTGTCTATGTTTGAGTGGATAAGGAAGTATAATATGGTTATGTTTCAAGAGAACAGAGAGAGGGTGCAACAGAAGTGGGCACATATGAGATTTTGTCCAAGGATTAGTGCAAGGTTAGAGAAGATGAAAGATGAAGCTGCTTATAGTATTCCGTACAAGTCTAACTATAAAAAGTTTGTGTCAGTAGTGGGATGGCAGGAGTTTTTGTGTCGACTTGAAAGAGCATACTTGTACGTGTAGAAAATGGGAACTGACTGGGATTCCATGCTCTCACGCATGTGCAGTAATAAGCTATGATAGGGAAGACCCAATAGACTATGTGGATGAGTGTTATCGGGTTAGCACATACATGAAAGTGTATGAGTTGTCAATACACCTATGTGTGGGCTTGAAACAATTACTTGAGGCATAACAGGATCCTATAGTCCCTCCACAAGTGGAAAGACCAGCTGGAAGGCCAAAGCGGGTGAGGAAGAGATCTGCCGGGGAGGCTGACTTAGTTAAGGTTCAACGAACAAAAACAGCGGTGATACACAAAACAGAGTTGGTCAACTGCAAATGTTCAGGGCATGCAAGCAGACAGGACACAACAAGAGAAGCTGTCCAACACTGTTGGGTGAACAGACAGGTGCCCCACCTGAGGTAATATTTCAAACATATAAGAGTAGCTGTATTTTGTTATATTTTATATCATAACAATTTCAATATCCGCTGTAATCTTCAGTCCCAGAATGAGAGCTAGATGAGTAGCAGGAAGAGGCAATTTCAGACATGTAAGATTTGCTGTCAATCCGGCCACAACATGAGAAGTTGTAGACTTTGTGTAGGGTCACCAGTCAAGTGTGGCATCTGAGGTGATACATACATATATTTCATTTATAGTATTTAGTGAATATTTGTCTATTTGGTTGATGAATTTTTCTTTCCTGTACAGCCTGCACCAACCTCGCCAACTGCACCAACTGCGACAACTGGTTTACCCGTTGAAGTACCAAAGACTTGGCCGCATTACAGGAAAGTCCCAGGGAGTGAGCAGCTTCTTCCCAACTTCAAGTACCGTGATGGGAAAGTTTACTTGCCAAACTCACTACTTGCAAAATCTAGGCAGAACATGAATCAAGACTGATGTTGTTTAATGGCATTTTATGATAACCACAACATTTGTATTTGTTTTGGGCGGAGATGCTTGTTTGTATACACAAGCATGACTATGGTAGTAATCTTTATTTTTGGCCATTATTGACAGTTAGATGACATGTGTTAGAGATGTTGTGTTGCTGGCTATGGATCATCTTAATTGATAGATATTGAACAATGCTTATTATATTTTTACTGGTGCTGAAAGTGAACACTTTTGCTAGACTCAATTGTCAGGCATAATCATTTGCTTCTTTGAAATGTCTTTCTTACTCTGAATTGCGTTTATATTCCATAACAGTGGCACAAGGCACCAATAAAAAGAGCCACATAAACAAAACAAAGTGGCCAAATAATGACAACACCAACATCACAGTTTCATTGGTAACCTTTAATCAAAATTTGCAAACAATACTTCAATTTCAGCCAAATAATGTACATTCCATTTGAAACATTAGAAATGTATTCCAACTAAAAAACACAACATTTCAGGATCCTTCTCCTTCAACATAAAACGTTTACAGCCATGAATGGCAGCTCCAACATCACAGTTTCATTGAAAAATATCACCACATCATCGTTCCAAACGCATACATCACAACTATCCAATAAAAACGCACACTATTTTGACAATTTATTGATCAAAATCACCTAGCTAAGGATCACAATACACAACAGGATCCGGATTTTCATCTCCAACTGACGTATCTTCATGTTGCAATTGTTTATCTCATCCTCGTACCTATTGCACCTCCTTAGCAGCCCCGGTATAATTTGGCACACGCGTTCACCAATTGGTTCATCCAGCCATTGAAAGAACCTGCATCCTCAAACCCCATTCTAACAAGAAAAACGAAAAAAAACAATCACATTGCATACAATTGAGAACTCAACAAACACAGGCAAGAATATTTTAAACTTACCTTCGTCAATGGACATGCTTGGAACCTACGCCTAGGATTTGCTTTGGTCTATGATGTTGTCTCTTCTATTTTCATACCACAAAAGCAGCGGCCTTCCACCCCCAAGTCAGCCCGCCTCCGGCGATTACCATCCGATGATGAGGCAGACATGTTAAAGCACAATAGAGAGACGGAGGAAGAATGAAGAATGTGAATTATTGATGTATATTGGGTGATTATGTAAATTGGGGGGCTAATTTATGGAGGCAAACGATCATGGAACTGTAGCAGCATAAGAGAGGGAAGGGGATGTCGTTAATTTTGGGGAGAATCGTTATTTGGCGCTAAAATTTGCTGAAACCGCCTGCAGCAGGTCAGCAGCCGATTTTTGGTGTTAATTGAGTCAATTTTGGACACGTTTTTAGATGCCAACTGAGGTTTCATAACGATCAAATGCTAACTTGAAAATGTGACCAACGTTTGAGTGCTAACTGCAATTTACCTCTAATGCAGAGGCCATATATCAAACTTGCATGGCAAAACGATACATTGTGAGAATCATTAGGTATCATCCACTATCAACGATGCCGCTAGCCCATTAAGATGGGTAGAGCATTACTATCTATTATCGAAGTTGTATAAAATAAAATTTAATGTGCACAATAGAGCTACTAATTAACGGCAAATTTTACAATGGTTTTGAAACAAACATCGCAAGTTGTTCCTTGATCAATAAAATATACAGGATACATGTAGATCCCCAGCTTTGGTCAAATATCCTTTATTTGACATGTAGTTAAATCTTATATGACATTATCTCATTGTGCCTATACAAGACATGTAAATCTCCGGCTTTGGTCAAATATCTTTTGTTTTAACATCATCTCATTGTTCCTATAGAAGATATATGTAAATCTCCACCTTTGGTCAAATACCCTTTGTTTTACATGTTAATAAATCTTATTGACATAATCTCATTCTACCATTCCTGAAGCAACATAAAACTATGCTTGCATGTATCGTGCCAAAACCATACTCGCGGTCGTTACATGATTGTGTTACAGAAACTAATTCTAGTAGACTCATTTCTACTTTTTTTTTATAACCTCATCCGCATATAACACTAATACTTTTCTCAAAGTGACCAATGTAAGATAATATTCTCACATACTTAATAATTATTGTCCTCTATGTTAAAGTTCAACATAAAAGAGAGATTGCATCAAAAAATAGAAGAGACGAACAAAACAATTAAAAGTTTCTTGCATTGCCAAAAGAATTGCAAGTTCCCCATCCCCATGCCATGGTTTCAAAAACCTAAACCATACCTCTCCTGTCAATGGTTAGGGACATCCGCCTACTGCACCCAACAATCATGCATCAGTGAAATCTGAGAAAAAATCAGACCACTTTTGCTCAATATGCCGGACATGGCATATGCGTACCGTGTTCTTTTCTACATTAACAGCTTTAACAGCTAAGCTAAGACCGTACAGGGAGCATCCACTTCATCCTGTAATCCAATTTCTGAGACCCTAATCTGAACTGGCTAATACCGTCGATTCGTTTTCCAACACACCCATGTGTTTCTCTTGCTCCTTCTTTAGATACCTCTGAGCAGTGGCATTCACAATCTTCACAAAAAAGTTGACGAGCATGAGCCACACCACTGTATTCCAAACCGAAGCAAATGACAAGTCCCATTTGTTAGCCTGCAAAATGCAAGAGAATAATATAATTGAACCCACTTAATAGGGAGCATATGCTGCTGTTTTATGGCGAAAAATTACCTTGAGATTTGAATGAGTTGGGGATTTGGTGGCCAGATACTTGTCTTTCATTGAGTGAAGCTTATTAACCAAGTCAGGGAGAATTGAGTCGAGACCAGGTACAAAGCTAAGCATCCAAATCAGCTCGTTTTCAATCCAGTCAAGAAGCTGATTATTGCACACGGATATTATGAACACTGTCTGCATACAGACACATTGCATGAGAATTTTTCAAGAAAGAACAGATTGTCTTTCGTCTTCAAAAACGGGCTAAATGATCAAAGGAAAACCACAATCAAGACCACCTAGGGTTAGACAAGTTAGTGTGACACAGCAAGATATGACCCAACCTGTATATGTGTTTTAATGAGTGCCTTTCCAATCAATGTTGCAAGAAAAAACTCCCAAAAAGGAATTCTGAATTGTCCGCACATTATTCCAGCAAGATCAAATAGAGGATTTGGCACCTGGGATTAATTCAAAACAGTCAAACGGTTACAAATTTTTTTCTGCCATTCTTTATAACTTCTACAGAACCATAGGTTAAAGGTGTTTTAACTGACTATATGCATAAAAATGTTGGATCGAGAAGGGGAATCGAGGCAACAACAGCAGATTTAATAGAACTTTGTGCTGAAAGTCAAAAATTTGTAAAAGGAACAGGATTCTGACTTATCAGAAGAGTTCATGACTAACCGAAGCAAGCACTAAAATGGTGAAGAAGTTCACATATTGTGCATGCGATAGGAACCATCTCTTCAATTTGGTCAGTTTACTTCCAAGGAATCCACTGTCTTCACTTTCCGTATCATCCAATTCTTCAAAGGAATCAATTTTACTCCCAGATAAGCTTGCTGGATAAGATATAAATCTTGTGTCAGTATCAAGGAACCCAAAATAGTCGTAACACGTTATGACCCTCAAGAGGAAGTCAGACAGTTATGAAATATAATTATATCAGGGGCATTACTCCTCTACAAGTACAATGACAGCAAGCCAATAGAATATGAAACATGAAAAGCAAAAGCAGAAAGATAAGGGTATATTTATGTGCATCAAATGTGAGAGCAATATGTCAGATTCATATAAAGAAGGCAATGAATTCTGTTAAGCGTATAATTGTTAAATTACAATTCTGCTAAACTACCATCTCATCACAAATCTTCAGCTTTTAGACACGATGGTGATATATTATTTATGCACTGAACAACCTCAAAGGAAAAATTCACACAACTTGCATCACAATTGTACACACTCAGCTGCCAAGAACAGCATAAGGCCATAAGCATATGAAAAAGTTAATCTAATGAAGATGATTTCAAAATCAGTTCTCAGCTATAAAGAAAGTTCACGCAAACTTTGGATGTTAGGAGGAGAACCAACTTGACGTACTTTCACCAGAAAGCATTACAGTTAAAACAACTTCAACCCTTTACCCTACAAAGTTTGCTTTTCAGTCGCAAATATAAATGTAACTACATGAGATTCTACCTGCTCTTGAAATGAAATATGGGGGAAGTTCTCCAAGTGCAGTCCCAACACCCCACAAAATAGCTTCCAACTGAACCTGAGGCAATATACTACTCAGAGGGACACGTGTATCATGCAAAGACGCAGATAATGGAGGAAAGAACTCAGAACAATCCTTGCCAAGCCAAGAAGGGACCCGCTTCAGCTGTATCGTATCATATGGTGCAGCTTTAATGTCCACTCGGCAACACTGAACTGCTTTTATAGTGAATAGGGCAATATGAGGGCCAAGATAGAGTACAAAAGTATGCAAACCAGATCCTGCAACAACGAAGGGAAAAGCAAAAATAGATGTCAACAATAAAGGAAAAAAGTGAAAAACAGTCTAATAATAACAGAGGCACACAGTTCGTAAAGGGAAGTCGTGAAGAGAGGCTCAGTTCGAAAAGATTACTAAAAATTTTCAATGTAATCAATTACATGCAAAAATAACAGAAAATCCAGAAGTCAACAAGCTCCATAATCGTCCCAATCTAAGATATATTTAAAACCACTATACAAGAATCACTTAAAGTCAGCTGCAGGAACCATACCGTCTGATACTTTCAGGCAAAATCTTTGGTTTCCTTCTCTAGAGTTAAAAAGATAACAGTAGCCATAAAATCAAGCTTATCACTACCAACATCATCATAGCGATCCAACTAAAGCAAGTAAAGCTCAACCAAATTAAATTGGCCAAAACAGCCCACAATCTTACTAAAAGTAAAATGGAAAAAAGAATTGCCATTTTTCTTAAAAGATGCAGATTAAGATAGGAAATTATCTTGGATGAAGTATATTTGTGACATCCAAGTAAATATACACATTCCAAGGAGAGAAGCACAAAAGAACAATAAAAATATAACACAGAATCTACGTTAGGACATTATCAATTTCTAATCTGCTTCTTCTTTTTAGGGTTTCCCTGTAATCTAATTCTTTCATCGGGGCAAAAATTTCAAGTCTAAATTAAAGTGTAATATAAAAGGAAAGGCTAACACAATTAGAGTGATACTCAATACTTCTCTTTAAGCCAGGCATGTTCAAGAACGGCAGCAAAAGTTGACTTACCAAGTCCAATAGAAGATGCAACACCCAGGGCCAACCACCATAAGCCAAACCTAACATATTCAAGAACTTCTTCAACATGCTACAGAAAGGAAATGCCATTGTCAATTGCCAAACGTTATTTTGTGTGAAGCAAATTGAAAAAAAAAATTATATATATATATACACACACACATATATACATATACATATATATATATGTGTGTGTGTGTGTGTGTGTGTAGTCATTAGTTTAAGTTGTTCCTCCAAGAATGTGCCTCGTATTTTCTGAAACATTAAATCACCTTTTCATGAGGGCCATCAATGGTTACAAGCAGAGTCCATGCCAACACAGGTATGACACCGAAAAGCATAACCCAGGCCCCATGTCCCAAAGCGTAAGCAATGGATCGCCGAATGTACTGTATTATGGCAAAGAGAAAAAATTTTGATGTTTTAAAAGGTTGATTAAT